>OY390708.1:31200000-31800000 GCA_959613345.1 Tolmerus cingulatus | reverse complement strand
AAATCAATACCAACAGAAGATGTCAAAGACATTTCAGTGAATACAGATAATCGACAAACTGAGAATACAAAAGGAGGCATGATGACGATCAAAGTGAAAATGTAAAAATTCACAAATCCGATCCAACTGAAAATACCACGGCCAACTCAGAATATGTAGTCGAAAATTATGCAAATAATATACATTTTCATTTTTATAATTGTTAAAATTTGTGAATAACCGTAAATGCACAAAAACACAATTTTTATTTGTAATGTTTTGTAAACGTAAGAATACTTATAATTATATATTTAATATGTGGCGCCCTATTCGCCACCACCAATGCACCGGACTTCATCTTCATCGGTCCTCGTCTTCATCGATCTTCATCCTCATCAATGGCGTCCAACCTCCCCTTAGTTGAGGCCTTGTAAATTATTAGATTGAAGAAAATAAAGGAAAATAAGTATGGATAATAAAGATCCAGCTAAGGTATGCTAATCCTTTAATATTTTTATATTAAATATGTAATAAGCATTATATATGTATAACTTACACTCCACCGATAATACGCTCGCATACCATAACGTAATGTATGAACCAAAATTTTAGTTTATATTTAGTACTAGCCTTTTTAATTCTATATACGCGCAAATACAGAATTATTTTTTTTATTTGCCAGTCTGTCTTGTTCAGTTGTGGGGGCTTCATTTCAAAGTCATATGACATCACATAGTAAGTGGCGTGACAACCAGAATTAGGCGCATCAAGTATTGCATTGTCACGCATTGTGACTTACAAATGTGCAAATTTCATCCTGTTCCTATAAAACCAACTAGTTCCGAATTGATTTCCGATATTGCAAGCAGACCGGTAGGTAACATATTTTAAACTAAATAAACGTTTCTAGAAAAAATTTCCTTAAATAGATTAGAATAGTTTATATTAACTATTATTGGCAAAAGTAAAATACAAAATAGTATGATATACATATCTACTTATATTACTAGCAGTCTCAATCATGCCTTTAGCTATTCAAATGTGGTCCCGACAACTCCTACATATGTATGCAGTCGTCAATAGCAATAAAAAAATCCTGTTTACTCTTTCAAGGTTGAATGAAATAATACTATGCCATTTGTGACGTTTAACAGTTTAACATTTTAAAATCGGCGCGTCGGTTGGAATAGCAGTTTGGTTAAGAGTACACCATTAAGGTTGCGGATTCCTACATGCAAACTTTGGTTAAAAAATATGCTCACACGAAAGCATCCATTTGAAACAAAATTTATATAAATCTTCATTAAAAGTTTTAAAATTTTATTTAAATATATGTGGGAGGAGTGGGTGACTAACTTAAAGAAACCTTGGTTTTAAGTGTACTTTTATTGATTCCGCGTTTAATAACCCAAAGTAAGCTTTAATTGTATGAAAAGAAGCACAAGTTGATTTAAGTAAACTAAATTGAGTAATTCCACGCTGGATGAGACTTTAAAAAGGTAATTAGAAAGCGGATTCTACGCGTCGGCGCATGGGGGTTTGGCTTAGCGGCTTATAAGCTTGGCCAGGAGATCGGAACTGATTGCTAAGCATTTTTCCGGCCTCACTTACTTGCTAATGGGCTAATAGCGACATAACGAGTTGATATCGTGATTTAGGTTTCGCTGCTCTACAAGTTGAGGAGACTACAACTGCCACATTCGGCTATCCTGACTTCTTCATCTGACTCAGAGAGTCCTCTTAGCTTTTACCATAAGACCAACGTTTCATGTGATTGACGGCTGAGCTTGTCGTACTTGGTCCTTCGTGGTTTCCTACTTTTTGCACATCTGTTGTGGTCGGGATTAAAATTCTCCGCATAAGTGCGGCGGCAAATAATTTTGGCGCCATCCCTTTAAGAGGCTTGTGGCCGGTATAGACAGTGAACTTTCTACCTTGAAGGTAGCATCTAAAATTCCTCGTCGCCCAGACAATGGCCAATAACTCTTTCTCGGTCGTAGAGTAGTTACGTTCTGCCTTGTTTAAGGAACGATTAGCGTATGCTATGGGCTGGTCTTTTCCTACTTCTCCTTGAGAGAGGACGGCCCTTATTGCTTCATTACTTGCGTCTGTCGTCAAGTTAAAAGGTTTATTGAAGTCAGGATATATTAATAGAGGGGAGGAAATTAAACAGTTTTTAATGTTTAGAAATGCTTCTTGGCATTTATCAGTCCAATTAAATTTGACATCCTTTCGGAGCAAATTTGTAATGGGTCTTACTACATATTTTTGAGAAATCTGGAATAAATTTCCTATAGTAATCGACAAGTCCTAGGAAATGATTAGACTTGTCTGACAGTTCGTGGAACTGGAATATTTTGGACGCAAGCTTTTTTGCTGGGATCAGGGAGTGCTCCTTTACTGGAACATTTGTGTCCCAAATATACCACTTCTTTTCGGAGAAATTGGCATTTGTCCGGTTGCAGTTTCAGGTTGTTTTCTCGCAACCTATTAAAAACTTTACGCAGCTTGGAGTTATGGTCCTCTAAGTTTTTTCCATATATTACGATATCAGCCATATACACGAAACATTCAAGGCCCTGTAGGCCTGTGAGCAGGTAGTTCATGAGGCGCTGAAATGTAGCGGGGGGCTCCTTTGAGCCCAAATGGCATTCATTTAAATTCGTAATGCCCGTAACTCGTGCTAAGGGCTGCCTTTGGACGATCTTTGCGATCGACAAGCACTTGATGGTACCTACTGGCTAAGTCGAGGGTAGTGAAATACCTCGAATGGCCCAATTGGTCGAGAATGTCCTCGATCCGTGGAAGAGGAAAAGGTCGCCTATAGTTTTTTCGTTTAGCTTACGAAAATCTACGACTACTCTCCATTTCTTTTCGCCGTGTGGTCCCGGCTTTTTGGGGACTACTAATAGTGGCGAATTCCAAGGGCTTTTGCTTGGCTGCACTATTTCGTTTTCGAGCATGTCAGTAGTAAGGAACCCACCTCTCATACAAAGTGCACTAGGCGACGTAGGGACAGTGTTATAGGTACCCCACCGGGTTGTTTTTGCGGGGTACTTGTTCCCACCGGCCATAAGATTATCTTGAGGTGGGAGCTAGATAGACACGTCCTGGTTGCACTTGTTTGGAGACAAAAAGAAAAAGCAGGGTTTTGTTGTTGTAGTGGTTGGCTGGAGGGGGAGAGCTAGTAATTTTTCCATGTTTAAAACAGCTTGCGGTCGGGAGTGAAAGAGTTGGGCAGGGTGAGTCGGATACTTTCTGTGGGTGGGAAAAGTGGTAAAGATGTAGGAAGCGCGGGCATCCGATGCAGAATGTGGCAATTGTTGTGGACGCGGTGATCGGGAGAAATGTCGCGACAAAATGAGGTGGGCAAAAAGGGGAAAAAACTGCGATCCGGAGCGGTCAGAAGAGACGAAGCGGGAATCAGGAAAATATAAAGAATCGCTGTACACAGTGACCAAAATAAGCGATTATGCAAAACGAGTGATACAAAAATTTGCAGTGCATGTGTGGATACGTGGGCTGCTTTGTTTCGCGCTGTCTGAACACTGTGATCGGAAGAAGCGAAGTTGGGAAGATGGCAAAAAGGAAAAATTTGTCACGCGAGAGATTTTGTTTTAGTTTTCCCTGTAGTCAATGACCGCTGTGGATGACACGAAATATGGGTGAAGGTCAGGGAATAGAAACGGGTTGCATGAATAACAAACAAATTCAGCTGAGTTAAAATAATTTTATTGCAGGTAAAATCGTTTAGCAGAGATAGTATGTCTGTGCGACGGTTGTAGAATGGGGACCAAAACTACACTACATTGAGAAATACGCATCTTAAATCTGTATCGGTCCAGCGCATCAATTTCCCATAGCCCTTTCCGGGGACCTCGGTAGGCATAACTCCAGACATATAGATATTTAATTTCTGGCAGTTTTTGGAAACTCACTTGCTTTTTCATTTTCGTGTAAAGTGTTCGTAAAAATAATACATCTCGCAACCTAGACCGAACAAAATGAACGATCCTCCTAGAACTTTAAAAGTGTTTAGGGCCCAGCGTGCGAATTTTGATTGTGTCTTTCGATTTTTGTACGGTCCACACACATCCTCACCGTTTGCATAGATGCAGTTAGGTGAACGTAGAAGATGTTCTGCCTCAATATCGTCAGGTGAGTTTAAGGCGGTCGTTTCCATACAGCAAAAGTAACATTTTACTATATCTCTCACGTTGGTGTAAAAGAACCCACTCTTGCTAACTTGTATGATTTCCTGTCATCCAAAGATAAATTCTTAAATGTTTTTAGTCGGTCAGATTCATGCTTTACGGCCAACATTATGACTGCAATAAAGACTACTTATAAAACGTCTTTTATATTAATCCATGTGATATGCCTGCAGTATCAGAAATACTGTTAATGCACGGTTTTATTATGTGCTCTGTAATCCCACTTTCTAATTTACTTTTACCCGTATTACCTTTCAAAACTAAGCTAAAGTTATATTTCGCTCTCTGTAGAAAATGTACAGATAAAAATCAAATTTCTGGTTGTCATCATAACGAAGATGAAAGAGAAATTACTGGAGTATGGGTTATACCCAAAGTAGCTTTAGCCGTAAAAAAAGGTTATCAGATAAAAACGATTTTTGAGGTTTGGAAATACGACTACACCGTATATGATCCAGCTATAGGTAATTAATATTTGTTTAAAAAAAAAAATGTTTAGTAGGTTTCTTCTTTCCTAAATGTTAAAAATCCAATTCTAAAATAATGTAAATTATTATTTGGTAAAATCGTCATAAATTATACTTATGTTGTTTGATGCGCCATATGGGCTGCGATCCCGAGCTTGCGCTTTATTTCTAAGTAGGGTACAATTTATTGTATTTTTGCTTCATAATAAATAAATAAATAAATAATACAAAAACCGGAGGTTTGTTTACAGAATATGTGAACACTTTCTTAAAAATTAAACAGGAGGCAAGTGGTTGGGGTAGTAAATGCTTAACGGAAAATGAAAAGGATAGTTTTCTTAAATCCTATAGTAGTAAGGATCCACTCCGCCATATAAAGAAGACTAGGTGCGATAGGGAGAGGTTGCTTAGGGTTCCCACTCGGTGGTATGAGGATGTTGGTGTGAAAGGGAAGGGTGGATTTTCTGTCGAGGTGTGGTTGTGGTTTTGGTGGGGGTGCGGGTAGAGTGGCTGGGGGGAAGATGAAGAGGTGTCGGGTAGTTTGCCAGCGGTGGTGCGAAAAGAGAGGAGCAGGAATATCGCGAAAGAGGGGTGACTGTGTAGAGAAGGTGGAGTGATAATGGTTGGCTTGTCAGCGGTGGTGTGAAAGAGCGAGTGATGATGACTTTGCGGAGGAGAGGTTGGTTTGTTGTTCGGTTGTTGGTAGGGGAAACAGGCTGAATGTGCGGTGTGCTGAAGAAGAATAAGAGGAGCAGGAATATTGCGAAAGAGGGGTGACTTTGCAGAGAAGGTGAAGTGGTGGCGGCTAGCTTGCTAGCGGCGGTGTGAACAGTACGAGCATTTCGCCGATGTGATCGTACCGCATGACGACGAAGAAGAAGAGGAGGAGGAGCAGGAATATTGCAAAGAAGCGGTGGCCTGCTGCTGCTGCTGCTGCTTTTTCGAAGGGGTAAAACAGGCGATCGATCGATCGATCGATGAAGCAAAGGGCTGGTCGGGACAGCACGCCTGACTTGGGGAAGATCGGAAGAAGCAAAAAAGAAGTTAAGAAGATAAAACTTGGATTGCATGTGCATGAAATGACAAACAAGTGTGGGCAGATAAGATTCTGGACATGTGCCTTTCGGGAGCACGTGGGGTGCATAGAGCGGCCGATTGGGTAACAGATGATCTTGAAAATTAAAAGAGTCTCGGTGTTGTTGTTGTTGTGGTTTGATCTCAGGCATACGGAAAAAGTTGGTCAGGGTCGTGTGACATTGTGCAAGAGTTAAGAGCTGCACAATGCAGCGCCAGCTGTGGTGTGGGAAACCGGCAATATTCTTAGGTTTTGTAAAATAAAACAACAAAATTATAAAATCTGTTAATATTTTATTCGTCCAAAATTGTATCTGTATATTGTATATGTATATTTTATCTTATAGCAGAAATGAATTTTTTTAGTTCTGCCGAACAAATTTTAATTTTAAAAAACCACCTTTGGTGTCATCTTTACCTTCATAAACCAGGTGATGATGCTGGATATGGTTCAACTCGTCAATCTGGCGCTGTGTTTTGATCTTCTCGGAGAACCTCGGTGGTAGAAAAACAAAATTTCCGATTTTGTGTTCGGTTTTACCCCCTAGCGATTTATTTTTACCTGTACTACCTTATAGATGTAATAAGAAGTTATATTTTACGCTTTGCAGAAAATGTGCAGAGTTGAAAAAGGTTTCCGGGTGCTTGCATACAGAAGAAGAAAGACAAATTTATGGAACTTGGGTTATACCTGAAGTAGGATTAGTTGTTAAGAAAGGGTACAGAATAATAAAAATTTTTGAAGTTTGGAAATACGACTATACGGTATATGATCCTGTTACAAAAACTGGTGGGCTTTTTACTGAATACGTAAACACTTTCTTTAAAATAAAACAGGAGGCTAGTGGTTGGGGTAGCGAGCTTAAAACCGAAGAAGAGAAACTTAACTTTTTAAAGTCTTTTGAAAGAAGAGAAAACATCCTTTTAGACAAAGATAAAGTTGTTAAAAACCCCGGTCAGCGAAATGTCGCGAAACTTTGCCTTAATTCTCTTTGGGGAAAATTTGCACAAAGGGAGAACAGAACGTATACTAAAATTGTTAATAATTTTAAAGACTTTTCTGATTTTATCGAATCACCGGGGATAGAAATTGCTTCTCTTTACCCTGTAAATGAAGATACCATGTGGATAAATTGGAGGTATATACAAGAAAACCTTAATTTACTCCCCCATATAAATATTCCTATTGGGGCTTACACAACAGCGTTTGCTAGGTTAAAACTTTACGAAGCAATGGAAAAAGTCGGGGGCAAGATACTTTATTGTGATACAGATAGCTTGATCTTTGTGGAAGATAAAAATAACGCCCCTGTGTTCAAAAGTACCATCTTTTTGGGCGACTTAACTGATGAAATAGAAGGTTTTGGTCCAAATGCCTTTATATCAGAATTTGTAACAATAGGGCCAAAAACATATAGCTTGGAAATTAAAACAGATAAAGGAATAGAGTACATAACCAAGTGTAAAGGTATTGCGATAAATTTCAAGAACTCTAACGTTGTCAATTTCAAAAACTTAAAATCTATGATTACTGGAGAAATTGACACTGATGCGGTTATAGTGAAAAGCGAGAAGAAAATCAAACGAAAACGTCCGGGAATTGTAATTTCGGAAAATGAAGAAAAACATTTAGCTTTTACTTTTGATAAAAGAGTTGTTGTAGATAATTATCACTCGTATCCATATGGTTTTAAGAAAATCAAACTTTGTAATTAGTTTTGTAGTTTAAATAAAGTTAATGTTCTAGTCTTAAGGTGCATGACTTTTCTGAGCCTAACTTCCAACTCAAGTTTCGGGTTGGAGTGGGTAAATTGTTCTCGACATCCAGTCGAGAAGTGTGCCTTCTGGGTAAGAAGGGAAACTCAATTTTTAAGTTACCATAACTGTATCATACTGTAAAATAATAATAATAGAACCCCGTTGTAACCTTTTGATATAGCGTTAATCACAGTCTCGGTTTGTGAAAAAAAAAATATATAATATATATATATAAATATGTCTTGAAAACAAATTCTTTATTATGTACGTGTTTTCCTTTCCCGTTAGCAAGATGAACAATTTTATTTTCGATAATCAGTATGATGTGGAGAACATAAACGGATTACAGTGGGTGTGGACGTGTGAAGCCGAGAATTCGACCGAGCCGATAATGTGGACGTGTGAAGCTGAGATTTCGACTGAGGCCTATGATTTATTTAGTGCAATTAAGTGTGTTGCATGTCACCTAAACAATATTCACAGTGAGGCTTTAGAAGGTCTTAAAAAAAATGACTGGTTAAAACAAATATATGAAGAGATAAAAGAAAAATCTCGCCGTGGCCTTACTATATGTGATTTATATTTGATTGGTAAAATTGAGATTGAACTTTTCTGTGACCTGTTCTTGTGCGCTAAATTAAACAGCTACCTCTGGGACTTAAAATATTTTCTCCCTGAAGAAATTGCATTTGACACTTATCGCATGCATTTATACAAAGATGCCGAACATTTCATAAATTCCAAAGTACATGACTACATTTACTCCCCCGGTCGCAACTTATTAAAATAAAAAACATATATAAATATACGCACGGCATATTAGCTCATTCCGTATTTTCCCACCAGCTGATAATATGGCTAAATTTATTCTGGACATGCAGTTTGTCTGCGGGCACAACGGTCAGTACTTTATTAAAGAGTTGGCAGTTCTTCCTATGGGCACCATCTCCCCCAAGGTTTATCATTTTATGTCACCTTACCCATACCAGGAGTTGTCATCAAAGGCAAAGAGACAGAACAAGTATGACGTGAAAAATATAAATGGTCTACATTGGAGCGGTGGGATCATCAACTATAACAATCTGGCTGAAGTGTTTTCAAAATTCGAAAATGCAACAATATACGTGAAAGGTGAAGTAAAGGCATCGTTCATTAGAAAATACTCGCCGACTTCTGAAATAATAGAACTTATACAAATACCTAGATTAAGCGATCTTGTAAATTTTCAATCTAATTGTGAAATCCATAACAATGTGTCTTTTGTTCGTTGTGCACTGCAAAACTGTATAAATATATACCTGTATATGTTGATTAATAAAATTATGGTATGAAGACAAACAACTGTATGTGTTTTTATTTAAAAAATTTATTATTATATCGTAATTACATCAAAAAGAATATTGGTACTGCAATATAAGGGTATTTCAAAGAAAAGTCTAGAATAATTTAAATGTACATAAGAGGTTCTAGACGGTATAAAAAAGTCTTTGTCTGACAGCAAAATTAAATTATTGTTTTTACACTTCTCACAGTATTTCTTATAGTATTCCTTGACACTTTCGGCTGCATTGTTATTATGGAACATTACAATCTTGAAGAAATCCTGCATGTCAATCAAATTATAGAGCTCATTAAGAGTCAGCACAATATTTCCTGTACCAACGGGGATTGTGTATTTCGTCTGAAGCACTTCTTGGTTTGGCGGGAACATGTCTGGAATAACCTCGTCTTTTAGTTTGGTGAGATGTTTGTAAATGTCCAGCCATCCAGGGTAAAATGTTGACACAGGTACAAGGCCATGACGGTGAAACACTATCTTTGCTTCAAACGAGGTCGGATCAAATCCGAGGACTACCTTCTGATTATGGTGATGATCCAGATGATATGTATAGTTTAGCAAAAGATTTTCACCCGGGGCTTCTGATCCCTTTTTGCTTTTTTTCCGCATCGGCCCAAGTTTTTGCTTTTTGGATTTTGTGTCCCTCACTTTAAATTCTTCTGCACACACTCTTTTTGCACTTAGCTGCTTAGGTTTTTTAACTTTAGGTGCGGGTTCCATCTTGAAGCGGTGGCTTCTATTTCAACATTAAATGTACATCACCAGCGTCTTGTATTTATACTCTTATCTTCCGGGGTACATAACTGGTTATATTTACCCCCGCCAGATTTTAAACATTTTTTCAAGTATATTTTGCGATATAAGTTCACAACTTTATTATCATTTAATTTAAAATTATTGAAGGAAAATTGCTTCAGGAATTGTTTTAAACTTTTTCCTTTACACCGAAAATACAGATACACACAGCAATAATGTCCACAGGTCGATGAAAGTGCACCTTGTAATCGTTTTTTATTGTTTACAAACACATCTGAATTAGTATGTAAGAAGTTGCGAAAAAATTTATTGCTGGGGAATTTACCATACGAGTCAAAGTATTCTGCAGGTCCTTTTCTAGGGATGTAAAATGCAATCCAATGAGTACCGCCCTTATGTGCAGGGTCTGTATTGGCTATGACACATGCTGGTTTTTTTATAATTTTTGGCAGGCGGTTGCAGGGGAATACTCCTCTAAAGAATCTTTTTGTTGTGGGGTTACTTGTTAACGACTTTGCGAGTTCGATCGTGTTCATTCTTGTTCAGAAGCCGAGGTTGCTGTCTCCACGACAATAACCTTGGTATAGGATGTAACATAGTTATTTATAAATTCCTTGGTTGCTGCATCGCAAACAAGTATTGTAGTAAATTTTGCTAAGGCTTTTATTAGGTCTTCATCTAGACGTCTAAGCTCAATGTTACCCAATTTATTTGATTGTTCGATACATCCTGGAGCTGAGGTAGGGTATTTGAAGATAATCTCCTTTGTAAATAATTTATTTTGTGCTGTGAATCCCGCAAAAGAAACCTTTTTCAGGAAAGTCAAGCAGCCTCCAGAAAAGTATTCGACATTTATTAAACAACTCATGATAGCTGGCTTTACTGTCTATATGCACTGTGATTAGTTCTACCATCTTACTGTCTTATATAGCTTTTTTTAGAAGCTGGTGTATACGTTCCTATCTTTGTCGATTTCTACACTCCCGTCATATTCAGCATATACGATACAGGTTACTGTTGTCTTTAAAGCCTCCTTAAATCTTCCTTCAATTCTAACCGTACCTTGGTTTAATAGATTACCGCAGGTTGAATTATATGAACGATCAGAAGTTAAATCAAAAGCAAGTAGAAAACAGCCGTTATCAAAGAATTTCTTTGAAATCTGATGTCCTTTATCGAAATAATGTATGCCAGTTCCTTTAAACAAGGAGATGTATCCTCTTGTGCTAATTGGTTTTTCCTTTGAATAATCAAATTCCATAGGCTGGTTTGGTATCTGGACACCATTTACTGATAAATTAAATCTTGTGATGTTATTATGTTTAAAATTATAGGCGTTTTTTGTTCGATTTCCTGTATATGCGTCGTTATCAACCATACCAAACACTAATAAATTTGGTAATTGTCCTATGACAATATTGTCTAAGGATAATGTGTATGTGTTTGCAGGTATAGTATATGTTTTAACTTCGACTCGTTTGTATGGGTATACAGCGTTTGATCGTTTTAAAACGGTTTCATGAGCCAACATGATGCTGGGGTTAACAGTTACATGATTCATGTACATAGTAGCCTCTAAAATCTTAACTCGTGGGGAATTGTCATCATCTTTTGACAAAAGGTAAAATTCGGGTTTTTCAAGTGATAACACAACGCGCAGATCTACACCATTCATTAATAATTTGTCTTGGTTAAACATATCAGCATGTATTTTCCCCATTAGCTCGACAACGTTGCTCTTATCGAAAAGTCTTCGTCTTGCTGAGTAGCCTTAATTTTGGCCGCCATCTTGAGCAATTTCCATACTGCTTTCATCGATATACCAGCCAACAGATTCTAAGTGTGTTGATGCCGCATCTTTTCCATAATTTAACAAGTTCTCAATATACGCCCTATAATTGTAATTATTGTCAGTTTGAACAACCGGTCTCCCATTTAGGTAAATAGTGCATTGACGAAAGAGCGAGTGAAGTAAGTTATTGACAACACCAGGACCTTCATCAGACACAGTCTTCACGGTACCATCTGAGGCTTTTACAATAATATCGCTTCCAGTATAAAGTTCTTCTTTTCCATTTTTAAATTTAATTAGTTGCACTTTTAAACGTAGGTAAATACTTGACAAGTCTCGATATGTATCTCCATGTCCCAGCGAAACAAATTCCAAAACTGATGAGTTATCTAATGAGGCTATAGGCTTGTATGCTACCTCTTCGGTTTTTAAAATATTACTTTGAACAGCGGGTGTAGAGAAAAGGTCCAGCTCAGATTTCATGCACTCACTATACGTGGACATTTTGCTTATTTATCAAAAATATCCAATGCTCGTTTACGAAAACCGCGTTTGCCTTTTATAGATTTTTTCTTCTTGTTTACTGTTTTTTTCGTAGCACGTTTTGTTTGTTTTGAACGTCTTTTTCGTTTAGGAGACTTGGTTAAGCGTAACGTTGTAAACGGATTAGCTCTTTTAATAATCGTACGATTATTTATACCTGCACCGCCCATACTATCGAAGAGTTTATTTATACCCTTTTGCGCTAGGTCTTGTGCAACAGCTTTTCCCTGGTCTTTTAAAATGTCCTTAACCGGCTTGCTGCCAATTTCTTGCAGTATTGTTTTTCCAGTTTTCAGCGCTTGCTGTTTTATAACTTTGGCTCCTGAAGCAACTAATGGCTGTAAATAACGAAATAGGCCACTGAAGAAACTACCAATACCTCTTCCTTGCTGGTAAGTAAGCGGTGCCCTGTACAATTCCCCTATATCCGACAAGTTACCGCCACTTTGTAGTAAGTAGTATCGCGTATAATATGAATTCATTTTTATTAAGGGCTAAAGTCAAGCAATGTGCTATCAAATTGAAAACTGGTAGGGGGTGCACATATGTTTATAGTTTATTGTGTTTTAAAATGAAGCATCACATAAGTTGGAATATAACTTGGTTTAAAATTAATCAATACACCCTGGCTATCAGTTATTTTTATAGAAATACCTTCTATAAATGTTTTCTCGATAGGGCAGTATTCTACATGCTCAAATCTTAGTACACCCTCACACGATTGTGTCGGTATCACTCGTAAGTATCGAGCTAATTTATTAGCAATAATTCTCGGTTTAATAATATCGGTGTAAATGAAAATCAAGTTTTTATCATAACATTTTTTTGTTATCTCCATAGATTCTCGGGGGAATCTTTGTATTAATTCATTGATTGTACTTTCCAGACCATTAATTTTATCAATAATTGACATATGCTCTTGACGTAGTCCAGCAGTGTTGAATGATTCTTTTATTTCCGAAAGTATTGCATCAGGTTTCCGCTTTTCTTCAGGCGTTTGAAGAAATATATCCGTAAAAAAGTCCGACAAATTGACTATATTTGTATCAATAGGTACCGGTGTTGTCAAGTATTCTCCTGAACTCTGCTTTTCGTATGGTACATCCAAAACATCACTATCTTTAGTAATTTTTCGCTGATTAGGGGCTTTTGCATTTACTGAATCTTTTTTTAACCTGTTTAGAATACCGAAAATTGTATCTTTAATCTGAATAATCTTTTTCTGCTTTTCTTGCTCGCTAATTGTCTGATCGTCGAAATACACATTTGATATTAAAAGCGTGACAAGATCTTTAACATTAAGGTGTGACGGTAATGGTTTTTTTATTCTTATTGTTACTTCCAACTCTTCTAGCCGTAGTTCAAACATGTCATGCACCTTTTTGGCGGTACCTTTTGTTGCTTTATCTTGGGCCCTTTTAATGCTAAGGGCAGGATGTGTGTAATTATCGATTGCATTTTGTATTACAATATGCTTTATTTTTCTTTTAGGAATTTGCCCAATAATGTCATCAACAAATGCTTCAACTGACTCATAGTCCTTATACTTTAAAATTACATTTTCCGAAGTTTTTTTCCCTTGATAAATGTGTAGTATAAACTCTTCCGGCTCTTGTGTGTAGCATATTTCAGGTATCACATTGTCCAAAAAGTCAGCTTCCAACCGATCCCACATTGCTTTTTTAACGTCGTCCAAAAACATAGTATACCAAGAAGGACTGACTGCATTGTAAAATGTTAGTAGAAATGCTGAAAAATTTACCTGTTCTGCTCTATAGCTCGCTTGTTCAAGACTTTCTTTTGTCCACTCAAGTTTAACATTGTCATTTATTTTTACTGTCAATGATTTCAATTCTGCTTTTTGTTGCTCTCTTATCTCTTTTAACTGGTTATTAGGCGTTTCCCGCTTCGTTCTTTTAAAGCCACTATCATTTATTATGTCAGCTACATTGCGCTTTACACTTTGCCTTTCATTTATGTCATAGTTTGGTAATGAAATTTCAGTCACTCCAACGCACCAGCTATTAGAAAACTTGCATGAGCTAGCAAGCGCATTTGTAAAAGCTGACAGAGTGTTTTCAGGATAAAATTGCAAAGAATTGTTGCTTAAAAGACATACGTAAAAGTCGTTATTCACTATATCTATAGGCATTTTTTATATTTTAAAGCCTAACCCAAGCAACGTCTGGTACACTCGAACTTCGCTCTTTTTTACTTTTTATACGTTCACCTTGCCGCAGTCCTTTTTTCGCAGGAAATGCAAGCTCGTATTGACCAGGGTCAAGTAGTGATGGCCTTAATATAGGTTGTTTAGTCGAGGCCTTATCTTTGGAAGTGTCTTGTTCTAATTCCTCTATAAAGCTAGCAACTTCGTCAGCACTCATATCCGTAGGCACAGTGTACTGAGTTATACCGTCAGTACCAGTTATTACTTTATAGTCTTTATCGTGAACTTTTGGTATTTTTGCAGGGGGTTTGAGACTTTTTGCTATCCCACTAGCTGATAAACGTCGTTTAGCAGCTGGAGATAAAGACCTTTTTGGCGGTGTTTTATCACGCGGCTCCTCAAAAATAAATTCTTCGATCTCAAAAGGGGTCTTTTCAAATATATTCTCTTTTATCGGTGAAGTTTGCGTTGATTCACCCTTTTTAAAAATAATTTTTGTTTGAGTAGAACTATCTCTCAAACCCTTATGCCTAACTGGCAAATGCTCTTGAACGGGGATTTTATTTTGTCTTTTTTCGAAAACTTGCGCCTTTTTACGTTTTACGTTTAGAAATTTTACTAATTCATTCCTATAATTATACCATTTTTCTTTGTCAGACAGAGTTTTACTTTTTAATATCTTATCCATGGATTTATCAAATAAGGACAAATTTGTAGATTGTTCTATTTCGCCCTTTAAATTATTATACACTTCCGGTGAAAGAAGCAGCATTTTGTTAAGGCTATTAGCTTTATGCATATTTTTCAATTAGCGAACCTATTACACCCGATAGTACACTTCCTAATAAAACTGGTAAAAAACCTCCTCGTTGTATTAGTAATTTACGTTGCCTTGCCACAGATCTTTTTGCGTCAACTAATTTTCGCATATCCTTTTTATACTTGCACAGCGAATTATATATCTTGCCATGGGGCATATGATTTCCTTTTAGTGTGTTAAGTGTGATTTCACAAAGTGTTTTTATAACTTCGGGATCTGCATTTTTAAGAATAGCATTTCTCAAATTTGTTTTAGATTTTTGAAGTACATAAAGCATATGCTTGTTGTCCTTTAACCGTTTCACTCTTGACACCATTTTTACTATTCAAGGAACTTTGCGGGCAAAAACAGGTTGCGAAATCTTTATTAAATATATCCGTTCGGAATCTTAACGTGTCGTTAATCTCCTGAGTGAGATCTATCAGTAAGCATCCGTAAGGCTCCTGAGTGGCCTCTTTATATATTTTTAGGAGTTCCAAACTATCTTCCGGATAAATTTGTCTCGCTAAATGCACGAACTGACTTTTATCTCGGGGATTTTTAAAAACGACAAGGTACTTACAGTTTAGCGATATATCCCTACAGAACTTTCCCTGATGAAATACGTTCTGTGTTACAAGAACCACTGAAAAATTACGATGATGTGATCCTTTTGTAAAAAGCTCACAGACTTGTTTACTGAAAGCATTTAACATCATATCATCTATAACAATTAGCGTGGGTTCATTTGTGTAATTTATAAACTCATCGGGTACACTGTCTATATATTCTATGTTTGTGGGCACAATATCTACTGGCAGAGCCTCACGCTCCGCATTACACCATATAATCCTAGTAATTTCCGGCTGTATTAACCAGGCATCACTCAGAAGATTTTTAATAAACGTAGTTTTTCCACATCCAGAAGGTCCTGCCACGATCATTGTAAATGGATGTTTAAACGTGATCATTTTTACAGCGAAAACAAAAAACAAAACCCTTGAGAACAAACTTTTTTGTATATAAATCCCCATCCCGTAAAAAGTACTTATATACTCTTTCAAGAATGAGCAGAAGACAGATTATTAACGAGCTACATAGGCCTGCTCGCAAAAACTTTAAGCGTCGTCGTGTAACGATTAAAGGTAAAGATGACCTTTGGCAGGCAGACTTAGTGGATATGAGTTCATATGCAAAAGAAAATCAAAGGTTTCGTTTTTTACTAACTGTCATTGATACATTTTCTAAATATGCATGGGCTTTGCCAATTAAAAATAAAAGCGGGATAGAAGTCGCTAAAGCAATGCAACTAATTTTTAGTCAGGGCCGTATTCCAAGAAACTTGCAAACAGATGATGGAAAAGAGTTCTACAACAAGTCGTTTAAACACTTGATGGAAAAATATGATGTTAATCATTACTCAACTTATAGTTCTTTGAAGGCGTCAATTGTAGAAAGATTTAATAGGACATTAAAAACTATTATGTGGAAGGAATTTAGTATGAATGGCAATTACCATTGGCTGAGTATGCTGGACAAGTTAACAGATAAATATAATAGAAGAAAACATCGAACTATTAAGATGAGGCCCATAGACGTTGGCCCTGCTGATGAGATTCGCTTATTGCTAACTGTGTATAAAACACCAAAACCAAAGTCACACCCAAAGTACAAGGTAGGAGACTTTGTTCGGATAAGTAGATATAAACATGTTTTTGAAAAAGGCTACACCCCAAACTGGTCTACTGAAATTTTCAAAATAAAAGAGGTAAAAAACACTTATCCAGTAACTTACATTCTTGAAGACTATCAAGGACATATAATACAAGGTGCTTTTTACCAGCTTGAACTAACCCCTGTCAGATATCCCGACGTTTACCTTGTAGAAAAAGTTTTAAAACGACGAGGGGATAAAGTTTATGTTAAATGGCTTGGATTTCCACAAAAGCACAACACATGGATTAGTATAAAAGACGTTTTGTAAACAGTCTTTATTGCAGTCGCAATGTTGATCTTAAAGCGTGAATCTGATCGGCTAAAGACATTTAAAAATCTAACTTTGGAAGACAGGAAATCATACAAGTTAGCAAGGAGCGGCTTTTTTTACACCAACCTGAAAGACATAGCAAAATGCTATTTTTGCTGCATGGAAATGAGCGCCTTAAACTGCCCTGAAGACGTAGAGGCCGAACATCTTCGACGTTCCCCTGACTGCATCTATGCCAACGGTAAGGATGTGTGTGGTCCGTATAATAGTCCACCTCCACCATCAAAGCACACGAGGTGGAGTTTAAATACTTTCAAAGTTGTAGCTGGAGCGGTCATTTTGTTTGGCTTATTTTGTGAAATTTATTATTTTTACGAACAATATAGACGGAAAATATAAAAATACACCTGTTTGCCGGTTCTGCGCCAAAATCTCATGTATTTTTAAAAGGATGTCACTAAATTCTCAAAAGTGTGTATACAATTGATAGAAATTTAATACATTAAAATAAAATTTACTATGAAAGACAAAAATCTGGTTTTATTTTTGCCAACCCAGCTCCTTCAACTTATTTCTATGACAGTTGTTTTGTGCACACGCTCTTCACTCTTGCACAATGTCACACGACCCTGACCAACTTTTTCCGTATGCCTGAGATCAAACCACAACAACAACAACACCGAGACTCTTTTAATTTTCAAGATCATCTGTTACCCAATCGGCCGCTCTATGCACCCCACGTGCTCCCGAAAGGCACATGTCCAGAATCTTATCTGCCCACACTTGTTTGTCATTTCATGCACATGCAATCCAAGTTTTATCTTCTTAACTTCTTCTTTGCTTCTTCCGATCTTCCCCAAGTCAGGCGTGCTGTCCCGACCAGCCCTTTGCTTCATCGATCGATCGATCGATCGCCTGTTTTACCCCTTCGAAAAAGCAGCAGCAGCAGCAGGCCACCGCTTCTTTGCAATATTCCTGCTCCTCCTCCTCTTCTTCTTCGTCGTCATGCGGTACGATCACATCGGCGAAATGCTCGTACTGTTCACACCGCCGCTAGCAAGCTAGCCGCCACCACTTCACCTTCTCTGCAAAGTCACCCCTCTTTCGCAATATTCCTGCTCCTCTTATTCTTCTTCAGCACACCGCACATTCAGCCTGTTTCCCCTACCAACAACCGAACAACAAACCAACCTCTCCTCCGCAAAGTCATCATCACTCGCTCTTTCACACCACCGCTGACAAGCCAACCATTATCACTCCACCTTCTCTACACAGTCACCCCTCTTTCGCGATATTCCTGCTCCTCTCTTTTCGCACCACCGCTGGCAAACTACCCGACACCTCTTCATCTTCCCCCCAGCCACTCTACCCGCACCCCCACCAAAACCACAACCACACCTCGACAGAAAATCCACCCTTCCCTTTCACACCAACATCCTCATACCACCGAGTGGGAACCCTAAGCAACCTCTCCCTATCGCACCTAGTCTTCTTTATATGGCGGAGTGGATCCTTACTACTTCCTATGAAGTAAGAGAAAACATTGCACTAGACAAAAATCAAATTTGTAAAAATTCTGGTAGACGAAACACCGCAAAACTTTGCTTAAATTCTTTTTGGGGTAAATTTGCTCAAAGAGAAGACAGAAGCTATACAAAAGTTTTTAGTGACGATAAAGAGTTTTGTGACTTTGTACAATCTCCAGGAATTGAAATTTTTTCCTTGTACCCAATTAATGAAAACACCATGTGGGTGACATGGAGATATATACAAGAATCTATAAATAGTCTACCTCATATAAATATTCCCATTGCAGCTTACACAACTGCATTTGCCAGACTTAAACTTTATGAAGTGTTAGAAAAAGTGGGGGATAAAATTTTATATTGTGACACTGATAGCTTAATATTTGTAGATGATAAACAAAACCCTGTTCCATTAGCCATATCTGACTTTTTGGGTGATCTAACAGACGAGATTGAATGTTTCGGGGCTAACGCCTATATTTCGGAATTTGTAACCACCGGACCAAAAACTTACGGCTTAAAAATTGAGACTGAAAAAGGTCCTGAATATATTATCAAATGTAAAGGTATTACACTTAATTTTGAAAATTCCAAAATTATCAATTTTGAATGTTTAAAATCAATGGTTGTTGATGAAAGTTTCCAAGATAATGTATGTGTAATAAATGAGAGAAAAATTAGACGAAAACGACCGGGAGTTATTATATCTTCACTGGAAAAAAAACATTTGTCTTTCACCTTTGATAAGCGCGTAGTTGCTGAAAATCACTTTTCTTACCCATATGGTTTCAAAAGGCGGAAATTAGACAATTAATTAACTCGATACTGCATAAAAATTATTTCAAAGCTTATTGTGCACCTAAACCTTAGAATTTTCAAAATTGTCAAAAATTAAATGTATTTAAATATAGTATGAATTAAGGATATATGTATGTATTTAGGAAATTGACTATTATAAATTAGTAAAATGTGTAGTTATAAGGATCAGTGTACTCCGAGTGAGCAACCATCATCGTCAACAGTAACAAAGTGATCAATAGCACTTTTTGATTTCAGTCGTAAAAAGACACAGCTAAAC
Organism: Tolmerus cingulatus; assembly: GCA_959613345.1. Taxonomy (NCBI): domain Eukaryota; kingdom Metazoa; phylum Arthropoda; class Insecta; order Diptera; family Asilidae; genus Tolmerus; species Tolmerus cingulatus. The sequence goes on along the minus strand of OY390708.1, from coordinate 31,780,521 downwards.
ACAATGTGGATGCGTCATACTGAAAATTTGTCTGAGATCTATCCTGATTTAAAAAGCCTTATTAAGTGCATAGTATGCGAACTCAAAAATGATCAAGATAAATGTATAACTTATCTTGCAAACGATATGGGCTGGAGGCCTTTAAATAAAGAGGGGGAGGAGAAATCTCGCCGCGGACTTATTATATGCGAGCTATATCTTAATGGTAAAATCGAGTTGGAACTTTTTTGCGACCTGTTCTTGTGTATCAAGCTGTATGCTTATCTCTGGGACCTAAGACATTTTCTACCTGAGGAGATTGCTTTTGAAAAATATTGCATGCGTCGTTACAAGGACTCTGAAGAGTTCATGGACTCTAATATCCATGACAATATTAACTGTTCCGCATGCAGGTGTAGCGAGGAGATTCGCAACTTGCTAAAATGAGAAACCTGTATATATATATATATATATATATATATATATATATATATATATATATATATATATAATATATATATAAATGTTCACGCACGGTATTACCTCATACCGCATTTTATCCTCAAGTGATAATATGGACAAATTTATTCTGGACATGCAGTTTGTTTGCGGGAATAATGGCCAATACTTTATTAAAGAACTTGCCATCCTTGCTGTTGGAACGATCATCCCAGATGCTTATTATTTCATGCCTCCCTACCCATACCAGGAGTTATCATCAAAGGCGAGACGACAGATCCAGTATGACATGCAGAATATAAATGGTCTACGTTGGAATGACGGAGACATCAGCTACAACAACTTACCCGAAGTGTTTTCAAGATTTAAAAACACAACAGTGTATGTAAAAGGCGAGACCAAGGCTGCGTTTGTCAGGAAATACACACCGATTTCAGAAATCATCGAGCTTAAAGAAATACCTAGACTAAGTGAACTTACAAATTACCAATTTCCTTGTAAAAGCCACAATAATGTATCTTTTATTCGTTGCGCTCGGCAAAACTGTGTAAATATATACCTGTATGTGTTAATCAATAAAATTATAAAATGAATTAAAAAACCTTATGTATTTTATTTAAAAAATTTATTAAATGTTTATTATATCAAACAGAATATTGGTGCTGCAATACAAGGGTATTTCAAAGAAAAGTCTAGAATAATTCAGATGGACATAAGAGGTTCTAGACGGTACAAAAAAGTCTTCTTCAGGTAGTAAAATTAAATTTTTACTTCTATATCTTTCGCAATATTTCTTATAGTACTCCTTCGCACTTTCGGCAGCGTTGTTATTGTGAAACATTACAATCTTGCAGAAATCCTGCATATCAATTAATTTGTAGAGCTCATTAAGGGTCAACTCAATATTTCCTGTACCAACGGGGATTGTGTATTTCGTCTGAAGTTCCTCTTGGTTTGGCGGGAACATGTCTGGAATAACTTCGTCTTTTAGTTTGATTAGCTGTTTGTAAACTTCCAACCATCCGAGGTAGAATGTTGAGACAGGTGCTGAGCCATAACGATGAAAAACTATTTTTGCCTCAAACGAGATCGGATCAAATCCGAGGACAACCTTTTGATTATGGTGATGGTCCAGATGATATGTATAGTTTAGCAAAAGATTTTCACCCGGGACTTCTGATTGATTTTTAGCTCTTTTTGACCTAATGGGCCGAAGTTTTTGTTTTTTGGATTTTGCGTCCATCACTTTAAACTCTTCTGCACACACTCTTTTTGCACTTAATTGTTTAGCTTTTTTAGCTTTAGGTGTTGATTCCATCTTGAAACGGAGCCTTATACTTCAGCAATAAATGGACATCACCATCGTCTCGTATTTATACTCTTTTCTTCCGGTATACATAGTTGGTTATATTTACCCCCACCACATTTTAAAAATTTCCTCAAGTATATTTTACGATATAAATTCACGACATTATCATCATTTAATCTAAAATTATTGAAGGAAAATTGTTTCAGAAAATGTTTTAAACTTTTTCCTTTACACCGAAAATACAGATACACACAACAATAATGACCGCAGGTAGATGAAAGTGCACCTTGCAATCGTTTTTTACTATTTACAAACACATCTGAATTTGTATGTAAGAAGTTGCGAAAGAGTCTATTACTGAGGGGTTTACCATACGAGTCAAAGTATTCTGCAGGGCGTTTTTTCGGAATGTAAAATGCAACCCAGTGGGTGCCACTCTTTCGCGCAGGATCTGTATTGGCTATGATGCATGCGGGATTTTTTATTTCTTTTGGTAGACGGTCACAAGCAAATACTCCTCTAAAAAACTTTTTCATAGTAGGGTTATTTGCTAGTGACTTTGTAAGATCGATCGTGTTCATTCTTGTTCAAAAGCCGGGGTTCCTGTCCCTATGTCAAGAACCTTGGTATAGGTTGTAACATAGTTATTTATAAATTCTTTGGTTGGCGCATCGCAAACAAGTATTGTGGTAAATTTTGCTAATGTTTTTATTAGCTCTTCGTCTAAACGTCTAAGTTCAATGTTTCCCAATTTATTTGATTGGTCGACACATCCTGGAGCTGACGTAGGATATTTGAAGACAATCTCCTTCGTAAATAATTTACTTTGTGCAGTGAATCCCGCAAAAGAAACCTTTTTCAAGAAGGTCAAGCAACCTCCAGAAAAGTATTCGACATTTATCAAGCAACTCATGATACTAGTTGGTTTCACCACCTATGCACTGTGATTAATTCTAAATTGCATCATCTTATATATAGTTTTTTAGAAGCTGGTGTATACGTTCCTATCCTTGTCGATTTCCACACTTCCGTCATATTCAGCATACACGATGCAGGTTACTGTTGTCTTCAAAGCCTCCTTAAATCTTCCTTCAATTCTAACCGTGCCTTGGTTTAATAGATTACCGCAAGTAGAATTATATGAACGGTCAGAAGTTAAATCAAAAGCAAGAAGAAAACAACCGTTGTCAAAGAATTTCTTTGAAATCTGATGTCCTTTATCGAAATAATGTATTCCAGTTCCTTTGAACAAGGAGATGTACCCTCTTGTGCTAATAGGATTCTCCTTTGAATAGTCAAATTCTATAGGCTGATTCGGTATTTGGACGCCATTTACTGATAAATTAAATCTTGTGATGTTATTATGTTTAAAATTATAGGCATTTTTTGTTTGATTTCCTGTATACGCATCGTTATCAACCATACCAAACACTAGCAAATTTGGTAATTGTCCTATGACAACATTGTCTAAGGATAATGTGTATGTGTTTGCAGGTATAGTATATGTTTTAACTTCGACTCGTTTGTATGGGTATACAGCATTTGATCGTTGTAAAACGGTTTCATGAGCCAGCATGATGCGGGGGTTAATAGATGCGTGATTCATATACATAGTGGCCTCTACAATCTTAATTCGTGGAGAGTTACCATCATATTTTGACAAAAAGTAAAATTCGGGTTTTTCAAGTGATAACACAACGCGCAGATCTACAGCATTCATTAATAGTTTGTCGCGGTTAAACATATCAGCATGTATTTTTCCCATTAACTCGACAACGTTACTCTTATTGAAAAGTCTTCTTCTTGCCGAGTAACCTGTATTTTGGCCACCATCTTGAGGAATCTCCATATCACCTTCATCGATATACCAACCAACAGATTCTAAATGTGTTGATGCCGCATCTTTCCCATAATTTAACAAGTTTTCGATATATGCCCTATAATTGTAATTATTGTCAGTTTGGACAACTGGTTTCCCATTCAGGTAAATAGTGCATTGACGAAAGAGCGAGTGAAGTAAGTTATTGACAACTCCAGGGCCTTCATCAGTCACAGTCTTTACGGTGCCGTCTGAGTTAGTTACGAGAACATTATTTCCGGTATAAAGTTCTTCTTTTCCATCCTTAATTTTAATTAGTTGCACTTTTAAACGTAGGTATATACTTGATAAGTCACGATATGTGTCTCCATGCCCCAGCGAGACAAATTCCAAAACTATCTAATGAGGCTATAGGCTCGTATGCTACTTCCTCGGTTTTTAAAATATTACTTTGAACAGCGGGTGTAGAGAAAAGATCCAGCTCAGATTTCATGCACTCGCTATACGTGGACATTTTGTTTATTTATCAAAAATATCCAATACTCGTTTACGGAAGTTGCGTTTGCCTTTTATAGATTTTTTCTTCCTACTTACTGTTTTTTTCGTAAACCGTTTTATTTGCTTTGAAGGTCTTTTCCGTTTAGGAGCCTTGGTTAAGCGTAACGTCGTAAATGGATTAGCTCTTTTAATAAGCGTGCGATTATTTATACCTGCACCACCCATAGTATCGAAGAGTTTATTTATACCTTTTTGCGCTAGGTCTTGTACAGCAGCTTTGCCCTGGTCTTTTAAAATGTCCTTAACCGGCTTGCTGCCAATTTCTTGCAGTATTGTCTTTCCAGTTTTCAACGCTTGGTGTTTTATAACTTTGACTCCTGAAGCAACAAATGGCTGTAAATAACGAAATAGTCCGCTGAAGAAACTCCCAATACCTCTTCCCTGCTGGTAAGTAAGCGGCGCCCGGTACAATTCCCCTATATCCGACAAGTTACCGCCACTTTGTAGTAAGTAGTATCGTGTATAATACGAATTCATTTTTATTAAGGGCTAAAGTCAAGCAAAGTGCTATCAAATTGGAAACTAGCTGGGGGGTGCACATATATTTATAGTTTATTTTGTTTTAAAATGAAGCATCATATAAGTCGGGGTATAACTTGGTTTAAAATTAATCAATTCACCCTGGCTATCAGTTATTTTTATGGAAATTCCTTCTATAAATGTTTTCTCGATAGGACAATGTTCTACATGTTCAAATCTTAATACACCCTCGCAGGACTGTGTCGGTATCACTCGTAAGTATCGAGCTAATTTATTACCAATAATTCTCGGTTTAATAATATCGGTGTAAATGAAGATCAAGTTGTTATCATAACATTTGTTTGACATTTCCACAGATTCTCGGGGAATCTTTGTATTAATTCGTTTACTGTACTTTCCAGACCTTTAATTATGTCAATGATTGTCATATGCTCATGACGTAGTCCAGCAGTGTTGAATGATTCTTTTATTTCCGAAAGTATTGCATCAGGTTTCCGCTTTTCTTCAGGCGTTTGAAGAAATATATCCGTAAAAAAGTCCGACAAATTGACTATATTTGTATCAATAGGTACCGGTGTTGTCAAGTATTCTCCTGAACTCTGCTTTTCGTATGGCACATCCAAAACATCACTATCTTTAGTAATTTTTCGCTGATTAGGGGCTTTTGCATTTACTGAATCTTTTTTAACCTGTTTAGAACACCGAAGATTGTATCTTTAATCTGAATAATCTTTTTCTGCTTTTCTTGCTCGCTAATTGTCTGGTCGTCAAAATGCACATTTGATATTAAAAGCGTGACAAGATCTTTGATATTAAGGTGTGATGGTAATGGCTTCTTTATCTTTATTGTTACTTCCAACTCTTCTAGCCGTAGTTCAAACATATCATGCACCTTTTTGGCCGCACCTGTTAATGCGTTATCTCGGGCTCTTTTAATGCTTAGGGCAGGATGTGTGTAATTATCGATTGAATTTTGTATGACAATATGCTTTCTTTTTCTTCTGGGTATTTGCCCAATAATGTCATCAACAAATGCTTCAACTGACTCATGGTTCTTATACTTTAAAACGACATTTTCTGAAGTTTTCCTCCCCTGATAGATGTGTAGCATAAACTCGTCCGGTTCCTGTGTGTAGCTTATCTCAGGTATCACATTATCCAAAAAGTCGGCCTCTAACCGATCCCACATTGCCTTTTTAACGTCGTCTAAAAACATAGTATACCAAGAAGGACTGACTGCATTGTAAAATGTTAGCAGAAATGCAGAAAAATTTACTTGTTCTGCTCTATAGCTCGCTTGTTCAAGACTTTCTTTTGTCCATTCAAGTTTAACATTGTCATTTATTTTTACTGTCAATGATTTCAATTCTGCTTTCTGTTGCTCTCTTATCTCTTTTAACTGGTTATTAGGCGTTTCGCGCTTCACTCTTTTAAAGCTACTATCATTTATTATTATACTGCGTTTCACTCTTTTTTTTTTCATTTATGTCATAATTTGGTAATGAAATTTCAGTTACCCCAACACAGCAGCTATTAGAAAATTTACATGGGCAGGCAAGTGCATTAGTAAAAGCTGACAGAGTGTTTTCAGGATAAAATTGCATAGAATTGTTGCTTAAAAGACATACGTAAAAGTCGTTGTTTACTATATCTACAGGCATCTTTATATTTTTAAAGCCTAACCCAAGCTACGTCTGGTACACTCGAACTTCGCTTTTTTCGCAGGAAATGCAAGCTCGTATTGACCAGGATCAAGTAGTGATGGCCTTAATATAGGTTGTTTAGTTGGGGCCTTCTCTTTGGGGGTGTCTTGTTCTAACTCCTCTATAAAGCTAGCAACTTCGTCAGCGCTCATATCCGTAGGCACGTAGGCGCGTAGTGTACTGGGTTATACCGTCAGTACCAGTTATTACTTTATAGTCTTTATCGTGAACTTTTGGTATTTTTGCAGGGGGTTTGAGACTTTTTGCTATCCCACTAGCTGATAAACGTCGTTTAGCAGCTGGAGATAAAGACCTTTTTGGCGGTGTTTTTTCACGCGGCTCCTCAAAAATAAATTCTTCGATCTCAAAAGGGGTCTTTTCAAATATATTCTCTTTTATCGGTGAAGTTTGCGTTGATTCACCCTTTTTAAAAATAATTTTTGTTTGAGTAGAACTATCTCTCAAACCCTTATGCTTAACTGGCAAATGCTCTTGAACGGGGATTTTATTTTGTCTTTTTTCGAAAACTTGCGCCTTTTTACGTTTTACATTTAGAAATTTTACTAATTCATTTCTATAATTATACCATTTTTCTTTGTCAGACAGATTTTTACTTTTTAATATCTTATCCATGGATTTATCAAATAAGGACAAATTTGTAGATTGTTCTATTTCGCCCTTTAAATTATTATACACTTCCGGTGAAAGAAGCAGCATTTTGTTAAGGCTATTAGCTTTATGGATATTTTTCAATTAGCGAACCTATTACACCCGATAGTACACTTCCTAATAAAACTGGTAAAAAACCTCCTCGTTGTATTAGTAATTTACGTTGCCTTGCCACAGATTTTTTTGCGTCAACTAATTTTCGCATATCCTTTTTATACTTGCACAGCGAATTATATATCTTGCCATGGGGCATATGATTTCCTTTTAGTGTGTTAAGTGTGATTTCACAAAGTGTTTTTATAACTTCGGGATCTGCATTTTTAAGAATAGCATTTCTCAAATTCGTTTCAGATTTTTGAAGTACATAAAGCATATGCTTGTTGTCCTTTAACCGTTTCACTCTTGACACCATTTTTACTATTCAAGGAACTTTGCGGGCAAAAACAGGTTGCGAAATCTTTATTAAATATGTCCGTTCGGAATCTTAACGTGTCGTTAATCTCCTGAGTGAGATCTATCAGTAAGCATCCGTAAGGCTCCTGAGTGGCCTCTTTATATATTTTTAGGAGTTCCAAACTATCTTCCGGATAAATTTGTCTCGCTAAATGCACGAACTGACTTTTATCTCGGGGATTTTTAAAAACGACAAGGTACTTACAGTTTAGCGATATATCCCTACAGAACTTTCCCTGATGAAATACGTTCTGTGTTACAAGAACCACTGAAAAATTACGATGATGTGATCCTTTTGTAAAAAGCTCACAGACTTGTTTACTGAAAGCATTTAACATCATATCATCTATAACAATTAGCGTGGGTTCATTTGTGTAATTTATAAACTCATCGGGTACACTGTCTATATATTCTATGTTTGTGGGCACAATATCTACTGGCAGAGCCTCACGCTTCGCATTACACCATATAATCCTAGTAATTTCCGGCTGTATTAACCAGGCATCACTCAGAAGATTTTTAATAAACGTAGTCTTTCCGCATCCAGAAGGTCCTGCCACGATCATTGTAAATGGGTGTTTGAACGTGATCATTTTTACCGCAAAAACAAAAAATTCTTGACAACAACTTTTTTGTATATAAACCCCACATCTTGTAAAAAGTACTTATATACTCTTTCAAGAATGAGCAGAAGACAAATTATTAACGAGCTACATGGACCTGCCCGTAAAAACTTTAAGCGTCGTCGTGTAACGATTAAAGGCAAAGATGACCTGTGGCAGGCAGACTTAGTTGATATGAGTTCATATGCGAAAGAAAATCAAAACTTTCGTTTTTTGCTAACTGTCATTGATACATTTTCTAAATATGCATGGGCTTTACCAATTAAAGACAAAAGTGGGGTAGAAGTCAGTAAAGCAATGCAAGTAATTTTCAATCAGCGCCGTATTCCAAGAAACTTGCAAACAGATGACGGGAAAGAGTTTTACAACAAGTCGTTTAAACGTTTGATGGGAAAATATGATGTTAATCATTACACAACTTATAGTTCTTTAAAGGCGTCAATTGTAGAAAGATTCAATAGAACGTTAAAAAATATCATGTGGAAGGAATTTAGTATGAATGGTAATTATCATTGGCTGAGTATGCTGTACAAGTTAACAGACAAAAATAACAGAACAAAACATCGAACTATTAAGATGAGGCCCATAGACCTAGGCCCTGCTAATGAGGTTCATTTATTGCTAACGGTGTATAAAAAGCCAAAATCAAAATCGAGCCCGAAGTACAAAGTAGGAGACTTTGTGCGTATAAGTAGATATAAATATGTTTTTGAAAAAGGGTACACCCCGAACTGGTCTACTGAAATTTTTAAGATAAAAGAGGTAAAAAAGACTTATCCAGTAACTTACATTCTTGAAGACTATCAAGGAAATATGTATAATACAGGGTGCTTTCTACCAGCTTGAACTAACCCCCGTCAGATATCCCGACCTTTACCTTGTGGAAAAAGTTTTAAAACGACGAGGGGATAAAGTTTATGTTAAATGGCTTGGGTTCCCACAACAGCACAGCACATGGATTAATATAAAAGACGTTTTATAAGTGGTCTTTATTGCAGTCATAATGTTGACCTTAAAGCATGAATCTGACCGACTAAAAACATTTAAGAATTTATCTTTGGATGACAGGAAATCATACAAGTTAGCAAGAAGTGGGTTCTTTTACACCAACGTGAGAGATATAGTAAAATGTTACTTTTGCTGTATGGGAACGACCGCCTTAAACTCACCTGACGATATTGAGGCAGAACATCTTCTACGTTCACCTAACTGCATCTATGCAAACGGTGAGGATGTGTGTGGACCGTACAAAAATCGAAAGACACCATCAAAATTCGCACGCTGGGCCCTACACACTTTTAAAGTTCTAGGAGGATCGTTCATTTTGTTCGGTCTAGGTTGCGAGATGTATTATTTTTACGAACACTTTACACGAAAATGAAAAAGCAAGTGAGTTTCCAAAAACTGCCAGAAATTAAATATCTATATGTCTGGAGTTATGCCTACCGAGGTCCCCGGAAAGGGCTATGGGAAATTGATGCGCTGGACCGATACAGATTTAAGATGCGTATTTCTCAATGTAGTGTAGTTTTGGTCCCCATTCTACAACCGTCGCACAGACATACTATCTCTGCTAAACGATTTTACCTGCAATAAAATTATTTTAACTCAGCTGAATTTGTTTGTTATTCATGCAACCCGTTTCTATTCCCTGACCTTCACCCATATTTCGTGTCATCCACAGCGGTCATTGACTACAGGGAAAACTAAAACAAAATCTCTCGCGTGACAAATTTTTCCTTTTTGCCATCTTCCCAACTTCGCTTCTTCCGATCACAGTGTTCAGACAGCGCGAAACAAAGCAGCCTACGTATCCACACATGCACTGCAAATTTTTGTATCACTCTTTTTGCATAATCGCTTATTTTGGTCACTGTGTACAGCGATTCTTTATATTTTCCTGATTCCCGCTTCGTCTCTTCTGACCGCTCCGGATCGCAGTTATTTCCCCTTTTTTGCCACCTCATTTTGTCGCGACATTTCTCCCGATCACCGCGTCCACAACAATTGCCACATTCTGCATCGGATGCCCGCGCTTCCTACATCTTTACCACTTTTCCCACCCACAGAAAGTATCCGACTCACCCTGCCCAACTCTTTCACTCCCGACCGCAAGCTGTTTTAAACATGGAAAAATTACTAGCTCTCCCCCTCCAGCCAACCACTACAACAACAAAACTCTGCTTTTTTCTTTTTGTCTCCAAACAAGTGCAACCAGGACGTGTCTATCTAGCTCCCACCTCAAGATAATCTTATGGCCGGTGGGAACAAGTACCCCGCAAAAACAACCCGGTGGGGTACCTATAATACTGTCCCTACGTCGCCTAGTGCACTTTGTATGAGAGGTGGGTTCCTTACTACTCATGTCTTTTATTTGCTCGTTAATTACGTGACGCTGGGTCTCTGGTAATCTGTATATTTTTTGGTTGATTGGTGCTTGATCTTGCACCACCGGAATAGGGTGAGTGATACCATTCGTATGCGTCAGATAGTCACCCTTTAGGTGGAATATGTTGTTGTATTCATGACATAATTCCAACATTTTTTCCCTTTCTTGACTGCTTAAAATGGGGCTCAGGTTGAGTTCTTGCTCTAGCTTGGCTACACGCTCCTTTACTGTGTCAGTTGTATGTCGATCCGCCTGTGGGGTTCGTACAAGTTAACACGATATCTTGCAAAAAATTAAAAGAGGGCAACGCAACGTGACCTCGCTGCACGCGCAGGAAATGCGCAGGTAAAATGCTGACTCCTAGCACAGACAAATAATCCAGATGTCCAACGGCAATGCTGAGAAGTGATGCACACAAGAAATGAGCTCTAGCGGCCGGAGCTTTTGGCTCTAGCGGCTCCGGCAACGCATTCACTACAGCTGCGTGCGACGCATTCGAGATCGCGTATATGGAGTAGGTCGCTCAGGGAGCGTAAATCGGGCCCAGTGGGAATTCTGGGAAAGGTGCATCGCGCGAATTAGTTTGGCGGGTTGGGTTCTCTTCCGTGATAATGATTATTTTTTAATAAATTCTGATTTTTCCGGTTTTATTTTAAAGAATTTTCCTTAGCTAGTTGTTGTTATAAATATTGTTTTTAGATTATTAATATTTCATAAAGTAGGCACATATTATGTGCTTTTGATTTTATTTTTAATTTTAATTTGGAGCATTAAAAGTAAATTTGTTGGAAAAAAAGTATTGAATTCTAATTCCATACATCAGATTAGCAAAAATTACGTTTATTATGGTTCTGTACCAAAATGGTAATGAAAAAAGGCTTTAAAAAAAAATAGAACCGATTCCGAAAAATTATTTATTTGTAACTGTTTTTACTTTTCTACGCGTATTAACTGTTGCGGTTTTTTCCCATTTACAATTTTTTCGAAGCAGTACAGTTATCATAAAATTAAGTAAATAAATTCGGTGATTATAGCAAGGGTCTTTTTCATTGAACCATGTAGAATCTAATGAGTGTGTATAATCAATACATTTTTTACTAATAATTTTCCTAATGCCTTTTAAGTGAGAATTTGGTTTAAAAACTTGAGAGAAGACATTTATTTGATGTTTGAATAAATTGTAAAATCGTTCTGAAGGGATGATTAGTTTTTGCTCATCTGAATTCTTTTCAAATTGTTTCAATTTAGTCAATATATTTTCTAAATTCAATGTGTTAGACTCTGTTTGTATCATATTAACAGCACAATTTTTGCATGGATCATCATTGTGACGAATGGTTTTTAAGATACAATAACCTGCAAAATAGGCGGTTGCGACATCCATTGCACTGATCTGATCTTCTTCTATAATAGTAAGCACAGGAAGTTCTCCTTCCTCTTCCAAGGACACATTCTTGGAGTTAGAATTAAAAACTGCATCCCAATCAATTTGAAGACTATCTTCTTGATCGTTTTCACAATTGGAGAATCTGGATGAGAATAGCAGTCTAATCGAAATGATTTTTGCAAATAAATGTGAAAATTCAAATAGATTTGGATTGCTCTTATTACAATTCCGAGATCGAACAATAGAAAAAAATTTTCTAGAGGATCCTGGTTAAATATTTGCGCATGAATTTTGTTAATATTATAATGAGCATTAAACAATAATTCCGAAATTTTTAAAAACGAAGTTATAGATAAAACAAGTCCCTTGCAACAAAATGTATGATCTTTCCCATCAGTAGCGGATTTAATGTTTAATACATATTTTTTCATACTTTCTAAAAATATCAGTTCTTCAGAGTTTCTGGTTATAGGTGGCTTTCCGTTTAACAAATCAAAAAGCTTATTAAATTTTTCTATAAATATTGCAGTTGAAAGTGCAACATCCCTAAGACCTTCAGGATATTTATTAAGAGCAATTAAAGCTTTTATTCCGGAAGCAACACTATGACTAAATATTTGTACTGCCAGGCGAACACTCATTTTTTGAAAATTCGTAGGGTAAATGTGCGCAGAAGACACTTTAGGGCACATTTTAACGGTTTTGTTTTTTTCAAAATTAAATAGAAAAACAACAACTTCCCAGCTAATAATACCATCGGGTGTACGTAAATTTTCTTTCATTAAATTATTCCTGAAGCTTTTAAATAAATGCGGGACATCGTATAAACAAAACACGTCTTTATTTTTATAAGTAAATGGTGGATTTTCAAAAGAAATATTTTGGGAACTTAGGAATTTTCTATTTGTAGGCCCTTGATCACATACCACTCCAACCGGATTTAGTTCAAGTTCTTCGCAAATATCAAGGCAATTTTTCACTTCTTTCTCTAAACAATTAGCGGGTATAGATCCAGGGCACGCAACATAATACAAAACCTGAGAAAAATTTCCACAAATGCTTCTAAGCATAAATACACAAACGGATTTTGCGAGAACATTACATTTACTATCTCCATAGTCAACATATCCATAAATCTCGTCTTTGTACTTATCGTAAATTAAAAATTCTTGAATGCTCATTTCATCGTGAATAATCAGACAATTTTTTTCGTATGGACTTAGTTTTAGGACTTGTTTGTGAATTTCTCTCACTACAGAAGGACTGCATCCAGGTGGAAGACTTTTAATTTTTATCCAATTATATAAACTTGAAGTTGACGGTAGACGAAAAGTAAGGTTTTCTCGAAGAAAATTGTAACCTGCCGAAGACCGAAAGAATATAGATTGACAGAGCCACTTTTCCTTTTCATTGTATTTGGATTCATTTCGAATATTCAGAATAATTTTTGAAAATGTTTTAGAATTATTTGTTGCATCGGCGGCATCTATTATACTTTCTAAGGATATATTTGAGTTAATTTTTGAAACTTTAAGTCGATTTTTGGATCTAAGGAGCTTATTTTTTAAAATATAGCTGTTCTTTATTACAGTCTTATTTTTATGCTTTAAAGTTTTCAACTCATTTTTTAATTTATTTGTAAGCTTTATGTAATATTTAATTTTCTTAAAATTATTTAAACATTCTTCACAAAAAGATCTTTCCGGTAGATTGTCACTTATATTAGAAGGCTGTGAAGTTTCTAATATAAGAGATGCCCTATTTAATTCTTCAGGACTGAAATCGTCAGTATCAGTATCAAAAATACTGTTATCACATTCCAGAGGAAGAACATTTACATCATCCCTTAGAAATAAAGGAGGAACGGCATTTGTTTTTAAATACTTTTTACCAACAAAACTACTATTAAAATGAAGACTGCAAATTAAAGGTGCCTTAAAAGCAGAAACAATTCCGCACAATTCATTCCCTAATGCCTTCATCCAATCATTATATTTCTCCGTCCCTTGCTTCGGAAAACGGAAAAATCGTCTTTCCGGAAACAAATCAGTAACCTTTGCCTGACAGCAAGGAATTACACATTTTGCCTTTTTCCACGGCATTTGATTTATTGCTTATATAAATAAACGAAAATCAAGCCTTCAATGGCAGTAAAACAAAAAACAAGTACCAAAAATCAAAATAAAAAATTAGCAATTCTATTCAATTTCAATATAAAATCTTAAAAAGGTAGAAATATTCTTTCGAGCAAATCTCACATCAGAATGACAATGAAATAAGCGGCAAGACCAAGCAGCCAGCAGTCGTGCGTGCGTTGATAACTTTGAGAGCGCGGCGCTTTGCCTCTGAGAGAATTTGTGCAGCACGCCGCATAGAAGGTGAAAGTTGCGTTGTTATGCGTCGCTGTTGGGAAAGATCAAAAAGTTCTTTTGCAGTTGATTTCATTTTCATACATCACGTTCGCTCATAAGCATTGGACATCTGTATTGTCTGTGCTCCTAGTCTGATGAAGAATGTGACCTGCTGAATCAGCGACCATCGGTCATCGGTAGACTTAGGTTTAATTAGAATAAGTTCAGTTGTAATCAACGCTTTGTAGTAGCAAGACGAAAAGTAGAATAAATAAGAAGGTGAAGACCGAAATGAAATTTGTTTTTTTTCACTAAAATATAAAGTAAAGAATTAACTGGCGCCCAACGTGGGGCACAGGAGAAAGTTTAAGCTGTGAAGTGAAAAGTGAAAGCCATAGCCCTCAAGTAGTGCAGTGCTAAATTCTACCAATCTGAAAGTCCTTAAAAGGTGCAGAGCGGTAGATCACAGTGAAAAGGCCCTTAAGTAGTGCCAATAACTTTCTAAGCCCTCAAGTAGTGCGTCCTGTGCCTCAAGAAGAACCCAAGGAAATTACTGGAAGTGGAAAATTCTTTTTACACTCGTTCCTGAGGTATTGCAAGAAGGATCCCGAGTCACCGATCAAGGAAAAAAGGGAGACATCCGCTTCAGTCCCAGCAAAACGCAGCGTCCAGTATGTTCCTGCTAGTGATGTAAGCTCTAGTAATAAGATTAATAAATTAAGAATAAGCAAAGTAAAGTGAAAAATAAATTAATGTGCAAATAAGGAATCAGAGAAATAAATATTGTGAATATCAAACCTTGGTAAATAAGCGAGGAAGATAGTTGATAAAATTAGAAATTACTAAAGTGCTTTAAGAGAGATACGTATTAAAGAATTAATAATTAAATCAGAAAGGAAAAAGTTCGGAAGTTCATAAGTTTTTTTTTGAGCGAAAAATATTTTTTTTTATTTTTATTATCGAGAATAAAGGCAATCTAAGGAAATAAAATTTTCTATCAATTAGAAAAGTAGTACTCAACTGAAGGGACTGAAATTGAGAGAATTTACGCGTGAAACCAAATCTAATTTTTTTAGTATTAACACAATTTATTGTTAGAAAAATCACCTTACAAGTAAGTTAAAATTTTCTTCCCCTCATGCAACACAAAGCGGAGAGGAAGCAAAGGAAAGAAGTGAGCGATTCCTTTTTCCCTCAAACGAGGGCCAGGTTAAATTCAAATAACAGTACGGAAACGAAATATATTTATTTTAAATAATTTATCCTTCAAAAGTAAAATTTTGATAATCCAGAATTCTCAACAATTTCCTTAAATATACCCTCATTCATAAAAGTAACGTAAATTTTAATTAAACTTTAGTGGGAAAAAAATCGTGACAAATGTCAAATCCAAACAATATAATCAGACCACCCGTATTGAACGCAAGTCAGCTGCCTCCACAACCATCTACATCGCAAAATCCTGATCCAAACGCCACACCTGAATTACGTTCCTTGATTACATCCATAGCGACACAAATTTTAAGCTCACAAGCCAAGAGTGTGGTGCAAGCGTACTTAAATCCAAATGCCGAGTTGGCGGCCGCCTGCGATCAAACCATTGACGCACAGTTTCGTAACAATCTATCAGATCTCGACAAAATACCAGACGTCGTTCGTTGTGTTGAAAATCAGATTTCCTCATATAAACGAGTCCAGGGTCGATGTGGCAATGCCACATGTAGACGTCAAGGCGGCGTCGGCACGCACTCACTCCCTGTGAACTATTCAAGCCTATAGGACGCGCGTGCAACTCTTTCTATCTTTTCACTTGAGATTAATAAACCAACTTGTGCGAATTACCTTTGTTTAATTTCCACCGCCTCTAACAGCTTATGGGCCCAGGAACGTTAATGCCTAGGTGTCGCGAGGTTTAATTGAATTAGTGAGGAAAAACTGAGAAAAAGAAGGTTGCGCACTTTTTCCAGGAAGCGTCGGGACGCGCGTCGGGTTAAAACTTTTCGTGCAAGAACAAGTTGTAATTTGCGGCATGAATTTTGGTTCGCGAGTTGAATTGCTAAATAAAAGCAATTACGATACCTGGAAGCTGCAAATGCAGGCTATCCTGGTAAAGGGAGACTTGTGGGAGTTCGTGAACGGAACCACAAAGCAGCCATCGCCGGAGGAGGGAAATGTCGAGCGGGCAAAGGAGGTGCTGGCTTGCGTTAAAAATGACAATAAAGCCAAGTCCGATATTATATTGTCCGTGAGTCCCAACGAGCTCAAGCAAATTAAAAATTGTGAAACGTCTCGCGAGGTGTGGCTTAGATTGCAGGAGGTTTACCAGTCCTCAGGGCCGGCTCGGAAAGCATCGTTGTTGAAAAAGTTAACTTTGTCCAAGATGGCGGATAACGAGGACGTGCGTGCGCATTTGGATGGTTTCTTCGACACGGTTGACAAGTTGGCCGAAATGGGCATCGAAATAAACGCGGACCTGTTGGCGGTTATGTTGTTGTACAGTTTGCCCGGAAAGTTCGAAAATTTTCGATGCGCGATCGAGTCGCGTGACATTTTGCCTACACCCGAAGCGCTTCGCATTAAAATTATTGAAGAGTGTGAGGCTGGAAAGAATAATGTATGCGATGGAACGCCAGATGCCATGTTTGCGGGCGGAATCGGCGGGTCGCGAAAATTGAAAAAGAAGCCGGTAGTTCCAGGAATCCAAAGGAATGAAACGTAAAAAGGGATGAATCGAAGATTCGTTGCTTCAGGTGCAGGGCATTGGGGCATAAAGCTAGGGATTGCCGGATGAGGCCAACTGCACAGTGCGTGGAGAACATTTGTTTGGGAAGTGCCGATATGTCAAACGCGGGTGACGGGTTCGGTATTTCGACTCAGAGGTGGTGCCTTGACAGCGGGGCGACTTCACACTTGTGCAATGAAATCGAGTGTTTCGAGAAAATTAACGAGATGAAACATGGCGTGCTTAGTCTTGCAAGCAAAACGACGACTGCAATTACGGGTGAAGGTAGAGTAAACATTTTCGCAGATGTTGACGGAGCAAGAAAAAGCGTGTCCTTAGACAGGACATTGTGTGTTCCGGACCTGAGAATGAACTTGTTGTCGGTGGGAAGGATCGCGGATCGCGGGTATACCGTTCGTTTCGACAAAGATTACGCGTCGGTATTGGACTCGGATGGCTCTGTGATCCTTAGCGCTGAACGCATTGGTGACTTATATTATTTGCGTGAGAGTAAAAATAATATGTGTAACGTGGCATCGTCGGGACAAACTAAAATTCCAATGGAATTGTTACACAGGCGATTCGGACATGCAAATGTGAGGGACATTTCGAGCGCTGTTCGTGGAGGTGTCGTAACCGGTGTTAAGCTCGCAGATGGTGTGAACAAATTCGATTGTGATGTCTGCTTAAAGGGAAAGATGTCGAGGTCTGCTTTTCCCGAGAAGTCGAACCGGGAATCGGGAGTCCTGGAAATAGTGCACACGGACGTCTGTGGACCCATGAGGACAACTTCTTTGGGGGGTGCCAGGTATTTTCTGGAATTTGTTGATGACGCGTCAAGATGGTGTGAGGTAAGATTTCTACAGTCGAAGTCTGAGGTTTTCAAGGCGACGGTGGACTACATAGCTTTCGTGGAAAATCAGCAAGGTAAGAAAGTTAAATTCTTACAGTCCGATAACGGCCGCGAATACATCAACCAGGATTTCGACGAGTATTTGAAACGACGGGGAATCGGTCGAAGGTTGACCGTTCCACACAATCCTGAGCAGAACGGTATTGCCGAAAGGAAAAACCGTACTCTTCTCGATACGGCCAGATGTATGTTAATGGAGTCTGGACTTCCGGATTCATTTTGGGCCGAGGCTGTAAACACGGCAAATTATTTGCGAAATCGTTTACCGACTAAGAGGCTGAAGGGCATCTCGCCTTATGAAGCATGGACTGGTTCGCCACCTGATATTTCGCATCTAAGGGTGTTTGGTGGTCGAATATTCTATCTGGACTGAATTCCTGGCAAGGGGAAGTTCGACCAGCGGGGTCGAGAAGGAGTGTTCCTTGGATATTCGTCTGAACCAAAGGCTTTCCGCGTTTGGTCGAAGAGCGAGAAGAAGGTCATTATTAGTCGTGATGTCAAGTTCTTTGAGGACGATTCAGAAACTAATAGAGGTGCTACTGTTCCCGAGATTCAGATGGAACATGAGAAATCTGGTCGAATTGAGCGCTACGTTGATATGGAATGCAATTCACCATTCGATAATAGGGCAGGTACGTTGAGCGTGGATCTGGAGGAAGATTCCCACGGCTTTGGTTCTGAGAACGAAGATGAAGATCTTTGGGAAACCGCTGAAGAAGATACGCGGAATGGTAACTCTGACCAAGGTAGAGTGGTGAATGATGTTGATGTGAGTCATGTTTCACGTTCAAACTGGGGTCGAGGTAGACCGAAGATTCTGAGAACTGGCTCCAGGGGAAGACCTAGAAAGGTAAGGCGTGCTGCTAATCGTGATCAGGTTGGAATTGTGGAGACCGTTGGATGTTTTGTTTCTGAGGTCCCAATGAAACAGGCAATGACGGGTCCTGATGCTGACGAATGGTTTCTGGCCGTGATAGCTGAAATGAAGTCTGTATTGAAGAACGAGACTTGGAAGCTGGTGGACCGGCCTGATCGTGGTAGAGTCATCGGCAGTCGGGTGGTTTTACGAAATAAATTAAAACCTGACGGAAAGCTTGACAGAAGGAAAGCTAGACTGGTGGCGCAAGGATTCAGTCAGCAACCGGGTATTCATTTTTCGGAGACCTTTGCACCTGTGGCTCGTGTGGGGTCTATTCGTCTGATGATATCACTAGCAGCGAAGACTGGCATGAAGCTCAGGCAGTTTGACGTTACAACAGCTTTCTTGAACGGGGAGCTGGAGGAGAAAATTCATATGGAGGTACCAGGAGACTTCGAGAGAATTCTGCAAGGCATAATTGAATCAGAAGGCAACAGTCATGTTGGTAAAAGGGCCAGGATCGAATTGAAGGAATTCCGCAAGGGAGGCAAGGTGTGTCTTTTACAAAAATCTTTATATGGACTGCGTCAGGCGGGCAGAAGCTGGTACAATAAGCTTGATAGGACTCTAAGAGGACTTGGAGCCGTTCCGACGAAATCAGATCCGTGTTTATTTCGGATAGGTTCGGGAAAGGACGCAATGTTAATTGCAACATACGTAGACGACATTTTGGTTGCATCCCGAGATGAAGAAAGCATCACAAAACTTGGATTGGAATTGAAAAAACATTTCGAATTGAGGGACCTCGGAACCGCAAGATGCTGTTTGGGAATTGAAATTATTCAAGATAATGGCTGCATTGGAATACATCAGCGGGGATACGTCGAGGAACTTCTCACTCGCTTTAACATGGCTGATTGTAAGCCGGTTTGCACACCAATTGATGCTGGATGCAAGTTGAAGAAGGTTCAAAATCAGAGCGTTGGAGATCAAGGACTTCCTTTTCGAGAGCTCATTGCAGCTTTGACATATTTGTCAACATGTACACGACCTGATATAGCCTATGCTGTTAGCAGTTTGGGTCAATTCAACAACTGCTATGGGACAGAGCACTGGAAGCCTGCTAAACGCGTACTCAGGTACTTGCGGGGTACGTCGAACGTTGGCATATTGTATGGTGATAAACCTGGGTGTCTGGAAGGATTTGTTGACGCTGACTGGGGGAACTGTTCGGTGGACAGAAGATCATACACGGGATATCTATTCAGGCTGTGTGGAGGTCCGGTTTCTTGGGATTCCAGAAAACAGCGTACCGTGGCTCTTTCTACCACCGAAGCTGAATATATGGCTTTGTCTGAATGCACAAAGGAGGCCATTTATCTTCAGCGTTTTGTACGAGAATTGGGCTTTGAAAATCTGGCCGCGTTGGAGATTTTCTGCGATAATCGAGGAGCTGTCAGGCTGGCTGAAAATGCTACTTATCATTCAAGGAGTAAGCATATTGATATCCGTCATCACTTTGTCAGGGACACACTGAGGGATGGATCATTCAAAGTTAGTCATATCGCAACGGAGAGTCAGGTCGCGGATTTTCTAACCAAGCCCTTATCCGGGCTGAAACATAGTTGGTGTATGAAGTCAGCCGGACTCATTGATGCTGCAGGAGCAGATTTGACGACTCCTGACTCGAGGGGAAGTGTTGAAAATCAGATTTCCTCATATAAACGAGTCCAGGGTCGATGTGGCAATGCCACATGTAGACGTCAAGGCGGCGTCGGCACGCACTCACTCCCTGTGAACTATTCAAGCCTATAGGACGCGCGTGCAACTCTTTGTATCTTTTCACTTGAGATTAATAAACCAACTTGTGCGAATTACCTTTGTTTAATTTCCACCGCCTCTAACACGTTGTTTAAGGGAATTCTCAGGAAATCCTGGCGAGTTTTCGTCGTGGAAAAAGAGCGTCGAAAGAATTCTCCAAATATACGAACCTAGTAAAGGTACCCCCAAGTATTATGGCATTCTCAGCGTCATAAGAAACAAAATTATAGGAAACGCGGATATAGCACTGGAATCTTACAATACTCCACTAGATTGGAAAGCTATTTGCAGATGCTTAACTATCCATTACGCCGACAAACGCGATCTAGGCACCTTGGAATATCAATTAACATCTCTCATCCAAGGCAAAGCAACGGTCCAAGAATTTTACCAACAAATTTATTCACATCTGTCGCTGATACTAAATAAAATCTCCTGCATGGAGATAAGTACGGAATCCACACGTTTATTAACAGAGACGTATAGGGACAAGGCTTTGGACACGTTTATTCGCGGACTCAACGGTGATTTACCGAGACTATTAGGCATGAAAGAGCCAGCGGACTTACCCCAGGCATTACACTTCTGTTTGAAGCTCGAAAATCAAAATTTCAGAGCTAATTACGCTAACAACTATCATGGGAATTATAGAAAATCTCCACAGAGTCCTCCACCGACACCACTCAAAAAAACAACCCTTCAGCCCCAATTTAACAGACAAGCTCAGTTTCACCCACAGCTCGCTCATTTCCCGCAACTTGGATTTAGACCTCAGCAATACTTTGCGGCTCCAAATCCCTACTACAATAATGTTCAGCAATTTTCACAACCTCCGCAAAGACCAGCGGCACCGAAGCCACTACCCAAACCGGAACCTATGGACGTAGACCGTAGCATCCAAACGAATGTTGTGAACTACGCCAATAGACCAAGGCCCATGCAATATGCAGGAAAAAGACCACCCGGGAATAACAACACGCGAGCATCATTCCCACCTCAGAAGATGCAAAGGAATTTCCACATAAATACGGGGACAAGCGATGGGCAAACAGCACAAGAACCTGACAGCTATTACGAGGAAGCTCAACTACTAGCGGAGGAAGACAATAGCTACGACCAAACCCTAACGAAGTATAGTGATCAGTACGGGGCCATGATGGAACATAATACAGAGCAGGAGAACACCAACCTGGCAGACATTCATTTTTTAGAATGAGGAACTCTTCGCTACCGTACTTTGAATGCAAAGCAGGGAGCGGAGAGGTATTAAGGATACTTATCGACACGGGGTCGAATAAAAATTACATTCAGCCACGGTTTGTAAAAAACCCTATCCCCAACAATGAATGCTTTTATGCCAACTCTGTAGGAGGCCAAGTGCGAATCACGCACCACATTTTCGCTAACCTCTTCAACTTAGAAAAGCCCAAAATTAAATTTTACTTATTGCCATCTCTGGTGTCTTTCCACGCGATACTTGGCAATGATAGTCTCAAGGAGTTATCCGCCATTATCCATACGAAACACAACTATGTCATCATACAAGATTCGATCAAAATTCCTCTCAAACAACTAGAAGCGGAGTGCGTAAACTCAATCGTCATCCGAACTAGCCATATGTCGGATAGACAGGTTAAGGCTACGAAATCCCTAGTAGAAAAAAACCAAGAACTGTTCTCTGACCCAGACGAGAAGCTAACATTTACCACGAAGGTCGTAGGTACTATACGCACAACTTCCGACAATCCCGTCTATACGAAATTTTACCCGTATCCGATGTCTTTAAAAGACGAAATTGAACGACAAATAGACAAATTATTGGCTGATGGCATAATTAGACCGTCCCGTTCACCATACAACTCTCCTGTTTGGGTTGTGCCCAAGAAGTTGGACGCTTCGGGTGAAAAAAAGTACAGGATGGTAATCGACTATAGGAAATTAAACAGTATAACGATAGCGGACAGATATCCCATACCAGAGATAGACGAAATGCAGTTAGGCAAGAACAAGTTCTTTTCAGTAATAGACCTGAAGAGTGGGTTTCACCAGATCCCTCTAAAGGAATCAGATATAGAAAAGACTGCTTTTTCTGTAAACAATGGGAAATATGAATTTACCAGATTGCCGTTTGGGTTAAAAAATGCTCCGGCGATCTTCCAGCGCGCACTAGATGATATTCTTCGGGAACATATAGGCAAAATATGTTTCGTCTATATCGATGATATCATCATATTCAGCGAGAGCGAGGAAAAGCACGTGAAAGACCTAGAAACAATATTTAACACTCTCAAAGCGGCCAATATGAAAATTCAAGCGGGCAAGAGTGAATTTTTCAAACAGAGCGTGGAATTTCTCGGATTTATTGTTTCTCCCGAAGGTGTCAAGACAAATCCAACCAAGGTTGAAGCGATCGTTAAATTTCCAGAGCCGAAAACGTTAAAAGATCTCCGTTCTTTCTTGGGATTATCGGGGTACTACCGCCGCTTTGTCAAGGATTATGCGAAAGTAGCAAAACCCTTGACAAACCTCTTAAGAGGGGAGGATGGGCGACTGCCCAAGAATGCATCAAAAAACAAAGCCATATACCTTGACGAAGAAGCTAAGGAAGCGTTCTTGAAAATCAAAAACATCTTAGTCTCAAAGGAAGTCATTCTGGCCTACCCGAATTCAAACAAGGAATTCCAGCTAACAACAGACGCATCCGGATACGCAATAGGTGCAGTACTTGAACAAGAAGGTAAGCCCATCACCTTCATTTCCAGAACGCTTAACAGAGCTGAGGAAAATTACGCAGCCAACGAGAAAGAGATGCTCGCCATCATCTGGGCACTAAATTCTCTGCGGAACTTTCTGTACCGCACCTCAAAGGTTAAAATCTACACGGATCATCAGCCGCTCACCTATGCACTGAGCAACAAGAATAATAATGCCAAAATGAAGAGGTGGAAGGCGATTTTAGAAGAATATAACTATGAGCTCGCGTATAAACCAGGTAGAACCAACGTGGTGGCTGATGCGCTATCACGCCCGCCGATAAACGACACCCCATCGCAAATCAATGCCATGACGAACACGGTACACAGTGCCGAATCCTCGGAACACGACCTCATCCCCACAGTAAGAGCTCCAATAAATACCTTCAAGAATCAGTTATGGTTAGGAGTGGGAGATGAAAATAACTACACATTTCATATTCCCTTTCCCATGTACCACAGGCATGTTATCACCCGGAGGGCCTACTCCGAAGAAGTCCTCATTGAGCTATTTAAAAAACATCTTAACCCTTCGATAGTCAATGGAATCTTCACGTCGCAAACACTCATGGGAATGATACAGAATATTTACCCCACACATTTCAAGAATTATAAAGCTAAATTTACGAGGAAAAAAAACATCGACCTTACATCAGAAGTGGAACAGGAAGAACAAATAGTCTTGGAGCACAGAAGGGCGCATCGTAGCGTAAAGGAAAATAAAGCACAACTCTTAGAGAAATTCTATTTCCCGAAAATGACCAAGAAAATAGAGGAAGTGGTCAGACAGTGCTCAATCTGTAAACGGAATAAGTACGAGAGACACCCCGTTCACCCGGAGATAGGAGCAACACCTATACCTCAATACCCGGGACAAATACTACATGTCGATATCTATATATCAGGAAAACACCTAGTCTTGACCGCAATCGATAAATTCTCCAAGTATGCCCAAACACGGATCGTGAAGTCTCGTTCCAGTGAAGATATCAGGGAACCTTTGAGGCAACTCCTCTTCACGTTCGGAGTTCCCGAAACTTTGGTAATCGATAACGAAAAGGCCCTAAACTCAAGTTCTATCAGCTTTATGGTCGAGGACCAATTAGGCATCAACATTTTCAGAACACCACCCAATTTTAGTAATGCCAACGGTCAGATAGAACGCTTTCACTCTACACTCTCTGAGATAATGAGATGCCTTAGATGTGAAAACCCTCTAAGATCTTTTGAGGAACTTCTTGACCGTGCAGTCTACGAATATAATTGCTCGATTCATTCTACAACTAACGAAAAACCCATCGAGGTGTTTTTTGGGAGAAAAGCTATAATAGAATAAATCCGGAGACATATGAAAAGGCCAGGCAAGACAACATCCAAAGGTTAAAAGAAAAACAGGAACGTGACTTGAGAAACCACAACAAGACCAGACAAGATTTCAAGGTATTTGACCCAGGAGACGTAGTCTACGTCAAAGTTAACAAGCGGTATGGAACCAAACTCACGCCGCGATATAAAAAGGAAACGGTCAAGGAAAACAAACATAGCACTATAATAACCGAATCGGGCAGAACGGTTCATAAGAGCCAGATAAAGAACTAATCAACCTCTTTTTCAGGACACTTCTCACGGGATGCTCGGCTGAGATGCAAATACTGGATTACTCCAATGCGCAATTGGTCGCAGTAGACCTAGGAAAGGCCCGGATACAAACAGGAATATTCAGACTGATCCATGTAATAGAACTTGACGCATACCAAAAGAACTTGAACGACATAAAGGTAACTATGAACTCAAAGCTGTCGAAGGAAGATCCCATCTATCCCTTCCTGTCCCATGAAATCACACATATCGAGACCCACCTTAATAGATTAAAACCCAAGATAATAAAGAAACGCTCATTAGACTTCCTAGGGAAAACGTGGAAATGGATCGCGGGTAGCCCCGATCATGAAGATTTCGAAATTCTAACAGAAAAAATTAATAACGTATTAGAAAATAACAATAGGCAGGTCGTTTTAAATAGAATGGTATTAGAAAGAATGAACAAACTTTCGGACACAACAAAAAAAATTATGAAAATGATAAAAGAAAACAATCCACTTAAAAATGAGATAATTTTGGCTATAAAATATCAGTTAGAAATAATAAAAGAAGAGGTCACGAACATAGAATACGCGATTCATTGGGCTAAAGCAGGCCTCATAAATTCATTCTCACTTAGTGAAAAAGAACTCAATTTGATTAAAGAGTCGTTCGAGAATAATGACATTCCATATATTAATATAGAACAGGCAACGGAATTAGCAACTGTAAAAATAGCTTCAAGTAATGCATCGATCATTTACATACTGGGAATACCTGTTACCGATTTGAAAGAATGTAATATGTTATTAGTAAAGCCGACAAAAGTTAATAATTTGATTAATAAATTTGAATACGAATATATTCTAGACTGTAAGGAAAAATTTTATGGTATCAATTCTAAATGTAATAGTTTTAATAGCCTTAATATCTGTAGTAGAAACAATTTAGTAGATTTAGATAATAGTGAATGTCTACCCAAACTCCTAAGAAGTCAACCGTCAAAGTGCAACAAGGCAACTGGGCTACATATTCCGACCATCGAAGAGTTAGGACCTGGCGTATTTTTCCTTAATCAATATAGCGGGACAATCCTAGTCAATGGATTACCAACAAACCTAACTGGCACGTTCATCATCCACTTCGCTAATGTTACCATCACCGTCGGCAACAGAAATTTTACAGCAAGGGAAATTTTCGGCTACAAACCACTACCTGCCATTCTACAGCAAAGCTCCATCCTGACCACCTATGAAGAAATCCTCACACTTGAAGCAATGAAGGAACTACATGCGGCTAACACCAAAGAAATCCGAACCTTGAGGACCAAGAATAAAGTAGGGATGGCTACTAACATAGGCCTATCATCCCTAGCCATCATAGCAGTCATCGTCCTGGTCATACGACTTCGCTGTACCATAAAAACGAAAACATCTGCGACACCTATATCGATCGAGGTGCCATCTACTGCGGGAACAGGAAAACCATCAACAGAACCTGAGTTCCCCGACCACCCGAAAATCACCAGCGTCAACAAGATCCCATATTTTTGAGGTTTCGACGTGGACGTCGAAAACTTAAGACCGGAGGAGTTAACACGATATCTTGCAAAAAATTAAAAGAGGGCAACGCAAAGTGACCTCGCTGCACGCACAGGAAATGCGCAGGTAAAATGCTGACTCCTAGTCTGATGAAGAATGTGACCTGCTGAATCAGCGACCATCGGTCATCGGTAGACTTAGGTTTAATTAGAATAAGTTCAGTTGTAATCAACGCTTTGTAGTAGCAAGACGAAAAGTAGAATAAATAAGAAGGTGAAGACCGAAATGAAATTTGTTTTTTTTTCACTAAAATATAAAGTAAAGAATTAACTTACATAAACCGGATTGGCTGTTTGGTCGCCTGCACCGTTTGATTTCGACTTTTGGGAGCTTGTTGCAGTTTTTGTGCTTTCATTATTATTATTCATGGTATTGGTTGGGCTCTCGGGCCCGGGGTCGCGAGCGCTGTGGCTGCTTTGGCTCTTTGGCCTTTCTCCGTCGGTTTTTTTACCGCGTTTAATTATACTTGGACTCTTTGATCCCTTCTTGCGAACTCTGCGGCTGCTATTGTCTATATTTATTTTATTTAGCTCGAGGTGTATTGCACTCGGCTCCGTTAACCCTTTTGTGGCGAACTCTTTTTGGTTACCCTCCGTGGGGTATAGTGGTGCTAGACTGTAATTATTTACTGGTTCTAGCAGCAAAGTTAGGTCTCTTAGGACTATCTGAGAATCGTTAGTGTTGAGGTATCCAGTAGGAACTTCGTTTTGTTTAAAGGGTACGATATTATTGGCTAAGAAAACGCCGTCGCCTAATTCTTGCGAAAGGCAGAGCATTTCCTCCGGCAATAGGAAGGGTAGTTTTGCCACTAATTGTGATCGTGCAGATACGCATATTGGCTCCCGCAGAGCTACTACATGCCGCCTGATTTCACCGATCAGAGGTGTTTTAGCAAAATTTTCCTTACTGTTTCCCAATTGGCAACTTACTTCCGCCTCTGGGGAAATTTCGATAACATGGCAGATGGACAGCTTAACCCCTTCGGATTCCATCTCTTCTGTCTGTATATCGTTCTTTGTCGCCTTTTGGGGCAGTCACTTTTCGTATCCAATAAAATTGGTAGCGAAAATTCCTCTAAATTGATTTCCGTTCGAGGAAATCGAAGTTTTCTGTCGGGGCCCTCTGTATTGCAGTATTCCGCAAGAAAATCGTTCCCCAGTAGTCCTTCATGGGACAGAAGGGCGTTATTGTCGATTACTTGGAAAGTACAGGGAATTTTAGTCTCCCTTTTGCCAGGGAGTTCTTTAACAATATTACCCTTACAGCTTGCTGTAGAGAATTAGCTTAAATATATAGTATATCTGGCAAGTCTATAAGAAGGAATGGCCCAGTTTCCGGCCAACTCATTGTAAGTGTCAGTCTGCCAAATAAAGTCATTAAGAAGACATACTTCGTGTTTCCACTAGCCATATACAAATAATACATGGCGCAGTCGTCGAACGATCGGGTCGAATAGTGGTAATCTAGTGTGAAATATGAGGAAAAGAGGAAAATAGGAGGAGTGAGTACGGTGAAACTATAAATTTCGGATCCTATGTGAGTAGCGAAAAAACATATAAGACCAGCTGAGAAGAGACCACGAGGCAGACCACAGAAAACACGTGTCATTTACAAAAATACGATGGATTGTGTAAAGAAAGTTGAAGAACTACGGCTAGATGGAAACATTGCAGAAAATTAGAAGAAATTCCGACAAAATTTCGAGATTTTCGCAACTGCAATCGAAATGAAAAACAAAGATGAAGCTGTACAGTTTGCAATATTTCTAAACGCTGTGGGCCAAGATGCAGTTGATGTTTATAATTCATTCAATTTATCGGTAGAAGATAAAAAGAAATATGAGAAAGTAATACAGGTTTTTAATGAGTTCTGCATACCTAAACAAAACGAAGTCTATGAAAGCTTTGTATTTCACACAAGAAGCCAAGGTCAAAATGAGCCATTCGACAACTATACCTAATGGACGTTAAGAAGATAGTCAAGCGGTGCAATTTTAAAGAGGAGGATCGTATGCTGAGGCACAGGATAGTTCTTGGAGTTCAGGATAAAGCGGTGCAGAAGAAAATGCTCGAAACTGAAATCTTAACACTACAGAGGGCGATAGAACTGGCGAGGTCAGCAGAAATATCGGGCCAGCAGATCATAGTCATGAGGGGACCATCATCAGCAGTAGATGCAATAGGCAAAACTAAATAAATGGTAGGAAACAAAAGCTAAGTAGCCCAAAGAATTTCAATCAATTACCAGTTAGGGAAAAGTCATCTAAAAATAATTCCAGTTTCAGGCAAAATAATAAAAATCTGACTCATGAAAAGCAAAATGCAACGGGTGGACGAGCTAATATTGACTGTAAATATTGTGGAAAAAGACATCTAAAAGGGAAATGTCCGGCTTTTGGTAAAAAATGTAGTAATTGTGGTGGATATAATCATTTCGCACTGGTATGTAAAAATAAGAGAATAATGCATGAAGTCCAATGTGTTGCAGAACAGAACATAAGTAATAGTAGTACTCCATTTTATATTGATATAATTGAAAACAAAACTCCTTGTGAACAAAACTCGTGGTATGAAATATTGAAAATTGAAAATAATTTGATAAAATTCAAATTAGATACAGGAGCCCACGCAAATATTCTCCCGATAAAATACTTGCAAAAACATAAAATTCCCGAAATTATTAACAATGAAACTTATCTAGAAGCATATAATTGCTCAAAGATGCAAACATTAGGAACTATTAGTTTATCGTGTGTAGCAAGAAATGTTATTTCAGTGCAACAATTCTATATTGTCAGTTCCAATACTTCGCCTATATTAGGCTTAAAAGGGTGCGTAGACCTAGGGCTAATAAAACGTATTGTCGAGGTTAAAGTAAGCGATAAAAATAGAGTAATTGCAAAATATCGTGATGTGTTTGAGGGTCTGGGGTGTTTTAGGAAGAATTTTCATATTGAATTGAAAGCAGAAAGTTAGCCAATCGCGAAACCTCCCAGACGTATACCATTATCATTATGAGAACCATTAAGACAAGAATTGCAGAGATTGTGCGAAAGTAATATAATAGAACCAGTTGAAGGCTCCTGTGATTGGGTTTCCAATATAGTAATAGTAGAAAAACCAAATACAAATATTAGAATATGTCTTGACCCTAGAGATTTAAACTTGAGCATAAAAGAAAATTATTATGAAATCCCAAAATTTGATGATCTTAAAACAAAACTTTCAAATAAAAAATTGTTTACAGTTTTAGACTTAAAAGACGGTTACTGGCAGGTTGGCCTTGATAGCTATTCAAAAAATTTATGTACCTTCAGCACACCTTTGGGATGCTTCAGGTACAAGCGACTACCATTTGGATTGAAAATTGCGCCTGAAGTGTTTCAGAAAATGAATGAGGAGAATTTTAAAGATATCCCATGTGTAACGATTTACATTGATAATCTTATAATACCAACGTCAGATGAAAAAGAACACGATAAAATCTTAGGGATGGTCTTAGAAAGAGCTAGAGAAAGAAATGTTAAATTTAATTTAGGAAAAATACAATATAAAGTTGCTGAAGTTAAGTTTCTTGGTCACAGAATTTCGGAACAGGCCATTGCTATAGATGAGAACCGGATAGAAGCCATAAAAAATCTGAAAGCCCCTGAAACTAAAAAGGACTTACAAAAACTATTGGGATTTATTAATTACGTGAGAGAATACATACCGAATTTAGCTGAAGAAACTAACCCTCTAAGAGAGTTGTTTAAAAAAAATATTTTATTCCAATGGGCTAAACGTCATCAAGTAGCTTTAGAAAAAATAAAAAACTTAATAGTAAACACTCCCATTTTGAGAGCCTTTGATGAAAATAAACCTATAGTAATTCAAACCGACGCTTCGAAAACAGGAGTGGGCTGTTGCTTAATGCAAAATAGGAAGCCAATAAGTTTCGCCTCACGAAGCCTAACTGTGACCGAGCAGAATTATTCACAGGTAGAAAAGGAGCTTTTGGCAATTGTTTTCGCGTGTCATAAGTGGCACTCGTTGATCTATGGAAGAGATATAGAAATTGTTACCGATCACAAACCTTTGTTAGGGATAATAGTAAAAGAATATCATAAAATCCCTTCTCCGAAGCTTCAGAGAATGAAGCTGCGACTAGAAAAATACCGCCTAAAGCTAATTTACTTGCCAGGAAAGTTCCTATACGTGGCAGAGTTGTTATCAAGGAACACTATAAAAAACGGAAAAGATAACGACGAGGAAGAAATTAGTGGGATGAATGAATTAATATATTCAATTAATGTAAGTCCATCAAAAAAACAAATCTTTAAAGAGGAAACAAATACAGATAAGGAACTAAAAGAATTAATAAATATAATAAAAAAAAGGCTGGCCAGCAAGCAAAAAGGAACTCCCCGAAAAGTTGAAATATTATTGGAAATATCGTAATAATTTAGTTGTTGAGGACAATCTATTATTTTTTGATGATCGTATTTTTATACCGAAAAAAATTAAGAAAAGAAGTGCTAAATAGTTTACATATTGCGCACTTAGGAATTGAAAAGACAAAACAAAGGGCTAAAAAGTTAATATATTGGTCAAGTTTAAATCAGGAAATTGAAAATCTGATAATGAAATGTAAAATTTGCCAAAAATATCGATCATCTAACATCAAAGAGCCTTTATGTAACCACGAAGTACCGGAAGGATCATTCCAGAAAATTGGAGTAGATCTAATGGAAACTGCAGGAGCAACGTACTTGATTGTGGAAGATTACTATTCAAAGTACTTAGATATTATCCCAATCAATTCAAAATCCACAAAGGCGGTCATTAGTAAATTAGAAAATCTATTTGCAGTTTTTGGTATTCCTAAACAAATCGTTGCAGACAATGTTCCTTTTGGTTCACATGAGTTTTCACAATTCGCAAATAAAATAGACATGGAAGTTACGACAAGCAGTACGCTATACCCAAAATCGAATGGTTTCGCGGAACGTTTAGTGCAGGTAGCGAAGAAATTAATATTGAAATGTAAAGAGGATAAAAGCAGCTTATGGCTAGCTTTGTTAGAATATAGGAATACACCTACAAAAAATTCAACATTTTCACCAGCTGAATTAATAATGGGAAGACAAGCACGAACGCTACTATCGGGGAAAAATAAATGCTATAATAACACCGAATTGGGCACTGAAATAATACCAGTAATAAAAAGAAACAATGAATGTAACAAAAAATATGACAAAAATGATAGAGCTAAAAGAGATTTTGAAAATGAAGAAAAAGTATGGGTATATAATGCTAGTAATAAATACTGGGTTCCTGGCCAAATTATTAACAAACATAAAAGTCCGAGGTCGTATATCGTTAGTTTGGCGAATGGTGCAGTGCGACGAAATGCATTCTTTTTGAGACCACGCATATAAAAAAAAAGAGTTACATTGGCCGCTTCACCTGTTGCATACGGCGATCTCCGAGTCATTTAATTTATTGTAGGTGAACGATTTGCTCCCCTTACACGGGTAAGTAGAATTCGAGGGAAGGGAACTTTTTCCTCTTCCGTCAGGCAACTTTTGACCTGATGACAACAACCCAAGAACGTTTGGAGCTACTGACTCAACAGCGGACTGGGCTCACCCGTCAATAGGGGAACCATCTGGGTCGTATATTTAATCACTTTGTCAGTTGCCATTTTTGAGCACTTTTCCTTTTCACACTTCGCGGAAGTAAGCGTAGGTGAAACTCTCTGAGGAAACTTGGGGCTACCGAACGACTCGTCTGCGGATGAAGATTCCGCGAATGTAGGTAGCACTTAACCACCCGGACAGGTCGTGAATTACAGATTCGACTTCACTGACACTTCCACTTTTCAAGCTTCAATCTATTGCACCAGTCTTATCTACTAGGGAGAAAGGTTGCGAGCGTTCTTTAAATTTTCTACTTTTTTCGCGAAATTACTCTGAATCTCGTTTATCTTTAGCAATTCGAGCTTCTCTTTGCTCGCTAACTTCTTCAAATTTTTTATTAATTGAATCAAAATACCGATTAGAAAATCCGGCTTCTGACGCTCACACTGCTCCTAACAAAAATTTTAGATGATATTCTAGACTTACTGGTAAGGAGCGGGGTATCATAGTTCCGCTTCTGAGTTTTAGGCCGGGCTGGTGGGCTCGTGCTTCAGGGGGCGTTGAAGTGCTAGGTTACTCCTTCGATGTTGTAGCCGATGCGATGTAGGGTAATTGCTTGCGCGCCTGGAGCAGTGGCAACTATAGTTGTATACCCTGGAACGTTGAGGTTTCTCAAAGCCCAATAGTTCGCAAGATCAAGGTTTTTCAAGCTCTTAAAGACTTTTCAGGGCTTCCTTGATCCTACCGGCTGCGCCAAATTTGTTGCGTATAAAATTAAACTCCGCTTTTATATTAATTCTCGGGCCAATCCCGAATTTGTTTAGTACAACTTTTAAATTGCATTGAAGGGCGAGCGATGTTTCGAGGTCTGGCCGCCGAGAACTTAAGGTTCCCGGTCGGAAATTCTGGTAGACGTACTGAGTGCGCGTTTATCGCCTTGCGCTCACCCGCGCACCCATTGGCTCGGCGGGTGATCCCGCTGGCAGCGCACATTTTTGCACGGGCCAGACGAAACCGGAGTATCCGCCCGTGTTGCATTTCCGGCCACCCAACTGCCGGCTAAGAGGGTTTGGTTGCCCAGCGGTATCGATTTTAGTCGATACCGCTACGCAACAGATGGAATGTCTACGTTAAGAATAGAGTCGAGGAGATCAGGACGTATACGAAGTTGGCAGATTGGAAACACTGTCCGGGAGGAAAGAATCCTGCGGTTTTTTTGACTAGGGGCCTATCCTGAGAATCCCTTGCGGCAGAAAGGATGTGGCTTTAGGGACCGGATTGTGTGTTGAAGGCCGACTGCTGCTTCAATGATGGAACCACTTATAGGGAAGAACAGAAGAAATTTCTCTGCTTGCGCTCCAATTAGATGATACCTATGATTTCGACGAGATTCTGCAGCCTTTATTCAACTTGGAGAATTATAGTAGTTATACTAGAGTTGTCAAAGTAACAGCTTATATTCTGTGTTTTATTTGGAAGGTGCGAGGACAGAAATTGACTGATAATAAGTTTCTCATAGCTGCGGAAATTGATTCCGCTGAACAGTACTGGCTGAGATATACACAAAGGCGTGTTGCAGCCAATACAGGAGCCTTAGCTGCTGGGAAACCTTTACCGAATGCTTAGGATATCCTGTGCTTGCGCCCTTATGTAGATGACAAGGGACTTATGAGACTTGGCAGCCGTCTTCAGAGTTTATCTGGAAATATTGATGGTGCTTTCCCAATAATTTTGCCTAAGAACGCATTTTTAACAAATTTCATTATCTCTGATGCTCATCTTAGAACATTGCATGGAGGAGTTAATGCTGTTATGGCCCGTTTTCGAAAAAGATTCTGGGTACTGAAGTGAAGACCACCTAAAAAAAAATTGTTGCGGAATTGCGGAGTATGTCGTCGCTTGTATGGGAAGCCGGCTAACCAGCCCTTTGCCCCGTTGCCTAGGACGCACCTTGTTTCTTCGAGGTCATTCCCGACCTCTGGTTTGGGAGCGACTAGTAAAGAGTGTCAAGAATATCTTAAAAGTGGTGATAGGAAAATCCGTGCTTTCCCTAGAGGAATTGCGAAGGGTAGTGACAGAGGCTGAAGCTTTGATAAACGAGCGACCATTAACGTACATAAGTGAAGATCCGCTGGATTTGAACTCTTTGTCGCCTTCTATGTTTTTAGTTCCCGTATCTTTAAGTGAGGAAGTCAGTGATTTGGAATTTCAAGGAGATTGCTCGACTGCGCTGAAGGAAAAATCGAAGGGTAGAAAAGGAATTTTGAGTAATTTGTGGGCTAGACGATGGAGTACGCAAATTTGCTTCGCTCTTTTCATCTATCCAAAAACTGCAGCGCTGAGAGGAATCTGGAAGAGGGAGAAATCGTATTGGTATTCAACGAAAATATGCCCAGATCTTTATGGAGGTTGGCAGTGGTGGACGACGTCTTCCCTGGACGAAACGGAAAGATCAGAGCTTCTCGTTGAGATTTAATGATGGTTCCTGTCTCCGTAGACCTGTTGAATTGCTCTATCCGTTGGAGATTCTAGATTCATTGCCGGACCGAAGGATGTTGAAGAATGTAGCAGAGAAGCGGCGCCTTCTTTATTCGTTGCTTTGTTTGACAGCTGGCGATTCTCCACGATTCTCCCAGTAAAAACTTCACTTGTCTTTTGAATGTTGGTCAGAATAGTCACCAAAAATAAAATTCTGTGATTAAAACAAAAAAAAGTAAGATCAATTGTATGAAAAGAAGCACAAGTTGAATTGGGTAATTCCACGCTGGATGAGACTTTAAAAAGGTAAGTAGAAAGCGAGTTCTAAGCGTCGGCTTATCGGGGTTTGGCTTAGCGGCTTATCAGCTTCGCGCGGAGATCGAGACTGACTGCTTAACTTTTTGTTCGGCCTCACTAACTGCTTAATTGGCTGATAGCGACTTAACGGGTTGATCTCGTGATTTAGGTTTTGCTGCTCTGCAAGTTGAGGAAACTACAACTCCCACATTCGGCTATCCTGACATCTTCATTTAACTCAGAGAATCCTCTTCGCTTTCACCATAAGACCAACGGTTTATGTGATACAAAACAATAAAATTAAAATCAGTATTTATGGCTGCAAATCATAGTTTTGTTTTAGAGTGAAGGAAGTTATGGCAGAAATATGATGTATACATATAAAATCGAAAGTTGGTTTGTTTGTTTTTGTTGTTTGTTGCTCAACGCCGAGTCCATAATTTTCATTTTTTGGGTGAAGGTACTACATATTCCGGCCCAACATATAGACTAGTTTTTATTGGCGAGTTTTAAAATAGCGGACCCAAGATGGTGGCCAAAAATTGAAAATAGTAAGATATTGGCATAAAAATTGGTATTCAGGCGCTTTGAGATGTCCTTATTGCAAATCTATGTTCGAAATTTGAAAATTTGAGATGGAAGATCCAAGATGGCGCCGATCACCGATCACGCCTAAACACAGAATTCGATTATATTCTTTTTTGGGTGAATATAGGCTACTTTTTATTCGCGAATTTCACAATCGCGGACCCAAGATGAAAATTGATATTTGGGAGTTTTGGAAGTTCTTATTAAGAATCCAGGGTCGAAATTTGCAGTTAAAGATGGCGTACTCAATATGGTGATGATGATTTGCCAACTATGGATATTTTGAGGTAATCTCGAATTTACTATAAAAAGTTGGAAATTCATAATGGCGGACCTAATCCGGCGGCCAAAATATTTGTACACCGGGTGGAACCGGGTAACCCGGCTAGTAGTTCATAATTTTCAAATTTTCGAAATTTTTCTATGGCTTAATAGGCAGCGGGAACTCTGGGCAATTCTGGAATCATGTCAGCTTATTTTTGTCATGGCGAATAAAAAAACTCATTGTACAGCAATAGAAACTTACTTTATTTTATTCTTTTTCTCATATATATAATCATCTCTTTCTTTATATACAAATAAATCCTGGTAACATTTATAGATTACGTTTCTTTTCGTAAGTGGTCTTTTCGCTAAATTACATGTTTACTTTTACAGGTTTTACATTAATTCAAAAGTTTGCATGTGCAGTTGATCTTATTAAAAAACCAAAAAACTTAAAGGTTCTCTTTGCTTCTTCAAATATCGTTTACGTAAGCACAAATTCCGATTTTTCGCTTCTTGTTGATTTTTTTCATTTTAAGTTTAATCATCACTGGTCATTATTTGACCGCATTACAATTAGCTTAATAAGACTATTTCATTGGACCGCGTTTTGTGTTGTGTTCTTGTTCTTTTAATTATTTTCTAAGCTGTGTGAAAATATTCTACAATTTTTGCTTCATTTAGTTTTTCTTGTCCTATCGGAAACTTGTTTTCACTCGTATTCATTTATTTTTTTGTTTAAAATTGATTTCCATGATATTTTGCATATCCACGAGTGCCCATTTTCAGCTTTTATCAAACCTATTTATCGTAACCTCATAAAGGTTCAAGGCCTAAACACTTTGGAGTTACATTGAAGAAAAAGCACGCATCACATTAATATGTTCCGTTCAGAATTCTAACTTTTTATTTGAACCCTTAAAAAAGAACTTTAAGAAGACTACGTTACGTGCGTCTGTTTTTTTAAGTCCAGCACCTCAATTTATAATGATTAAATTTCCTTTTGAAAGACTGATTTTTTAAAGGAATCTTGCAAGTTTTGTATGGAAACATTATTCCAGTCGATTTGGCGGTAATCTTAGAATAGAACTGTACCAGGAGATGTAGGTACCACGAGAATTGTAAAAACGATAATATGACGCTGTCGCGTACCTGGTGATTGGGTATTTTAACGAATGCAGCTCGAAGAGCAAAGAAGAAAAAGAAAAGTAGAGCTGTCAATTGTTGGCGGTTTAACACGGTTTAACACGAAATATACATATACAGTAGATAAAAGTGTCTAAAAGTTTTTGCGAGTGTTTAACTAAATATAATTTAATTCGACACGGTTTTCTACTATTTAAATGCTGCTGGCAGTTGCATAAAACTCCAAATAAGTTCCGGCGCTACAAGACGCTAGAAGATTGCTGTCAACAAGCTCATTGAACTCTTTCATGGAGCTTGTTGGTGCTTCGTAAATTGGCAGTTTTTTCATCGAACGAAGCTATGATGTTATCAGACCAATCAAAATATAGCAATTTTCGAGTTATAAAGAATAACCTATTTTAATAATATTCGAACATGTACCTAGGTAGCTGCCATTTGAAATAAGACCCTGTAGACAAATTCTAGAGACAACTTGGTTTTTATATTTACCTATGCATACGAAAAACGTATTTTTTCTTTTAACTTCAGAATTAAAAGTGGGTAAAACTTTAAATTTATATATACTGTTATGCTACGGGTTCGAATTGGTGCCATAATTACTAGTCTCATCATTACTCAGAATCAAGAGCGAAGTGTTTCAGCTATCTAATTTTATTGAGGTGTTTGCTTAAAACGAATTGTCTTAGCTTTCAGCAGTGAGCACGAATTTTAACATTAAGTTAAACGAACTCATTATTAAAATTGTATTATGCTATAATGATTTTCAAAAACCTTATGCTGTACTTACATTCCAAGTATTTCGTAGGTTTTCTACGACACATATTAACTTTTGATCATGAGAAAATTCTAGCCAAATCGGCTGGTATCAAATAATAATACAAAACGTGCGATTTCTGTATTAAAGTCAGATGTTTTATTATTGTGGGTTTATTCTGGTGTTACTAAAATGTAATTAAAAATGGCTAATTCAGCAGTAATTAAAATATACTTACTTAATTATAAGTAATATTAATACATATCTATTAGTGATATAATTTTATCGGTTCAACAAAATATTTTGCGAACGATTTTCAACCAGCAAACCGCGAAGTTACAAAGCGGGATATTTTCAAAATGTACATTATCTCCTTCGAATCAGACAAATCAATGTAACAATTTGAGGCATTTGTGAGATATGTATATCACATTAAACTTTCCGGTTCTGGTAAATTAAAAATATTACATTCACCTCATTGCCGTAGCGTGAATCTATCGTATATATTTTTCACTTCACAGTGAAAGTAAAATTTTGAAACTGTGATTCAGTGATAGTTTGGATGTGCTTGGCTACGGGGACTGGAAATCTTCTGTTCATTTAGTCCACAGTGAAAATCAATGGTTATATCGCAATTTAAGAAATTTACAGCCTAGTTTGCAGAAATTAAGTCTCAAAACACCCTGGGTCTTCCAACAAAACAATAAAAACCCAAAGCACAAAGCTAAAATTTTCAAGGAATGGCTGCTCTATAACGCCCCTAAACGTATAGACACGCCCCACAATCTTCAGAACTTAACTCGACAGAACATCTATGTGAAGTTTTAGATAATAGTATAGTATTAGAAAACGGTCTGTGTCCAGAAAAGACCTCCGCATTGCCCCTGCGGAAGAATGGGATAAAATCTCACCCTACACTAACCGGAATTTGGTCAGTTCAATGCAGAGAAGGTTGGATGCAATAATTATAAAAACTAAAGGAGGACCAACAACATGTTAACCATTATGCAAGTGACAAGTGACATTTTGTGTATACGTAATGTAAATAATGTGAATGCCTGTTATTGACATTTGACTGTTTACATTTGTTTCTTTTTTACGAATTTCATTGTTATTTTGTGAGTTTAGAATTATTTCATTATCAGTATTTTAGTGAGAAAAGTGAGTTCGGTGCTTCTAATATTGAGTATGATTACATTCCTTTGGTTGAAGAGGACAGATCAGAAGTTACTGATGTTGAGTCAGAAGCTGAAGTCAAAAACTAAATTGACTCTCAGGATTCAAGTGAAAGTTTTGAACAGGAATCATTTGCAAGTATTCGTATTGCTAAATATGGAACTCAGAGGCAGCTCGATCCACTTCCAATCCAAGAACACACACTAGTAGTCGAAACATTATTCGTCAACGGGACGGTGCTGCATCTTTAAGTAAACTTTACAATCCAATGGAAATATTCAAAAATATTTTGTCCAATGAAATGCGTAACATAATTTTGCGGGAAACTAATTCAAGAGTAATTAAGATTACTGAAGCATACAATTAAAGCTGATGGAACATTACCTGATATTAGTAAGTGATCGACAGAACAAATATTCAAACCATTCGCAGAACAAGAATGGGATACATTTTTTGACAAAATAATTTATAGTGTGTGTAGGTCTAACAGAGAACATTTGACTGAAATATGGAAATGCGATAACTTACCATTATTTCGAAAAATAATAAGTTACGTTGTGTATTACCGTTGACGAACAGTTGTATGGATATCGTGGGCGGACTCGGTTTACTCAATTGTACTATGTCATCGAAACCCGAAAAAAATATGTAGATTAAAATATTCTGGGCTTGTGATGCAACTAGTAATTCCTACCTTCTAAATGGACAAATATAAACTGGATAGTCAAGTGATGGCAATCATCAAAAAAATGTCTGGGAACGCACTGTTTTAGAAAAAATGCATTATATTTCAAAAACAAAATTAGAAATTAAATTTAATTTAAATTAGAATTAAATTTTTCTCAATATCATACAAAATACAAAGAGGTTTCTTGTCATTTTATAGTGGATTTAAGATATGTTGTAGTTACCCAAAAATATTGTAAATGTTGGATTGGTCAAAACATTCAAAATAATATACTCAACAAATAGGAGGAATGATGTTGAAAGGAAGAAGAACGAATTTGTGTGTGTGTGTGTGAGTACGAATACTTAATCTGACGTGTACGTATACGAATCTCTTCCTCCGCACTCGGTGCCTTTGGAGGAAGCCAGCCTGGACACCTCCGCAGCGGTGCCAGGAACGATATACGGCGGGTTCTTGTGTCGCTCGGCGACAACCACGCACGAATTCGTGGGACGTCCCCAAAATGGCGGACTCGGCCGCACGACGACGATCGCCAACGGCGAGATGCGCGACCCCAGGAAGGCACGACGGCGCCGCGAAAAATGCAGGCACCCGCTAGCACACCACACTTTCCGGGCTCCACTCACTCCCCGGATGACGACACAAACTCGCGACAACGATTTGGCCACCGACTCGGCGGTAAAATACAACCCCACTACGGTGGGTTCGTGAGTCGCGGTCAAGATAAGTATACTGCACCGGCAGTCCGAGATTTGGTCGATTCAATAAATAATTTCGAATATAATGTTCTGGCAAAGGTCGCACGTCCTTTCCAGTCGAGCACACTCAAGCAAGTGACGAGAAAAGCCGTTGCAGCCGACTCCTCGGCAGAAGCGCCGTGCGCGTGCCGCTTCTTCTCAGAAAAACGAATACAGTTCCTCAGAACCAGAGACACGCGCCATCCCCGTGACTCGGTTCGGCTAAAATCGATAAAAAGGGCGCGCGCGACGTTGCCAGATCTCGGTCAGGCACATATGAAACGTAGGGGGTTAAGGTCCCGTGACGTTCGACGGAACAACTCGCATGGGCGTTAATGGAACAAACAAAATATAACGTAAGTTCAAATGCAGTGCAAAATTTTGATTATATTTTCGTTTGTGATTTTTTTCTTTTTTGGATTATATTACTCAATTGTTTTTTAGTTCAAATTATAGAATGAAAAAATATTAAAACTTAAATATTGAGATTATTTTAGTGTATACATAAGTTCAATTTGTCTTAAATATAAGGAAATCAACCGAAAAAGTTGTGAGTGTCAGATGTATACAACATTTTGACGCTCACTGTATACATACACATATATAAAAATTAATTGCATGCGTTAGTTCGCAAAAACCCGAGAACGGCTCAACCAATTTGGATGATTCTGTTTTTCCTTTCTTCGTTTGAATATTGGGGTGGCTTAGGAAAGAAGAAAATTTGGAAATATCTAAAATTTTTCAAAATGTAAATGGTAACTAAAAACTAAAAATAGTTCAAAATTTGATAAAGAAGCATACAAAATTAAATTTAGCTTAGTGCATCGGTAAAGCCAGAAAGGCAACTATCGATGAGGGAGGTAGTATTCGTGTGAATTACGTAAATTAAATATTTAATTGGTATACCGGGCAACGCGCGACGAGGCGAGCAAGCTAGTTAATGAGTAAATAAAATTTGATCAAAGTCGTTTTATGAATACTCTTATGCGCGTATATGGTATTTATGTTTGTACACACATACGGAAATATAGCTTCCTTCGATTCTTCAATATCTCAATTTTAAGGTATGATATATTGAACTAACACATGCATAATAATGCTTTAATATTTATAAGGAGAATGAAGGGATGTGTGAATCGCTCCGGTGAATTCGTTACGATTATTGCGCCTCACAGAAGCAATAAGGGTATTTATTCTGTAATTATTGCCTTAAATTCGTTAGACTCTGCAGTTATTCAGCGGATATTCGATCTGCACTATGCTAAGGACACAAATTAAAATACATTTACTTAAATTTATCGGTGAGCTGGCTTGCAGTAATTGCATTAAGTTAAGTTCTATGGCCTGCACCTGCTAAATGAAGTAGAGCGGTTTGGGATGAAAGAAAACATCGGTGGGAATCCTACCCTGAGTAAACAGCATAAAAAATGTGGAACGCTCATTCAGGAGTCAGTGAGACGGTAGCGGAAAGACCATTTATGGTTAAATTGGAAGTTATTAGGAAAAAAAACTGCAACGGGATCCTGATCTCAGAAGTAATTACTAGAGATTTTTTGAGGAGTATTACACCGTAAGACACATGAAAGAGTCAGCTATGAATGACGATCATGATCCGCTCTATTTTGTGTCTTTCCATGATGTCTTGCGGCCGGAAAATTCTACAACAAAACTTTGGGTTGTGTTCAACGCCAAGTGTCGTACTGCATCGGACAGATTGCTTAATGATCTCCTACTGGTGGGATCAAATACCTTGTTTGATACTTATTCGATTCTACTGTTATCGAGTGGCCTTGATACTGAAAATGTTGACCATGTAGAGGCAAATATTGGTCTCTCGGTGTTTCGAATATCGTCGCTCCCTCCCTGCTTCGTTTATTACTTTACAGTTATTCACTTTTAAATATATAAATTGGATTTCTTGTATTAGCATCTGCAGGTCCTTAATATGTTTTGATCTCCGCGCGGCCTGATTTTCTACACATTAACTGAATTGAGCTTCGTAACATGAGCTGTCTGATGGCGATTTGACAGATACTGTCATAGTTATTAAAAACCACTTCTGGTATCACAAAAACAAAATCATCCTGTATTATACCAAGTACTTATTGCTCAACGATTCGTACATCTTATGGAATATAGTTTTGAGACGAGGCATGACGTTTCAATGCTTTGAGTAGACAACCTTACGATGAGCCGTTCTCGAGAGGCGTTTTGATTGTAGAAGCTCCTTAAATAAAG
Organism: Tolmerus cingulatus; assembly: GCA_959613345.1. Taxonomy (NCBI): domain Eukaryota; kingdom Metazoa; phylum Arthropoda; class Insecta; order Diptera; family Asilidae; genus Tolmerus; species Tolmerus cingulatus. The sequence continues at coordinate 31,738,106 of OY390708.1, read as the reverse complement.
TTTATTCTATAAAAACTTTCGCTCAGTTTTGCCACTCGCAATCATGTATAATCATGTATATGTATGTATATAGAATCGGAAGATTGTTTGTTTGTTTGTTGATCAATCACGCCTAAACGCTCGATCCGATTAGATTCATTTTTTGAATGTAGGTACTGCAGATTCCGACCCAACATATAGGTTACCATTTATTCGCCAAGGTAGCCTATATATGTATGTTGGGTCCAAAAATTCAAAATATCAAGTGATTGGCATGAAAATTCGTATTTTGGGGGTTTTTGGATGTCCTTATTGCAAATCCTTGTTCGAAATGTGCAGTGAAAGATGACAGATGTACAATAATTTTCGAACTTCTACGAATTTAAATGAAAATTAGTGTACTATGGATATTTTGAGATAGTTTCGAATTTACTACAAAATGTTGGAAATTCTTAATGGCGGACCCAATACCGCGGCAAAAATATTTGTATACCGTGCGGAACTGGGTAACCCAGCTGGTATGTATACTAAATACAGTCACAAAAACATTACCGAACGTTCCCTACGACAAGTATAAAGGGATGGGCCGCCCCGTTGTTCCCGAAATGTTTTCCTCTTCTTCGTTTCAACCTGTAGACGGACAAACGACGCGTTACCCACTTTCAACAAAAATCATGATCAATGGGCTCAAAGCTTGTTTGTAAAACTCAACTTCGAAATTTTGTTTTGGCCATATCGTTTTCGTTTTCCGATTAAAATCTTTTGTGTCAATTCAGAAGTGAGATGGATGCATGCCCATGAGGTAATGCGAGTCGATCATTTGGGAGTGGTAAGGAGATGACGATGAAGTCAGCGTTTAACTCAACTTTGCATACCACAGAAGCAGCAGACTCTATAACGAGACAGGATGCTACCGAATGTAGGTGAGAAAACGCTCGTCCTGGGAACCAACCTACACAGTTTTCAACTAAACGAGGATCGCTAAATTTAATAGGGCATCTTCAAAAGGTAGTCAAATCTGCATGAATGAGTCATGATGAGGGGCATGTCTTCACCAGCAACACTATACTTATCTAAAAGTGTTTCTCCAATTCCTATAGATGCACAAATCGGAGAACGAATTTAGGCCTCATGGCACAGCAAGGAAAAAAAAGAAGCATTCGGGTACTGATCGTAATCGCACTGAAGTTTAAACTAGGTGTTAAAGTAATAAAGGAGCCCAAGTAGGTGTATAACATCAGTCATAAAGCGGCCCTTCTTCGTCTAGTGAAATTAAATTCTGGATGCAACGTTGTACAATCTAGGCTAAAGTCATAGGTAACGTTCAAGAAGGAGGTGCTGAAGGCTGCTCAGCAAAGTATGCATGAACTGTCAGCAATCTTTGAGGAATATTATTTTGAAGTCCGGCCGATCGCAGGTTGTGTTACTATTATTATTATATTCAAAGTTGGGAATGTATTATATTTTGTGCAGGTTTGAGAAGGTTACAAACAAAATATTAAGATAAAATTAAGGAAGAATAAAGCAGAAAAGAAAATTTATTCAAAACCGGTGGTGGTGCGAGTCAACAAATAACTTTAGCACACACGGAATTAATTCCGAGGGAATATTACCAAATTGGTCATTAATTTTGTGAACTAACGCATGGAATTATTTCATGGAGCATATGAGCTCCTTCATTTAAAAGAAGTTGCATATGGGATCTCTAAAAATAAGCGAAAGCTTGTTTTAGCAAACCTGAATACAGAGTTTAAGAAAGGCTGCGAAGAAATGGGTGAGTAAACACAAGACATAAGTGCTAAGGAACCTTGTAATGAATTATCGTCACCTTCGCAGCCTCCGCCATGTGAATTAGGAGAAAATTTGAACAATTCGTCAAATGAACCGGTGCTTGAATTTCAGCCGTTTACTACTGAAACGAATACAAGATATTTCCAAAGAAAAAAATTGTGTGAAAAAAAGATGGCTTTGCGGAAACAAATTGATTTGCAACAGAATTTTCATAACAACATTTTAATATCGTTACAAGAAAATAAAGAAATTAATAACGAATCTGGCTTATACTTATGATACACATAGGGCAAACTTTGCCGGGTATTTCAATAACTCCCTTTTTACTATATACATATGTGTCACTAAAATATTCTCGATATTTTGAAAATACTAAACAAGCGAGTAATTTCGAGGTATGTGAATACTCCCAAAAATTGCTAAGTAATTCCATTTACCCCTTTATTACAAAGCTTACCGGTACTAAATTTAAACGTGAATACTGTTAAGCCTTTTTGTAAATTTGCACAAAATGTTAAAGATTGCCATGTTTACTATATGTGTGAAGGAGTTTAAATTAACTGGGTAATTTAATTACTCTGAAGTAAATGCCTGATAAAGTTTACCCCATTCCACAACCTAAATATGTGCTTAAATTTAAAAGAAAGTTATTAGTAACCTGCATAAAGCAACATAAATATATAATAAACATACATAATTTCCGACATGTTGCGAATATTTCATTTACCTATCATTGCCGGGTTGGAGAAATATTTTCGGCATAATTGAAGATTCGTGCTACCTCGGCTCGTTCGATTTTGATGAAATTTGGCTGACAACTTCCAGTCGGCCTAAAACGGAAGACTCTGAAAGAATTTTGAGGGGATCGCCTATATTTTAGGAAATATTTGACTTTAAATTTTGACGAACTATCTAAGTATTTTCACTCCAAAATCCTTTCCCACTTTATCTGAAAATTCAACATTTCCGCAAGCAATTTACAGTGATTGCTTTCCTAGAAGCTTAGACCTACCTTAAAAGTCGTACGTTCTCAAATCCAAAAAGTAGTTAACCTAACGAGAGATAATGCGTCATATAGCGACCCAAAAACAATTCATTCTTGACTTGTGGAGGGGAGCGCTCCCTACCCCCCTAACGACGGAATTACAGTATGTTTTGAAAACGATTTTTTGATGTCTTACGAAGGGTAATATGTCGTCAAGTTACATCAAAATCGGAGATTTCCGGAAGGTAATGTTCCCTTGTTGCCTTTTGAGTTATAGAAATTTGTTCCAGATTGGTGTTGACAATTTAGAACCCCAACATAGAGTATAATGTGCACACAGATGCAAGCTCGTTTGGTTTTACTAGGATTTTGTTTCAGCGGTTGAAAAGAAGGAACATTGCGAACTATGATAACAGATTGTTTAGCTTTGTTCGCATCCAAGGAATTCAAGATAGTTTAGAGAATAAAGTACAGGAAGAAAATAAAGAACCACGACCGTCTCAGCCATTATGAAGCTGTCACTCAGCCATATTTTAATACAAACTTTCGCATTTATAATATTAATAGGACTGACAGTTTGGGTGAATAATATTAGGTATTATTATAATGTGAAAATGTAGATATTTTTCGAAGCTCAAAGTCAAAAAGAAAAAGAAGCTGAACATTGGTAAGTCATGAACATAATGCTTATCTCTGCACAATCTACATATCTCTACTTTTAAAGGCGGCGACCTTTCTTTTCATGTAGAATTTGTATTTAACAGTTCCTGCAGATACATTAATAACAGCATTGTATTTATACTGACTTTGTATTATACCTCGCGAAAGAATAACCATGTTTGCATAATTAATTTTTTTTTTAAATTTTGAACGTTTTGTTTCACATTCGTCAGATCGAGTAATTCACGAAAAGTTTGCACTTAATAGAAAAAGCATTCTGAGAATAAGTATAGATATATAGATCTGGGTCTTTTTTTTAATTTATTGTTGATCTATAGCATGATTCGAATGAAAAAACGTTGTTCATGATACCAATGAGTAATGACCAGATAATTTGTATAATTAACAAAATTTAAAACAATCCACTTTTTATTTAATTTCGATGTACATACTCTGATCATTTAAAGAATTAATACCGTTTATTAAGTAATTAATGCGTATTTATGTGAAAATATTTAATGGAACTTCATATTGTTAAATAAAAAATTACAATTTTTTCGTATTAAATGTAAAGAAGAATTTCTACTCTTGCAAAAATGAACACACTTAGGTCTATCACCTCAAGTAATTTATTACTACTAGTTGCGAAAATTCTTCGTTCATATTGCACTAATATGGTAACATAGTTCTGGAAGGTCTGTCCTGCCAATTCTGAATGATATATGTTTATATGTACGTTTATCTTCAATGCCAAAAACTTGAATATATGAATGTGTAAAGAGATAAAATATATACAATTCGTTATTAAATTTTTGAGCTAGTTAAAGTTCTGTTTCAAAATATGGGGCATTACATTTTAAAATAAACCCTTTACATAACTAACCAAAACTTGAAAATATAAAAAAAAAATACAATATAATCAAACAAGAATAATAACTACTAGTTATGACGCTAAAGCTGCCAGCATTATATAATTTTTGCGAATTTTTGAAAGACCGTATGAATGTATTATTATATAAAAACTAATCACGAATTGATATGATGACAAATTAGTAAAGCCTATATATAACTACTTCAAAACATGTCGCTTTCCGTACTCTGTGTTCACAGAAAATTTCAATATGTTGTAGCGCTACATGTATAGTAAAAACGATATTAAGAGCGTATCCGAATCCAAGACTTCGTCTTCGTGTATATCTGGTTATGACAGTTCGTGGCGTCACATCGAGCTAGGCTCCGTCCGAATTCATGATTATGACTGTGAGCTTGGCTACGAAGTATAACAGTTTAGCAAAGTGCTTAACTTGATGAGCGAGTCAAGGCTTAGGTTGACTTCGTGAAGTAGTGAAGTAGGCGTCAAATTTCAAGCTAAGGAACGAATTCGGTCAAGTTAGCTTTGCTTTCGTCTTAATTGTAATAATATCTCAGCTTGCTCTCTGACGTTATAATCATCATAACAAATCATAGACGAAGACGAAGTCTTGGATTCGTACAAGCCCTTAAGATATTGCCAAGTTCTACTGCAGCCAAACATATAAAAATATTACTTTTAAATTTTTAGTTAAAGTTTATAAATATAGGCAAAATTTAAATCGGTTGTTTTTTTTGTAAATATAATTTTATTGTGCTAAGACCAATTGATATTCTTCGAAAAAATAAAATTTCTTTGATGTGTAATATCTCTATAGTTACGTACATAAATATATAGTCTTTGGTTTTAGGACTGTTGTATACTTGGTAATATTAGGTTTATCGATGGAATTCACTCATTTACATACATGCAAAGGTAATACTCCTTAAATAATGATAAATTTTGACCCTCTGCATTTGATTTATTGTCAATGCTATTATGTTGTTTTCAACTTCATCGAGAGACCAACAATTATTCAAATAAAAAGATACACATAATGTGATTTACATAATTCTAAATTTGCAAAGCAGCGAAATATAAAGAATAAAACGTAATCATTTACAGCAACAGATTGTGCAAGGCATTGTAATTATAATATGTGAAACTTGGAAACTTGGCCGCACCTTGTTACTCGATTCAAGTATTAAAAAGCAAACGAGATTTTTTACTTCAAAGCAAATCAATATAAAATAAGCAATTAATAACCACTGATGCATTCACCATATCCTATTCATGAATAATGTACAAAATTAAAGTGAAACTTTTTAAGTTGGGGTTTTTCATTGATGCATTTTTAATCAAACAATTATCCTTTAGCTACAAAATTTTTTTATTCACTTATATCAGTCTAAAAAGAAAGGTAAATTCTTGAAAAGGCCTTAAAACTAAAGAAAAACAAAGGATTTTTCGAAGCATTTTCTACCTAGATACTTCCTTTTGGAAGAGAAAGAAATTTAAGGTAACTGTTAAATTTTTTTTCACATAGCGTAGAAAAAAATGAAGATATAAAACAAATGTTGTCTACAGTTATAAAAGAATACTTACAATTAATCAGCTTTCGGTTCTGAGGCCGAGGTCGCTATAAATTCCTTTGTTCCTCTTAAATGAACTACACTTTTTCTAAGCAATGATTCTCTTGTGTTATTCTACATATATATATTTATGTATATATCTATATAATATACTTCCTTTTTTGGTTCGTAAAATTGTTTTTTCCTTAAAAAATATCTGAAAAAGCCGTTGTTCTCTTTTTTCATATAAAATTTAATAAAAATGGTCATGTTTTGTTTGTCACACATTCCGCGCGTTAAAAATTACGCCATTTTTCTAATTATTCGTATTATTGTGGGGCTGCTGCTGTTATTTTTGGATTTTCGTGTTTTTACTGCCGTCATCACAGAGCTGATTACGCTCTAAGCTTCTGTTTCTGCCCCTTTCAGTCGTAGTCTAGCAAAATCTTCAAATATAATGTCGTCATCCTGACCAGTATCATCCCTGCAAAAATAATAAAATATGTTACTCATTCTGATAAGAAATAATTTTCCGAGAAGTATTTTATAGTGAATAATTTGTTAATTTTCAACAGCATTCATAACAGCATCTTAAAGTAGAATTTAACTGCTCATTACTTACAACAATCTTTAAGACTAATGTGGCCGTTTTTGGAAACTTAAGCATAGTGACCACCAAGTCGTAATTTACACATAAACTCCCTCTGTGAAACCGAAAAATGATTAAACGGGAGCTCAAGTTACGATCAGAACCTTAGCTCGCACTGTGATTACGGGCATAAGGGTATTTTAACGATATTAGGTACTTTTATAAATAACGTTTATTGCATTTTTACTATAAAGGCTTTAGAAATAACATTTAAGTTTTTATGAATACGGCTGTAATTTGTTAGGATAGTAAAAGGTAAAAAGAAAATTTATTTTTAAGTACTTTCAAATAGTATGAGCAAATCGTCATTCGGTGAGTAATTTTTCGAATTACAGCAAAAAACAATTTTTTTATAAAATATGTAAGCTTTTATTAGCTTTGATAAACTAAACAATGGCCTTGCATTTACCATTAAACCAGCTTATAGAATTAACATATGTAAGCATAATTTCAGCTGAATTAATTGCTTGGACGAAATCAAAACCAATTACCAAATTTTCGTGACGCAAACATGTCAAGTTTAATAAAACCTAGTTGTCTACAACGTAGCCAGAGCAGCAAGCGGTCAGCGAACCCACTGCACGGTGCAACAGCTGACCCAGCGGATAAAACGCGCAACATAAACATGTAAATATTATTGAGGTGGCTCGTAATCGCAGGTAAGTGCGACATATGTAACTAACTGAGGTCGCTCGTGAAGCAAAAAAGTGCTTCATCAATAAGTTCAAGAACCGACGATCACGTGCCAAATCAATAAAATACCCGATACCGATGTGTTATACTTAAGTTAAAATTTAGAATAAGTCACTTGTTAACTGACTGGCAACTAGAGCAGTCTTTTCTTCTCCAATCCAACCCGTGAGTCCAACTCCACTAGCTCAACTTAGGAGCTAACATTGGTCCTTCGAGTCGTTAGTAGTTCAGGTGATGAGCAGTGGACCGAAGTTACAATAAGATCTTCAATACATTTTGTTAAGGTGGAGAAAACACAAATACGTTTATACAGCCGACGTGGAAAAAATGTATAAACAGATAAAAATTGCAGAAGAACATCAACACTTCCAGAGGATCTTATGGCGACATTCAACGGATCAAAAAATTCAGGAATATAAGCTAACCACAGTCACGTATGGAACGAAAGCGGCACCCTACTTAGCTGTAAAGATCTTGCAAACTCTGGCTCAAGATGAATCACAGGAATACCCACAAGCTGCGGAACTAATTACAATAGGCTTCTATGTTGATGACCTAATGCCAGGTACACATTCTTTAGAAGAAGCGAAAAGAATGCAACAAGAGCTTATCACAGTATTAAGAAAAGGAGGATTCAACTTGAAAAAATGGAAAAGTAAACATAGAAATTTACTAGAGCATCTAAAACAAGACCTTAGGGATCACGAAGTAGCAGAAATAACAAGGGAAGAGACAGTGAAAACACTGGGGGTTTACTGGGCTCCAGCAGTTGATAAATTTCAGTTCAAAGTTAAACCACAGGAAACTAAGGCAATACCGACGAAACGAACAATACTTTCCGATATAGCAAGACTCTATGATCCGCTGGGGTGGCTAGCGCCAATCATTGTGAAGACAATACTACACGAATTATGCGCTAAAAATTATACGAGGAGTCAACCATTAGAGAAAGAATTAGCGAATAAATGGGAGAAATGTCGTAGTGAATTACCATCAGTTGAGCAAATAGTTATACCCCGATGGATAAATTATACGCTCTCTGTAAACTTAATCGAACTGCATGGATTCTCGGATGTCTCGGAAAAAGCGTATGGACCAGTCATATACAGCAAAGTAACAACTAATGAAGAAGAAACACACATAACTCTGCTCGCGTCGAAAACCAGAGTAGCGCCACCGAAAACAAAAACTAAAAGCAGCATAACATTACCGAAATTAGAGCTGTGTGCTGCTGTACTGCTTGCGAAATTAATAAAACAAACAAAATGCTCACTACAATTAGACAACGTTAAAATACATGCGTGGACAGATTCGACTATTACTCTCGCGTGGATAAGCGGATCAATCGACAAGTGGAATTCGTTTATTTCGAGTCGAGTAAGGCAAATACGTGAAGTGACAGAAGCGTCAGACTGGAAGCACGTTAGATCCGAATATAACCCCGCAGATCTAGCGTCGAGAGGTATTGAACCCCACGCACTAAACAACAAAACATTATGGTGGAATGGCCCAGAGTGGCTAAAAGATGCAATGGACAGGGGGCCGATAACACGAACATTAATCGATACGGAAGAAGGCAAAACAATAAATGCAATGGTTTCGGAAAACAAAACAATGAAATACGATATACTGAGCTGTTTTTCGTCGTTCGAGAAATTAACGCGTGTGGTAGCGTATTGTGTTAAGTTTTTCATGATCTACACAAAGCAAAAGAAATTAGAGTCGATAGAATTAACACTAAGTGAATTAGAAGGTGCCACAAATCAAATAATACGCATGACCCAAGCAAAAGCATTTAAGAGTGAAATATCACTGCTAAAAGCAAAGAAAATACTACACGCTAAAAGTAAAATACTCTCATTGAACCCATTTCTAGATAAAGACGGGATCTTAAGAGTCGGTGGAAGACTCAAAAATGCAGAAATTCCACAGGAAGAAAAGCATCCCATAATACTGCCACATGATCATAGTATAAATAATCTTATAATAAGGGAACCTCACTTACCAACACTTCACGGTGGAAATGAGGCAACTTTAGCACATATTAGGCGAAAATATTGGATTGTACATGCGAGAAGTAAGATAAGACAACAGTTGAGAAAGTGTATTACGTGCTGTAGAATTAAAGGTCAATCAATAACTCAGATCATGGGAGAGCTTCCCGCACCACGGGTCAGACCATCAAAACCTTTTACGCACACAGGGGTTGATTATGCAGGACCCCTGCAAATAAGAACATCAAAGGGTAGAGGAATGAGATCATACAAGGGCTATCTATCAATATTCGTTTGCCTATGCACGAAGGCCATCCACATAGATTCGGTTTCTGATATGACCACTGAATCATTTCTAGCAGCTTTCAGAAGATTTACGGCTAGGAGAGGATTATCAACAAATATGTATAGCGATAACGGAACCACGTTTGTAGGAGCAAACAGAAGAATAGACAAGGACATAAAGAAAGCATTGAACAAATTACCTGATACGCTCTTAGCTTTATCATCTGAAGGAGTTCAGTGGCACTTTATTCCCCCGGCAGCTCCTCACTTCGGAGGAATGTGGGAGGCCGGTGTAAAATCAGTAAAATACCACCTAAAACGTATAATCGGAAATTCAACATTAACGTTTGAAGAAATTTCCATGTTACTCTACCCAATCGAAGCCCGTCTAAATTCACGCCCACTATATTCAATAACCAGTGACCCAGAAAATATGCACGCTCTTACGCCAGCTCATTTTCTTATAAGACAAGCGTTGAAGACTCCGCTAGAACCAATACGTCTACGGGTCGAAGCTCACGGCTTAACAAGATGGAAGCTTATACAAAGAATGACCCAACATTTTTGGAGCAAGTGGCAAACTGAATATCTCGCAAGGCTTCAGCAGAGAACAAAATGGAAAAAAGGAGTAGACAACCTTAAGATAGGGGACATAGTATTAGTGAAGGAATATAATTACCCTCCGACGAGATGGCCATTAGCAAAAGTAATACAGGTGCATCCAGGAGTCGATAACATAGTACGAGTAGTGACAGTTAAATGTAAGGACAATACAGTTATTAAACGACCTGTGACAAAAATTTGTCAGCTGCCTGTTGCCGTCGAAGACTCTGAAGACGAAGTGCAAAATGAACAACAAGTGTCTTTAAGAGCACATATATCGACATCAAGGTCAAAAGTAGTGCCTTCTAGATCATTAGAACAATTTTCAGCAGCAGCAAAGGAACGAAAGAAAGTTCAACCTCAATTTTGCGGAACAATTTTATTTGTTTTGATGACGTTTATGATTCTTGGGTGCATTACGCAAACGAAAGCAAGCGCACAATATGTCATAAAAAAATCCACACCAGGACTTTATATAGAACATACAGGGGAATTGATTTAGTCACGGCATTCAACATATTTAACGAATACGAAAGGGTCAAGCAAACTGTGGATAACATGGAGCAGGCTTGCACTCAGTCAACTACATAGATTTAAAACAGACACTCATTGCCAGGAATTACATGTGCACTTAAGAGAGAAGAAAATATCAATAGAAAATGAACGAGAGATATTGAAAATTTTAAAGTAAAAAGGAGAAAAGAGGATGGTTTGAAACACTTCTAGAATAAGTATTTGGCGTTAATGATGAAGTCTACACGAGCATAGAACAACTTGAGAAAAACCAAGAATTGCTAAGAAGAGCAATGCACCATCAAGACAAAATGCTGCTATTCACGAGTGAGTCAATAAATGAATTACACACCCACGCGAAGCAAAAAATAGAATTAGTAACCACCAAACTAAACAGCGTCATAAAATAAGTCAATAAAATAGAAAGCTGGTATGAGAAAATTGATGCTAATAAAGTGGGAATACAATTACTAGCAGCATATCAAATTGCAAATGACCTCCTAAGCGATTTAGAAGTTATCTATACTAAACTTGCAACAGCTGAAACGAGAAGTATCTTAGAATTTATATCTCCAAGTAAATTCCAAAAATTTCTAGCTGATGCAAGAATAAGGTTGCCAACAAATATACGAATAATAGACCAACCTAAAGACAAGGTGCAAATAGGACTCAATGAAACCCACATTACAATAACAGGCTTCGTACATTTGACGGAAATCACCTCATATCATCTCAGCAAAATAACACCGATTCCTCAGAAAATAAAAGGTGGCAAATACATCGTTCCAGAGATATCAGCATCTTTATTAGCAGTAAATTATAACAACCAGAAGTATTTTGAACTTTCTGAAGATGAAATTAAAGGCTGCATTAATCTGCAGAAGCATACGATATTGTGTAAACCAAATGTGGTAAGTCAGATCGAAACCCCCAAGAACTTAATAACCAGCTATATCGCCAAAAAATCAAAAATGAATGCCCGGTGAAGGAGATTTTCTTTCCCTCAATTGTATGGAAGCATCTTTATCTCCCTAACACTTAGCTACAGACAGAAGCAGCCATCATCTGCAATGGTCGCAGAGAAGACATCACAGTAGTAAGGATCCACTCCGCCATATAAAGAAGACTAGGTGCGATAGGGAGAGGTTGCTTAGGGTTCCCACTCGGTGGTATGAGGATGTTGGTGTGAAAGGGAAGGATGGATTTTCTGTCGAGGTGTGGTTCTGGTTTTGGTGGGGGTGGGGGTAGAGCGGCTGGGGGGAAGGTGAAGAGGTGTCGGGTAGTTTGCCAGCGGTGGTGCGAAAAGAGGGGAGTAGGAATATCGCGAAAGAGGGGTGACTGTGTAGAGAAGGTGGAGTGATAATGGTTGGCTTGTCAGCGGTGGTGTGAAAGAGCGAGTGATGATGACTTTGCGGAGGAGAGGTTGGTTTGTTGTTCGGTTGTTGGTAGGTTGAAACAGGCTGAATGTGCGGTGTGCTGAAGAAGAATAAGAGGAGCAGGAATATTGCGAAAGAGGGGTGACTTTGCAGAGAAGGTGAAGTGGTAGCGGCTAGCTTGCTAGCGGCGGTGTGAACAGTACGGGCATTTTGCCGATGTGATCGTACCGCATGACGACGAAGAAGAACAGGAGGAGGAGCAGGAATATTGCAAAGAAGCGGTGACCTGCTGCTGCTACTGCTTTTTCGAAGGGGTAAAACAGGCGATCGATGAAGCAAAGGGCTGGTCGGGACAGCACGCCTGACTTGGGGAAGATCGGAAGAAGCAAAGAAGAAGTTAAGAAGATAAAACTTGGATTGCATGTGCATGAAATGACAAACAAGTGTGGGCAGATAAGATTCTGGACATGTGCCTTTCGGGAGCACGTGGGGTGCATAGAGCGGCCGATTGGGTAACAGATGATCTTGAAAATTAAAAGAGTCTCGGTGTTGTTGTTGTTGTGGTTTGATCTCAGGCATACGGAAAAAGTTGGTCAAAGTCGTGTGACATTGTGCAAGAGTGAAGAGCGTGTGCACAAAACAACTGTCATAGAAATAAGTTGAAGGAGCTGGGTTGGGAAAAAATAAAACCAGATTTTTGTCTTTCATAGTAAATTTTATTTTAATGTATTAAATTTCTATCAATTGTATACACACTTTTGAGAATTTAGTGACATCCTTTTAAAAATACATGAGATTTTGGCGCAGAACCGGCAAACAGGTGTATTTTTATATTTTCCGTCTATATTGTTCGTAAAAATAATAAATTTAACAAAATAAGCCAAACAAAATGATTGCTCCAGCTAAAACTTTGAAAGTATTTAAAGTCCACCTCGTGTGCTTTGATGGTGGAGGTGGACTATTATACGGGCCACACACATCCTTACCTTTGGCATAGATGCAGTCAGGGGAACGTCGAAGATGTTCGGCCTCTCCGTCTTCAGGGCAATTTAAGGCGCTCATTTCCATGCAACAAAAATAGCATTTTGCTATGTCTTTCAGGTTGGTGTAAAAAAAGCCGCTCCTTGCTAACTTGTATGATTTCCTGTCTTCCAAAGTTAGATTTTTAGATGTCTTTAGCCGATCAGATTCACGCTTTAAGATCAACATTGCGGCTGCAATAAAGACTGTCTACAAAACGTCTTTTATACTAATCCATGTGTTGTGCTTTTGTGGAAATCCAAGCCATTTAACATAAACTTTATCCCCTCGTCGTTTTAAAACTTTTTCTACAAGGTAAACGTCGGGATATCTGACAGTTCAAGCTGGTAAAAAGCACCTTGTATTATATGTCCTTGATAGTCTTCAAGAATGTAAGTTACTGGATAAGTGTTTTTTACCTCTTTTATTTTGAAAATTTCAGTAGACCAGTTTGGGGTGTAGCCTTTTTCAAAAACATGTTTATATCTACTTATCCGAACAAAGTCTCCTACCTTGTACTTTGGGTGTGACTTTGGTTTTGGTGTTTTATACACAGTTAGCAATAAGCGAATCTCATCAGCAGGGCCGACGTCTATGGGCCTCATCTTAATAGTTCGATGTTTTCTTCTATTATATTTATCTGTTAACTTGTCCAGCATACTCAGCCAATGGTAATTGCCATTCATACTAAATTCCTTCCACATAATAGTTTTTAATGTCCTATTAAATCTTTCTACAATTGACGCCTTCAAAGAATTATAAGTTAAGTAATGATTAACATCATATTTTTCCATCAAGTGTTTAAACGACTTGTTGTAGAACTCTTTTCCATCATCTGTTTGCAAGTTTCTTGGAATACGGCCCTGACTAAAAATTAGTTGCATTGCTTTAGCGACTTTATTTTTAATTGGCAAAGCCCATGCATATTTAGAAAATGTATCAATGACAGTTAGTAAAAAACGAAACCTTTGATTTTCTTTTGCATATGAACTCATATCAACTAAGTCTGCCTGCCAAAGGTCATCTTTACCTTTAATCGTTACACGACGACGCTTAAAGTTTTTGCGAACAGGCCTATGTAGCTCGTTAATAATCTGTCTTCTGCTCATTCTTGAAAGAGTATATAAGTACTTTTTACAAGATGTGGGGTTTATATACAAAAAAGTTGTTGTCAAGAATTTTTTGTTTTTGCGGTAAAAATGATCACGTTCAAACACCCATTTACAATGATCGTGGCAGGACCTTCTGGATGCGGAAAGACTACGTTTATTAAAAATCTTCTGAGTGATGCCTGGTTAATACAGCCGGAAATTACTAGGATTATATGGTGTAATGCGAAGCGTGAGGCTCTGCCAGTAGATATTGTGCCCACAAACATAGAATATATAGACAGTGTACCCGATGAGTTTATAAATTACACAAATGAACCCACGCTAATTGTTATAGATGATATGATGTTAAATGCTTTCAGTAAACAAGTCTGTGAGCTTTTTACAAAAGGATCACATCATCGTAATTTTTCAGTGGTTCTTGTAACACAGAACGTATTTCATCAGGGAAAGTTCTGTAGGGATATATCGCTAAACTGTAAGTACCTTGTCGTTTTTAAAAATCCCCGAGATAAAAGTCAGTTCGTGCATTTAGCGAGACAAATTTATCCGGAAGATAGTTTGGAACTCCTAAAAATATATAAAGAGGCCACTCAGGAGCCTTACGGATGCTTACTGATAGATCTCACTCAGGAGATTAACGACACGTTAAGATTCCGAACGGACATATTTAATAAAGATTTCGCAACCTGTTTTTGCCCGCAAAGTTCCTTGAATAGTAAAAATGGTGTCAAGAGTGAAACAGTTAAAGGACAACAAGCATATGCTTTATGTACTTCAAAAATCTAAAACAAATTTGAGAAATGCTATTCTTAAAAATGCAGATCCCGAAGTTATAAAAACACTTTGTGAAATCACACTTAACACACTAAAAGGAAATCATATGCCCCATGGCAAGATATATAATTCGCTGTGCAAGTATAAAAAGGATATGCGAAAATTAGTTGACGCAAAAAGATCTGTGGCAAGGCAACGTAAATTACTAATACAACGAGGAGGTTTTTTACCAGTTTTATTAGGAAGTGTACTATCGGGTGTAATAGGTTCGCTAATTGAAAAATATGCATAAAGCTAATAGCCTTAACAAAATGCTGCTTCTTTCACCGGAAGTGTATAATAATTTAAAGGGTGAAATAGAACAATCTACAAATTTGTCCTTATTTGATAAATCCATGGATAAGATATTAAAAAGTAAAAATCTGTCTGACAAAGAAAAATGGTGTAATTATAGGAATGAATTAGTAAAATTTCTAAATGTAAAACGTAAAAAGGCGCAAGTTTTCGAAAAAAGACAAAATAAAATCCCCGTTCAAGAGCATTTGCCAGTTAGGCATAAGGGTTTGAGAGATAGTTCTACTCAAACAACAATTATTTTTAAAAAGGGTGAATCAACGCAAACTTCACCGATAAAAGAGAATATATTTGAAAAGACCCCTTTTGAGATCGAAGAATTTATTTTTGAGGAGCCGCGTGATAAAACACCGCCAAAAAGGTCTTTATCTCCAGCTGCTAAACGACGTTTATCAGCTAGTGGGATAGCAAAAAGTCTCAAACCCCCTGCAAAAATACCAAAAGTTCACGATAAAGACTATAAAGTAATAACTGGTACTGTCGGTATAACTCAGTACACTGTGCCTACGGATATGAGTGCTGACGAAGTTGCTAGCTTTATAGAGGAATTAGAACAAGACACTCCCAAAGATAAGGCCTCGACTAAACAACCTATATTAAGGCCATCGCTACTTGATCCTGGTCAATACGAGCTTGCATTTCCTGCGAAAAAACGACTGCGGCAAAGTGAACGTATAAAAAGTAAAAAAGAGCGAAGTTCGAGTGTACCAGACGTTGCTTGGGTTAGGCTTTAAAATATAAAAAATGCCTATAGATATAGTGAATAACGACTTTTACGTATGTCTTTTAAGCAACAATTCTTTGCAATTTTATCCTGAAAACACTCTGTCAGCTTTTACAAATGCGCTTGCTAGCTCATGCAAGTTTTCTAATAGCTGGTGCGTTGGAGTGACTGAAATTTCATTACCAAACTATGACATAAATGAAAGGCAAAGTGTAAAGCGCAATGTAGCTGACAAAATAAATGATAGTGGCTTTAAAAGAACGAAGCGGGAAACGCCTAATAACCAGTTAAAAGAGATAAGAGAGCAACAAAAAGCAGAATTGAAATCATTGACAGTAAAAATAAATGACAATGTTAAACTTGAGTGGACAAAAGAAAGTCTTGAACAAGCGAGCTATAGAGCAGAACAGGTAAATTTTTCAGCATTTCTACTAACATTTTACAATGCAGTCAGTCCTTCTTGGTATACTATGTTTTTGGACGACGTTAAAAAAGCAATGTGGGATCGGTTGGAAGCTGACTTTTTGGGCAATGTGATACCTAAAATAAGCTACACACAAGAGCCGGAAGAGTTTATACTACACATTTATCAAGGGAAAAAAACTTCGGAAAATGTAATTTTAAAGTATAAGGACTATGAGTCAGTTGAAGCATTTGTTGATGACATTATTGGGCAAATTCCTAAAAGAAAAAGAAAGCATATTGTAATACAAGATGCAATCGATAATTACACACATCCTGCCCTTAGCATTAAAAGAGCCCGAGATAAAGCAACAAAAGGTACCGCCAAAAAGGTGCATGACATGTTTGAACTACGGCTAGAAGAGTTGGAAGTAACAATAAGAATAAAAAAACCATTACCGTCACACCATAATGTTAAAGATCTTGTCACGCTTTTAATATCAAATGTGTATTTCGACGATCAGACAATTAGCGAGCAAGAAAAGCAGAAAAAGATTATTCAGATTAAAGATACAATTTTCGGTATTCTAAACAGGTTAAAAAAAGATTCAGTAAATGCAAAAGCCCCTAATCAGCGAAAAATTACTAAAGATAGTGATGTTTTGGATGTGCCATACGAAAAGCAGAGTTCAGGAGAATACTTGACAACACCGGTACCTATTGATACAAATATAGTCAATTTGTCGGACTTTTTTACGGATATATTTCTATCCGTATCCTATCTCCGAATCTATGGAGATATCAAAAAAATGTTATGATAAAAACTTGATTTTCATTTACACCGATATTATTAAACCGAGAATTATTGGTAAAAAATTAGCTCGATACTAACGAGTGATACCGACACAATCGTGTGAGGGTGTACTAAGATTTGAGCATGTAGAATACTGCCCTATCGAGAAAACATTTATAGAAGGTATTTCTATAAAAATAACTGATAGCCTGGGTGAATTGATTAATTTTAAACCAAGTTATATTCCAACTTATGTGATGCTTCATTTTAAAACACAATAAACTATAAATATATATACCCCCCTACCAGTTTTCAATTTGATAGCACACTGCTTGACTTTAGCCCTTAATAAAAATGAATTCATATTATACGCGATACTACTTACTACAAAGTGGCGGTAACTTGTCGGATATAGGGGAATTGTACAGGGCACCGCTTACTTACCAGCAAGGAAGAGGTATTGGCAGTTTCTTCAGTGGCCTATTTCGTTATTTACAGCCATTAGTTGCTTCAGGAGCCAAAGTTATAAAACAGCAAGCGCTGAAAACTGGAAAAACAATACTGCAAGAAATTGGCAGCAAGCCGGTTAAGGACATTTTAAAAGACCAAGGAAAAGCTGTTGCACAAGACCTAGCGCAAAAAGGTATAAATAAACTCTTCGATAGTATGGGCGGTGCAGGTATAAATAATCGTACGATTATTAAAAGAGCTAATCCGTTTACAACGTTACGCTTAACCAAGTCTCCTAAACGAAAAAGACGTTCAAAACAAACAAAACGTGCTACGAAAAAAACAGCAAACAAGAAGAAAAAATCTATAAAAGGCAAACGCGGTTTTCGTAAACGAGCATTGGATATTTTTGATAAATAAACAAAATGTCCACGTATAGTGAGTGCATGAAAACTGAGCTGGACCTTTTCTCTACACCGGCTGTTAAAAGTAATATTTTAAAAACCGAAGAGGTAGCATACAAGCCTATAGCCTCATTAGATAACTCATCAGTTTTGGAATTTGTTTCGCTGGGACATGGAGATACATATCGAGACTTGTCAAGTATTTACCTACGTTTAAAAGTGCAACTAATTAAATTTAAAAATGGAAAAGAAGAACTTTATACTGGAAACGATATTATTGTAAAAGCCTCAGATGGTACCGTGAAGACTGTGTCTGATGAAGGTCCTGGTGTTGTCAATAACGTGCTTCACTCGCTCTTTCGTCAATGCACTATTTACCTAAATGGGAGACCGGTTGTTCAAACTGACAATAATTACAATTATAGAGCGTATATTGAGAACTTGTTAAATTATGGAAAAGATGCGGCATCAACACACTTAGAATCTGTTGGCTGGTATATCGATGAAAGCAGTATGGAAATTGCTCAAGATGGCGGCCAAAATTTAGGCTACTCAGCAAGACAAAGACTTTTCAATAAGAGCAACGTTGTCGAGCTAATGGGGAAAATACATGCTGATATGTTTAACCAAGACAAATTATTAATGAATGGTGTAGATCTGCGCGTTGTGTTATCACTTGAAAAACCCGAATTTTACCTTTTGTCAAAAGATGATGACAATTCCCCACGAGTTAAGATTTTAGAGGCTACTATGTACATTAATCATGTAACTGTTAACCCCAGCATCATGTTGGCTCATGAAACCGTTTTAAAACGATCAAACGCTGTATACCCATACAAACGAGTCGAAGTTAAAACATATACTATACCTGCAAACACATACACATTATCCTTAGACAATATTGTCATAGGACAATTACCAAATTTATTAGTGTTTGGTATGGTTGATAACGACGCATATACAGGGAATCGAACAAAAAATGCCTATAATTTTAAACATAATAACATCACAAGATTTAATTTATCAGTAAATGGTGTCCAGATACCAAACCAGCCTATGGAATTTGATTATTCAAAGGAAAAACCAATTAGTACAAGAGGAAGGAACTGGCATACATTATTTCGATAAAGGACATCAGATTTCAAAGAAATTCTTTGATAACGGCTGTTTTCTACTTGCTTTTGATTTAACTTTTGGTCGTTCATATAATTCAACCTGCGGTAATCTATTAAACCAAGGTATGGTTAGAATTGAAGGAAAATTTAAGGAGCTTTGAAGACAACAGTAACCTGTATCGTATATGCTGAATATGACGGGAGTGTAGAAATCGACAAAGATAGGAACGTATACACCAGCTTCTAAAAAAAGCTATATAAGACAGTAAGATGGTAGAACTAATCACAGTGCATATAGACAGTAAAGCCAGCTATCATGAGTTGTTTAATAAATGTCGAATACTTTGAAAAAGGTTTCTTTTGCGGGATTCACAGCACAAAATAAATTATTCACAAAGGATATTATCTTCAAATACCCTACGTCAGCTCCAGGATGTATCGAACAATCAAATAAATTGGGTAACATTGAGCTTAGACGTCTAGATGAAGACCTAATAAAAGCCTTAGCAAAATTTACGTTGCGATGCAGCAACCAAGGAATTTATAAATAACTATGTTACATCCTATACCAAGGTTATTGTCGTGGAGACAGCAACCTCGGCTTCTGAACAAGAATGAACACGATCGAACTCGCAAAGTCGTTAACAAGTAACCCCACAACAAAAAGATTCTTTAGAGGAGTATTCCCCTGCAACCGCCTGCCAAAAATTATAAAAAAACCAGCATGCGTCATAGCCAATACAGACCCTGCACATAAGGGCGGTACTCATTGGATTGCATTTTACATCCCTAGAAAAGGACCTGCAGAATACTTTGACTCGTATGGTAAATTCCCCATCAATAAATTTTTTCGCAACTTCTTACATACTAATTCATATGTGTTTGTAAGCAATAAAAAACGATTACAAGGTGCACTTTCATCGACCTGTGGACATTATTGCTGTGTGTATCTGAATTTTCGGTGTAAAGGAAAAAGTTTAAAACAATTCCTGAAGCAATTTTCCTTCAATAATTTTAAATTAAATGATAATAAAGTTGTGAACTTATATCGCAAAATATACTTGAAAAAATGTTAAAAATCTGGCGGGGGTAAATATAACCAGTTATGTACCCCGGAAGATAAGAGTATAAATACAAGACGCTGGTGATGTACATTTAATGTTGAAATAGAAGCCACCGCTTCAAGATGGAACCCGCACCTAAAGTTAAAAAACCTAAGCAGCTAAGTGCAAAAAGAGTGTGTGCAGAAGAATTTAAAGTGAGGGACACAAAATCCAAAAAGCAAAAACTTGGGCCGATGCGGAAAAAAAGCAAAAAGGGATCAGAAGCCCCGGGTGAAAATCTTTTGCTAAACTATACATATCATCTGGATCATCACCATAATCAGAAGGTAGTCCTCGGATTTGATCCGACCTCGTTTGAAGCAAAGATAGTGTTTCACCGCCATGGCCTTGCACCTGTGTCAACATTTTACCCTGGATGGCTGGAAATTTACAAACATCTCACCAAACTAAAAGACGAGGTTATTCCAAACATGTTCCCGCCAAACCAAGAAGTGCTTCAGACGAAATACACAATCCCCGTTGGTACAGGAAATATTGTGCTGACTCTTAATGAGCTCTATAATTTGATTGACATGCAGGATTTCTTCAAGATTGTAATGTTCCATAATAACAATGCAGCCGAAAGTGTCAAGGAGTACTATAAGAAATACTGTGAGAAGTGTAAAAACAATAATTTAATTTTGCTGTCAGACAAAGACTTTTTTATACCGTCTAGAACCTCTTATGTACATTTAAATTATTCTAAACTTTTCTTTGAAATACCCTTATATTGCAGTACCAATATTCTTTTTGATGTAATTACGATATAATAATAAAGTTTTTAAATAAAAACACATACAGTTGTTTGTCTTCATACCATAATTTTATTAATCAACATATCACTCAGAAAAAAATGCTATTTTGTTTTTAAATGACAGCGTTTTTATTTTTACATAGAAGGAAATCATTTCGTTTTCACATAAAATTAATTTAAAACCACAGAAAACGATTTTAAAACAAATAATAAATATGTAATAGTTTAATACGGCACCATTTTAATTTTAAATGCAAAATCATTTTATTTTCTTAACATATGATAAGTTCATTTTACTAAATGCTACATATGTTATTTTAAAATGTTTCAACTATATAAAAATAAACCGACATATGTATTGTTACAATTTTCCTTCCTTATAATTCACACTCGGGGATTGCATCGAGTGGATATAAGGACCGGCGTTCGATCTGCAAGATTGTGGCGTCTGTGGCGGGGGCATTAGCGATCAGCCACAATGGAGAGATCTGGCTGATGCCCCGGATCGAAACGCCGACCACTTTTCTCAACAAAAAAGTGCAAGTCCGTTCTCATATCGGAATTGCAGGGAAGGGCAAAGTGCAATTTTGTCCGCCAGCTGCTCGGCGGTCAAAATTGTAACAGTATGTAAAAACAAATAGTAAATTGTTTAAATTAACTATGTTCCTTTGTTTTCGCAAAAGAAAATGCACCAAAAGAAGGAAAAAACAATTACTTTGCTCACTTAAAAATGAAATTTATTTTCTCAAAATTAAATGTCTAACCATTTAATTTCAACCATATTTCATATTTAAAATTATATATGTGCATTTTAAATTAAAATACAAAATATGTTAAAAAAATAAAATGGGTTTCCATTTAAAATTAAAATGCTTTGCCTTTTCACGAAATTCTATATACGTTTTATTTCATTTTTACATATGTTTTTATTCATTTCTACATGTTTTTTTTGGGTGTATAGGTATATATTTATACAGTTTTGCAGTGCACAACGAACAAAAGACACATTGTTATGGATTTCACAATTAGATTGAAAATTTACAAGATCGCTTAATCTAGGTATTTGTATAAGTTCTATTATTTTAGAAGTCGGCGAGTATTTTCTAATGAACGATGCCTTTACTTCACCTTTCACGTATATTGTTGCATTTTCGAATTTTGAAAACACTTCAGCCAGATTGTTATAGTTGATGATCCCACCGCTCCAATGTAGACCATTTATATTTTTCACGTCATACTTGTTCTGTCTCTTTGCCTTTGATGACAACTCCTGGTATGGGTAAGGTGACATAAAATGATAAACCTTGGGGGAGATGGTGCCCATAGGAAGAACTGCCAACTCTTTAATAAAGTACTGACCGTTGTGCCCGCAGACAAACTGCATGTCCAGAATAAATTTAACCATATTATCAGCTGGTGGGAAAATACGGAATGAGCTAATATGCCGTGCGTATATTTATATATGTTTTTTATTTTAATAAGTTGCGACCGGGGGAGTCAAGTCAATGTAGTCATGTACTTTGGAATTTATGAAATGTTCGGCATCTTTGTATAAATGCATGCGATAAGTGTCAAATGCAATTTCTTCAGGGAGAAAATATTTTAAGTCCCAGAGGTAGCTGTTTAATTTAGCGCACAAGAACAGGTCACAGAAAAGTTCAATCTCAATTTTACCAATCAAATATAAATCACATATAGTAAGGCCACGGTGAGATTTTTCTTTTATCTCTTCATATATTTGTTTTAACCAGTCATTTTTTTTAAGACCTTCTAAAGCCTCACTGTGAATATTGTTTAGGTGACATACAACACACTTAATTGCACTAAATAAATCATAGGCCTCAGTCGAAATCTAGGCTTCACACGTCCACATTATCGGCTCGGTCGAATTCTCGGCTTCACACGTCCACACCCACTGTAATCCGTTTATGTTCTCCACATCATACTGATTATCGAAAATAAAATTGTTCATCTTGCTAACGGGAAAGGAAAACACGTACATAAAAAAGAATTTGTTTTCAAGACATATTTATACATATATATATATATATATATATTTTTCACAAACCGAGACTGTGATTAACGCTATATCAAAAGGTTACAACGGGGCTCTATTATTATTATTTTACAGTATGATACAGTTATGGTAACTTAAAAATTGAGTTTCCCTTCTTACCCAGAAGGCACACTTTTCGACTGGATGTGAAGAACAATTTACCCACTCCAACCCGAAACTTGAGTTGGAAGTTAGGCTCAGAAAAGTCATGCACCTTAAGACTAGAACATTAACTTTATTTAAACTACAAAACTAATTACAAAGTTTGATTTTCTTAAAACCATATGGATACGAGTGATAATTATCTACAACAACTCTTTTATCAAAAGTAAAAGCTAAATGTTTTTTTTCATTTTCCGAAATTACAATTCCCGGACGTTTTCGTTTGATTTTCTTCTCGTTTTTCACTATAACCGCATCAGTGTCAATTTCTCCAGTAATCATAGATTTTAAGTTTTTGAAATTGACAACGTTAGAGTTCTTGAAATTTATCGCAATACCTTTTCACTTGGTTATGTACTCTTTTCCTTTATCTGTTTTAATTTCCAAGCTATATGTTTTTGGCCCTATTGTTACAAATTCTGATATAAAGGCATTTGGACCAAAACCATCTATTTCATCAGTTAAGTCGCCCAAAACGATGGTACTTTTGAACACAGGGGCGTTATTTTTATCTTCCACAAAGATCAAGCTATCTGTATCACAATAAAGTATCTTGTCCCCGACTTTTTCCATTGCTTCGTAAAGTTTTAACCTAGCAAACGCTGTTGTGTAAGCCCCAATAGGAATATTTATATGGGGGAGTAAATTAAGGTTTTCTTGTATATACCTCCAATTTATCCACATGGTATCTTCATTTACAGGGTAAAGAAAAGCAATTTCTATCCCCGGTGATTCGATAAAATCAGAAAAGTCTTTAAAATTATTAACAATTTTAGTATACGTTCTGTTCTCCCTTTGTGCAAATTTTCCCCAAAGAGAATTAAGGCAAAGTTTCGCGACATTTCGCTGACCGGGGTTTTTAACAACTTTATCTTTGTCTAAAAGGATGTTTTCTCTTCTTTCAAAAGACTTTAAAAAGTTAAGTTTCTCTTCTTCGGTTTTAAGCTCGCTACCCCAACCACTAGCCTCCTGTTTTATTTTAAAGAAAGTGTTTACGTATTCAGTAAAAAGCCCACCAGTTTTTGTAACAGGATCATATACCGTATAGTCGTATTTCCAAACTTCAAAAATTTTTATTATTCTGTACCCTTTCTTAACAGCTAATCCTACTTCAGGTATAACCCAAGTTCCATAAATTTGTCTTTCTTCTTCGGTATGCAAGCACCCGGAAACCTTTTTCAACTCTGCACATTTTCTGCAAAGCGTAAAATATAACTTCTTATTACATCTATAAGGTAGTACAGGTAAAAATAAATCGCTAGGGGGTAAAACCGAACACAAAATAAAACCATGCATATTTAGCACATTTTCTACTAAAGGTACGTTATCATTTCTATAAATCGTTGGATGTCCTATAGGATAGGGGGAATACTTGTTTATATAAGGGTATAAGCTGGTAAAATCAAGATATCTAATTACTTCATTATCTTCAGCTTTTTTGTACACCCTAAAACCCTCAGTCCGACCACCATAAATGGCATCACGTGGATTTAAAGGCAAGACAATTTGGGCAACTTCTTCACATAACTTTTTTTCAGTGTCTGGATTTTCTTTCAAAAATTTCTTAAATTCACATTCCCATACGTACACTAAATCGTAGCCGTTGTTTTTAATTGTGTCAATTCGCTTCATCGTAGTTTCATACCTTTGGTTTAAAGTGTCAGTATTCCTACTTTCAACGACACTGGTTGATCGAACTTTAAAACATTCCCGGCAACCATGGTAACAACACCCGAAATACTCATAAACAGTATTTGTTTTAGGGTTAAAACCATCAACTCTCAAACCGCTTTTTTCCAATTTTACTTGCCCTGTATTATTTCCACATTGAATATCACCGTTAACTTTCGAATTTTCAAAAGCCAGCCATTTTAAAGAGCCAAGTGAAAATGTTTTAGAATTAAAATAACCATTTTTTGGCATTATTCCTAAAGTATTTTCTTTCAAAAAGTTTTTCCGAAAAGTAAGCATGCATGCTGACGCTATAGTTAACGATTCCGTCAATGGATTTATTCCTGTCATATCAAAAAAGTCGCACATAAAACGAACACAGCCTAACCGTAATATGTTTACATCATTAATGCAATACTTTAACATTTCGTTTTTATTGTCAAATATTTCTTGAGATTTGGACGCGTACCATTTAAGGAACTCTTGTCTTCCTTCTACTTTCATAGAATTATACCCGTACATTTCAGGTGGCGGAGATCTGCCAACATAATTTAGATTTTTGGAAGTGTTAAAAAAATAGGGGTAGAAGCCCTTAACGTGATCTTTAAGTTCAAAAACTTCAGGGAATTTTGCAATTGAAAACGGTAAAAAGTTCAAAGAATCAATAAAAGAAATATTCTCTCAGGTCATTTTGATAATCTTTGTCCCGTTCATTATAGGATTTATAATCAGTTTTCTGCTTAGAAGTTCAGAAATCAGAAAATGCCCATCGTATCCTTGCAAATTGTGTGCAATACAATACACATTTGTCATAGAAGGGCGATGAGTAAGACAGTAATCGATAAAGCTTTTCACTGCAGTGCTCTCATTACTATTTTCGAAAATGTGCTGTCGATCACCGCACACATTACATTTATGTTCAATCTTTAAATTTCTATGGCATGAGTAGCAAACCTGTTGTGCCACAATTAAATTTACGGCATGCAAGAAAGATGTTCCCTTGGTATCGTATAAAGTGTCTTGAGTTGTCTCACAATCAAAAAATATAATTAAATATTTTTGATTAGTTTTACCTCTGTGTTTTTTAATATAACACCTGTGTTCCTGAGGAACAACTTTAAAACATACTTGACAGAAATATTCGTTACAAATATGTTTTTCTCTTCCTCGATTAGAAAAGTTTAGGAATTTATTACAGATTTTACATATTTTAAATGTGTTGCAAACCGTCTTCTCTTCAATTTTATTAAGAAGGTGTTTGCTAAAACACAAATCACCTCTAAAAGCGCGATTGCATTTGTCACACTTTTTTATGGTGTTGGTGAATAAACAAGGTGGTGCTGATTGACAATAAGAACATTTGTAAGCACATCTATGAATTTTAGTATTGTAAACTTTATCACAAAGATTACAAGAGTATTTTTTGTTAAAGAAACCTTTAAGTGATTTTATTACGTAAAAATGTTCCTGAGAATTGGAATAATACAAGCAAACTTTGGATACTGATCCAGGCTCAAACGGAACTTTAAAAATGATCGATTCCGGATTATTTAAATCATCAAAAACTACAATTTGATAGTCGTTTAACGCTTTTTGAAACTTGTACAAGTCCTGTAAGACACATCCTTTCACATTATTAACACGAACTTTTGCTAATTTACAAAGTTCTTTTGCGTCCCGACGTAAATTTTTCTTTTGCTGTCCGTTCTTTACGATTTCAATGCCATAACAAATACTGCGTGGAAGACAATAGACGTCATTGTTTTTTCCGACGTCAATAACACTGGTTTTTCTTAACAAAACCTCCTTTGCTTCTAAGGTCTTTGAGTTTATTTTTGAACCTGCATAAGGAAAATTAACAATGTTTGCAATAACTTCCAAAATATCATCTGAAAGAAATATCGCATTAGATTGGTTAACATTTGAAATTAACCCTAGAATATAATCTCCATTTAGTTGATCTACAGATCTTAAGCTTGACCATGTTGGTTTTACATGTGGTGAATTCGGGGGAAAAATCGACATACTTATTTTGCTCCCTGTTCTACAATTTTTTGTTATTTCCCGAATAACATCTTCGAAAGCTTTTCGGAGCCATTCGGTAATATTTTCTTTTTCACAATCAACACCATTAATTTGGAAGACAAATTTAACACCCTCGACATTAAATTTGTGAAAAAATGTCGTGTTTTTTGATATAATGTTAATTTTTTCTGCATAACCGCTACCCGACTGAACTGTATGGCTCAAATTATTAAGATCTGCTGAAGTAGAAGGCTCATTACGATCATTAGTCACACACAAACTGTTATTTTCAGTATTTATGTTTAAAATCTCACGAACACCCTTAAAAGCATCGTCATTAAATTGCACGTTATACAACATCGAACTCTTGATTAAAATATTTGCTAAATTATATTTGTCTTCAAGAGAAAATGACACCTTTTGTTTTACAATTTCACTAAAAGCGGCATTTAGTGTTGCTAGAAACAAATCTTTCCCTAATACTAGAGAACTGTTCAAATAATTTATATACGAACTGGCACTCATATTTACCTTTTATTTAAAATTACAATAATAAAATGTCTCTTATTTTTATCATATAATATAATATAATATAATATAATGCAATTTATATATACACAATCAGTAAGTCACCGTGCTATCTCGATTAACTATTGTTTTTTTGATTTTCAATGTACTCTAAAAAGTCGACAGTCTCTATATCTGATTCGTCAATTTGGCCAAAACCAGATTCTGGCTCGCTGTCCGATTCTGGCCCGCTGTCCGATTCCGTTTCTAATATATCTTCCTCTTCAGAATCTACTTCAAAAACAAATTCCTCAACTTCCGAGTCCTCCTTAGATATTTCTTTAAGCAAAACGTTTTCTTTTGGTACTTGCTTAAACACCATCTCCACTAACAGTTTTACTGGTTTTTGTGAGCTCTTTAATCATTAATTGTCGCGAGCTCCTTAGTCTTACACTTTTTGTTAAGAATAACTATTCAATAGCGTTATTAAATGCTACGCTATTTCAAAAATTATTTGCAATAGTAACGTTTATTTTTTATACTACCTTATACTTCTCTACAAGCACTGTGCACTAAAAACCACGATCAAAACACCGCTTCCAAGCACCTTGATCAAAACACCATGTACACAAAAATCGCTTTGATTTCATCAAGTTTTACAATTTTTGTTTTTATTTGGCGTTGCTTTAGTGTTACAAAACACTAAAAACCACGATCAAAACACAACGTTCCAAACACTTTGATCTAAATACTACGTTCACAAAACTGTTTGCTTCAATCCAAAAACTCACTCTGCGATTTTCTATTCCTGCACGCCGGGTTTATATACAATCTTGCAAGTTATTCTGAGGCGTGTGAGTCTATAAAAAATCATTAATAACTCGATTAATATTTTACAAGCGTGCGTTCCTCATTTTAATAGACCTAGACAATTTCAATTGTATCCAAATAATCATCCCGCAACGTCTCGAAGATTTAATTGAAAAATAGAAAACCAGAAAGTAAACAAAGGACTTTATTCTTTGTATCGGTTATTCATTTGTTTCTCAAGACGGCTAGACGTCCAACAAAAATACTTTTTAGAAGAATTGCTTTAAATTATCTGATGTTTGAAATCAGAATATTGTGCACTGATGATCAATAACCTAAAGCAATGTCTCGTAGCAAGTGCATTTAATGACATTTAATTGTTTTGAACCCTTTGAGAAATAGCTTCAAATTTTAATTAAAAAACAGAAAACTAAAAGCACACGACGACTAGGGTGTATAAATACGCAATATTTGTCCTAAGAAGTCACAGTCTCACAGGACAACCAGAACCGTCGCAGAAAAATGGAAGGAAAAATGGTAAGTTTTTTCAAAGTAAAGGTAGAGAAATAAATATTTTTATAAATTTTAACTTCTCTTAGAGTACATCAGAACTGCTGAACACCATTGCTGAAGGTGATTCCCCTTCACTTGTCCCTATAACATCGCTGGAGGAAAAGACGATGTACTTGATAAAGTACTTTAAATTAATGAAGACAAAGTACGGGCAGAAATTAACCGTGCATCTTGCGGACGGAAATTTTGTTTTTCTACCACCGAGGTTCTCCGAGAAGATCAAAACACAGCGCCAGATTGACGAGTTGAACCATATCCAGCATCATCACCTGGTTTATGAAGGGAAAGATGACACCAAAGGTGGTTTTTTAAAATTAAAATTTGTTCGGCAGAACTAAAAAGAATTCATTTCTGCTATAAGATAAAATATACATATACAATATACAGATACAATTTTGAACGAATAAAATATTAACAGATTTTATAATTTTGTTGTTTTATTTTATAAAACCTAAAGAATATTGCCGGTTTCCCACACCACAGCTGGCGCCGCATTGTGCAGCTCTTCACTCTTGCACAATGTCACACGACCCTGACCAACTTTTTCCGTATGCCTAAGATCAAACCACAACAACAACAACACCGAGACTCTTTTAATTTTCAAGATCATCTGTTACCCAATCGGCCGCTCTATGCACCCCACGTGCTCCCGAAAGGCACATGTCCAGAATCTTATCTGCCCACACTTGTTTGTCATTTCATGCACATGCAATCCAAGTTTTATCTTCTTAACTTCTTCTTTGCTTCTTCCGATCTTCCCCAAGTCAGGCGTGCTGTCCCGACCAGCCCTTTGCTTCATCGATCGCCTGTTTTACCCCTTCGAAAAAGCAGCAGCAGCAGCAGGCCACCGCTTCTTTGCAATATTCCTGCTCCTCCTCCTGTTCTTCTTCGTCGTCATGCGGTACGATCACATCGGCAAAATGCCCGTACTGCTCACACCGCCGCTAGCAAGCTAGCCGCTACCACTTCACCTTCTCTGCAAAGTCACCCCTCTTTCGCAATATTCCTGCTCCTCTTATTCTTCTTCAGCACACCGCACATTCAGTCTGTTTCCCCTACCAACAACCGAACAACAAACCAACCTCTCCTCCGCAAAGTCATCATCACTCGCTCTTTCACACCACCGCTGACAAACCAACCATTATCACTCCACCTTCTCTACACAGTCACCCCTCTTTCGCGATATTCCTGCTCCTCTCTTTTGGCACCACCGCT
This sequence comes from Tolmerus cingulatus, assembly GCA_959613345.1. NCBI lineage: Eukaryota > Metazoa > Arthropoda > Insecta > Diptera > Asilidae > Tolmerus > Tolmerus cingulatus. Next base: position 31,708,133 of record OY390708.1, on the reverse strand, counting down.
GGCGAACTATCCGACATCTCTTCACCTTCCCCCCAGCCGCTCTACCCGCACCCCCACCAAAACCACAACCACACCTCGACAGAAAATCCACCCTTCCCTTTCACACCAACATCCTCATACCACCGAGTGGGAACCCTAAGCAACCTCTCCCTATCGCGCCTAGTCTTCTTTATATGGCGGAGTGGATCCTTACTACTCATCACATTAGAAGATATCGGGATAATACAGATTAATGAGGAGTGTTTGATTCAAACAAAACAAAATATCTTACTCCTAGAGATAAGCAACCAAGTCAGCGTAAAGGGAACATTCATAAAGTTGTTAAACTTTACTCCGTCTCTTCAAAATCTTGAAGTTTCTCATTTCAGATCTGACAGTATAGAACCCATCCTATCTACAGCCGATTCTTGGACTCAGTTTGAGGTGAGGAACACTCATAGCACAAAATTAACGAAATGGCAACGGATTGGACACCATTCAGTAACAGCGAGTGTATCCATAAAAGGCACCGTAATCCTCATTCTTGCCATATGGAAATGCAGAAAATGTAAGAGTTGGATCCCGAAATCAGACAGCAGCAATAGCGACGCACCTGAATTTGTGTTGGCACCACTAGACGATATTTATGCACAACCAGCACGCAGGAACATGGTGCCACCACAACCACGGCAACGGGGGGCGGCAGAATGTCTACAACGTAGCCAGAGCAGCAAGCGGTCAGCGAACCCGCTGCACGGTGCAACAGCTGACCCAGCGGATAAAACGCGCAACATAAATATGTAAATATTATTGAGGTCGCTCGTGATCGCAGGTAAAGTGCGACATATGAAACTAATTGAGGTCGCTCGTGAAGCAAAAAAGTGCTTCATCAATAAGTTCAAGAACCGACGATCACGTGCCAAATCAATAATATACCCGATACCGATGTGTTGTACTTAAGTTAAAATTTAGAACAAATCACTTGTTAACTGACTGGCAACTAGAGCAGTCTTTTCTTCTCCAATCCAACACGTGAGTCCAACTCCACTAGCTCAACTTGGGAGCTAACACTAGTTGTTGACAATTTAAACGTTTTTCATAAGAATTCATTAAAAGAATTAATAAGACTTAAAAATTCGTTACCAAACAAAATATTTCCACTGAGGAAGATTAATGCATGATCAAACTAATTCAAACTTTCGGCGCTGACTCGAGTTTCACCTGCAAAGAAGTAAAAGACACCTATAAGTATAATTACTCAGTGGGCTGTCTAACTACTTGCGATTACATAAAGCTACTATGATACCGTGAATAAACAAATAATGCTCGGACATACCAGAGCATACCTTAACGGAAATCTACACGGACATACCAGTGTAGGGCACGGACATACCAGTGCCTAGCTTCCCAGGGGTGACTCCGATCCACACGGACTTACCAGTGAACATGGAGCTCTACGCAACACGGACATACCAGTGAGTACGCAGTCGGGATCTCCCTACATTGACACGGACATACCAGTGATCAGTGCGGGCAGCCCGGACATACCAATGCTAGACACGGACATACCAGTGTCTAGATCTCACCCCCGTAACAGGCATTATCGATTCACTTATCACGAAATTAATATACACAATTATATTACGCATGCTGTTTACTAAAATTACTTCATATAATTTTAAGGTCAAACTACCCACCTGAAAAGTTTCCAGATTAACTAACTACACTAACTAATCAACTGATTCTTTTTCCAACTTCACTCACTTTAAACCCAAATGCACTTCTTCGCATTCACTGAGTGAATGAAGATTAAATCAAAAATCTTCAGTCGTCCAGCTAATTCTAAAGCATGCCAGATGTTAGCTACAATAAATATACCTACGGTTTATAATGTTATTGTTGCCAGAGATAAGCGAGGCGCGCATCCTTCCTAAGGGTTGATTTTATTATCCTGCCTGTGCGCGTCGCCTCTCTGCTGTAATTTCTGCTTGCCCGCTAATTACTTGGGTTTTTTTTCGGGCTAAGCAGGCAGCTACATCTTCAAAACCAATCCTAAATAAGCAAATTCCTAAGCGCTTACAATTTCGCTCTGACAGCTCGGCCATCCTCCAACAATGAACGTCCCCGTTCATTCTTCTTCCCATTTCTACTGTTGATCGTTTTTCATCAATTGCGTTAGGGGCTTTGCAATCTCCGCGTATTTCTCTACGAATTGGCGGAAGAATCCAGTTAATCCCAAGAATTGCCTTATTTTATGAACGTTAGTTGGCATCGGAAATTCTCGAACTGCTTTTGCTTTTCCACTTCCAGGTTTCATGCCATCTTTTGAAATTTCAAAATCCAAGGAATCGATGGTTGTTTTGAAAAAGTGACATTTCGTTGGGTTCAGTGTTAAAGTATATTTTCTTAAGATATGTAATATACTCTCCATCCTTGGTAATCCTGTAAACTCTGTTGTCCCTTAAACAGTACTCTTTTTTTGATTTTCTTTTCATATGGTGTCTCCGCTTTTCTTCGAAGAATTTCATGAATTATTTTGATTTTATCATCGCTGAGTTGCCCACCAAGAACCCAATCTGCAACTTCTATTCTTTAGATATCTTGATTATTTAGTGACGAATCATTTGTTACCGCGTTTCGGCTCAGGGCATCTACATGACTCATTTTGGCTCCTGGTCGATATTCGACCGAAAAAGTGAATTCCTGTAATAATAACCACCATCTCGCAATGCGAGGTACTAGGTCCCGTTTTGTCGCTGCAGCTTTAATTGCGTTACAATCCGTTACCACTTTGAATTGAAGATCTGATAGATAAATACGAAAATTTTTTTAACATTTCTAATTCATAGGAATGATATTTCTGTTCTGCTGTTGTTGTTTGTTTGCTGTAATAAGCCACGGGTTGAAGTTTCGAATTCTCCTGTTTCTGTAGTAAGATTCCCGCAATTCCTTTTTGGCTGGCATCAGTATGAACCTCAGTTTCCGCATTAGGGTTGTATATTACTAGTAGAGGTCGTTCAATAAGTCGCCGCCTAATCAATCGTTACTTTAATGTTACGAATACGTCCTTGTGACAAAAGTTCACCTCCACCAAATCCCCTAATTAAACTACTTCTGTCATCTACTTTTACATTTTAACTATTTAATGAATCATGCCTTAAGGTATTGACATTAGCACCCAAATCAACAAATGCTTTTGTTTTAAAATCATTGATGTTTGCTTATTTTCTTCCAATGAGAGGACCTGTTTTCCTTCGTTTCGTCTATTGTAACTGCAGTTTCCAGTATGAAAATTATTACATTTTCCGCACTTCTTTGGTTTTTTGGGGCAATACGGTAATAAATGTTCCCTGCTGCCACAACCATAACATTTTCTGTTAATTTTAGCTTCCCGAAGTTCTCTCTTTTTATTGAGATCATAACCCCGTCTCCCGTCGTTAGCAGTTTTCATCTCCATGACCGCGGAATGTCCCTCATTCTTCTTCTCGATCGTCTTTAAATACTTCAATAATCCTTCAGGACTTTTGTAATTTCCTACTTTTGCTGTCCTTTGGATGTTTTTATCTGGAATTCCCGCAATTACGCATTACGTTGCCTTTGATCCATAAATCTCACACATATTTAGTAGAGAAAGTTTGTCGTAATAATATGCTCTCACACTTTCGCTGCCCTGTTTTGTCCTTTTCATCATTGTCTCTAAAGATGAAGCAAAATCTGTTTCGGTTGGGAACGCTTCTGTTCATTTTACTTTCCACTCATTCCAAGAATAATTGATGCTGAGTAGGCTGTTATACCATGTAGCCGCATAGCCTCGTAGCCTGCTTGTCACAAAATTACTTGTTGTCCTGTCGTCCCATCCGTAGATAATCTTCAGTTCTTCTATTTTCCCTATCCATTTGATAATGTCCTGTGTCTTATCGTCAGGGTAATATAGCGAAATGCAATCACGTCCAGCACTTCCCCGATTTTGCGCTGTAAAATTGTTCACATTATTTGTGAGTGTGCACTTTAGCTACGCAAGTTTTTCAAATTCGCTAGATGGGCGTGGTCGTTCCGAGCTCTCACTCTCAATCGTATTGAGATCACTTGAACTCGCACGCGGTCTATTCCCTTTGCTTACCATTAAGTCTTCTTCCTGCCACTGAACAAAGTGTTAAAAATATTTAGACTTAAGTTTCATACTAAATTTGAATTTGAATTTTCCCGCCAATCACTAAAGCGCATTGAACTTTGCTTGTAATTGTCCGATCCTGGTCGTCGACCGCAGTTGGCTGTGGAACCAGAAACAAACAAATTATTAATAAAAGTTGGTTCGAGTGAAGTTCAAGTGTCTGATTTTTTCTTCCCCATTTTTTATTCTCTGCACGCATTCCCATCGCTTTCCCCGAGCAATTTTCGACATTGGTGCCGAAACCCGGGATTGAACCGGGGACCTTTAAAGGAATAGCAGAGAATACGGATCGATTGGTGGAAAACGGGCGCCTGTGCGAATTGTTTGAATAAGCATGGAGGCTTCCAGTCGTGGAGTGTATCGTGGCCAGATTACCAAGCTGAAAAAAGGTGCTTTAGAATATTTAGCCACTCTGAAGGCGCAGGCGAAGAAAGAAAATCAGGAAAATTTGGAAATTGCCACAGAGGATTTGGCAGTTATGTTATCGTGCCTGACGGCAGTCAACGAAAATTTTCAAAAGGCCAATCAGAGTGTTCTTTCCGCTGCTAAAGGGGACGAAAGGGAAAGGGAGTATGAGGCAATCGCAGAGTACGACGACAAATTTGTAAATTGTGTATCGCGCATCAACAGCAGATTGGAATGTCTCAAAAGACTGAGAAGTCAGCAATTCGAATCGCCGCATGTTCGAGCGGTGAGTAGAGAGGAATCAAAGTCTGCGGTTAAATTACCAAAAATAGAGCTGAGAACATTTTCGGGCGATTACAAGGATTGGTTGCCTTTCTGGGACCAATTTAAGTCGCTCATACACGAAAACGCGAAGGTAAGCTCAAGTGATAAGTTCAGCTATTTGAAAAATGTTATACATGGAAAGGCGGCTATAGCAATATCAGGATTTCCCTCAACCTGAGCCTGCTATGATGCTGCAATAGGACTATTGCAAGAAGAATTTGGAGATACCGAGCGCTTGGTAGACAAACACATGCAGCAGCTAATGTGTTTGACTTCCGTTACTTCTCGTCATGATTCGGTCGGGTTGCGGAAAGTGTACAATACCGTTGTAACAAACTCAAGAGCGCTAACTACTCTCGGTGTGTCTTCTAGTAGCTATTACGTGATGCTAAAAACTTTGCTGCTCCAGTGTTTGCCCTTGGACCTACGTACTGAGTACCATAAAATGTGCAGCCTAAATATCAAAATAGCTGGTGGCAATGAAAGCGACCGCAATGACTCAAACGAATCTGTTGTTTCTTCTTCCAGTTTTTCTCTAGACATTGACAGCGGTGTAAAGGGCTTGCTGAAATTTATCAAACGGGAAGTTGAATCTCTAGAAAGAGCCGCAGTGAGTATTACGAATTCGGGAAAATCGACGGTTCCGAACGCGAAATTGGTGAAAACCGCGGCCGGGCTTCTGGTACCCACAGAAAGATTTTGTGTGTTTTGTAAATCCTTCGGCCATTATTCGGATCGGTGCGACAGTAATCAAACTTTGGCTGAGCGCAAAGAAATATTAAAAGGGGATAGGCGGTGTTACAAATGCACCAGGAAGGGACACACATCGAAGAGTTGTTCAATGAAGTTTTTACGGTGCGGCAAATGTAACGGTCGACACGCGACGCCTATGTGTGACCCAAATTTTTCAAGGAAAGTAGTTCAAAGAAAGGACTCGAGTGCAATACCGGCTACTAATCTTTGCTCATCCAGCTTTCACTTTTCAAATGTATTTCTACCGACCGTCTGTGTTTTCGCTTCGCCATCGTCAAATGAAATAGATCCTTCGCTTTTATTGAGAGTGGTCATCGATAGCGGCAGTCAGCGGTCCTACATAAGAGAGAGTGTAGTCCAAAAATTGCAGTTGCCAATTCTTGATCGGGTGCGGATTAGAATTCTGCCCTTTGGAGCTTCTGGTCGGGTTCCTGCTCAGGTCTGTAATCGTGTGAAGGTATATTTACGTAACATACGTGACAATCTTCAAATGGTAGGCATAACAGCTGTCGTTGTTCCCGAGATTTGTTTAGATACGCTACCTATACCTGACCTAAATATTACAGAGATTTCTAATTTACCGTTAGCGGATTCTCGAGAACGAGGGCAGCCCGAAGGTGGTATTTCTATCCTGATAGGATCTGACTGGTACTGGAAGGTAGTTTCTGGAGACATCCAACGATTAACGCCGGAGCTGACAGCAGTGCACACTAAATTTGGATGGGCTATACAGGGCCCAGAATGCAGTGAAAGTTCCAGTGCGTGCCTGCATGCAGCATCCATGTGCCTCTCGTCTCCTCGAGAAGACAGCTTTGTTCCAGACATTGAGAAGATGTGGGACCTAGAAACAATAGGTATTGCAACCTCCTTTCCTAAAATGACTTGCGTAGATATTGATCGATATGTAAGAAAATTGGAGGAGCGATATGAGGTATCCCTCCTATGGCATAAAACTGATGCGCCTCTAGATAGCTACGGTGGCGGAGCTCTTCAGCGGTTACGCAATTTAATTAAAAGGTTGTCTCGACAGCCTCAAGACCTCATAGATTATGACAGGGTCATGCAGGAGTTACTTTCGCCAAATGTAGCAGAAAGCGTGGAAAATATAGCTGCACCTGCAAATCGAGTCTACTACATGCCTCATAGGCCTGTGTACAGAGAGGATAAAGAGACCACTAAATTGCGAATTGTTTTTGATGCATCGGCTAGGGCGTCTGGGTGCGCTTCCCTTAACGATAATTTGGATGCCGGTCCAAACTTGCTACCGAATATCTTGACTATTCTACTAAAGTTTAGGATTGCTAGGTTTGCCCTGACCGCAGATGTGGAAAAGACCTTTCTACAAATTTCGCTGTCTCGCGAGGATCGAGATGTTCACCGATTTTTTTTGGTTTTCTAAACCGTTGCAGTCCATTGAGTCCATCGAAAATCTACCCAGTTTTCAAGAATGTCGAATGACCAGAGTTACGATTGGTGTTAAATGCAGTCCTTTTCATTTAGCAGCTGTCTTAATTTTTCGAAGCCGAAAGTTCCAGACATCCCGAGCTGTGCAAGCTACTAAAAGAGTCGTTTTACATGGATGATTTAGTTCTGAGCGTTAAGGACCGAGTTCGCGCGGAGGAAGTATATGAAAATGCCTGTCCTATTATGAAGGGAGCTTCGATGAATCTCAGAAAGTGGAATTCGAATGATGCGAGTCTAAAGGCGACAATAGCAAGGAATGGTCATCCCCCTCCTACTAAGCAAAAGGTTCTCGGTGTTGTATGGTATTGCCTCCCTGATGAGCTCGCCGTAAATCTGAAGCCAGCAGAAGAATTTATTTCCAAGATAGGAGCCGGCGTCACCAAAAGAAGTATCTTGCAGTTAATGGCTCGTATATTTGACCCATTAGGTATGTTGGGAACCTTCGTTGTCAAACTTAAAATATTATTTCAGGAAATTTGGCGATTAAAGTTACCCTGGGATACAGTACTACCGGTTGAATATGGCAGAGTTTGGCAAAAATGCGGTGAAGAGTTTGAACTGCTAAAGGACGTAGTGCTTCCACGATGCATAACGAGCGAATCTGAGATTTGCTCTTATCAGCTTCATTTATTTGCAGATTGTTGTGGTCAGGGGGAACAAAATTTTTGTCCTCATAAGTCTTTACATTTTCCCTGAAGCTTAAAGTCATACATTTCGACCTCCGCCTATGGGCGTCCGAGATAGCACAGGGGCTCGTCCGAAATTTCACGGCGGCTCTGGACGGTCCCGCAAGGGATTGTGTTCCTTGGGTTGCGAGCGACGAATTTTGTTGCTCGAAAATGCACAGAATTTGTCGGTCGCAACTCAAGGCCAAGCCCAGGGATCGCCACAGGGCCCGGTCCCTCGTAAAAATTTGCGGCGCGAGCTCAGCGACCGAGCCCCAGATATCACCACAGATCTCGGTCTCTCGAAAATTTTCAGCTACCTGCTGACTGGTGCGTGGCTGCGGGAGGCCCAAGATGAGCGGGCGGCGTCCTCGGCGCACGTTGCCATCCCAGCGCAGGGTACTCATGCACTCATCGGTGCCTGCAATGGCAGCGGCGGTGAGTGTATGGGTGCGCTGCAGCGGGACCGGCTAACGGTCGCCGAGGCGCGGGATTTTTTCGGCGTGGCTTGGGCTCGGAGTCTGATTGGAGTCGTCGCCGAAAGAGGATCGGAAGAAAAAAGGAAGCGAGTGCCGGGTTGATTTCCGTGAGTTTTTTCCGCGCTAAATCAAATTTCTGAATCTTTAGTAGCCCTGATGCCGAAAAGTTCCTGCCGAGAAGCCGAATAAATAATGCCGCGGTAAAGACGAAGAAAAAAAAAAGAAAAAAAAAAACAGAGAATTCCTTTTTTTTGGTAAATCGACATCGTCACACGGAACAAAAAAAAAAGGAAGACGGGGTGCGTCGCGATGTAGCTTTCGGGCATCGGGACATTAAACTTGTGCCGGACGAAAAGCAGAATACCCCGCGGCGACGGTGTAAAAGTGCCTGGCGAAAGAATGGAAAAAAAAAAGGGGAAACAACAATTTTTGTGAGTAAGTTAAGAGAACCGAGAATTAGAAAGATAAACTTAAACCTAGAGTGAAATAGAAATCCTAAGAACTGTAAATTTAAAACAAAGAAACAAAATCCAATTTTGGTGCATAATTTAAGTGAAACTAGAATTAGAAAAAAAAAAGGGGGAAACTTAAATCTAAGGTGAAATAAAAATCTTAAGAACTGTGGATTTTAGCAAAAAAAAAAAAAACCCCAATATTCAATTTTGGTGCCCAATTTAAGTGAAATTAAAAGTAGAAAAAACAAGGAAACTCAGATCTAAGGTGAAACAGAAATATTAATAGCTGTGAAGTTAAGAGAAAGAACAAAAAAAAGGAAACAGTACGATTTGTGACAATTTAGAATGGATAAATTTACCACGAGAGTAAAAGTGAGATAATTGACCTTCTGACTAGTGCATCAGTAAACGAAATTAACATAAACCTGGGGTCAAATGAGAAAAAAAATAAATTAACAATTGGTGCAAAAATTCTGTAAATAAACTAAAACTATGGTAACAGTGAAATAAATAGACCTAAACCTAATGATACATTAGAATAAATAAACTTATGATTAATATATCCGCAACTTAACTAAACTAGCCTTGCGTGTAAAAATTAAAGTGAACTAACTAAAGGCTACTCGGAAGTGGAAAAATAAATATAAGGGAACTTGAACTGGATAAAAAGTGAACTACATAACTTACAATTAGCATAAACACCAACTTAGCAAACTTACAACTAGTGGAACACTAAATTAAATAAACCTAAGTCTAGTGGTTAGAACCAGTTAAAAAGAAGACGACATATTGCAAATAAACAAAAGAAATATAACAAAAAAAGGGGGGCCCAACGAAGGGGCTCCAACGTAGAAGCTCCCTGACAACACCTTCTCTACAATCAACCTCGTCTTCAACGTCTTCACCGGCCACCCAGTCATCATTGGACCTCCGCATCATCCCCCTTCCATGGCGCCCACCGAGTAACCAACTCTGTAAATAGGTGTAAGCATTTGTTTGAAAAGAAAACAAAATACAAGGTATGTTTCCTTAGTTTAAGTGTTTTCTCTCATGGTCCCCACTCTAGTTTCCTTTTCAGCCGGGTAATGTAATTTGTTTCATTTTTAAGGGACCTCCCAAATTTTAAGGCCGCGGGAGGTCAATGGGTGGTTGGGGATTAGGCCAGGGGGGTTCACTGTGAACCGAACCCCCCCTGAGAGCCAATCGCGGGCAGTTGCAGGGGTTTAGCCTGCACTGTCGTTTTTTTCGCCCCTTCACGAGTTTCGTTTCCGTCGCGGGAGATTTTCGTTGTTGTGGTGGGCCGTTCCGGCGGCTAAGCGCGGCTTTTTTGGTTAACCCCCCCCCCCCCCCACGCTGCCGCAAAAGCTAGCCTGCCAGCTCCCGCAGCCGCATACCGCCGGACGAGGGGCTTAGCCGGGCTCCCTCGAGGCTCCACACCGTCAACAAGATGCCAGCCCATCTGCCTACGGTGTAGTGGCATACCTAAGAATACAGATTGATGACTCCGTATCGCTAAAATTTATGTGTGCTAAGAATCGTGTAGCGCCTTTGACAAAAAAGCGGATAGGCAATCAACCCTTCCCAAGTTGGAGCTTACGGCGGCGCTAATAGCAGCTCGCTTACGTAATTACCTCACTGCTACCTTAGACCTAAACTATGAAGGAATCTTCTTGTGGACCGACTCCAAAATCACGCTCCATTGGATATGTGGAGACGTGAGACGCTGGGACGCTTATGTATCAGCTATCCATGTCGGAGGAACCTCCTAGTTTTAATAATGTAGCAGTAATGGATTTGACCAAATTTAGTTCGTATACTCGTCTCTTGCGGATTACAGCCTACGTCCAACGATTTCCGAGAAACATGCGCAAGGCACCTGTAAGTACTAACGAATTTCTCGTCGGTGCCGAATTGCTCATTGCTGAAAGATACTGGATAAAACTTATTCAGCAAGAATATTACGGACCAGAACTGAAGGCACTCCAAAGAGGAAAACCGATACCAGCGAGCTCAAAGATTTTGACCCTTAATCCCCGATTAGATCCCGATAGCATAATACGACTTGGAAGTCGTCTACGTTTGATGGACATTAGTAACGAGTCTGTCTTTCCAATTATTAAACCGAAATCTACTCTTCTGACAAAGCTGATAGTCGTCGACATTCATCAGAGAACTCTACATGGAGGCGTCAATACCATTTTATGCCGACTACGAGAAAAATTCTGGGTACCATGCGCCCGCCAGCTGATTAAAAATATAGTCCGAGGATGTAAGGTATGTCGAAGATTATTTGGAAAGCCAGCCGAGCAACCCTTTGCACCCTTGCCAAGAAGCAGATTGGTTTCTTCGAGGCCATTCCAGACTACTGGGATTGATTTCGCTGGCCCCCTTTATGTAAAAACGCCAGTCGAAAATTGCGGTACGGAAAAGGTTTACGTTATGCTCCTAACATGTTCGGCTATACGAGCGGTACACTTGGAACTTGTGCCAAGTTTAACTGTACAAAGCTGTATTTTAGCTTTGAGGCGTTTTTTCGCCAGAAGAGGATTACCGAAGAAGATTATTTCAGATAATGCCCGCACCTTCCAACGTTCGTCGAAGGAGTTACGAGAGCTTGCTAACGTTATCTATGCCGAGGAAATTCAGGGGTATACCACTAAACAAGGCGTGTCTTGGGAGTTCATTGTGGAAAGAGCTCCATGGTGGGGCGGTTTTTGGGAGCGTCTAGTCCGCAGTATCAAGAATGTACTGAAGGTAACCATACAACGAACAACTCTCACGTCAGAGGAGCTCCGAACCTTATTAACTGAAGTGGAAGCGGTAATAAATAATCGCCCGCTGACCTATATAGCTGATGACCCCTTAGATCTGACGCCTTTAACGCCATCGCACTTTCTACAGACAACTATTCCTGATGTTCCGTTCAATGATTTCGGTGGACCCGAATCTGTAAGTGGTGAAGTTTTTAGAAACTTTTGGAAATCCCGTTTGAAACTGATAAGTTTTTTTTGGAAACGCTGGCGGCTGGAATACGTGCAGTTATTGCGATCCTTGCACCATTGTAAAGGAAAATCGGCAGAATCCACTCTACAGGACGGTAAAGTCGTGCTGGTGTGTGACCAACGAGTACTCAGGGTTTTCTGGAAATTAGCTGTCATCGAACGAGTTTACCCTGGACGGGATGGCAAAATTAGGTCTTGCGAGGTGCGTTTCCACGACGGCTCTAGGATGAGAAGACCTATCCAGTTACTTTACCCTTTGGAGCTGACATCAAGTGCAGCTGGCGGCCCGGAGGATGTTAAAAATATTTAGACTTAAGTTTCATTCTAAATTTGAATTCGAATTTTCCAGCCAATCACTAAAGCGCATTGAACTTTGCTTGTAATTATCCGATCCTGGTCGTCGACCGCAGTTGGCTGTGGAACCAGAAACAAACAAATTATTAATAAAAGTTGGTTCGAGTGAAGTTCAAGTGTCTGATTTTTTCTTCCCCATTTTTTATTCTGTGCACGCATTCCCATTGCTTTCCTCGAGCAATTTTCGACACAAAGCTCCCTTTTGATATTGTTGGTTTTTTTTTTGTTTTAAACAATAACTAAGTTTTTTTTTACTCTATTTACTACAACACAACACTTTACAGGTAAAAATCGAGTCTGAGTCTATCCCACTTCTGAGTTAATAAGACTTAAAAATTCGTTACCAAACAAAATATTTCCACTGAAGAAGATTAATGCATGATCAAACTAATTCAAACTTTCGGCGCTGGCTCGAGTTTCACCTGCAAAGAAGTAAAAGACACCTATGAGTATAATTACTCAGTGGGCTGTCTAACTACTTGCGATTACATAAAGCTACTGTGATACCGTGAATAAACAAATAATGCTCGGACATACCAGAGCATACCTTAACGGAAATCTACACGGACATACCAGTGTAGGGCACGGACATACCAGTGCCTAGCTTCCCACGGATGACTCCGATCCACACGGACATACCAGTGAAGATGGAGCCCTACGCAACACGGACTTACCAGTGAGTACGCAGTCGAGTTCTCCCTACATTGACACGGACATACCAGTGATCAGTGCGGGCAGCCTGGACATACCAATGCTGGACACGGACTTACCAGTGTCTAGATCTCACCCCCGTAACAGGCATTATCGATTCACTTATCACGAAATTAATATACACAATTATATTACGCATGCTGTTTACTAAAATTACTTCATGTAATTTTAAGGTCAAACTACCCACCTGAAAAGTTTCCAGATTAACTAACTACACCAACTAATCAACTGATTTTTTTTCCAACTTCACTCACTTTAAACCCAAATGCACTTCTTCGCATTCACTGACTGAATGAAGATTAAATCACAAATCTTCACTCGTCCAGCTAATTCTAAAGCATGCCAGATGTTAGCTACAATAAATATACCTACGGTTTATAATGTTATTGTTGCCAGAGATAAGCGAGGCGCGCATCCTTTCTAAGGATTGATTTTATTACCCTGCCTGTGCGCGTCGCCTCTGCTGCAATTTCTGCTTGCCCGCTAATTACTTGGGTTTTTTTTCGGGCTAAGCAGGCAGCTACATCTTCAAAACCAATCCTAAATAAGCAAATTCCTAAGCGCTTATAATTTCGCTCTGACAGAATTATCGATAGTGGATATTCGAAAAATTCGAAAATTTCAGTTAACATTATCTTACTGAATGCTTTTCTTTAATTTTGCGCACCGTTATAGATCCACCATAATGAAGGTTAAGAGCAATACAAAATGTATGGCTCTTACAACATTAATGATTAATGTGTAATACATTTTCATTTCTACTTTAATTCCTTACATTGGATCCGTGTCTCGTACGAATGTCAGCACTCCCGTACTTCTTCTCCTCGCTTTGATAACTCTGACTTTCAAAAACTTAGAAATAAAAAGAATAAACTTTGGAAGGCAAATGTTTTGGATAGAAATAACTCTTCAGTAGATAGGCTATGAGAGTTCGGGAACACTTTTCCCATAAGAAATGTACAGGGCCAAAAAATTCTCACTTTTGCTTCAAGAGCTCTCGGTCTGGACGTGGAGGAGCGTTTGAAAGATTCTTCTGGTCTTGGGCGAGCAATTTGAGGTGTGTGACGTCCTGAAAGCTTCTTCTGGTCTTGGACGATCAGCTGAAAGCTCTTTTGTGTGTGTTTGGGGTGGCATCAGGTGATGGGGGTTGTGTTTGTGGTGGCATCATGCGGTAGGGGTTGTGTTTGGGGTGGTATTTTTACCCTTCCCCTCCCCCGCTGAGTTCGGTCCCCCTTCCCTGCTTTTACTTCCTCCTGATACGTCGTGTGATATTGCGAAATAATCAGGAGAAATGATCAGAGTGTGAGGCATTTGGTTTTGTTTCTTATCTCTAGCTTTGGACGATGCGATCGCTGAATTGCAATATTTTTGGGTTGCAGGTGGCTTTGTTTACATTAGATTAGAATGGAATGAATTATTTTATTAATAATAATATTGCATAATGTAGGTCTTATCTGAGTATATTTAAAACTATGAGGATGCCTGATGCAGATTTTCTCAGGAGGCAATTACCAATCCCTCGATCATATTTTCTTAACAAATTGGAAATAATTTTTTGTAATTAATGATATTCATAAAACCCTACCTACAATTTTCCTTCGATATGCTTCACACTTAGCCTTGTAAAAGAGATTATACATATATGGTGTAGGCGTTTCTGAATAAATTTACCGCAAGCGGTTGCTCTCAGGGCTAGCGGAACTAGATAATCTCTAGCAGCGTAAAACAAATTTTGTAAGTCAGTCCCAAATAAACGCCTGATCAGTGAACATCATTTTTCTTTTATTGAAATAATCCCTCGCCCTGCCTACAGTAATTTCAGAAGTGGGATAACTGCATTCCCGGGAAAAATGAAATTTTAAAGTTCATCTCGGCTGTGATCGTCGAATTATATGTAATTCGCGTATTAGTAGAATTCGAAGTATAAGTACTCGCGTTTGTGAAAATTTGCGAAAGTTTCGTGCATCTGTGCTTGAAATCTGTGAGGCAGCATGGCGAGTATGGTACGGGTGAGGGTGAGATTAAGGTTGGATGATGCTGTAAGGAGTCTTGGTGAGCAAGAGCTTGAGGAACATTTTCCTGCCAACTTTTTACTGTCCACGATCTCGGAAACCGAGGAGATAAGCGGAATCGGAGGTGCAGATGATGAGCCTGCTGAGACTGACGAGGACTTGGATGCTGAATTGGAAGCCCTTCGACAAAAATTAGGAAAAAAGCGAAAAATTGCGAAGCTGAAGAAACAGATTTCGGAGCTGGAGGCTGCTGAGGAAACTACAGCGATACCTAGGCTGTCTTCGAATTTTAATTTTAGAGATGTGGAGGAATCGTTCGCAAGTTTTAGTGGCGACGATAATTATCGCATAGAAATGTGGCTGCAAAATTTCGAGGAGTCAGCCGATGTCCTTAATTGGGATTCTAAGATGCGATTCATATATGCGAAACGATTGATGACGGGAACCGCTAAACTGTTTTTGCGAACAGTCACAGTCAGATCGTGGGAGGAGCTG
Organism: Tolmerus cingulatus; assembly: GCA_959613345.1. Classification (NCBI taxonomy): domain Eukaryota; kingdom Metazoa; phylum Arthropoda; class Insecta; order Diptera; family Asilidae; genus Tolmerus; species Tolmerus cingulatus. Next base: position 31,692,864 of record OY390708.1, on the reverse strand, counting down.
AAACGTTTATTGTTGCGGGAGTTTCGGAGAGCGGCATCCAGCGCTGAGGTGTACAGCGAGATGAGGAGCCGGAAGAAGAAGAGAGAGGAAACTCTGCAGCAGTACTTGTTCGCAATGCAAGAAATTGCATCAAAGGCAGACATGAGCGAAGCCGACATCATCCACTATGTTATTGGCGGGATCCCCGATTCGAACGTCAATAAGATGCTTTTATATGCGGCAAATTCAATTGAGGATCTCAAACAGGCGTTAAGGAAGTACGATAGAACGAAAGCTCATCATAACATTGCTGGTACTTTGTCGACGGAGAATGTGAAGCAGCAGTCATCGTTATCGTCGTGTTCGAAGGCGGTATATCCTCGCAGTAATTCCAAAAAATGCTTTAATTGCAACGAGGTGGGCCATGTTAGTACCAATTGTTCCAAGCCGAGGCGACAGAGAGGTGCCTGCTTCAAATTCGGAAAGGTCGGACATGTCGTGCAGAATTGTCCAAGTGCGGATGCAGTGATGGCCGTTAGTCCTTCTCATCGTGATGAGGCTGCGTCCGTGACCGAAGAAGCCGTACGGAGTGCTCAGGGGGAAAAGGTCATATTATCTGCTAATAATAATTTTGTATATGATCTTAGGTTCGACTTCATTAAGGAGAGTGGCAGGAAAACTTCAACTTGTTATCTGCCTGCGCTTTTGGATTCCGGCAGTGCAATAAGCCTTATGAAGCAACAGTTCGTTCCACGTTATGTTATGACGGAGGTTAATCCAGAGCAATACCAATTCTGCGGCATTAACAACAGTCCACTCCAGGTCGTGGGCAGAACAAATTGTAAGGTAACTTTTGGGACTGTTAGTGTTAAGTTATGTCTTATCGTTGTTGTAGATTCAAGTATGACGCAACCAGTAATTTTGGGTCGAGATTTTTTTAAAGCAAGTAATTTGGAACTTGTTTTCGCATTCTCTAGTGATAGTAAAGGAATATGTAGGCTACAAAACCATGGACAGACTTCAGAATTGAATGACTTAGGAACTAATTTTTTAGCAGGAATTTTAAAAATATACGTATTTGACGACATTCCCGAAATTAATTTAAATATAAATGAGCAATTACCATGGGATGTAAAAAATAACGTTAAAAATATCGTATTAGAAGCTTACCAAATTCCGGACGAAACAGTTTCCCCTTCAAATTTTGAAATGAGCATTAAATTAAGTAAAGACGAGCCTTTCTACTGCACACCCTGTAGACTTCCGTATGCTCACAGAGCCGAGCTACAAAAAATTATTGACGATCTTTTGCAAAAAAACATAATTCGTGAAAGTAACTCGCCTTACGCATCGCCAATTGTCCTACTGCAAAAGAAAAATCGTGAGCTGCGAATGTGTGTGGATTATCGCGAGCTAAATAAATATACGGTTCGTGACAATTTCCCCTTGCCGTTGATAGAGGATTTGCCGGATCGATTGCGGGGTAAGCGCTACTTTTCTGTTTTAGACTTGCGTGGTGGCTTTCATCATGTGAAAGTAGCGGAGGGCTCTATTAAATATACGTCGTTTGTTACCCCTCTGGGACAGTTTGAATACCGTAAAATGCCATTTGGACTAAAAAATGCTCCTTCCGTCTTTCAAAGGTTTGTAACACATATTTTCAAAGATCTCATAGTTTCCGATAAACTTTTTGTGTATATGGATGACCTTTTAATTGCTAGCGATACAATTGAAGATCATATTGACACCTTGGGGGAAGTGGTCCTTTTGGTGAAGAGAAACTCTTTACAGCTTAGGTGGGATAAATGCAGATTTCTTTATGAAGAAATCGAGTATTTAGGCTACGAGTATGTCGTCAGCGCTTTAGGGATACGTCCCAACCCAGAAAATTTGCGCGCGATTAGGGATTTTCCTGTACCTAGGTGTGAGAAAAGTGTTCACAGTTTCCTTGGGCTATGCTCATATTTTCGAAAATTTATTCGGAATTTTGCAGTTTTGGCTAAGCCACTTTACGACCTTTTGAAGAAAGACGCTAGTTTTAAATTTGGTTGCGATGAACTCGAAGCTTTTGAAAACTTAAAAGTGAAATTATTGGAGTCACCCATTTTATCTATCTATAGTCCGGTAACTGAAACAGAACTCCATTGCGACGCGAGTAGTTTTGGATTTGGAGCGATTCTGTTGCAACGACAGAGTGATGGCAAATTTCATCCTGTGTTCTATTTTTCAAAAAGAGCCACTAACACGGAATCACGGTATCATAGTTACGAGCTTGAGACGCTAGCGATCGTTTATGCCCTGAGAAGATTTAGAATCTACCTTCTAGGTATCGAGTTCAAAATTGTGACCGATTGTCAGTCGTTAGCCCTCACTCTAAATAAAAAGTTACTAAATCCCAGAATTTCGCGATGGGCATTGGAGCTTCAAAATTACAACTACAAAATTGAGCATCGAGCGGGTAAAAGAATGGGTCATGTAGATGCCTTGAGCCGATGCACGTCAGTCCTTGTAGTAGAGGAAGGTTCTTCTGAGCATGCTTTGGCAGCCGCTCAACACCGCGATCCAGTAATTGCCAAAATTTCAACTGAGCTGGAAAAAACCGAAAGTCCTATGTACTCGTTAATTAATGGGTTGGTGTACCGTAAGATGAAGGGCGATGTCCTTTTTTATCTTCCCAAGCAAATGGAAGACCGTGTGATCCAAACGCATCACGAGTCTTTGTGCCATCTAGGAGCTGACAAATGCTATGAGCACTTGAAAGGGTCATATTGGTTCCCCGATATGAAACATAAAATTAAAGAATTTATAGGCAGCTGTTTGAAGTGTGTTTATTTTTCGCCTAGCTCAGGAAAGGTGGAGGGTATACTCCATAATATACCGAAAGGAAATACTCCATTTGATGTTCTTCATGTTGACCATTACGGTCCCTTACCACCTACGCAGAACAAGCAAAAATATATATTTCTTGTAGTTGATGGTTTCACGAAATTTACCAAGCTCTATTCTGTCGGTACTACGCAAACTCGAGAGGTAATATTGTGTCTCGAATCTTACTCTTCCACGTACAGCAGGCCAAACAAAATTGTTTCAGATCGCGGTACTTCTTTCATGTCCAAAGAGTTTACAGATTTTCTGGTAGATAATAACGTTCAGCACATCAAGATAGCCACCGGTTCTCCTCAGTCCAATGGACAGGTTGAGCGGATGAGCCGCATCATAACACCTATGTTGTCTAAGGAAGCTGAAGAAAAAACAACAGGAAATTGGCACAAAAGTTTAATCAAAGTAGAATTTGCACTAAATAACACGCTTAATAGAAGTACGGGTTACACTCCAAGCATGCTTCTGTTTGGTATAAATCAAAAGGGCGAATGTTGCGATAAAGTTATGGAATATCTGCGGGAAACTGTCCAGAAAAATAGTATGCGGGATTTGGATAAAACTAGGGTACAGGCTTCTAATACGATAGAGAAAAATCAGGACTATAATAAGAAATATTTTGACAAAAGGCACAAAACCCCGCGGAGATATAAAAAGGGCGATTATATCATGCTTAAGAATGTCGTCACTACGGCCGGAGTCAATAAAAAACTTCTACCGAAATATCGTGGTCCGTTTGAGGTAGTTGAAGTTCTAAGTAATGATCGTTACGTCGTCAAAGATGTTGAGGGCTTACAATTGTCTCGCATTCCTTATAAAGGGGTTTGTTCCCCGGCTAATATGAAGCCTTATATTCAAATGATTTAACAGAGTCTGTCGATGAGTTTTACATTATTTAATTGTTATTTTCGATTTATATTGTTTATGTTTGACTTGCTATATGGATGTATAACCTTGATCATTATATAAGACATACTTTAGTCTGCTATATTAAGTATATTTCGGTTAGTTAAAGGCTCGAATGTAAGTAGGTTCCTTATGTTAAAGATGTATTAGCGTTATCAGTAATTTGGTCAGAATTATTCATATGACACCACAGTGAAATTTATTATAAAGTAAATTTTGTTTTGATTATTAGCGTTCGGCTATTATATGATGTTGTATTATATATAAAAATTAAGATTCATATTTTATCTTATAGATTCAGTCTTTTGAGGGTATTTCATTTGTATTTCCATTCGAAGAGATATTTTTAAATTTTTGTCTATCTATAATCGAGTCGATTATATGCCAGGACGGCCGAACTGTGGGCGTTTCTGAATAAATATACCGCAAGCGGTTGCTCTCAGGGCTAGCGGAACTAGATAATCTCTAGCAGCGTAAAACAAATTTTGTAAGTCAGTCCCAAATAAATGCCTGATCAGTGAACATCATTTTTCTTTTATTGAAATAATCCCTCGCCCTGCCTACAATGGTGAATACACACGGCGAATTTGTTGCTCTATTATTCTGTAGTCCCATGAGTTAAAATGCTGTTAATATGCAATATTTTCGCTCGTTTGACAATTTTTATTTTAGTATTTACTTCTAATGGAATTGTTGTTATTGTATAAGGTCTTATAGAGATTTCGGATAGTTTATACTTTTCCTTCTCACTCTTAGGAGGACTTTATCTCCTATGTGGAATGATATTAGCTTGGCACTTTTGTAATAGCGTTCTTTAGGTTTTTGTTATTACTGGTTACGTTATTTGTTCATGACAGCTTGCCGTTTACAATTTTTCTTATTAATAGCGAGGTGAAAGAAACATTTTCCACAGGAATTTAGGCCCCAATCTTTATTACAATTCATATTGCTAGTTCGATTTCAAATTAAGTACATGACTGATTCAAGGTTAAACTTAAGAGTCTTCCCCTATTAACAAATACTTTTGAGATCAGGAATTTGACGTTCAAATTTTTTCTTATTAATAGCGAGCATTTTTCACTGGAATTTAGACCGTAATGTTCATTACAATATACGTAGTCGATTTCGAATTAAGCTTATGGTTGAATCAAGTTTAAAAATCTAGGTTGAGAAATAAAACCCTGAATTAAATTTTTTCGCAAAAATTATTTTTATTTGAAATTATAATACTACATCTTTAGCATTTAGCCAAGAGCTTTGCTTTGATGCGAGTCCCAGCCATTTCACGTAAACTTCATCGCCATTAGTTTATTAGAATTGTTTCAACAAGATAGAGGTGGGGATGTTTCACTTTCAGCAACTCCATATCGTAAAATCCTCCTTTTATAGTCCTCGTAGTCCTCTAGCAGATATGTTACAGGATTAATCACTTGAATTTTTGTAACCTTGAAAATTTCCGATGTCCAGTTTGGTGTATAGCCTTTCTCAAATACATGCTTAAATTTGCTTATACGGGCATAGTTTCCTTCTTTATATTTAGCTGAATCAGCAATCTCTATCTTTTTATACACTGTACCGAGAAGATGCTTTTCATTGTATGCATTTACATCACAAGGGCGCATCCTAATTGTTTGATGTGTTTTTATGTTTTATTGAGATAGTAATACTTTCAGCAATTCAAACCATTCCTAAGAACCATTCATGTTGAACTCCTTCTACATCATGCTCTTTAAAGCTCTTTTGAATTGTTCCACTATCGATGCTTTGACCGTATTAAACGTCAAGTAGTGATTAATTTTGTGCTTGTTGGTGTCATCCAACGTTTTGGGTTACAATTTAAATATTTAGAAAACATTTACTACAAGTGTCAGTAAAAACACCTTGAATGTTCAATATAAAAGGAATTAAACATTAACTGTTGGAGTTTTAAGCAAATTTTGCATATACACCGAAAATGCGGAAGTGATTTAATGCGTATGAAAAGTAAATAATTAGCATGTAGGTATGTATAAAAACCTTTAATTAAAATATATAAATTTACTTGGAATTATTTCATGAAGAACATAACAAAATTATAAATTTTTGTTGCAAAAATGGTTTGCTGGACAAGGCAAATGTTGTATTCAAATCGAAAATTCATCGGCAACGCTTTGCAGCAACCTTCAAGCAGCATTCATTAGCATGGAGTCGTGAACTTTTCCAAAAAAAAATGAACTTTAACGGCACTGCTCAATTTTGAGTAATTTTCTGGTCACATACTTTTAGACATTGTTTCTACGCTTATTTAAAACAGTTATCAGAAGTACAAAAAAAAAAACAATTTTATATTATTAGAACAGAAACCACAAATGCAACCAAATTTAAGAAACGTAAAATTTACCCTGATTAATGGAAACGCTGTCACATACCCCGGATTTTTGGTACAAAACGAGGAGCAGTTAAATGGATAATATAAGTATTCAGTTTAAACTACACTCAATTAAAGCTTTAAATTCGAGACTGTTTTTCAATGGAATATATAAAATACACTCAAGCAAATAAATATAACGCCACTACGTACAATTATTATTTTTTTTACATTCATCTCATACTTCCACTACATCTTGAAGATGATCAGATTTTAAATGAATTCATATAACATACATATGTACTCGTATATTTGAACAAATCTATTGTTAAAATTGAATTACAAAATTGTTCCATTTTATTTAAGATGCATGCTTCAAAAAGTCATAATATTTTAGCTTGAAATAATTCCTACCATGTATCATGTATATATATAAAATCGAAAGTTGGTTTGTTTGTTTGTTGCTCAATCACGCCTAAAGGCCGAGTCCGATCATTTTCATTTCTTGGGTGAAGGTACTACATATTCCGGCCCAACATATAGGCTATTTTTTATTCGCAAGTTTCACAATAGCGGACCCAAGATGGCGGCCAGAAATTGAAAATATCAAGCGATTTCCATGAAACTTGGTACTTGGGTGCTGTTGGATGTCTTTATTGCGAATCTAATTTGAAAATTCGAAATGGCGGAATCAATATGGCGAATAAAATGTTTGAACACTAGGTAATTCATCACGCCTAAACGGTGGATCCAGTTCTTTTCATTTTTTGGATAAAGGTACTACATGTTCCGGCCCAACAAATGGACTTATTTTTATTCATGATTTTCAAAATGGCGGACCCCAGATGGCCGTCCAAAATTGAAAATATTAACAGATTGGCATGGAAATTGGTATTTGGGGGTATTTGGTTGTCCTTATTGCGAATCTATTTTCGAAATTTGGAAATTCAAGATGGCGGATTCAATATGGCGGCCAAAAGTTTGGTACATCGAGTGAAACTGGGTAGCCCGTCACGCCTAGACGCTGAATCCGAGCTTATTCATTTTTTGGGTGCAAGTACTACATATTCTGGCCCAAAATAAACGCTACTTTTTATTCACGAATTCTAAAATGGCGGACCTAATATGATGGCAAAATTTGAAAATATGAAGAGATTGCCATAAAATTGTTGTTTGAGAGTTTTAGATACCCTTCTTGAGAATACATGTTCGAAATTTGCAGTGAGATGTGGCGGATTCAATATGGCGTAGACTAATTTTCGAACTTCAGGGAATTTACATGAAAAGTCGTACTCTGGATAATTTGAGGTAATTTCGAATTTACTATCAAAGTTTGAAAATTCAAAATGGCGGAGCCTACACTGTGACGCAAATTTGTATACACTGGGTGAAACCGGTTAACCCATAACGCCTGAATATTGGATCGGACTTTATTTATTTTTGGGGTGAATATACTTCATACTGCCAAACATATGTATAGGCTGCCTTTTATTAGCTAATTTCAAAATGACGGAACCAAGATGGTGGCCAAAAATGTTAAATAGTAAGGGATTGATGTGAAAATTGGTATTTAAGAGTTTTAGATTTTTTTATTGGGAATATATATTCGAAACTTGCAAATTCAAAATGGCGGATCCAATATGGCGGATCCAATATGGCGCCCAAAATTTTTGTGCACGGGGTAAAACCGAGCAACCCCATCACGCTTAGACTCTGGATTTGATCATATTCAATTTTTGGGTGAAGGTTCTACATATTTCGGCCCAATATATAGGACACTTTTTCGCGAATTTTAAAATGGCGAACCCAAGATGGCGGCCAAAAATTGAAAATATCAAGAGATTGGTATGAAAGTACGTATTTTGGGGGTTGTTAGATGTCCTTATTGCGAATCTATTTTTGAAATTTGGAAATCAAAATGTCGGATTCAATTGTTGTACAGCGAGTGAAACCGGGTAACGCATCACACCTAAACGCTGGATCCGATCATATTCACTTTTTAACTTAGGTACTACATATTCCGATCCAACATATAAATTACTATTTTTGCGTGTTTGAAATTGCAGTTCCAAGATGGCGCCCCAAATTTAAAAATATCATAGGATTGACAGGAAAATTGGTATTTATTGCGGATCTATGTACAAAATTTGAGAATCAAGATGACGGATCCAATACGATGCGCGGCCAAAATATTGTTACACCGGGTGAAACCGGGTAACCCAGCTAGTACTTTATAAAAACGTAACTTTTAACACTTTAGATAACGTTTTTTTCATTGTTCTGCGTAAAGAATGTAGTGCGTCGTCAGTTGGCTGCCGCTCACAAAGATCTGTGGCTACAGTTCAGTATTATATTGAAAAGTGTTAAAAGTAATTTAAAATGATAAATGTTTATTATGTCGAGTTTAAGTGGAAGTAAAAGTGCAGACAATTAACATATTTTTCCTCGCTGCCCGCGCCGTAGGCAAATAGGGAAAGAACTTAATAAATAAAGCTTCTTGGGATTGAAAAATTGTTCCTATTTTAGATAAACATACCGACTTGTTTGAAATGAAAATAAAACGTTTGAGTTTAAAAATAACGTTATTGAATTAGAAATTTTGACTTATTTGCATGGAAAATATAGCCTTTGATTTGAATTGAAATTCGACCTCAATCAAACAAGTATAAATAATAATACTACTTTTAATGTAAAATAGACAATATAAGTAAATGAAGGGCTATTTTAAGTTAATTCACAAATGAAGAAACTAAATAAGCACAAATCGATTTAATATGTAAATTAATAAGTATGCAACTATGTAAAAATATAAACAAAAAAAATTAAAAATGGGTATGACTTCCAGAGTTTCTCAAGACCGATATTTCAGCCCAGTTCACATTTTAACTACAGTAAATTTTCATAACGTCGGTCATTTGAATAAATTTGCTTTAACATTATGACCCAAATGTTCTCTATTGGATTGAGGTCGGGACCTAATGCAGCCCACGTCGTAACTAGTATATTTTTTTCTTCAAACCAGACGAAACTCGTCTAGCTGTCCGAATTGGCGCCTTGTATTGTTCGAATATAATATTAGGGTCATCAAATTCATTCAAATATTTAAGGAGAACGTTATATCCACCTACATTCATTTTATTTGTTAGAAACCACATTAATGCTTTGTTATCACAAAAATTAACCCAAACAATAAGATTTCCTCTTTTAAATTTTAAAACTATTTACTGTGACTGATGCGACGTTAAGCAATTAATGCAACAAATTAGAAATGAATAGTAGTTAAAACGGTATACACAAACGGAAAGTAAGCACATGTTCAGTATTTATACAAAAATTAAGAATTTAAGCAGAGTCGACATTTTTTATAGTAGCATTATACATATTTTCTTGGGTGGATATCAAGTTTAGAGCACAAATTTACCCGAGATTCATAAAGCCAGCGGAGATAGAAGGTGTTCAGGTTGGCCTATCTTCGTATGAAATACTTTATTTCTACATGAAACGCACAAAATCCTTCCAAAAGAAACTGCAAAACTATTATAACTACATGTAATGTATATTTTTTGTAACATTTTTAATTTACTACATTTTTTGTAACTTTATCATAAAATAAATGCAATCGAATAGAGTTCCTAAACAAAAACAACACGATTTAAAAATAAGCTTTCTTCTGTCGATAAAGTAGAATACCTTTCAACTATGTACATTGTGCATTTATTAGTTTTTGTAAATAGTCCCTGAATTAAAAAAAAAAAAATTATATTTAAAATTAATTGACAAATATCTTTGAAACTTCTTTAGAGCTATTCTGACACTGGCTTTTTAAAATGCTTAAAATTCAAAGTGGACTAAGCGTATGATTAAAAAAGAAAGCACCATATGGGTAACTTTTATCAATTTCAACTAAGTGAAAAATCTATCATTAAACTTAGAGCTGGAAAAGATTTGAAAAAACGTCTGAGGTAGTTTCAAAATAAGGGCTGCATACTGATTGTTCGAGTTCATAGGAGCTTTATCTCGCAGCTATTAAGCTCCAGCATCGCTTACTACTCTTGCAAAGAGTGTAACGAGCCTTGCCATCGTCCATCTACATTTGCATCACATTGTCCTCTTCGCGGAAGAGTTAATGGAGCTGGACCAGACCAGCCGGATCATCGCTAGTGGCGATCTCAACTTAATCTCTTCATTCGAAGAGATTAAGGACGCCTTATAGCTGCACAGCCACCACCCACGATCGCTGATAAGAGCGGCAGAGTGCACTTTCCCATCATCAGCTGCCAGATCGACATCACCAGCCTCCGTCGGACAGGAACTCCAGCAGCAACGTGGGCCAGCAGTTAAAATCAATATATTAATTTAATCCGCGGCAATAAAGTAGTGTATAGTGAATCCGTGAATTTCCTTTATATTCACCTTGCCAGTCATCCGAACATTTGGTCCTTCGAGCCGGATACGGGCTTTTCCGTAATAAGGTGAGTACAATCTAATTGCACATTTGCATGAAACTCCGATTATTTCTTTCATACCGAGGTTAAAAAAAAAAAAAAGTGCAAGTGTTATGGAGGTGAAAGGCTTAAGTTTTCTCGTTCTAAGCCAATATCCTCAAATCAAAGGGATTAACGGGTTCATCGGTAGCAAGTGGATGAATTGTATAGTGTTTCGCGGGTGCAGTTATATGCATATAATAACGGTGATCCTTGCCGGGATTCAAAAATTACATTGCATTTGGGCTCTAAAGCCACTTTCGGCTGAGTGTTGTTGCCAAGTTCCTACGGCTTAAATTTTATAATTTAACTACAACTTCGGTGTTGAGCTGTACAAATGTACCGTTGCTCCTAAACTCATCTCACGTGATTTAATACACGTTACCGTTTCTTTCCCGTTTTACCGTAGCTCAAGCTAGAATCTATATCTCTGATTATAAACTCTAAACTCTCTGTAAAATATTCGTTGTGAATTAATATTCGGAATTTCGAGTTACTTTAAATTGTGGCAATCTTTGAATATAAATAGAAAATAAAATTAAAATGTCAACTTTAGAAGATCTGGTAGCTTCTCAACTCGTGACTCAAGAATTATTAGAAAGGTTCGTTAAAAATTTTAAGAAGTCGCCAAAGGACAGGCTACCGAGTGTGGGTTACCTACAGGGTCGTCTCGATTCACTAATAGAGTAAGGCAATAAATTTGATCGCAATGACGAAAAAATTTGTGGCTTTTCAAAGGCCAGAGAACATGAATATTTTACCGAGAGCTATTATGACAATTTTAAAGATTTATACTTCGAATATCAGGGAATTATAAACGATATGATATCGGAACGAACGGCGTCAACATTACAAAGCTCCGTAGCGGAAACTACAGTAGAAGGTCCCCCTCAAGCCGGCACTTCAACTCGTGAGAAAGTCAACTGACAGCAAACATGAGAGTTGCATTATTGAACGACCCATATGCTGAAGATTTCTCCAAGCAATTGCTGACTATCGGTAATAGCCGTGTTCCTGTCGACGAATCGAGCGGACTGATTTCATTTCCTCAGAATTTTTCCAAAGAAGAGCTCATCAGTAAAGTATTTCCGAATATCATTGCTAACCACACAAATAACAAATGATTAAGTGAGCGAGCAATTTTGGCGGCTAAGAATAAAGATGCGAATGACTTCAACTTTATAATTCAGAATCAAATCGTTGGTACTCTGCATTCATTCAAATCTATTGACTGTGTCACAAATGAAGACGAAACCACTTATTATCCAACTGAATTTTTATACTCCTTGTATGTGCGTGGTTTGCCACCGCACAATTTACAACTGAATCCGGGCTCGGTAGTCATCATGCTTCGAAATCTAAACCAACCAAAACTAAGCAATGGAGCGCGCTTGGTGATAAGAAAATTGATGAGTAATGTGTCTCACGCGACCGTACCCAAGGAAAATTTAAAGATGAGTTAGTTCTCATTCCGAGAATTCTGATGATCCCAAAGTATATGCCCTTTGAGTCAGTTCCTGATTCGTCCTACTTTCGCCATGACGATTAACAAATCACGAGGCCAATCCTTGACTGTTTGTGGTCTCAACTTAGAAAATTCACGTTTTTCTCATGGTCAGTTATACGTGGCATGTTCACGTGTCAGCAAACCATCCACTCTTGTTGTTCTTGCGCCTGATAAAAAACAAAACATGTACATATATCACAAGGTACTTCAATGAAGAGAAATAAACCGATTGATATAACTCATTTTTGTACTGAACTTAATATTTGTTTTATATTCATTGGGCACGTTTGCAGCACGTTTTCAGCGGTCGATTCGTTGGACCCAATTTTCGATGCCTCGGCCACACATTTCGGCCGAAACGGCTGCTATTTCGCGTTCAATGTTGGCTCTGAGCTCTTCCAACGTCGTCGGCTTGTTGGCATAGACCAAGGACTTGACGTAGCCCCAAAGAAAAAAGTCTAGAGAGAGTGGCACCGTCCTGTTGAAACCACATGTTGGCCAAGTCCATATCTTCCAATTCGGGCCAAAAATAACCATTCACAGTAACGTGACGATCATTATTGTCGACGAAAAAATATGGCCCTATGACGCCGCCGGCATGCAAACCGCACCAAACAGTTATTTTTTGTGGATGAAGTGGTGTTTCATGAAGCACATGTGGATTTTCACCCGACCAATAACGCATATTTTGCTTATTGACGAACCCATTGAGCCAAAAATGAGCTTCGTCACTGAAGATGATTTTGCGATGAAATTGATCATCTCGGCGCATCTTTTCCAGAGCCCAATCGGAGAACGTACGTCGTTTCAAATGGTCCATCGGCTCAATACTTGAGTCAGCTTGATCTTGTATGGGTGTAAACCATGATCCTTACGCAAAATTCGCCATTAAGGTGTCTGGGCGATGCCCAACTCTTGAGAACACCGATGAATTGACTGCTTTGGATCATTTGCTACGGACGTTTCAACGGCAGCGATATTTTCGACACTTCGACCAACCCGTTGTCTCACTGGCACGGCAACATCACACAACGAATATGTAGACTCAAATTTTTGCCACTAAACTTGTTACTGCCTGCCTACTAGGGCGAGAATCACGACCGATAATCGGAGTTAACGCTCTTAAAGTAGTGGTCACCGACTCCGAAGTTCTGTAGTAAATTTTTATAATTTGCAGACGTTGTTCGTTCGTGTACTTTACCATGATGAAAATGTTAAGTTTACTGAATAAATTGAGAGTGATAGTTCGAAATTAGTGAAAGAGTGCGTTCACAAATTGAATTCAAAGTTGTCAAGTACCTATTGGAAAACCCTTTACTTATTGATGTTAATCATCAAATTAATTACTTGTTTCAGCGCCCAGCCTGAGTCTCTTTCTTCTAATTCCAACGTAGTTTTATTCATTACGTTTTCCGCGAACCATTATGTTGGTTTCTCCCGATGTAACCACATTTTTTGTGCTTATATATTATATCTCTTCCAATTCCTCGCGACTTGAAGCCCTTACAAATTGTCCGCAGAACACACTATTAACCTTCAAAAACGCTTCTTTCTTCAAAGCATTTATGATCCTTCGAACAAATAATTTTCCGCAATCCTCCAAGAATTCGAGAGGGTCTTTGTGGGCAAGATTAATAATTAACCCTGTTCGAATGCTACAACAAATTAAAAGTATATAGTACCGCCGAATAATAATTATTAAAATTTGTAAAAAAAAAAAGATTAACTTACCAATTATTAAAGGCTGCCTTCATATCCTCCCATTTTACCCGGCTTGACGTCCAAGAAGAGCGGTTGGAGTTGTGCCCTGCACCGTCCCTCACTTTTAATTTTTTAATTGGGACTTTATGTCCTAAAATAGTGGTGATTCCCGCTAAGATTTTATTTTTTATCCCATTGTTTTTCGCCTGGTCCAGCTCTTGTTTAAGCGCTTTCAACTCCCTGGAACACACTTTCGCACTTTGATCCACTAGTCCGTGAAAAGCTTTAGCATCCTCAAAGGCTGACTTAGCCCTTTGCACATAATCATTTCTTTACACCATTTTGAATTAACTTTCAAATTGAACTTTAACACTAAAACAGCCGTTCTTTTCGCATAAAGTAATCTTCAAAATATTCTTTTCTACTTTTCAAAATGAAACTTAGCTGGTGATACTAATTCTTCAAGGGCCGAATAAGAACTTATCCAAATCCGTCATAGCATTTAATATATAAATCAATCAATCAATCCCTATCAGCAAATGCTGCAGCATCCCGAAACAAAGAACTCTTTGTTTTAAATAATTCATTCCCTTCTAATCTAATGTAAACAAACCGACCTGCAACCCAAAAATATTGCAATTCAGCGATCGCATCGTCCGAAGCTAGAGATAAGAAACAAAACCAAATGCTTCACACTCTGCTCCTTTCTCCTGATTATTTCGCAATATCACAAGACGTATCACGGTGAAGTAAGAGCGGGGGCGGGCGACCGAACTCAGCGGGGAAGGGACCGATCTCAGCGGGGGAGGGGACAGATCTCATCGGGTGAGAGTAACAGATCTCAGTGGGGGAAGGTGAGCAGTCGATATCTACGAGGGAAGGGGAGGAGGCAGATCTCAGCGGGGGAAGGGCACAGATTTCAGCGGGGGAGGTGTAAAAATACCAACCCAAACAGAACCCCTACAGCATGATGCCATCCCAAACATAACCCCCATCTCCTGATGCTACCCAAAACACACACAAAAGAGCTTTCAGCTGATCGTCCAAGACCAGAAGAAGCTTTCAAATGCTCCTCCACATCCAGACCAAGAGGTTTTGAAGCAAAAGTGAGAATTTTTTGACCCTCTACACTTCTTTGGGGAAAATTGCGCCCGAACTCTCATAGCCTATGTACTTGTGCTTGGTTCGACCAGTTCGTCCTCTTCAACCCGAGCTGAGGCCTGTTTTGGTACTTGACAACTTTCGAGCGGATAGAACGATCTACGTCCATACGTTCAACTCTTGGGGGCGGTCTTGGTGGAGCTGGTGGGTTGGTATATGTATTCTGGTTTTGGGGTTGATTATTGTAGCTATTTTGGCGTACGGGTTGGTTAGGAAGGAACCGGCTGTTATATACTGTTGGTAGCGGTTAGTTGCGTTATTCCAGAGGGGAGTTCTGCCGGGATTCTGAGTCCACTAATAGTAGGTAAATTCTGGGAAAAATTGGGGCTTCAGTGCGTGGACAGCATAGGTCTGGTTTACAGGGATTCGCCTTGGCGGGACGGGGGTCGCGATGATTCTTCCATTCTGTGTAAGGCTCCGTTATTAAGATGCGCATGTTGAATACGATAACTCATGTTCTTTAGCTTGAGGCAGAGGTGGAGCGCTTGCGGTAGGTCTGCCGGTTCCCTCATCCTCAGAAGTTTCGGTAGATCTCCTTTAAGGCCTCTTGTAAAGGTATCGAAAGCTTTATCCCTGTAGGTCCGTATCATTACGTTCATGGCTTCGTTGCTCATCTCCATGCTGGAGATATTGTTTAGGATGAGCGATAAGTGATGGTATACCTTTTGGTAGAAGCCTTGAATGGTTCTATTACCTTGTACTAAGCAGGTCATTTGGTATTCCAATGTACCAAGAAATCTCTTGTCTGCACAATGCAGCGCCAAGCAGCGAGAGATCTGTTCCCAATTGAGTGGCGTATTATAGGATTCCAGCGCGATGTCGGCTTGCCCTACGATCTTCTTTCGTATTACACTTAGTATCCCGTAATATTTGGGCGATCCCCTCGTTGATTCGTAGATTTTTACGACCCTATCGACGCTCTTTTTCCAGGAGCTGGATTCTCCTGGTTGACCTGAGAACTCCCTAAGGCTACGTACGATGTCGAGTATCTTATCCATATCCGTTAAGTTTGCTCGTTGGTTTTCGTAGATTATGTGATCGCTTCCGAGATTGAATTCGGATACGGGATTTAAAATGGAATTGAGGATTCTAGGGCATTCTTGGGCTATAGCGTCTGTTATTAGCTGTCTTATTCGATTTTGGGAGTAAAGGGGCTCACCATTAGGTGGAGCGGCGCCGCCGTCCTTATTTGCCGGGGCTGGGACCATTGGTATTATAGCGGGCCGGAAGAGATTCTCGTGTCTAGACATACCAAGGAAAGCGGGGTCTTTGTGATGACCTTTCTTTTGTGAGACTGATGTGAATAAAGTGTTTGGCAGGACTTTTTGATTGGCACGTAAGGGGAGTAGGTAATTTGAAATTTACTTACGAATTTCCCTATCTTTTAACTGTTTTAGTAGCTGAAATTCAACCTATTTAAAATTTACTTATTTCTTTACTCTAGATAATGATTTAAACTCGACTTCCCCGAAAAAAAGTTTCACTCTATCGTGCTGTGAGTCGTTTCCAAAGAATCTTCTTGGTAAAAACCGTTAATTTCCTAATGATTAAATGCTTTTTATTTTGTATTAATTATTATTATTACCTACGCTTCGCTTGGGCGGGTATTTAGATTGTAACAATGCTTCATTTATCGCTGATTGCTTCAGTAAAATTAGTGATTCACACCGTTTAGCTTAACTTAATTATTCTACTTTCATCAATTTATATTTCTTGCACTCTTTATTATTACTACTTATTTAAACTATTTTTTATTATTATTTATTTAGGCTATTTATTATTATTATTTATTTAGGCTATTTATTATTATTATTTATTTAACAACTTGGTTTCTTCACTCTAGGTCCCTGGGACTTTCTCTATTTGACAATTTAAATTTTCCTGAGTAATTTTCCGAATTTCCACTAATATGCTGAACTAATGTTCACTTATGTTGCATGTTTTCTTACACAAAGGGATCTTACATTATTATGGTGAATAGCATCTTTGTGGCTGCCAGTACTTTTGCTGACTCCTTTTCGTCCACGGGGCTTTGTCTCCGCTAGTTATTAGGGGGCCTTTTTCTTCCACGGTGTGAAATCTCAGACTTTCCGTTTTTTTCCTGCACAATTCCCTTGGTATATTTAGTTTATAAGCACCGGCAAATCACAAAAAAGTACACAAAACTCTTGCAGTTTCTTTGATTACGAACTGAACTTCGTAGATCTTTTAAGAATCGCAGGTCCCTGCTCGGGTGCCAGTTAATGAAATCCAGGCGAAAATTGGCTTTTTAAAAAAAGGCAAACTACTTTATTCCTCGAGGTCTACAATGCAACTAACTACAGAGTTTATTTTATGACAAAAATTCAACATGTTTTCAGATTTCTTAACAGGTAAGTCGCGACGCATTGTCAGCGGGTTTCAGGTGTCTTCCGTTTTCAGGTGAACCAGGTAAGCGCATGCGCCGGGGTCGTTGAAATGAAGTCACGCTGCGCGGTGTTAGGGACCGCGAGAAAGATGTTGTGTTTTTCCTGCGATCGATGATTAACTTATATAACTCCATTCAGATCTGAAAACAAATCAACCATGACTTTATGAAAAATTTCTGGGGCAACGTTAAGACCATAGGGAAGCCGCAAAAGGCGTTTTAAATGTGCAAAGTTCTGAGCTTTGTTTATCTAATTTGATCATCCAAAATCCTGAACTTGCGTCAAGGGTCCAAAATATTGTAGCACCATTCAGGGAGGATTTTATAGTTGCTATTTCCGGCAATGGGAAATGAGACCTCATTAAATTATTATTTAAATTTCGCGGGTCAAGGTACACAAGCAGACTTTTATTAGGTTTTTCTACGACCACAATTGAACTAACCCACTCTGTGGGACCATGAACTTTTACTATAACACCAAGTTTTTCCATTCTCTTAAGTTATTGCTTCAGTTTTTCGTTAAGTTTGAATGGCGGTTTTCTCGGAGAATCGACGACGGACTGCATTTTCTCTTAATATAAGACGACAATCAATATCTAAGCAACCTTGTCCTTCAAATAAATCTTTGTTGTTTTCAAAAATTTTATCATAATTTGTATTTAATTTTTCTAATTTCATGACACGTTGTATAAGATTTAGTCGAATACATTCTTTTAATCCAAGTATTATAGTCTTATCTGATTTTGAACTGGCACCGACAATAATAAAATTTATTTTATACTCCGTTTTATTTACTAAACATTCTAGACAACACTTTCCTCTTACATTTATTGTTTCACCTGAGTATGTTGTAACCTTTTTATTTTTGTTGTCCATTGGCAGATTTAATTTGTTAAAACTTTGCAGAGTCATTACGTTAATTTGTGCGCCTGTATCCAGTTGACACATTATTTGTTTACCATTTATAGTTATAAGTATCGTCCACGATGAAACTTCTTCAGGGCTATTCGTTGTATTTTACTTGATTGAATTTAGACTACCTAGAAAAATTGAATTGTTAGTACTATCTGTATCATCATCAATGTGATATTTAGGATCATTAGTTTTAAATAAATTTATTTTTTAACTGACCTGTTTCTACAAAATTTAGAAAAATTACCTATTTTGTTACATTTCAAACACTTTACTCCATCCGCTGGACATCTCATGTCATGAACTTGACCATACCGATTACAAACTGCGTCCGTCCGTCCTAGATTTTTATTACCCACTGTTGCGGTACTTCTGGTTGCTGCTGCCATCGATTTTGATGGGGCACATTTTGGAGTGTTTCTTCTGTACTGTTGCTTGGTTGCGTCGTAGTTATTGGACTGTGGCCTTTTCCAGGATTTATACAAATTTAGTTTATTAAGCTCAGATTCACTATTACTTGTCTCCGTTATCACATGTTTAAGTTGCACTTTACTGGTCTGAATAATGTGGGATGTTATTAAATGAGAATTCATTCGATTTCACTCCGAGTGTGTTTTATTGCTACTTAATTGTTTTACAAGGATGGTATAAACTAAAATACAGCCAATAAATCCAATTAAATTCAATAAATTAAATTTACAATAACAATTAGAAATAACAAACTTAAATTCGAAAAAGAACTCTATACAATCAACTCAAGGAAAATTTAACTACGTACTTGTATCAACTCTAGAAAACAAAATAATAAAAAAAAAGAATTGAAAGATTCCGTTATTTGTAACTGTGTCTGTCCCCGAACGTATATGTGCCAACACAGCCATTCGCCCGTTACCAAGCTGAGCATTTGAGGTAATCTATTCAACGATTTGTCATTTGGATTACCTTTTTACTCACTGGTATATCGAAAAAGGAGATTCGATGCTACGAGGCCCTCGCTAATATAGTCAAATTTTCCAGTCCCTGAGGTACTGCCCCAAGTAATCCTTGATCGTTTCCAGTGTGGATTCTACACTCACTGTTATTCGCAATCTTCCAACGTAAGGCATCCTATCTTTATCATTTAGTTCCTCTTTTTTGGGTCATATTTCTCCTTAGGCTCCATAAATTTACTTGTTTACACTTAAACTTCAGCATCTACCTGACAATTATGCGACAATGTTGTATTGCTTAAATTATTGCCCATTGCCCATAATTTTTTCTTCTGGCGTTGTACATGTTCAACATCATATCTGGCGTTCGGCGGTAAATTTCCTTCAGGATTTCGCTCGGAATCCAGTCTGGTCCCGGCGCTCCAATTTCTTCCGCTCTAAAAATTGGGAAGTATTCAACTTCGTTGAGGTCCAATTCCGCTCTAGGTGGGTGCGAAGGGAAGAGTCCGTCCACTATGTCCTTCATTTTGACAGCATCCATTTCGCACGGTGGCGTTTGAACCCCTATCTTTTTTGTCACCAGCTTGTAACCGAGGCACCACGGGTCCCTGTTAACGTCGTCTATGAGGTTTTTTCAGCAGCGGGCCATGCTCTTGCTTATTTCCGGTCGTAGTTCCCTCCTGGCTTCTTTGTATTCCGCTGATCTAATGCTCACCTCCTCTCGATCTCTCGCCCTCTGCGCAGCCCGCCCCCCCTTTTTAAGAAAATAATTTATTTGGTTCACGTCCAGCACATTTGATTTCTTACACTGGTATCCTTTCCATAGCCTTTTTAAGAAAGTAATCAAATTCCTATAGTCATGACTATTCATGATATGTTTGTTGTGGACAACACTTCTCAGCATTGAGTATAGTAATCATAAACTACAGGACGCTAAAATACGCATGAATTACAGTCTCGTTTATTGTTTTTATTTATCGTGAGGCCCTCCACTCATTGAATTTATAAAAAACAGCCTCATATTTTGGTCTTGAATTATCTGACAGAAAATTATTTAGAGTGTGTTTTGCCCGTTCAATTACATCAAAAGGAACATTTTTATTATCACTACTGCCATAGATAAAGAAATAATAAAGATTTTGCAATAGGGACGAATTTTTTGGCATCCTTTCAGTCAAAAAGAGTGTCTCCCAAAAACGCCTAAAAGGGCATTATTCATTGAATAAGTCGTTTCCTCCACAGCAGTCGCAGTGACCTAGTGCTGCAATAAAGCCGCACAAGTTCTTCTTGGTACATGTAACTGCTCATGGGTGCGAAAAGTTCGGCGGCTGGTGAATACAGATGTGTTTGTTTATTTATGCTTGTGTGAATGAAGTCTTATTAGTTTTGCACGAGACTGAGCAAAAGGGATCTGAAAGATTCATTAATAATGTAGTGCGCACTCATTTACCCTCAATTTATTAAAACAAATATGAGTGACTTCAAGTCAAAATAAGAATTAGTTCAGCAAAAACGAAAGAAATAAAAAAATTAAAAATTAATTAGTTATTATATTGCTTTTTCTTTGGTTTTTATAGTTTTTATCTTTCTGTTGTATAGTATATATTAAGAGTACCGTAAGGTAAAACGGTAGAAGTAAGTCAGTCACATATAGTCGGTCGTGGTCAATAGTCGATAGTGACATCCAGTCAGTCATATAGTCGGTAGTGATTCTTAAAATAAATGGACTATGTATAAAATTTAACTAAAGACTTTTAATTTACGCATTCATAACCACATAACATGGTGTCAGGTGTAAACAATTTGATAATAACTTGGTGTGGAAAACTGTAAAAAAATGGAATGCTTCAGTCCACCGTGTGAATTGAATTTCAATAAAACAAATTTATCGAAGGAATGGAAAAGTTGGTCTCAAAAGTTGAAATTATATTTGATTGCCGCTGATTTTTAAAGTAAAGGAGACGAGCGGAAAATTGCAATTTTATTGCACTGCATAGGCGCCGAAGGTGTGAAGATTTACAACACATTTAAATGGGAGACAAAGGATATAAAATATTCCGACGTATTAAAAACTTTTGAGAAACAATTATCTCCAAAGAAAAATGAGAGATACAAATTTCTCTCGTGCCGGCAAAAGTATAGTCAAACGGTTGAACAATTCATAACGGCACTGGAAAATCTGGCTTCCAGTTATGAGTACAATTCACTTGAAATAGAAATGATTAGAAATGTCTTCGTAATGGGCATTCAAGGCGAGACACTTAAAGAAAAATTAATCCGTACAGGAAATCTAACTCTGGAAAAGGCGGAAAAAATTTACAAAGCGTATGAGACCATGTTGGCTCGTAATCTGTAAAGATATAAAATAAATATTAAACAAACAAATTAATCAATGAAAATGAATTGAGTTACCTGCATGGAAGTCTCCATATGAATTTTGGGGAACTCCAGCATCCTTTGATTTGAAAATTGAATTGATTGGACGTAAACACACTTGTTTGGGTAGTCCCCACCCCCTAAAGTGAGAATTTGAGCACGCTGCTATTGCGCCGCATGGGCCAAGGGTATACGCTTAAACTAAAGGATGTGCTGAAACAAGAAAAGCAATTTGTGTTATAAAAAGTCATACTGACCTGAAATAAACGAAATAAACTCCCAAATTATCCATTGAGGATTCACAGATGCCGAGATATCTCCTGCGAGCAGTCGACAACTACCTGAAGGACCGGTACATGCTTTATAAGACGAAGGAGGGTCAACGCACGAAGAGACTGACGTCAGGAGCAGCACAGGGATCGATCCTGGGGCCGGACCTCTGGAACGCCACCTACGACAGCTCGCTTCGGATCGAATTACCAGATGAAACGAACCTATTCGGCTACGCGGATGATGTCGCCGTACTCATCGCCGCGCGTGATGTCTACCAGGCGCAACTAAAGCTAAGCCGGGTAATGCGTTACATAATCAAATGGTTGACGACACACGGACTGGAAGTCGTGATCCTCACCAAAAAGAGGATCCCGACGCTCCTCCCAGTGCTAGTTGGCGATGAGGTTGTGAACAGCAAACTGCGAAGAGCGTAACGGCCCTGGGCAGGCTAATGGCAAACGTCGGCGGGCCACGCCCGAGCAAGCGTCGCTTGCTAATGAGTGCAGTACATAGTCCTTCTGTACGGCGAGGAGGTTTGGGCCAACGCACTCGATAAGGAAACGTACAGGATGAGGTTAGCACAGGTTCAGAGAAGGGGGGCCTTAAGGGTGACATCCGCTTACCGCACAGTCTTGGGTCCATCGATCCTTGTCATAGCCGGAGTCATCCCGATCCACCTGCTCGCTAAGGAGCGCAGGTCAGTCTTCTACAGGAAGCACGAAGAGGACAGGGAGGCAGTGACCACAGAGGAGAGACGATACACTATGGTGGCCTGGCAGGATACCTGGGAACGGGAAACAAGAGGCAGATGGACGGCACGCCTTATCGGCGATATCAACCGCTGGCTAACGAAAGGACACGGGGAGACGGACTACTATCTGACGCAGCTTTTGAGCGGCCACGGATACTTCAAGGGATACCTGCATAAAATGGGAAAAGCGGAGTCAGACAGCTGTCTGTACTGCCCCGGTGTTAAAGACGACGCAGAACACACCTTCTTCCAGTGCACCAAATGGAGGTGGTGGAAGGAGGAAATACCAGCAGAGCTGGGGAGATCTTACCCGAGACGATAATGGACGTCATGCTCCAGACAGAGGAAAACTGGGCAGTGATGTCGGGTCAGGTGCAGCACATACTTCGGGCAAAGAAGGTGGACCTGGAGAGGCACGAAGCTCTTATGATCCCAGGAGACAAAAAAGGGGTCTAGCCCGAAGTAATGTGCTAAAAAGTCCCAAGCTAGTTCCCCGATGCGACAAGGGGGTATTTTAGCTGGTAGTCCGAAAGGGGAGTCCGGCACGACGGCGCACAATTCCCAAGTGCGTAAATGCATTCCAACTCCCTCCCAAAAAAAAAGAAAAGAAAAAAATGCACATTAATATTCGCAAGTTCTCTAATAAATTTCTTAATGCTAATTTTATTTTTCAACAGGTGGATCTAATTTCTGTATTCAAGGTTCATGTAGACAGCAGGAGCATTGCAACATAACAATAAAAAGCATTGAAGATAAAGGAGATATAATCTTGGTGAAAATACCGATCACAACAAATAATAAATCAAGATCATTCGTTGTCACTGAAGAATTTTATCAGTTTTATATTACGTATGCTGATTTGAGGCCACACTGATGTGTTTTTAGGTTTTTAATTATCGAAACGGCAAATGCATAAATCAAGTAATTGCAATAAACACTTCTGGCAATATGCCGAAAATAGTGGCCGAGCATTCAAATTTAGAAGATGCCGATTCGTATACTAGGCACACATTTCGAAGGTCATGTGCACAACTTTTAGCAGATTCAGTGGCCGATATTGGAACACGGTACTTCAGGGCTATATTGAGGACTCATTCAAAAATAAAGAACACGTTTCCTACAAAATCGTGGAAAACATTACCAATATAAACAAAGCAACTACATCAAAATCAATACCAACAGAAGATGTCGAAGACATTTCAGTGAATACAGATAATCGACAAACTGAGAATACAAAAGGAGGCATGATGACGATCAAAGTGAAAATGTAAAAATTCACAAATCCGCTCCAAAATACCACGGCCAACTCAGAATATGTAGTCGAAAATTATGCAAATAATATACATTTTCATTTTTATAATTGTTAAAATTTGTGAATAACCGTAAATGCACAAAAACACAATTTTTATTTGTAATGTTTTGTAAACGTAAGAATACTTATAATTATATATTTAATATGTGGCGCCCTATTCGCCACCACCAATGCACCGGACTTCATCTTCATCGGTCCTCGTCTTCATCGATCTTCATCCTCATCAATGGCGTCCAACCTCCCCTTAGTTGAGGCCTTGTAAATTATTAGATTAAAGAAAATAAAGGAAAATAAGTATGGATAATAAAGATCCAGCTAAGGTATGCTAATCCTTTAATATTTTTATATTAAATATGTAATAAGCATTATATATGTATAACTTACACTCCACCGATAATACGCTCGCATACCATAACGTAATGTATGAACCAAAATTTTAGTTTATATTTACTACTAGCCTTTTTAATTCTATATACGCGCAAATACAGAATTATTTTTTTATTTGCCAATACATGTCAGTCTTGTTCAGTTGTGGGGGCTTCATTTCAAAGTCATATGACATCACATAGTAAGTGGCGTGACAACAGAATTAGGCGCATCAAGTATTGCATTGTCACGCATTGTGACTTACAAATGTGCAAATTTCATCCTGTTCCTATAAAACGAACTAGTTCCGAATTGATTTCCGATATTGCAAGCAGACCGGTAGGTAACATATTTTAAACTAAATAAACGTTTCTAGAAAAAATTTCCTTAAATAGATTAGAATAGTTTATATTAACTATTATTGGCAAAAGTAAAATACAAAATAGTATGATATACATATCTACTTATATTACTAGCAGTCTCAATCATGCCTTTAGTTATTCAAATGTGGTCCCGACAACTCCTATGTATGCAGTCGTCAATAGCAATAAAAAAATCCTGTTTACTCTTTCAAGGTTGAATGAAATAATACTATGCCATTTGTGACGTTTAACAGTTTAACATTTTAAAATCGGCGCGTCGGTTGGAATAGCAGTTTGGTTAAGAGTACACCATTAAGGTTGCGGATTCCTACATGCAAACTTTGGTTAAAAAATATGCTCACACGAAAGCATCCATTTGAAACAAAATTTATATAAATCTTCATTAAAAGTTTTAAAATTTTATTTAAATATATGTGGGAGGAGTGGGTGACTAACTTAAAGAAACCTTGGTTTTAAGTGTACTTTTATTGATTCCGCGTTTAATAACCCAAAGTAAGCTTTAATTGTATGAAAAGAAGCACAAGTTGATTTAAGTAAACTAAATTGAGTAATTCCACGCTGGATGAGACTTTAAAAAGGTAATTAGAAAGCGGATTCTACGCGTCGGCGCATGGGGGTTTGGCTTAGCGGCTTATAAGCTTGGCCAGGAGATCGAAACTGATTGCTAAGCATTTTTCCGGCCTCACTAACTGCTTAATGGGCTGATAGCGACATAACGAGTTGATATCGTGATTTAGGTTTCGCTGCTCTACAAGTTGAGGAGACTACAACTGCCACATTCGGCTATTCTGACATCTTCATCTGACTCAGAGAGTCCTCTTAGCTTTTACCATAAGACCAACGTTTCATGTGATTGACGGCTGAGCTTGTCGTACTTGGTCCTTCGTAGTTTCCTACTTTTTGCACATCTGTTGTGGTCGGGATTAAAATTCTCCGCATAAGTGCGGCGGCAAATAATTTTGCCGCCATCCTTTTAAGAGGCTTGTGGCCGGTATAGACAGTGAACTTTCTACCTTGAAGGTAGCATCTAAAATTCCTCGTCGCCCAGACAATGGCCAATAACTCTTTCTCGGTCGTAGAGTAGTTACGTTCTGCCTTGTTTAAGGAACCATTAGCGTATGCTATGGGCTGATCTTTTCCTACTTCTCCTTGAGAGAGGACGGCCCCTATTGCTTCATTACTTGCGTCTGTCGTCAAGTTAAAAGGTTTATTGAAGTCAGGATATATTAATAGAGGGGAGGAAATTAAACAGTTTTTAATGTTTAGAAATGCTTCTTGGCATTTATCAGTCCAATTAAATTTGACATCCTTTCGGAGCAAATTTGTAATGGGTCTTACTACATATTTTTGAGAAATCTGGAATAAATTTCCTATAGTAATCGGCAAGTCCTAGGAAATGATTAGACTTGTCTAACAGTTCGTGGAACTGGAAAATTTTGGACGCAAGCTGTTTTGCTGGGATCAGGGAGTGCTCCTTTACTGGAACATTTGTGTCCCAAATATACCACTTCTTTTCGGAGAAATTGGCATTTGTCCGGTTGCAGCTTCAGGTTGTTTTCTCGCAACCTATTAAAAACTTTACGCAGCTTGGAGTTATGGTCCTCTAAGTTTTGTCCATATATTACGATGTCATCCAGATACACGAAACATTCAAGGCCCTGTAGGCCTGTGACCAGTTCATGAGGCGCTGAAATGTAGCGGGGGGCTCCTTTGAGCCCAAATGGCATTCGTTTAAATTCGTAATGCCCGTAACTCGTGCTAAGGGCTGCCTTTGGACGATCTTTGCAATCGACAAGCACTTGATGGTACCTACTGGCTAAGTCGAGGGTAGTGAAATACCTCGAATGGCCCAATTGGTCGTGAATGTCCTCGATCCGTGGAAGAGTAAAAGGTCGCCTATAGTTTTTTCGTTTAGCTTACGAAAATCTACGACTACTCTCCATTTCTTTTCGCCTTTTGGTCCCGGCTTTTTGTGGACTACTAATAGTGGCGAATTCCAAGGGCTTTTGCTTGGCTGCACTATTTTGTTGTCGAGTATATCTTTTATTTGCTCGTTAATTACGTGACGCTGGGTCTCTGGTAATCTGTACATTCTTTGGTTGATTGGTGCTTGATACCATTCGTACGCGTCAGATAGTCACCCTTTAGGTGGAATATGTCGTTGTATTCATGACATAATTCCAAAAATTTTTCCCTTTCTTGACTGCTTAAAATGGGGCTCAGGTTGAGTTCTTGCTCCAGCTTGGCTACACGCTCCTTTACTGGGTCAGTTGTATGTCGATCCGCCTGTGGGGTTCGTACATAAACCAGATTGGCTGTTTGGTCGCCTGCACCGTTTGATTTCGACTTTTGGGAGCTTGTTGCAGTTTTTGTGCTTTCATTATTATTACTCATGGTATTGGTTGGGCTCTCGGGCCCGGGGTCGCGAGCGCTGTGGCTGCTTTGGCTCTTTGGCCTTTCTCCGTCGGTTTTTTTACCGCGTTTAACTATACTTGGACTCTTTGATCCCTTCTTGCGAACTCTGCGGCTGCTATTGTCTATATTTATTTTATTTAGCCCGAGGTGTCTTGCACTCGGCTCCGTTAGCCCTTTTGTGGCGAACTCCTTTTGGTTACCCTCCGTGGGGTATAGTGGTGCTAGACTGTAATTATTTACTGGTTCTAGCAGCAAAGTTAGGTCTCTTAGGACTATCTGAGAATCGTTAGTGCTGAGGTATCCAGCAGGAACTTCGTTTTGTTTAAAGGGTACGATAATATTGGCTAAGAAAACGCCGTCGCCTAATTCTTGCGAAAGGCAGAGCATTTCCTCCGGCAATAGGAAGGGTAGTTTTGCCACCAATTGTGATCGTGCAGATACGCATATTGGCTCCCGCAGAGCTACTACATGCCGACTGATTTCACCGATCAGAGGTGTTTTCGCAAAATTTTCCGTACTGTTTCCCAATTGGCAACTTACTTCCGCCTCTGGGGAAGTTTCGATAACATGGCAGATGGACAGCTTAACCCCTTCGGATCCCATCTCTTCTGTCTATATATCGTTTTTTGTCGCCTTTTGGGGCAGTCACTTTTCGTATCCAATAAAATTGGTAACGAAAATTCCTCTAAATTGATTTCCGTTCGAGGAAATCGAAGTTTTCTGTCGGGGCCCTCTATATTGCAGTATTCCGCAAGAAAATCGTTCCCCAGTAGTCCTTCATGGGACAGAAGGGCGTTATTGTCGATTACTTGGAAAGTACAGGGAATTTTAGTCTCCCTTTTGCCAGGAAGTTCTTTAACAATATTTCCCTTACAGCTTCCCAATGTATGTTCTGTGCCAAATGGAGTTTGCAGGATATATGTCTTCTCGAGGTTAATACCCTCGAGAGACTTTAAAGCTTGCTTTTTTATCAAGCTTATCTCAGCGCCCGTGTCCACCACTAGAGGGGTCTTTTTATTTAGCCCGGTATCTAGGGGGAGCTCCACTATGGGAGTATTAGATCTGGGCGGTTGAGTGTACCCTAATTTTTCGTCGCTTTTTATAGTCGAGTCGGGGATTTCGGGCTCGACTGAGCCTCGTTTCCCTGGCTTCCTAATTCCCACCTGCGTTTGTATTCGCAAGTGTCTATTGTGTGCCCTTTTCGAGCACAGAAGCCGAAATTTTGTCCAACATTGTAGGCTCTACGCGTTTCGAAATTTCGCGACTCGTTATTATCTCGCGGGGGCCCCCGATTAGGGGGTCTATTTCGATTCCCGTTTTGTCCATGTATGGAATTATTATTGCTGCCCCTCTGACCGTTAGGGGGCTTTCTGTTGTCGTTACGGCGGCACGAAATAGTGTCATGCCCATACGTTTGACAATATTCACAAGAGGGTGTGTTTTTCCTCTTTAGAAAATCCGCGTAAGTGTGTCCCTTTATCTTGCAAAAACTGCAAGTGACTTTGGCGGCTATATCCCATGTTGCATTATGCACTTTAGCCACAGCTGCGGACGTGTTTGGTGCCGTTAGTCCAGACTTAGTGGCGTTGCGCGGTGCTGGTACCGGTGGCATGTTAACACTCGACACAGACGCGTACGCGGGTACGTTATTTTGGCACCCAGCTGTTCGATTAGTCAAACCCATGCCAGGAAATAGACTTTGTAGGTACGGAGAACTTTGCTGTAATCTCTCCATATCCAGAGCTTTCGTAGTGATTTGCTCTAGAGTACCTTCTGTCAAAGTAAGGATGTACTGACATAAATGCGGCTTTACTGTACCACTTCGGAGTGCATTCACCGCAAAATCCTCCAGTTGTGGCTTCACAGCTGTTGCCGTGGTCGCGCCGTACTTCCTCTCGGCCGCTTCGTTACACAGGGCTAAAGCTTGCTGCTTGCCGTGAAGGCATTGAGAGACTCCATGGGATATTGTCTGGTGGTGATTAATTTATTCACCAGCTCCTGGTAGGTCTCTCTGGGAAGATACGCCCTGTTTAGGCGATCTTCGAAATCAATGAAACTAACTGGCGGTTCAGCGATAAACAGCTGATAGGCTGCTCCCCTTAGACGGGTAAGTAGAATTCGAGGGAAGGGAACTTTTTCCTCTTCCGTCAGGCAACTTTTGACCTGATGGCAACAACCCAAGAACGTTTGGAGCTCCTGACTCAACAGCGGACTGGGCTCACCCGTGTATAGGGGAATCATCTGGGTCGTATATTTAATCACTTTGTCAGTTGCCATTTTTGAGCACTTTTCCTTTTCACACTTCGCGGAAGTAAGCGTGGATGAAACTTTCTGAGGAAACTTAGGGCTACCGAACGACTCGTCTGCGGATGAAGATTCCGCGGATGTAGCACTTAACCACCCGGACAGGTCGTGAATTACAGATTCGAGTTCACTGACACTTCCACTTTTCAAGCTTCAATCTATTGCACCAGTCTTATCTACTAGGGAGAAAGGTTGCGAGCGTTCTTTAAATTTTCTACTTTTTTCGCGAAATTACTCTGAATCTCGTTTATCTGTAGCAATTCGAGCTTCTCTTTGCTCGCTAACTTCTTCAAATTTTTTATTAATTGAATCAAAATACCGATTAGAAAATCCGGCTTCTGACGCTCGCACTCTTCCTAACAGAAATTTTAGATGATATTCTCGACTTACTGGTAAGGAACGGGGTATCACAGTTCCGCTTCTGAGTTTTAGGCCGGGCTGGTGGGCTCCTGCTTCAGGGGGCGTTGAAATGCTAGGTTGCTCTTTCGATGTTGTAGCCGATGCGGCGTATTGCTCCCTCGATGCTGCTGCTGAAGCGCTAGGGTGCTCTCTCGATATTGAAGCTAAGGCGGCGGGTTGCTACCTCGATGCTGTTGTTGAAGCGACGGGGTGCTCCCTTGATGTTGGAGTTGCTGTCTTGTCCTCCTCAGCTGGGACAACTTCTCCCTTCTGGGGCAATCGCTCAACCAATGCAATCCCTCGTTGGTGGCTTGATGCACGACTGGAAAATTGCAGGGAGATCGCTTGTCTGCCTGGAACAGCGGCGACTAAATTTGTTCTCCTTTAAAGGTAGGGTAATTGCTTGCGCGCCTGGAGCAGAGGCAACTATAGTTGTATACCCTGGAGCGTTGCGGTTTTTCAAAGCCCAATAATTCGCAAGATCAAGGTTTTTCAAGCTCTTAAAGACTTTTCAGGGCTTCCTTGATCCTACCGGCTGCGCCAAATTTGTTGCGTATAAAATTAAACTCCGCTTTTATATTTATTCTCGGGCCAATCCCGAATTTGTTTAGTACAACTTTTAAATTGCTTTGAAGGGCGAGCGATGTCTCGAGGTCTGGCCGCCGAGAACTTAAGGTTCCCATCGGCTCGGCGGGTGATCCCGCTGGCAGCGCACATTTTTGCACGGGCCAGACGAAACCGGAGTTGCCCGTGTTGCATTTCCGTCCACCCAACTGCCGGCTAAGAGGGTTTGGTTGCCCAGCGGTATCGATTTTACAATTATCGATTTTAGTCGATACCGCTACGCAACAGATGGAATGTCTACGTTAAGAATAGAGTCGAGGAGATCAGGACGTATACGCAGTTGGCAGATTGGAAACACTGTCCGGGAGGAAAGAATCCTGCGGATTTTTTGACTAGGGGCCTATCCTGAGAATCCCTTGCGGCAGAAAGGATGTGGCTTTAGGGACCGGATTGTGTGTTGAAGGCCGACTGCTGCTTCAATGATGGAACCACTTATAGGGAAGAACAGAAGAAATTTCTCTGCTTGCGCTCCAATTAGATGATACCTATGATTTCGACGAGATTCTGCAGCCTTTATTCAACCTGGAGAATTATAGTAGTTATACTAAAGTTGTCAAAGTAACAGCTTATATTCTGTGTTTTATTTGGAAGGTGCGAGGACAGAAATTGTCTGATAATAAATTTCTCATAGCTGCGGAAATTCATTCCGCTGAACAGTACTGGCTGAGATATACACAAAGGCGTGTTGCAGCCGAGACAGGAGCCTTAGCTGCTGGGAAACCTTTACCGAATGCTTAGGATATCCTAT
This sequence comes from Tolmerus cingulatus, assembly GCA_959613345.1. Classification (NCBI taxonomy): domain Eukaryota; kingdom Metazoa; phylum Arthropoda; class Insecta; order Diptera; family Asilidae; genus Tolmerus; species Tolmerus cingulatus. The sequence goes on along the minus strand of OY390708.1, from coordinate 31,661,700 downwards.
GCTTGCACCCTTATGTAGATGACAAGGGCCTTATGAGACTTGGCAGCCGTCTTCAGAGTTTATCTGGAAATATTGATGGTGCTTTCCCAATAATTTTGCCTAAGAACGCATTTTTAACAAATTTCATTATCTCTGATGCTCATCTTAGAACATTGCATGGAGGAGTTAATGCTGTTATGGCCCGTTTTCGAAAAAGATTCTGGGTACTGAAGTGAAGACCACCTATAAAAAAATTGTTGCGGAATCGCGGAGTATGTCGTCGCTTGTATGGGAAGCCGGCTAACCACCCCTTTGCCCCGTTGCCTAGGACGCACCTTGTTTCTTCGAGGCCATTCGCGACCTCTGGTTTGGGAGCGACTAGTAAAGAGTGTCAAGAATATCTTAAAGGTGGTGATAGGAAAATCCGTGCTTTCCCTAGAGGAATTGCGAAGGGTAGTGACAGAGGCTGAAGCTTTGATAAACGAGCGACCATTAACGTACATAAGTGAAGATCCGCTGGATTTGAACTCTTTGTCGCCTTCTATGTTTTTAGTTCCCGTATCTTTAAGTGAGGAAGTCAGTGATTTGGAATTTCAAGGAGACTGCTCGACTGCGCTGAAGGAAAAATGGAAGGGTAGAAAAGGAATTTTGAGTAATTTGTGGGCTAGACGATGGAGTACGCAAATTTGCTTCGCTCTTTTCATCTATCCAAAAACTGCAGCGCTGAGAGGAATCTGGAAGAGGGAGAAATCGTATTGGTATTCAACGAAAATATGCCCAGATCTTTATGGAGGTTGGCAGTGGTGGACGACGTCTTCCCTGGACGAAACGGAAAGATCAGAGCTTCTCGTTGAGATTTAATGATGGTTCCTGTCTCCGTAGACCTGTTGAATTGCTCTATCCGTTGGAGATTCTAGATTCATTGCCGGGCCGAAGGATGTTGAAGAATGTAGCAGAGAGGCGGCGCCTTCTTTATTCGTTGCTTTGTTTGACAGCTGGCGATTCTCCACGATTCTCCCAGTAAAAACTTCACTTGTCTTTTGAATGTTGGTCAGAATAGTCACCAAAAATAAAATTATGTGATTAAAACAAAAAAAGTAAGTTCAATTGTACGAAAAGAAGCACAAGTTGATTTGGGGGAACATTTTAAGAACAGACCCATGGGTCGGATTCTGATGAAATGTGGCCTGCGCATTCCGTTGGGGCCGAAATGGAAGAATCCGAAAGAATTTTGCCGCGGCGGCCTATATTTTCGAAAATATTTAACTTTCAAATTTTGACCAACTGTCAAAACTGAAAGTTCAATTTTTTCGAAATTGAACGCCACATTCCATTAAAATTCGACGCGGGGTCGCGGATCTAGGTGTTTGCACTTAACTCCTCACTTCACACACAATATCCTGCAAAAAATAAATATTTTTAATCATAAAAATGCAAAAAACATACCTTTTCTTTTCCCTCGCTGCGTCAGCCGCTGACGATGTCCTTTGTTGACGCGGTTGTCACTACATTTTCAATTCTTTTTAGTTTCTTACAGATGCCCACATTGTCATCCTGCGTTCGAAAAATGTGTTTCAGCTCCTTATCACTCAGAAAGAATTTTCGGCATTTTACGACATATTTTCCCTATTAGATTTGCAATTTATTTGCATTGTCTATTCTTCTAAGTGCTTCGAAATATAAATATATACACATATATATACATGTGCACATATATATCTATGTATATATATGCATATATATAGATATATATATGTATATATGTATATGCATAGATTATAATTATCTATATATATATATATAGATATATATATGTATATGCATAGATTATAATTATCTATATATATATAGATATAATCATAAAGCGCGCGCGCGTGTGTGTGTGTGTGTGTGTGCGTATACACATATATAATACATATTCACATTCGCCTATATAAGAATACATGCATATATGAATATACCTTTATGATTATATCTATATATATATATAGATAATTATAATCTATGCATATACATATATACATATATATATCTATATATATGCATATATATAGATATATATGTGCACATGTATATATATGTATATATATTTATATTTCGAAGCACTTAGAAGAATAAACAATGCAAATAAATTGCAAATCTAATAGGGCAAATATGTCGTAAAATGCCGAAAATTCTTTCTGAGTGATAAGGAGCTGAAACACATTTTTCGAACGCAGGATGACAATGTGGGCATCTGCAAGAAACTAAAAAGAATTGAAAATGTAGTGACAACCGCGTCAACAAAGGACATCGTCAGCGGCTGATGCAGCGAGGGAAAAGAAAAGGTATGTTTTTTGCATTTTTATGATTAAAAATATTTATTTTTTGCAGGATATTGTGTGTGAAGTGAGGAGTTAAGTGCAAACACCTAGATCCGCGACCCCGCGTCGAATTTTAATGGAATGTGGCGTTCAATTTCGAAAAAATTGAACTTTCAGTTTTGACAGTTGGTCAAAATTTGAAAGTTAAATATTTTCGAAAATATAGGCCGCCGCGGCAAAATTCTTTCGGATTCTTCCATTTCGGCCCCAACGGAATGCGCAGGCCACATTTCATCAGAATCCGACCCATGGGTCTGTTCTTAAATTAAGCCGAATTGGGTAATTCCACGCTGGATGAGACTTTAAAAAGGTAAGTAGAAAGCGAGTTCTAAGCGTCGGCTTATCGGGGTTTGGCTTAGCGGCTTATCAGCTTCGCGGGGAGATCGAGACTGACTGCTTTACTTTTTGTTCGGCCTCACTAACTGCTTAATTGGCTGATAGCGACTTAACGGGTTGATCTCGTGATTTAGGTTTTGCTGCTCTGCAAGTTGAGGAAACTACAACTCCCACATTCGGTTATCCTGACATCTTCATTTAACTCAGAGAATCCTCTTCGCTTTCACCATAAGACCAACGGTTTATGTGATACAAAACAATAAAATTAAAATCAGTATTTATGGCTGCAAATCATCGTTTTGTTTTAGAGTGAATGAAGTTATGGGAGAAATATGATGTATACATATAAAATCGAAAGTTGGTTTGTTTGTTTTTGTTGTTTGTTGCTCAACGCCGAGTCCATAATTTTCACTTTTTGGGTGAAGGTACTACATATTCCGGCCCAACATATAGACTAGTTTTTATTCGCGAGTTTTAAAATGGCGGACCCAAGATGGTGGCCAAAAATTGAAAATAGTAAGAGATTGGCATAAAAATTGGTACTCAGGCGCTTTGAGATGTCCTTATTGCAAATCTATGTTCGAAATTTGAAAATTTGAGATGGAGGATCCAAGATGGCACCCGAAATTTTTGTACACGGTGTGAAACCGGGCAACCGATCACGCCTAAACACAGAATTCGATTATATTCTTTTTTGGGTGAATATAGGCTACTTTTTATTCGCGAATTTCACAATCGCGGACCCAAGATGAAAATTGATATTTGGGAGTTTTGGAAGTTCTTATTAAGAATCCAGTGTCGAAATTTGCAGTTAAAGATGGCGTATTCAATATGGTGATGATGATTTGTCAACTTCAACGAATTTAAATGAAAATTAGTTACTATGGATATTTTGAGGTAATCTCGAATTTACTATAAAAAATTGGAAATTCATAATGGCGGACCTAATCCGGCGGCCAAAATATTTGTACACCGGGTGGAACCGGGTAACCCGGCTAGTAGTTCATAATTTTCAAATTTTCGAAATTTTTCTATGGCTTAATAAGCAGCGGGAACTCTGGGCAATTCTGGAATCATGTCAGCTTATTTTTGTCATGGCGAATAAAAAAACTCATTGTACAGCAATAGAAACTGACTTTATTTCATTCTCTTTCTCATATATATAATCATCTCTTTCTTTATATACAAATAAATCCTGGTAACATTTATAGATTACGTTTCTTTTCGTAAGTGCTCTTTTCGCTAAATTACATGTTTACTTTTACAGGTTTTACATTTATTCAAAAGTTTGCATGTGCAGTTGATCTTATTAAAAAACCAAAAAACTTAAAAAGTTCTCTCTGCTTTTTCAAATATCGTTTACCTAAGCACAAATTCCGATTTTTCGCTTCTTGTTGATTTTATTCATTTTAAGTTTAATCGTCACTGGTCATTATTTGACCGCATTACAATTAGCTTAATAAGACTATTTCATTTGACCGCGTTTTGTGTTGTGTTCTTGTTCTGTTAATTATTTCCTAAGTTGAGTGAAAATATTCTACAATTTTTGCTTCATTTAGTTTTTCTTGTCCTATCGGAAACTTGTTTTCACTCGTATTCATTTATTTTTTTGTTTAAAATTGATTTCCATGATATTTTGCATATCTATCATGCGTAGATATACCGTGCCCATTGTCATTTTTTATCAAACCTATTTATCGTAACCTCATAAAGGTTCAAGGCCTAAACACTTTGGAGTTACATTGAAGAAAAAGCACGCATCACATTAATATGTTCCGTTCAGAATTCTAACTTTTTATTTGAACCCTTAAAAAAGAACTTTAAGAAGACTACGTTACGTGCGTCTGTTTTTTTAAGTCCAGCACCTCAATTTATAATGATTAAATTTCCTTTTGAAAGACTGATTTTTTAAAGGAATCTTGCAAGTTTTGTATGGAAACATTATTCCAGTCGATTTGGCGGTAATCTTAGAATAGAACTGTACCAGGAGATGTAGGTACCACGAGAATTGTAAAAACGATAATATGACGCTGTCGCGTACCTGGTGATTGGGTATTTTAACGAATGCAGCTCGAAGAGCAAAGAAGAAAAAGAAAAGTAGAGCTGTCAATTGTTGGCGGTTTAACACGGTTTAACACGAAATATACATATACAGTAGATAAAAGTATCTAAAAGTTTTTGCGAGTGTTTAACTAAATATAATTTAATTCGACACGGTTTTCTACTATTTAAATGCTGCTGGCAGTTGCATAAAACTCCAAATAAGTTCCGGCGCTACAAGACGCTAGAAGATTGCTGTCAACAAGCTCATTGAACTCTTTCATGGAGCTTGTTGGTGCTTCGTAAATTGGCAGTTTTTTCATCGAACGAAGCTATGATGTTATCAGACCAATCAAAATATAGCAATTTTCGAGTTATAAAGAATAACCTATTTTAATAATATTCGAACATGTACCTAGGTAGCTGCCATTTGAAATAAGACCCTGTAGACAAATTCTAGAGACAACTTGGTTTTTATATTTACCTATGCATACGAAAAACGTATTTTTTCTTTTAACTTCAGAATTAAAAGTGGGTAAAACTTTAAATTTATATATACTGTTATGCTACGGGTTCGAATTGGTGCCATAATTACTAGTCTCATCATTACTCAGAATCAAGAGCGAAGTGTTTCAGCTATCTAATTTTATTGAGGTGTTTGCTTAAAACGAGTTGTCTTAGCTTTCAGCAGTGAGCACGAATTTTAACATTAAGTTAAACGAACTCATTATTAAAATTGTATTATGCTATAATGATTTTCAAAAACCTTATGCTGTACTTACATTCCAAGTATTTCGTAGGTTTTCTACGACACATATTAACTTTTGATCATGAGAAAATTCTAGCCAAATCGGCTGGTATCAAATAATAATACAAAACGTGTGATTTCTGTATTAAAGTCAGATGTTTTATTATTGTGGGTTTATTCTGGTGTTACTAAAATGTAATTAAAAATGGCTAATTCAGCAGTAATTAAAATATACTTACTTAATTATAAGTAATATTAATACATATCTATTAGTGATATAATTTTATCGGTTCAACAAAATATTTTGCGAACGATTTTCAACCAGCAAACCGCGAAGTTACAAAGCGGGATATTTTCAAAATGTACATTATCTCCTTCGAATCAGACAAATCAATGTAACAATTTGAGGCATTCGTGAGATATGTATATCACATTAAACTTTCCGGTTCTGGTAAATTAAAAATATTACATTCACCTCATTGCCGTAGCGTGAATCTATCGTATATATTTTTCACTTCACAGTGAAAGTAAAATTTTGAAACTGTGATTCAGTGATAGTTTGGATGTGCTTGGCTACGTGGACTGGAAATCTTCTGTTCATTGAGTCCACAGTGAAAATCAATGGTTATATCGCAATTTAAGAAATTTACAGCCTAGTTTGCAGAAATTAAGTCTCAAAACACCCTGGGTCTTCCAACAAAACATGTAAATACAAATGTAAATAATGTGAATGCCTGTTATTGACATTTGACTGTTTACATTTGTTTCTTTTTAACGAATTTCATTGTTATTTTGTGAGTTTAGAATTATTTCATTATTAGTATTTTAGTGAGACAAGTGAGTTCGGTGCTTCTAATATTGAGTATGATTACATTCCTTTGGTTGAAGAGGACAGATCAGAAGTTTCTGATGTTGAGTCAGAAGCTGAAGTCAAAAACTAAATTGACTCTCAGGATTCAAGTGAAAGTTTTGAACAGGAATCATTTGCAAGTATTCGTATTGCTAAATATGGAACTCAGAGGCAGCTCGATCCACTTCCAATCCAAGAACACACACTAGTAGTCGAAACATTATTCGTCAACGGGACGGTGCTGCATCTTTAAGTAAACTTTACAATCCAATGGAAATATTCAAAAATATTTTGTCCAATGAAATGCGTAACATAATTTTGCGGGAAACTAATTCAAGAGTAATTAAGATTACTGAAGCATACAATTAAAGCTGATGGAACATTACCTGATATTAGTAAGTGACCGACAGAACAAATATTCAAACCATTCGCAGAACAAGAATGGGATACATTTTTTGACAAAATAATTTATAGTGTGTGTAGGTCTAACAGAGAACATTTGACTGAAATATGGAAATGCGATAACTTACCATTATTTCGAAAAATAATAAGTTACGTTGTGTATTACCGTTGACGAACAGTTGTATGGATATTGTGGGCGGACTCGGTTTACTCAATTGTACTATGTCATCGAAACCCGAAAAAAATATGTAGATTAAAATATTCTGGGCTTGTGATGCAACTAGTAATTCCTACCTTCTAAATGGATAAATATAAACTGGATAGTCAAGTGATTTCAATCATCAAAAAAATGTCTGAGAACGCACTGTTTTAGAGAAAATGCATTATATTTCAAAAACAAAATTAGAAATATTTTTCTCAATATCATACAAAATGCAAAGAGGTTTCTTGTCATTTTATAGTGGATTTAAGATATGTTGTAGTTTCCTAAAAATATTGTAAATGTTAGATTGGTCAAAACATTCAAAATAATATACTCAACAAATAGGAGGAAATAGCAACTATCATAAAGGCATAAAATATCCTTTTTTTACAAATTTGAAACTGCAAAAAATACGAGGGTTAGCCATCACTCGCATGAGCGTTAATGGAACAAACAAAATATAACGTAAGTTCAAATGCAGGGCAAAATTTTGATTATATTTTCGTTTGTGATTTTTTTCTTTTTTGGATTATATTACTCAAATGTTTTTTAGTTCAAATTATAGAATGAAAAAATATTAAAACTTAAATATTGAGATTATTTTAGTGTATACATAAGTTCAATTTGTCTTAAATATAAGGAAATCAACCGAAAAAGTTGTGTGTCAGATGTATACAACATTTTGACGCTCACTGTATACATACACATATATAAAAATTAATTGCATGCGTTAGTTCGCAAAAACCCGAGAACGGCTCAACCAATTTGGATGATTCTGTTTTTCCTTTCTTCGTTTGAATATTGGGGTGGGCTTAGGAAAGAAGAAAATTTGGAAATATCTAAAAATTTTTCAAAATGTAAATGGTAACTAAAAACTAAAAATAGTTCAAAATTTGATAAAGAAGCATACAAAATTAAATTTAGCTTAGTGCATCGGTAAAGCCAGAAAGGCAACTATCGATGAGGGAGGTAGTATTCGTGTGAATTACGTAAATTAAATATTTAATTGGTATACCGGGCAACGCGCGACGAGGCGAGCAAGCTAGTTAATGAGTAAATAAAATTTGATCAAAGTCCCCAGTAGGGAAAATGAGAAGCTCTTACCAATGGAGTGCATTACTTCAGCGCTGATTTTACTTCAAAAAAGTAAGCGCTTGAAATGTAATGCATTCAGAATCCAACTACTAAGTAAATGAACTATGAAACCTATTTACTTTCCAAATTCCCAGGTAATGCTGAGGGTAATGCCTCGATGCATCTTGCGCGTTCAGCTGCGCTGTTCTTCGCAGTTTTAGGAAAATTCCAATTTCCAGTTTTTTAACTTTTTGTAAGGCTAAAGGGCGGATGTGCACTTCGAGATTAATTTTTGTAAAGACAAGTTGTGTTTGATTTGTTTTTATTTTGGTATTGTGAAAGAAAGTGAAGTTTTGTGATCAAGTTTACTATTGGAAAAAAATTGTAAGTATTCAATATTTAATTTTATACAACTAGGGGCACATTTGTAAATGCAGAACTAGATCAAAATCGAAAAAATTTCAAATGAAAAATTAACTGCAATTACTAGGAAACAGGCATTTTTTGGAGTTTCGTAATGAAATTATTACAATTGTTTTGATTTCCAAAATATTAAATAATCAAAGTTGTTTGCATTGTGATTTCCATTGTGATTTGTTAAATGATAATTTCAAAATATTTTTAAAATTTTACCGGTTTTACATTTACGAATAGCTTTATGAAGGTCCTTTGTTTTGAAAAAATGTGTGAAAAGTAATTCCGCACTGCAGTAATTAAATTGTAACACATTAAATGACATTGAAAGACGATATACTTATATCTGAAATTAATTTTAATTTAATTATCAATTAGAATATTGTTACAATATCATTCAGAACAGATAAAAATAAATTGATTGAGGGTCCATTTTTCTCAGTTGGGCTTAAAAAATAAGCGATATTCAAGATTTTATTTAAAAATAAATAATAATGAACCAATGAACGTAAATCTGCACATTATATGTATATTAAGTCTTTGAATAAATTTTCGGATTTTCTAAATAAATTTAATGAGTACTAAAATCCCTCCCTCTGTAGCAAAATTGTCGTGTTGAAGACGGCGTGCGTAATTGGCGGAAGTCTTACGGTCTGGGCATATTAATTCAAATATGAAAAGAAATTATTTTCTTAATCTATAGTGTCGAATAATCAGCGAGGTATAACTGAAAACCACACTGTATTTGAATTTATAAAACTGTTATTTCTTTTATTTTTATCTAAATTTTCTTCAAATTTTTGTTTTCAAAATAAAATATCAGTATATACCTAATGCCTTGATGCCTTCTTATTTCGGTTTATTATTTTCCGTTGTGCATTAGGTAAAATTTGGGTTTTTCCATTAATAAAGGAAATGCATTGGGTCGCATTGTGCGCATTTTCGTAAGTATCATAAATACCCTTTTTTATTAGTTTGTTATTTCGTTTGGATAAATTATTTTATGACGGTCAGGGCTCCAGACGGTCGAGCCTCCAGATGGTCGACGCTTGGATGTGATTTTTTGCAATTTGCTATTTTGTGCATTTTAAAGACGCGACGACATATACATAGGATATTGTGGACGGAGTAATCGCAAATTTTTTTAAAAATTGACAAAATTACATAACGGTGGAATTTATAAAAAGAAAAAATTATGTTTTCCGTGTAATTTTTTTCATTTCGTGTCATTTCCCACTTTTTTTCGATAATTAATGAAAGGATTTCATTATATTCCTTGTATATCTATCTATCTACCTAAGAAAACTATTTATCTTTAGTTAAACAAAATTGTCGCCTTTTCGAAGTTTCTAATTGTGTTATTTACTATTTTATTTTATGAATATCGTAATACAAATATTCCCTCTTAATTAATTTATAGAAATATGAACAGGACTCTGTATCGAAAAATAAAATTGGAGAAGGAGAATATTTCAAATAGAATAAATGCGAATACGAGTGTAGAGACAATAAATTATGATGATTTGAACATTGATGAAGCAGAAGGTGTTTCCGAAGAATTGTACCAGGAAGAAAGCGCGAATAATCCTCAAGACGACACAAGATATAGATGATGAAAGCAGTAACACCATAAAAAAAAAGCTAATAGAATGGTGTCTAAGATACAAACCAACGAGGGAATCATGTGAAGGACTGCTGAATATCTTAAGATCTGAAGGACATAAATTACCGAAAACTATGGAGACTTTATTGCAGAAAAACCGAGAAAAAGTTATTGTTAGAACGGTATCCCCTGGAGAGTACTGCCATTTTGGACTAGAAAAACAGCTCCTACAAATTTCAAATATTATAAAAGGTTATGAAGAGGTTGTTGTTGATGTCGGTATCGATGGGTTACCACTTTTCAAAAGTAGTGGAAAGGCATTGTGGCCAATATTAGGAAAGGTCGTAAATATCGAAAGACTTAAAGTAATATTAATAGGTACTTACTTAGGTGAAAAAAAACCTGGGAGTATTGAAACCTACTTACATGATTTTGTACATGAAGTAAATAAATTAACAACAGACGGAATTAATGTAGATAACAAGATAATTAAATTTAGATTGAGAGCATTTATTTGTGATGCCCCAGCCCGTTCTTTTATAACAGGTACATTGGGTCATAATTCACTAAATGGTTGCAGTAAATGCACACAAACAGGAAAAAGCATAAGCAGAGTGATAACTTATAGTACAGAAATTGCAGAGTTACGTACTGATGAAAGTTTTTCGAGCCGAAGAGATTTAAATCATCATGCCATTTATTACAAGAATGAAAAAACTCCATTACAAACTGTAAACGTTAACATGGTTACCCAATTCCCATTGGATCCCATGCATTTAATTGATTTAGGAGTCACTAGAAAAATATTACTAGCAATTTTGAATGGGAAAACAACAATTAAATTAAGTCAACAACAAAAGAATTTATTGTCAACAAAATTAGTTTCATTGGGGCCTTTCATACCAAAAGAATTCAGTAGGAAACCTAGATCCTTTAGTGAAATTTTGAGGTTCAAAGCAACTGAATTCAGGCAATTCATTCTCTATACAGGATTTGTTGTTTTGAGAGATGAACTTCCTTCAGATTATTATTATCATTTCCTACTTTTATCTTGCTGTTATAGAATTTTAAGCAGTCCTAAAACTTATAGAACTAATATGGCAACTGCAAATGAAATGATTCAAGAATTTGTCAAATGCTTTCCTTTATTATATGGTGAGAACAGTGTCACATATAATGTCCATAACCTACTACACATAGTACAATGCATAATAGAAACAGGGTACATAAATTCATTTGCAGCTTACACATTTGAAAATTTTATGCAGGAGATAAAAAGAACTATTCGAAAACCGTCACAAATATTACAACAACTTTTCAATAAATACTGTTCACAGAACCTAATAATAGAGAAAGAAAAATATTACTTCAAGAAGAAAAGGATTACGTTTGAACACGGATATTTAAGTTCATCACAACCAGACAACTTTTGTTGTGTTCACCCTTCCGTGCCCATAAAAATTTTAAGATTTTTACAAGATGAATCCAAGTATGTCATTGGAAAACGATTGAAAAATATGGAAGAATGTTTTAAGGAACCAATGCTGTCAACATCGTTAGACATATTTCAGTGGGACGGAAGCCTCTCCGATGATGAAGAACAATTTAAAGTGGAAGATATTTTGTACAAATTTATGTACTTACCCTATGGCACGGGCTTCACATTAATTCCAATTCTTCATTCCCACATTTAGCGTAATAAATGATATTTCCATTCAATACTTAATGTACTAATTTTTTCACTATTTTATCCTTTTTAGGCGTAGAAATGGCGAATGGAAATATTCCTCCAAGAGGGGCTTTACGGAAAATGAACGCCGCCATTGGGCCTGACGCTTTTTTTGGAGGTATTAATTTGTATAGTCGTTTTGGGGACCATAATTTGCTTTAATTTTATATTGGGCTTGAATCTGGTACGAATCATTTATTTTTAATTTGCACACATCAGTTTTTACAAGCACAAAAGGAATATAAAATTCTCAAATGCAAGTCCTAAGACCACTACTGCCAACACGTTTCACACAAAATATTGGAATAATTTAATAATTATTTTGTACATAGATCAACACCCTCCACAAAATGTTCTGGTTGAATTGAAATCGGAACTAGTAGAGCTAAGAGCACAAGTTGGACAGTTAAAAAATCAGAATCAGCAAATGATGATAGTTTTTGCCGAAAACAATGTTTTGCTGAAGGATGTAATGAAAAAACTGTCGCCGAAAAACCCTCAACTTGCAAAATTTCCAATAAGGACGGAAGAAGAGCTCCAAAATTTGGAAAAAGAAATCGAGGAAAATGAGGATGACATTGTAAGTTATATTATCATACGAAGCTATATTATATATTACTTTTATATATATATACACTCCGCGACAACTGGATAGCACACCCCTTGAAAATCACGATTTAGAGGTATTTTTCTATAGAAGGGCATACAAATTTTTGCAGGTAGGCATTCTCTCCGTTGTTTAAAGGTAATTAGGAATTGTCTACCTCTCCTACCCCTCTCCCATTCTGAGAACTCCTAATTATCTGGAATTAGAGTGCGACAAGTGGATAGCACAAAGAAACGAATTTTGAAAATAAACTCAAATTATTTACGAAAAATATTATTATTTTATTTCAATAATGTGTATGACCACCCTTCTTTTCAATTACTTCTAGCATTCTAGATCTTAATGATTTAAAGAGCATTTTGAGATATTTTGTTGGCATCGTGTTCCACGCAGACTTTATGGCATCCTTGAGCTGCTCAACATTGGCATATTGGCGTCCTCCTTGGTACACTATCCGTGAAAGATGTCCCCACGCGTTCTCTATTATGTTTAAGTCAGGAGAAATCGCTGGCCAATCAAGCATCTGAACTCCGTTGCACTCAAAATATTCTTTTACTTTTCGAGCCGTATGAATTGCGGCGTTATCCTGTTGCAAAATGTAGTCGTTTTCAAACCGGTTGTTTGTGGAATGCACGATCTCTTCGTCCACAACTTTGATGTACTCATCGCTGTTCATACGGCCACTCACGAAACGAATATTCGTTCGTTTACGATACCCAATACCTCCCCAGACCATAACTCCACCTCCGCCTTGCTGTCGCCGTGTTGATATTAATTCGTCCTTTCTTAGGTCATGAAAATAGTGTCGGAAGCCATCAGGACCATCGAGGCAAAACCTCTTTTCATCAGAAAAAATGACCTTTCTCCAGCGTTTCTTCCAACCGATATGGCTCTTTGCGAAGGCGAGTCGAGCTTCACGATGACGTTGTTGAAGACGAGGTTTTCTCTTCAGTCTTTTCCTCTGAAGATGTTCTGCTTCTGCTAAACGGCGTTGGCACGTCCTTAGCTTCTTTTGCACGTCCGTAATGCCTGCTGTTGTAGCAATTTCCCTTGTTGTTGACGCTGAATTCGACGCTTCTCGTAGCAAAGCCCTCTCATCCCTAACAGAAAGAGCATATTTTTTGCAGGGTTTGTACCTCCGGCCGTAGTTTTCGGGGTCAGCCAAATAATTTTGAATGACTTTACGGCTCCGGCCTAAGTGTTTCGCTATTTGGCTTATGGAACACCCCTCACCCCGCATTCGACCGATTAACCGAATTTCGGTTACATTTAAACTTTTTCCGCGTCCCATGTTCGAAAATGTTCTTCCTTTTTTTCCAAAAATTATCTATAATGCACTCTACTAATGATGTCACTACAAAGTGCAACTTAGAATTGTGCCGGATCGCAAAAAAATGTGTGTTTTTATAGCATGTGCTATCCACATGTCGCACTCTAATTCCAGATAATTAGGAATTCTCAGAATGGGAGAGGGGTAGGAGAGGTAGACAATTCCTAATTATCTTTAAACAACGGAGAGAATGCCTACCTGCAAAAATTTGTATGCCCTTCTATAGAAAAATACCTCTAAATCGTGATTTTCAAGGGGTGTGCTATCCAGTTGTCGCGGAGTGTATATGTTACCGAACGTACTCGGCAGCCCAACGGTAGCCAACTTCACGGCATGTGAAGCAGCCATGTAAACTCTCTCTCTTCCGTCCGGCTAGCTACAGAACACACACGCTAACCTTACTAAGATTGATTAAAGAAATAAAGTCTAGTTATCGTAATTATCTAGTTTAATTCGACCAATCTTAACAGCTCAGAAGTGGGATATTATAGCAATACTACGTTGGGCGATTTGGATTTTAGAATTCTGCAAATTATCTGAATCCTGCAGAATAGAGTCGCTCAAAAAGTTGAGGTTAGTAGAAAACGAAGCTGTTCATCCGCCTGCTAGAGCCATCGAAGAAGCCAACGATCAGAAGTAAGGCTACGTAGGAAATGTCGACAAACGAAGGGGAGTACAACGATCCAGCGATGGAAACGGCGCAGTCTGCGGCAACAAGTGAACAGGACGGTGTTCTGCCCACCGGCGGCGCCCCGCAGCCTACGCAAAAGCCAGCATTCCCTCTAACACACGGTCATACGAGCACACCCAATTCGACAGTAAATCTTCAGGACCAGGGGTTAGATTTGCTACGACGGGAGCGGGAAGTGCTAAAACGTGAGCTTGACCTTCTTAAACGTGAACAGTTTTTATTGCAGGCTCAAGCAAACGGCAATTACGATAGGGTCAACCTAACCTCATTTCCGATGGCGGGAGGGAATATGACGACATCGTTCCAGTGTCACCCCATCGATATGAAGAATATCGTACCCGAGTTCGACCATTCCAATAAAATTGGCCTCACGGCAAAGAAATGGGCTGAAAAGGTAGACAGCCTTGCACGTATTTACAATTGGAGTGACCAGTACACGCTTTTCATCGCTTCAACGAAATTAGCAGGTGCCGCATCATTTTGGTACCAGGGACTGCAGTCTCACATTTTCTCTTGGGATCAAATGAAGGCTGCACTCATACAAAGTTTCCCCTCAGACATAGACGAAAGCGAAATCCATCAGCTGTTGACAAGTCGCCGCAAAAAGATGGCAGAGAGTTTCGAGCAGTATTTCTACGAAACCATTGCTATCGCTAGGCGAGGTAGTTTGAGCGATCGCGCTGTGCTCAAATATTTAATTCACGGCATCGATGACAACGACCTCAAACGTGTATTGTCAGTGCAGCTGTTTACGAAACCGGAGGAACTGTTAAGGGCTTACAAAAGTTACGAACAAAACGCGAAACCCTGTGACACTCGACGAGGAGAGGGCTCCAGTGGGGCAAAAGCTGAAAAGGTGGATAATAACAAAACGAGCCTTAAAAAGTGTTTCAACTGCAATGCTCCAGGGCATTTTTCTGTAAACTGTCCAAAGCCCCAACGCAAAGTTCGTTGTTCAAAGTGTTCCAAAACCGGGCATTCCGATGATGCGTGTCCGTCAAAGAATCGTACAGTGGCATTACTACGGCGTGACGAATACTTTAAGGTTATAACCGTCAATGGCAAACATCAGCTGACAGCTTTCATCGATATGGGAAGCGATGTCAGTATCATCAGTAGGGAAGCAGCTAAGCAGTGTGCTTTGAGCATGGAACCTTATCGAATTAAACTACGAGGCTTCGGTAACGGATATTGCTACAGTAAAGGAGAAACTAAAATTGAGGTTTCTATCGATTCAGTGTCAGCCAAGTTAAACATTTTAATTTTAGATGACGGATTATTGCCAGCCCCAGTTCTGATCGGTCGAGATTTCATTGACCAACCTCACGTTTGTACCCTCAAAAGAAAGAATGAGCTCCTAATAACCGAGGTGAAAGAGAAGGGCGACAATTTTTCAAAGAGTGTCGGATATTTAAATTCGGCATCAGCTGGTGACAACACGACAAGGGACATCGGGGGGTGCTACTCAGTTGACACAGAGCACCCAGACCAGCACAATTTGGAGACGGCTCCTGAGGAAAAGGGAACAACGGAGGGCAATTCGACAACGAACTGTTCGATTGCTATTTCCCAAGACGACAACGAGGCAGCTTCTTCAGGTGCACGAAGTTCCAGCGAATCAACGACAAAATTCCCAGTTGAGGCAGCATCGGCTACGACTAGGCCCGAAGTAACTAAGCCCCGCACACCTATCGAAGTAGAGGAAATAAACGTGGATAAGAACCTCAGCAGCGATCAGGTACGTGTACTTAACAATTTATGCAATGAGTTTAGAGCATGCTTCGCTAAAAACATCGACGAACTAGGATGTTCGAAATACACAGAACTCGTCATCAACGTAAACGATAATAAAATCATTGCGCGTCGCCCATATCGAATTGCCTTTTCGCAACGAAATATCATGCGCGATATTATCGAAGAGTTACTTCAAGCAGGAATTATTAGTCCATCGAACTCTCCGTATGCAGCACCCGCATTGTTAGTCCAAAAGAAAAATGGTCAGCATAGAATGTGCATAGACTACCGCGATCTGAATGCAATCACTATTAAGGATAAATATCCTCTTCCGATAATAGAGGACTTGTTATCGTCACTTAAGGGAAGTGTGTATTTTATCGGAATTGACTTAGCTTCGGGCTACTATCAAATTCCGTTAGGCTGCGAATCAAAGCGATATACTGCATTTGCTACCTCCGATGGTTTGTACGAATTTTGCCGGATGCCGTTTGGTCTAGCAAATGGACCCCCGACATTTCAACGAATGATGAACAGGGTTGCCCAAAGAATGGGTCCAGGCGAGCTAGTAGTTTACATGGATGATATTTTAATAGGGTGCACGACGTTCGAGGATGGGGTACAAAAATTCAGGAAATTCCTAGAAATCCTCTTGGAGGAGGGACTGACGATTCAGCTAGAAAAATCATTCTTTTTCAAAAGCGAAATTGAGTTTCTTGGCCACGATATCAGCGCTAGGGGAATACGACCTAGTCCGCGAAAAGTGACGGCTGTTAAAGAGTTTAAACAACCAAGCAACCTACACGAGACACGTCAGTTTTTAGGATTGTCCAGTTATTTTCGAAAATTTGTTCCACGGTTTGCTGAAATTGCACGTCCACTCACCGAATTAACGAAAAAAGGAACAGAATTTAAATGGACTGAGCAACAACAACAAGCGTTCGATCTTCTAAAAACGATTTTGATTACTCGCCCGATATTAACTCTATATCACCCCAACTACGACCACGAAATACATACAGACGCCAGTTCCTTGGGCTTGGCTGGAATTTTACTTCAGCGGGATACCGATAATGTTGTACGACCGGTTGCATATTTTAGTCGCCAAACGACACCGCAAGAACAACGCTATCATAGCTATGAGCTCGAAGCTCTAGCTGTTGTAGAAACGCTCGTAAGGTTCCGTCCGTATGTTTTAGGACAGCATTTTAAGGTTATTACAGATTGCGCCGCCTTGAAAACAGCCATGAGTAAAAAGGATTTGATACCCCGTATTGCTCGCTGGTGGTTGAAGTTACTAGAGTATGACTTTAGCATAGAATACAGGCAAGGACTCAGGATACCCCACGTAGATTCCCTTAGTCGACAACCTTCTGAACCTCCTTCAGAGCTGGAGACAGTTGCAGGGAATGTACTTTTGATAGATGTTTCCACCGAAGATTGGCTTCTCACGGTTCAGCGAGAGGACTCAAAACTTAACGAAATTTTGGAAATATTGGAAAGAAAACCTAATTCACAGGTAGAAAGCCAATTACATAAGGATTATAAAATCGAACGCGGAAGACTATATCGAATCGTAAACAGCCAATTACGTTGGGTTGTTCCAAAGGGAGCTCGGTGGCGCATAATCAAATCGTGTCATGATGATTTAGGGCATCATGGCGTGGACCGAACTATGGAGCATCTAAGTTCACACTTCTGGTTTCCTCGCATGCGAAATCAAGTTAAAAGTTACATCAAATCATGTCTTTCATGTGCCTATAACAAACGCACCGGAGGTAAACCAGAGGGCGAACTATACCCCATTAAAAAAATACCCGTGCCCTTCCATACTGTTAATATGGATCACCTTGGCCCATTTCCAATGAGTGCCAAAGGGCATACGCACGTCATAGGGCTAATCGATGGTTTTACGAAATACACGATTTTGAAAGCGGTTAAGAACACGAAAACGGCCCCGGTTACTAAGATGCTGAGTGATATTATGATTCACTTCGGGACGCCTACTCGAATAATTACTGATCGAGGAACCGCATTCTCATCGAAAGCTTTTAAACGATTTTGCGAAGAACACGACATTCAACATATAATGACTGCAGCGCGTACCCCACGAGCCAATGGTCAAATAGAGCGTTGTAATCGGACCATATTAAACGCTCTTCTGACAATGACAGAGGATCAACGTGAATGGGAAAACCAGCTTCGCGCTATTCAGTGGAGTATTAATTCAACGCGAAATGAAACGACTAAATTTTCACCACAAGAATTACTGTTTGGATTTAAACCCCGGAATATACTGGGAAATAAAGTTCTTCTTGCTTTACACGATGACGATACATATACTAAGGACATTGATGTAACCAAGTTGAGAGAAAAAGCCTTAGCACACACCGAACTTGCTCAACGAAAACAAAAACTTAGATTTGATGAAAAGCATAAGTCGCCAACAATATACAATGTAGGAGATCTTGTATTAATTGAACGCCCTTCTGTTTCGACCGGAGAATCTCGCAAACTAGAGCCTAAATACAAGGGTCCCTATATAGTTACAGCCAGTCTGGGACATGATCGTTATGTTATCGAGGATCTTCCCCAAGCACAACGTACTCAGCGAAAGTTCTCTTCGGTATACTCGTCAGATAAAATTAGGCATTGGTGCAGCACGTTCCACGGTGACCCTCTCAGCGATGGTGAAGACGACTATGGACTTGAGGACGAAGACGACTACAGAGTCGAGGACGACTCAACACGCAGGACGGCCGAATTGTTACCGAACGTACTCGGCAGCCCAACGGTAGCCAACTTCACGGCATGTGAAGCAGCCATGTAAACTCTCTCTCTTCCGTCCGGCTAGCTACAGAACACACACGCTAACCTTACTAAGATTGATTAAAGAAATAAAGTCTAGTTATCGTAATTATCTAGTTTAATTCGACCAATCTTAACATATATTACATGTATATGTAATTACAGATTGCAGCTGTTAAACATATTGTTTTACCGTCCAACCTGAAGAATCGTTTTTCTAGTCTTTTTGGAAAGGATATAATTCTA
The DNA here is from genome assembly GCA_959613345.1 of Tolmerus cingulatus. Taxonomy (NCBI): domain Eukaryota; kingdom Metazoa; phylum Arthropoda; class Insecta; order Diptera; family Asilidae; genus Tolmerus; species Tolmerus cingulatus. The sequence goes on along the minus strand of OY390708.1, from coordinate 31,642,544 downwards.
TCCTATAATTATGATGGCGTCCAAAATAAAAAAAGTTTCAAGCAACTGAAAATTAATTCAGTTTTATTGAGTAAGTTTAATGACCTATCCAAAAGTAACATATCCTTAATCATTTAATTTTTAAGAGGCTTTATCCGAAACCACCAGTGAAGAGGATGTCATAGCTGCCATCAGAAGGTGCTTCAAGGTATATAAAAACCGAATTCACAAGAATGAATGCTTGAAAAAAAGAATTGCGAAAGCAACAACAAGCAGCGACAACAACTAATATTTTTAATATTCTTACTTTTTGTAATGTGTTTTCCTTTCCTTTTTATTAGCTAAAACATGTACATATGTATATTTATTGAATTAAGAATTAAGTTGAATTGGAATTATTTTATTTTGATTTGATAACTGATTTTGAATTATTTTATTTGAATTTTATTACTGAAAAATGTATATTTATTGAATTAAGAATTTAGTTGAATTTTAATTATGTTATTTGAATGTTATGACTGAAAAATTTATATTTATTGAATGAATGAATTATTTTATTTTGATTTTATTGATAACTGATAGATGTATACTTCTTTGAATTAAATATTTACTTAAATTTCCGTTATTGTGTTTAGGATTGTTTTCCTCTACTTGTTCACCATTATTTGAATAAAATCAATATATTTGAAACTAAAATTTATCCTTTTATTTAGCCTAAAACATACATACCGTAAGGTCGGGGTACATTAGCCCTGGGGTGCAACTTTGGCCCAATGCGGCAAAAAGTTTAAATTTCCCGCCATGCTGCACATCAGGAGCTATCGATGCGGCGTGGCGGGAAATTTAAACTTTTTGCCGCATTGGGCCAAAGTTGCACCCTAGGGCTAATGTACCCCGACCTCACGGTATTTCATTATCCTTTTTACCTAAACGTACTGCAAAGTAATCTTTAGAAGGCATTACATTTGAAGAAATATTTGTTAAATGTAATGAAGGAAGTAAAGCCGCTGGTAATGGGCAGTATTTACCTAATCATGTCTTCTGCACTAATGCGGTAACCTTCCCTGGTAATGCACAAGGTAATGGCTCTCTCAAAATTCTTTTGATTCTACCCTCATTTACCAAGTAATGACCTATGTAAGGCCTTCCGTGGCTATGACATTTCTATGTTAAATGTAAATAACAAAATCATGCAGCTAGTAAGGCCTTCCACTTACAAAATCATGCATGCAGCATTAATGTGGAAGCTCTTCCATTCCCTACTGGGTCGCTTTATGAATACTCTTATGCGCGTATATGGTATTTATGTTTGTACACACATATTGAAATGTAGCTTCCTTCGATTCTTCAATATCTCAATTTTAAGGTATGATATATTGAACTAACACATGCATAATAATGCTTTAATATTTATAAGGAGAATGAAGGGATGTGTGAATCGCTCCGGTGAATTCGTTACGATTATTGCGCCTCACAGAAGCAGTAAGGGTATTTATTCTGTAATTATTGCCTTAAATTCGTTAGACTCTGCAGTTATTCAACGGATATTCGATCTGCACTATGCTAAGGACACAAATTAAAATACATTTACTTAAATTTGCAGTAATTGCATTAAATTAAGTTCTATGGCCTGCACCTGCTAAATGAAGTAGAGCGGTTTGGGATGAAAGAAAACATCGGTGGGAATCCTACCCTGAGTAAACAGCATAAAAAATGTGGAACGCTCATTCAGGAGTCAGTGAGACGGTAGCTGGAAAGACCATTTATGGTTAAATTGGAAGTCTGCGTTCAAATTTACAAACTCTTTGGAAATCTTAAGACGTTGCTTTTGTTATTAGAAAAAAAAAACTGTAACGGGATCCTGATCTCAGAAGTAATTACTAGAGATTTTTTGAGGAGTATTACACCGCAAGACACATGAAAGAGTCAGCTATGAATGACGATCATGATCCGCACTATTTTGTGTCTTTCCATAATGTCTTGCGGCCGGAAAAATCTACAACAAAACTTTGGGTTGTGTTCAACGCCAAGTGTCGTACTGCATCGAACAGATTGCTTAATGATCTCCTACTGGTGGGATCAAATACCTTGTTTGATACTTATTCGATTCTACTGTTATCGAGTGGCCTTGATACTGAAAATGTTGACCATGTAGAGGCAAATATTGGTCTCTCGGTGTTTCGAATATCGTCGCTCCCTCCCTGCTTCGTTTATTACTTTACAGTTATTCACTTTTAAAAATATAAATTGGATTTCTTGTATTAGCATCTGCAGGTCCTTAATGTGTTTTGATCTCCGCGCGGCCTGATTTTCTACAAATTAACTGAATTGAGCTTCGTAACATGAGCTGTCTGATGGCGATTTGACAGATACTGTCATAGTTATTAAAAACCACTTCTGGTATCACAAAAACAAAATCATCCTGTATTATACCAAGTACTTATTGCTCAACGATTCGTACACCTTATGGAATATAGTTTTGAGACGAGGCATGACGTTTCAATGCTTTGAGTAGACAACCTTACGATGAGCCGTTCTCGAGAGGCGTTTTGATTGTAGAAGCTCCCTAAATAAAGTTTATTCTATAAAAACTTTCGCTCAGTTTTGCCACTCGCAATCTTGTGTAATCATGTATATATATATATAGAATCGAAAGATTGTTTGTTTGTTTGTTGATCAATCACGCCTAAACGCTCGATCCGATTAGATTCATTTTTTGAATGTAGGTATTGCAGATTCCGACCCAACATATAGGTTACCTTTTATTCGCCAAGGTAGCCTATATATGTATGTTGGGTCCAAAAATTCAAAATATCAAGTGATTGGCATGAAAATTCGTATTTTGGGGGTTTTTGGATGTCCTTATTGCAAATCCTTGTTCGAAATGTGCAGTGAAAGATGACGGATGTACAATAATTTTCGAACTTCTACGAATTTAAATGAAAATTAGTGTACTATGGATATTTTGAGGTAGTTTCGAATTTACTACAAAATGTTGGAAATTCTTAATGGCGGACCCAATACCGCGGCAAAAATATTTCTATACTGTGCGGAACTGGGTAACCCAGCTGGTATGTATACTAAATACAGTCACATAAACATTACCGAACGTTCCCTACGACAAGTATAAAGGGATGGGCCGCCCCGTTGTTCCCAAAATGGTGTCCTCTTCTTCGTTTTAACCTGTAGACGGACAAACGACGCGCTACCCACTTTCAACAAAAATCATGATCAATGGGCTCAAAGCTCGTTTGTAAAACTCAACTTCGAAATTTTGTTTTGGCCATATCGTTTTTGTTTTCCGATTAAAATCTTTTGTGTCAACTCAGAAGTGAGATGGATGCATGCCCATGAGGTAATGCGAGTCGATCATTTGGGAGTGGTAAGGAGATGACGATGAAGTCAGCGTTTAATTCAACTTTGCATACCACAGAAGCAGCAGACTCTATAACGAGACAGGATGCTACCGAGTGTAGGTGAGAAAACGCTCGTCCTGGGAACCAACCTACACAGTTTTCAACTAAACGAGGATCGCTAAATTTAATAGGGCATCTTCAAAAGGTAGTCAAATCTGCATGAATGAGTCATGATGAGGGGCATGTCTTCATCAGCAACACTATACTTATCTAAAAGTGTTTCTCCAATTCCTATAGATGCACAAATCGGAGAACGAATTTAGGCCTCATGGCACAGCAAGGAAAAAAAAGAAGCATTCGGGTACTGATCGTAATCGCACTGAAGTTTAAACTAGGTGTTAAAGTAATAAAGGAGCCCAGGGAGGTGTATAACATCAGTCATAAAGCGGCCCTTCTTCGTCTAGTGAAATTAAATTCTGGATGCAACGTTGTACAATCTAGGCTAAAGTCATAGGTAACGTTCAAGAAGGAGGTGCTGAAGGCTGCTCAGCAAAGTATGCAAGAACTGTCAGCAATCTTTGAGGAATATTATTTTGAAGTCCGGCCGATCGCAGGTTGTGTTACTATTATTATTATATTCAAAGTTGGGAATGTATTATATTTTGTGCAGGTTTGAGAAGATTACAAACAAAATATTAAGATAAAATTAAGGAAGAATAAAGCAGAAAAGAAAATTTATTCAAATCCGGTGGTGGCCCGAGTCAACAAATAACTTTAGCACACACGGAATTAATTCCGAGGGAATATTACCAAATTGGTCATTAATTTTGTGAACTAACGCATGGAATTATTTCACGGAGCATATGAGCTCCTTCATTTAAAAGAAGTTGTATATGGGATCTCTAAAAATAAGCGAAAGCTTGTTTTAGCTAACCTGAATACAGAGTTTAAGAAAGGTTGCGAAGAAATGGGTGAGTAAACACAAGACATAAGTGCTAAGGAACCTTGTAATGAATTATCGTCACCTTCGCAGCCTCCACCATGTGAATTAGGAGTAAATTTGAACAATTCGTCAAATGAACCGGTGCTTGAATTTCAGCCGCTTACTACTGAAACGAATACAAGATATTTCCAAAGAAAAAAATTGTGTGAAAAAAAGATGACTTTGCGGAAACAAATTGATTTGCAACAGAATTTTCATAACAACATTTTAATATCGTTACAAGAAAATAAAGAAATTAATAACGAATCTGGCTTATACTTATGATACACATAGGGCAAACTTTGCCGGGTATTTCACTAACTCCCTTTTTACTATATATGTACATATGTGTCACTAAAATGTTCTCGATATTTTGAAAATACCAAACAAGCAAGTAATTTCGATGTATGTGAATACTCCCAAAAATTGCTAAGTAATTTCATTTACCCCTTTATTACAAAGCTTACCATTACTAATTTTAAACGTGAATACTGTTAAACCTTTTTGTAAATTTGCACAAAATGTTAAAGATTGCCATGTTTACTATATGTGTGAAGGAGTTTAAATTAACTGGGTAATTTAATTACTCTGAAGTAAATGCCTGATAAAGTTTACCCCATTCCACAACCTAAATATATGCTTAAATTTAAAAGAAAGTTATTAGTAACCTGCATAAAGCAACATAAATATATAATAAACATACATAGTTTCCGACATGTCGCGAATATTTCATTTACCTATCGTTGCCGGGTTGGAGACATATTTTCGGCATAACTGAAGATTCGTGCTACCTCGTCTGACAACTTCCAGTCGGCCTAAAAGGGAAGACTCTGAAGGAATTTTGAGGGGATCGCCTATATTTTAGGAAATATTTGACTTTAAATTTAGACGAACTATCCAAGTATTTTCACTCCAAAATCCTTTCCCACTTTATCTGAAAATTCAACATTTCCGCAAGCAATTTACGGTGATTGCTTTCCTAGAAGCTTAGACCTACCTTAAAAGTCGTACGTTCTCAAATCCAAAAAGTAGTTAACCTAACGAGAGATAATGCGTCATATAGCGACCCAAAAACAATTCATTCTTAACTTGTGGAGGCGAGCGCTCCCTACCCCCCTAACGACGGAATTACAGTATGGTTTGAAAACGATTTTTTGACGTCTTACGAAGGGTAATATGTCGTCAAGTTACATCAAAATCGGAGATTTCCGGAAGGTAATATTCCCTTGTTGCCTTTTGAGTTATAGAAATTTGTTCCAGATTGGTGTTGACAATTTAGAACCCCAACATATAGAATAATGTGCACACAGATGCAAGCTCGTTTGGTTTTACTAGGATTTTGTTTCAGCGGTTGAAAAGAAGGAACATTGCGAACTATGATAACAGATCGTTTAGCTTTGTTCGCATCCAAGGAATTCAAGATAGTTTAGAGAATAAAGTACAGGAAGAAGATAAAGAACCACGACCGTCTCAGCCATTATGAAGCTGTCACTCAGCCATATTTTAATACAAACTTTCGCATTTATAATATTAATAGGACTGACAGTTTGGGTGAATAATATTAGGTATTATTATAATGTGAAAATGTAGATATTTTTCGAAGCTCAAAGTCAAAAAGAAAAAGAAGCTGAACATTGGTAAGTCATGAACATAATGCTTATCTCTGCACAATCTACATATCTCTACTTTTAAAGGCGGCGACATTTCTTTTCATGTAGAATTTGTATTTAACAGTTCCTACAGATACATTAATAACAGCATTGTATTTATACTGACTTTGTATTATACCTCGCGAAAGAATAACCATGTTTGCATAATTAATTTTTTTTTTAAATTTTGAACGTTTTGTTTCACATTCGTCAGATCGAGTAATTCACGAAAAGTTTGCACTTAATAGAAAAAGCATTCTGAGAATAAGTATAGATATATAGATCTGGGTCTTTTTTTTACTTTATTGTTGATCTATAGCATGATGAACGTTGTTCATGATACCAATGAGTAATGACCAGATAATTTGTATAATTAACAAAATTTGAAACAATCCACTTTTTATTTAATTTCGATGTACTCTGATCATTTAAAGAATTAATACCGTTTATTAAGTAATTAATGCGTATTTATGTGAAAATATTTAATGGAACTTCATATTATTAAATAAAAAATTACAATTTTTCCGTATTAAATGTAAAGAAAAATTTCTACTCTTGCAAAAATGAACACACTTGGGTCTATCACCTCAAGTAATTTATTACTACTAGTTGCGAAAATTCTTCGTTCATATTGCACTAATATGGTAACATAGTTCTGGAAGGTCTGTCCTGCCAATTCTGAATGATATATGTATATATGTACGTTTATCTTCAATGCCAAAAACTTGAATATATGAATGTGTAAAGAGATAAAATATATACAATTCCTTATTAAATTTTTGAGCTAGTTAAAGTCCTGTTTCAAAATATGGGGCATTACATTTTAAAATAAACCCTTTACATAACTAACCAAAACTTGAAAATATAAAAATAAAATACAATATAATCAAACAAGAATATTAACTACTAGCTATGACGCTAAAGCTGCCAGCATTATATAATTTTTGCGAATTTTTGAAAGACCGTATGAATGTATTATTATATAAAACTAATCACGAATTGAAATGATGACAAATTAGTAAAGCCTATATATAACTACTTCAAAACATGTCGCTTTCCGTACTCTGTGTTCACAGAAAATTTCAATATGTTGTAGCGCTACATGTATAGTAAAAACGATATTAAGAGCGTATCCGAATCCAAGACTTCGTCTTCGTGTATATCTGGTTATGACAGTTCGTGGCGTCACATCGAGCTAGGCTCCGTCCGAATTCATGATTATGACTGTGAGCTTGGCTACGAAGTATAACAGTTTAGCAAAGTGCTTAACTTGATGAGCGAGTCAAGGCTTAGGTTGACTTCGTGAAGTAGTGAAGTAGGCGTCAAATTTCAAGCTAAGGAACGAATTCGGTCAAGTTAGCTTTGCTTTCGTCTTAATTGTAATAATATCTCAGCTTGCTCTCTGACGTTATAATCATCATAACAAATCATAGACGAAGACGAAGTCTTGGATTCGTACAAGCCCTTAAGATATTGCCAAGTTCTACTGCAGCCAAACATATAAAAATATTACTTTTAAATTTTTAGTTAAAGTTTATAAATATAGACAAAATTTAAATCGGTTGTTTTTTTTTGTAAATATAATTTTATTGTGCTAAGACCAATTGAAATTCTTCGAAAAAATAAAATTTCTTTGATGTGCAATATCTCTATAGTTACGTACATAAATATATAGTCTTTGGTTTTAGGACTGTTGTATACTTGGTAATATTAGGTTTATCGATGGAATTCACTCATTTACATACATGCAAAGGTAATACTCCTTAAATAATGATAAATTTTGACCCTCTGCATTTGATTTATTGTCAATGCTATTATGTTGTTTTCAACTTCATCGAGAGACCAACAATTATTCAAATAAAAAGATATACATAATGTGATTTACATAATTCTAAATTTGCAAAGCAACGAAATATAAAGAATAAAAAGTAATCATTTACAGCAACAGATTGTGCAAGGCATTGTAATTATAATATATGAAACTTGGAAACTTGGCTGCAGCTTGTTACCCAATTCAAGTATTAAAAAGCAAACGAGATTTTTTACTTCAAAGCAAATCAATATAAAATAAACAATTAATAATCACTGATGCATTCACCATATCCTATTCATGAATAATGTACAAAATTAAAGTGAAACTTTTTAAGTTGGGGTTTTTCATTGATGCATTTTTAATCAAACAATTATCCTTTAGCTACAAAATTTTGTTATTCACTTATATCAGTCTAAAAAGAAAGGTAAGTTCTTGAAAAGGCCTTAAAACTAAAGAAAAACAAAGGATTTTTCGAAGTATTTTCTACCTCCATACTTCCTTTTGGAACAGGAGGAAATTTAAGGTAACTGTTAAATTTTTTTTCACATAGCGTAGAAAAAAAATGAAGATATAAAACAAATGTTGTCTACAGTTATAAAAGAATACTTACAATTAATCAGCTTTCGGTTCTGAGGCCGAGGTCGCTATAAATTCCTTTGTTCCTCTTAAATGAACTACACTTTTTCTAAGCAATGATTCTCTTGTGTTATTCTACATATATATATTTATGTATATATCTATATAATATACTTCCTTTTTTGGTTCGTAAAATTGTTTTTTCCTTAAAAAATATCTGAAAAAGCCGTTGTTCTCTTTTTTCATATAAAATTTAATAAAAATGGTCATGTTTTGTTTGTCACACATTCCGCGCGTTAAAAATTACGCCATTTTTCTAATTATTCGTATTATTGTGGGGCTGCTGCTGTTATTTTTGGATTTTCGTGTTTTTACTGCTGTCATCACAGAGCTGATTACGCTCTAGGCTTCTGTTTCTGCCCCTTTCAGTCGTAGTCTAGCAAAATCTTCAAATATAATGTCGTCATCCTGACCAGTATCATCCCTGCAAAAATAATAAAATATGTTACTCATTCTGATAAGAAATAATTTTCCGAGAAGTATTTTATAGTGAATAATTTGTTAATTTTCAACAGCATTCATAACAGCATCTTAAAGTAGAATTTAACTGCTCATTACTTACAACAATCTTTAAGACTAATGTGGCCGATTTTGGAAACTTAAGCATAGTGACCACCAAGTCGTAATTTACACATAAACTCCCTTTGTGAAACCGAAAAATGATTAAACGGGAGCTCAAGTTACGATCAGAACTTAAGCTCGCACTGTGATTACGGGCATAAGAGTATTTTAGCGATATTAGGTATGTTTATAAATAAAGTTTATTGCATTTTTACTATAAAGGCTTTAGAAATAACATTTAAGTTTTTATGAATACGGATGTAATTTGTGTGTTTTAACAAATCAGCGTTAGTATTTTATATGATTTCAACAGGATAGTAAAAGGTAAAAAGACAATTTATTTTTAAGTGCTTTCAAATAGTATGAGCAAATCGTCATTCGGTGAGTAATTTTTCGAATTACAGCAAAAAACAATCTTTTAATAAAATATGTAAGCTTTTATTAGCTTTGATAAACTAAACAATGGCCTTGCATTTACCATTAAACCAGCTTATAGAATTAACATATGTACGCATAATTTCAGCTGAATTAATTGCTTGGACGAAATCAAAACCAATTACCAAATTTTCATGATGCAAACATGTCAAGTTTAATAAAACTTAGTTGTCTACAACGTAGCCAGAGCAGCAAGCGGTCAGCGAACCCACTGCACGGTGCAACAGCTGACCCAGCGGATAAAACGCGCAACATAAACATGTAAATATTATTGAGGTGGCTCGTGATCGCAGGTAAAGTGCGACATATGTAACTGAGGTCGCTCGTGAAGCAAAAAAGTGCTTCATCAATAAGTTCAAGAACCGACGATCACGTGCCAAATCAATAAAATACCCGATACCGATGTGTTATACTTAAGTTAAAATTAAGAATAAATCATTTGTTAAGTGACCTGCAACTAGAGTAGTCTTTTCTTCTCCAATCCAACCCGTGAGTCCAACTCCACTAGCTCAACTTAGGAGCTAACATTGGTCCTTCGAGTCGTGAGTAGTTCGGGTGATGAGCAATGGACCGAAGTTACAACAAGATCTTCAATACATTTTGTTAAGGTGGAGAAAACACAAATACGTTTATACAGCCGGCGTGGAAAAAATGTATAGACAGATAAAAATTGCAGAAGAACATCAACACTTCCAGAGGATCTTATGGCGACATTCAACGGATCGAAAAATTCAGGAATATAAGCTAACCACAGTCACGTATGGAACGAAAGCGGCACCCTACTTAGCTGTAAAGATGTTGCAAACTCTGGCTCAAGATGAATCATAGGAATACCCACAAGCTGCGGAACTAATTACAATAGGCTTCTATGTTGATGACCTAATGCCAGGTACACATTCTTTAGAAGAAGCGAAAAGAATGCAACAAGACCTCATCACAGTATTAAGAAAAGGACGATTCAACTTGAAAAAATGGAAAGGTAAACATAGAAATTTACTAGAGCATCTAAAACAAGACCTTAGGGATCACGAAGTAGCAGAAATAACAAGGGAAGAGACAGTGAAAACACTGAGGGTTTACTGGGCTCCAGCAGTTGATAAATTTCAGTTCAAAGTTAAACCACAGGAAACTAAGGCAATACCGACGAAACGAACAATACTTTCCGATATAGCAAGACTCTATGATCCGCTGGGGTGGCTAGCGCCAATCATTGTGAAGACAATACTACACGAATTATGCGTTAAAAATTATGCGAGGAGTCAACCATTAGAGAAAGAATTAGCGAATAAATGGGAGAAATGTCGTAGTGAATTACCATCAGTTGAGCAAATAGTTATACCCCGATGGATAAATTATACGCTCTCTGTAAACTTAATCGAACTGCATGGATTCTCGGATGTCTCGGAAAAAGCGTATGGACCAGTCATATACAGCAAAGTAACAACTAATGAAGAAGAAACACACATAACTCTGCTCGCGTCGAAAACCAGAGTAGCGCCACCGAAAACAAAAACTAAAAGCAGCATAACATTACCGAAATTAGAGCTGTGTGCTGCTGTACTGCTTGCGAAATTAATAAAACAAACAAAATGCTCACTACAATTAGACAACGTTAAAATACATGCGTGGACAGATTCGACTATTACTCTCGCGTGGATAAGCGGATCAATCGACAAGTGGAATTCGTTTATTTCGAGTCGAGTAAGGCAAATACGTGAAGTGACAGAAGCGTCAGACTGGAAGCACGTTAGATCCGAATATAACCCCGCAGATCTAGCGTCGAGAGGTATTGAACCCCACGCACTAAACAACAAAACATTATGGTGGAATGGCCCAGAGTGGCTAAAAGATGCAATGGACAGGGGGCCGATAACACGAACATTAATCGATACGGAAGAAGGCAAAAAAATAAATGCAATGGTTTCGGAAAACAAAACAATGAAAAACGATATACTGAGCTGTTTTTCGTCGTTCGAGAAATTAACGCGTGTGGTAGCGTATTGTGTTAAGTTTTTCATGATCTACACAAAGCAAAAGAAATTAGAGTCGATAGAATTAACACTAAGTGAATTAGAAGGTGCCACAAATCAAATAATACGCATGACCCAAGCAAAAGCATTTAAGAGTGAAATATCACTGCTAAAAGCAAAGAAAATACTACACGCTAAAAGTAAAATACTCTCATTGAACCCATTTCTAGATAAAGACGGGATCTTAAGAGTCGGTGGAAGACTCAAAAATGCAGAAATTCCACAGGAAGAAAAGCATCCCATAATACTGCCACATGATCATAGTATAAGTAATCTTATAATAAGGGAACCTCACTTACTAACACTTCACGGTGGAAATGAGGCAACTTTAGCATATATTAGGCGAAAATATTGGATTGTACATGCGAGAAGTAAGATAAGACAACAGTTGAGAAAGTGTATTACGTGCTGTAGAATTAAAGGTCAATCAATAACTCAGATCATGGGAGAGCTTCCCGCACCACGGGTCAGATCATCAAAACCTTTTACGCACACAAGGGTTGATTATGCAGGATCCCTGCAAATAAGAACATCAAAGGGTAGAGGAATGAGATCATACAAGGGCTATCTATCAATATTCGTTTGCCTATGCACGAAAGCCATCCACATAGATTCGGTTTCTGATATGACCACTGAATCATTTCTTGCAGCTTTCAGAAGATTTACGGCTAGGAGAGGATTATCAACAAATATGTATAGCGATAACGGAACCACGTTTGTAGGAGCAAACAGAAGAATAGACAAGGACATAAAGAAAGCATTGAACAAATTACCTGATACGCTCTTAGCTTTATCATCTGAAGGAGTTCAGTGGCACTTTATTCCCCCGGCAGCTCCTCACTTCGGAGGAATGTGGGAGGCCGGTGTAAAATCAGTAAAATACCACCTAAAACGTATAATCGGAAATTCAACATTAACGTTTGAAGAAATTTCCATGTTACTCTACCCAATCGAAGCCCGTCTAAATTCACGCCCACTATATTCAATAACCAGTGACCCAGAAAATATGCACGCTCTTACGCCAGCTCATTTTCTTATAAGATAAGCGTTGAAGACTCCGCTAGAACCAATCCGTCTACGGGTCGAAGCTCACGGCTTAACAAGATGGAAGCTTATACAAAGAATGACCCAACATTTTTGGAGCAAGTGGCAAACTGAATATCTCGCAAGGCTTCAGCAGAGAACAAAATGGAAAAAAGGAGTAGACAACCTTAAGATAGGGGACATAGTATTAGTGAAGGAAGAGAATTACCCTCCGACGAGATGGCCATTAGCAAAAGTAATACAAGTGCATCCAGGAGTCGATAACATAGTACGAGTAGTGACAGTTAAATGTAAGGACAATACAGTTATTAAACGACCTGTGACAAAAATTTGTCAGCTGCCTGTTGCCGTCGAAGACTCTGAAGACGAAGTGCAAAATGAACAACAAGTGTCTTTAAGAGCACATATATCGACATCAAGGTCAAAAGTAGTGCCTTCTAGATCATTAGAACAATTTTCAGCAGCAGCAAAGGAACGAAAGAAAGTTCAACCTCAATTTTGCGGAACAATTTTATTTGTTTTGATGACGCTTATGATTCTTGGGTGCATTACGTAAACGAAAGCAAGCGCACAATATGTCATAAAAAAATCCCCACCAGGACTTTATATAGAACATACAGGGGACGCTAAGTTAGACAGAGGTATGTTAAGAATTGATTTAGTCACGGCATTCAACATATTTAACGAATACGAAAGGGTCAAGCAAACTGTGGATAACATGGAGTAGGCTTGCATTCAGTCAACTACATAGATTTAAACAGACACTCATTGCCAGGAATTACATGTGCACTTAAGAGAGAAGAAAATATCAATAGAAAATGAACGAGAGATATTGAAAATTTTAAAGTAAAAAGGGGAAAAAGAGGATGGTTTGAAACACTTCTAGAACAATTATTTGGCGTTAATGATGAAGTCTACACGAGCATAGAACAACTTGAAAAAAACCAAGAATTGCTAAGAAGAGCAATGCACCATCAAGACAAAATGCTGCTATTCACGAGTGCGTCAATAAATGAATTACACACCCACAAGAAGCAAAAAATAGAATTAGTAACCGCCAAACTATGGTATGGTAAAATTGATGCTAATAAAGTGGGAATACAATTACTAGCAGCATATCAAATTGCAAATGACCTCCTAAGCGATTTAGAAGTTATCTATACTAAACTTGCAACAGCTGAAACGAGAAGTATCTTAGAATTTATATCTCCAAGTAAATTCCTAAAATTTCTAGCTGATGCAAGAAAAAGGTTGCCAACAAATATACGAATAATAGACCAACCTAAAGACAAGGTGCAAATAGGACTCAATGAAACCCACATTACAATAATAGGCTTCGTACATTTGACGGAAATCACCTCATATCATCTCAGCAAAATAACACCGATTCCTCAGAAAATAAAAGGTGGCAAATACATCGTTCCAGAGATATCAGCATCTTTTTTAGCAGTGAATTATAACAACCAGAAGTATTTTGAACTTTCTGAAGATGAAATTAAAGGCTGCATTAATCTGCAGAAGCATACGATATTGTGCAAACCAAATGTGGTAAGTCAGATCGAAACCCCCAAGAACTGCATCATTAACCAGCTATATCGCCAAAAAATCAAAAATGAATGCCCGGTGAAGGAGATTTTCTTTCAGTCAATTGTATGGAAGCATCTTTATCTCCCTAACACTTAGCTATTTGTTGCAAGCACCGCGACAGAAGCAGCCATCATCTGCAATGGTCGCCGAGAAGACATCACATTAGAAGATATCGGGATAATACAGATTAATGAGGAGTGTTTGATTCAAACAAAACAAAATATCTTACTCCTAGAGATAAGCAACCAAGTCAGCGTAAAGGGAACATTCATAAAGTCGTTAAACTTTACTCCGTCTCTTCAAAATCTTGAAGTTTCTCATTTCAGATCTGACAGTATAGAACCCATCCTATCTACAGCCGATTCTTGGACTCAGTTTGAGGAGAGGAACACTCATAGCACAAAATGAACGAAATGGCAACGGATTGGACACCATTCAGCAACAGCGAGTGTATCCATAAAAGGCACCGTAATCGTCATTCTTGCCATATGGAAATGCAGAAAATGTAAGAGTTGGATCCCGAAATCAGACAGCAGCAGTAGCGACGCACCTGAATTTGTGTTGGCACCACTAGACGATATTTATGCCCAACCAGCACGCAGGAACATGGAGCCACCACAACCACGGCAACGGGGGGCGGCAGAATGTCTACAACGTAGCCAGAGCAGCAAGCGGTCAGCGAACCCGCTGCACGGTGCAACAGCTGACCCAGCGGATAAAACGCGCAACATAAACATGTAAATATTATTGAGGTGGCTCGTGATCGCAGGTAAAGTGCGACATATGAAACTGAGGTCGCTCGTGAAGCAAAAAAGTGCTTCATCAATAAGTTCAAGAACCGACGATCACGTGCCAAATCAATAATATACCCGATACCGATGTGTTGTACTTAAGTTAAAATTTAGAACAAATCACTTGTTAACTGACTGGCAACTAGAGCAGTCTTTTCTTCTCCAATCCAACCCGTGAGTCCAACTCCACTAGCTCAACTTGGGAGCTAACACTAGTTGTTGACAATTTAAACGTTTTTCATAAGTATTCATTAAAAGAATTAATAAGACTTAAAAATTCGTTAGGTACCAAACAAAATATTTATTTCCACTGAAGAAGATTAATGCATGATCAAACTAATTCAAACTTTCGGCGCTGACTCCAGTTTCACCTGCAAAGAAGTAAAAGACACCTATGAGTATAATTACTCAGTGGGCTGTCTAACTACTTGCGATTACATAAAGCTACTGTGATACCGTGAATAAACAAATAATTCTCGGACATACCAGAGAATAGCTTAATGGAAGTCTACACGGACATACCAGTGTAGGGCACGGATATATCAGTGCCTACCTTCCCAGGGGTGACTCCGATCCACACGGACATACCAGTGAAGATGGAGCCCTACGCAACACGGACATACCAGTGAGTACGCAGCCGGGGATCTCCACACATTGACACGGACATACCAGTGATCAGTGCGGGCAGCACGGACATACCAGTGCAAGACACGGACATACCAGTGTCTAGATCTCACCCCCGTAACAGGCATTATCGATTCACTTATCACGAAATTAATATACACAATTATATTACGCATGCTCTTTACTAAAATTAATTCATATAATTTTAAGGTCAAACTACCCACCTGAACCAACCTTCACTCGCTTTAAACTCAAACGCACTTCTTCGCATTCACTGATTGAATGAAGATTAAATCACAAATCTTCAGTCGTCCAGCTAATTCTAAAGCATGCCAGATGTTAGCTACAATAAAGGAAAATTCTCACCCTCGCAGCATGCCTATACGAAGGGCAAATCTATAGAAACAGCTCTGCATACCCTCGTTGACCGTATAGAGAAGTCCTTGCTGTACAAAGAGTACACGCTCGCGGCCTTCCTGGACATCGAGGGGGCTTTTAACTATGTCAGGCCGGATGCGATTGTAAGGTCCATGAGGGACCTGGGACTGGAGGAACCGCTGATTGAGCTGATAAGGCGAATGCTACGTAGCAGGGTTATCAGCTCAGATCTTGGAGCATCTTCCATTAGGAGATTTGTCGGCAGGGGTACACCTCAGGGTGGAGTCCTGTCGCCTCTTCTGTGGAATTTGACTGTGAACGGTTTGCTTCGTGATCTCGACCGCTCGGGGTGCTGCGTGGTTGCCTATGCAGATGATATAGTAATCGCGGCCTCAGGCAAGTACCTGAGCACGCTCTCTGAGGTGTTACAAACGGCCCTAGTTAAACTCACATCATGGAGTGAAAAATGTGGCCTAGGAGTTAACCCGAATAAAACGGAACTTGTGCTATTTACAAGGAAACACAAGATTCCTCCCTTCACTACACCGCTCCTTAACGGAGTTAGTCTAAGGCTTTCAGACCAAGTCAAATATCTCGGTCTCATTATAGATAGGAAGCTAAACTGGAGGGCCAACGTCGCAGAAAGGGTACGAAAGGCCACGACGGCCCTATACTCCTGCAGGAATGCGATTGGCAAGAAATGGGGCCTTGAGCCACGCATCGTTCACTGGCTCTTCGTGACGGTGATCAGACCGATCCTGTTCTACGGGGTGCTTGTGTGGTGGCCCGCTCTGGAAAAGGCTTGCCATCAAAATGCGTTGGGGAGGGTCCAAAGAATGGCTTCGATTCTAATCACCGGAGCCCTAAGGACTACTCCCACCAAGGCCCTGAATGTTATCTTAGACCTCCTCCCAATAGAACTCTTTGGCAAGCAAACCGCAGCCTCCACAGCCGCCAGGCTTAACTCAACACACCCATGGACAAGAGTGGACTATGGGCACTCCAGAATCCTTAATACTCGTGTCCCTAGGTTGGATTACATAGTTCCAATACCCTGCTTCGATAAGAAATTCGAATCACTCATACCGACTAGGCATGAGTGGGGTGAGGACCTGCCTAATCGTATAAACTCGGTAAAGATTTATACCGATGGCTCTAAGATGAAAGGCAAAACTGGGGGCGGAATTTACTGCGAACACCTAGGCCTTGAAACGTCGTTTCGTTTGCCAGACCACTGCAGCGTCTTCCAAGCTGAGGTTATGGCTATCACTGAGGCCTTACAATGGCTGCGAAGGAATATGTCAAGTTCTGAGGACATTTCCATCTTTACGGACAGCCAGGCCGCAATTAAGTCCCTCACGGGCGTTTTTACGACCTCAAAGGTAGTAGCAGACTGCCGCTCTCTGCTAAATGAAGTAGCTGAGAGGGTCAAGATTACTATTATATGGGTACCGGGACATAATGACATCCCAGGTAATACTAGGGCGGATGAGCTCGCCAGAAAGGGTACAACCCTACCGGAGGATGATATCATCCGAGATATAGGAGCACCGCTCGCCTATCGCAAGAAGGAGATCTCGCTAGTGTATGCGAGCATCGCAAAGAATAGGTGGAGGAGAGAATGCACATGTGCGACCACCAAACTCATCTGGCCAACTTTCGACCGAAACAGGACAAAGAGCCTTATTTCACTCAAAAGAGGGTCCATTAGCAACGTCATAGCTGCGATAACTGGTCATTGTCTTATAGGGAGACATGCCAGTAGGCTAGGCGTTTCGGCAAATGACTTCTGCAGAAGTTGCCAGAATGAGGAGGAAGAGGAAAGTATCAGCCACCTCCTCTGTCACTGCCCAGCGCTGGCGCGACATAGGTACCAGCACCTGGGCGCCACTTTCTTTGATGACCTGTCTGACCTGAGTGTGAAGGACGTCAGGGATATTGATTGTTTCATCAAAGTCTCGAAATGGTTCGATGGTTAGATAAATCGGGGTCGTCCCGTGTGGTATCACAATGGGCCTGGTGATGGCCTAAGTGTGCCTCTTTTGGCAGCCACAATAACCTAACCTAACCTAGCTACAATAAATATACCTACGGTTTATAATGTTATTGTCGCCAGAGATAAGCGAGGCGCGCATCCTTTCTAAGGGTTGATTTTATTACCCTGCCTGTGCGCGTCGTCTCTCTGCTGCAATTTCTGCTTGCCCGCTAATTACTTGGGCTTTTTTCGGGCTAAGTAGGCAGCTACATCTTCAAAACCAATCCTAAATAAGCAAATTCCTAAGCGCTTACAATTTCGCTCTGACAGAATTATCGATAGTGGATATTCGAAAAGATCGAACATTTCAGCTAACATTATCTTATTGAATGCTTTTCTTTAATTTTGCGCACCGTTATAGATCCACCATAATGAAGGTTAAGAGCAATACAAAATGTATGGCTCTTACAACATTAATGATTAATGTGTAATACATTTTCATTTCTACTTTAATTCCTTACATTGGATCCGTGTCTCGTACGAATGTCAGCACTCCCGTACTTTTTCTCCTCCCTTTGTTAACTCTGACTTTCAAAAACTTAGAAATAAAAAGAATAAACTTTGGAAGGCAAATCTTTTGGATAGAAATAACTCTTCAGTAGATAGGCTATAAGAGTTCGGGAACACTTTTCCCATAAGAAATGTACAGGGCCAAAAAATTCTCACTTTTGCTTCAAAAGCTCTCGGTCTGGACGTGGAAGAGCGTTTGAAAGATTCTTCTGGTCTTGGGCGAGCAATTTGAGGTGTGTGACGTCCTGAAAGCTTCTCCTGGTCTTGGACGATCAGCTGAAAGCTCTTTTATGTGTGTTTGGGGTGGCATCATGCGGTAGGGGTTGTGTTTGGGGTGGTATTTTTACCCTTCCCCTCCCCCGCTGAGAACTGCCACCTCCCCTTCCCCCGTAGAGATCTTTGTCCCTCCCCCTCCCCCGCTGAGTTCGGTCCCCCTTCCCTGCTTTTACTTCCTCGTGATACGTCTTGTGATATTGCGAAATAATCAGGAGAAATGAGCAGAGTGCGAGGCTTTTGGTTTTGTTTCTTATCTCTAGCTTTGGACGATGCGATCGCTGAATTGCAATATTTTTGGGTTGCAGGTGGCTTTGTTTACATTAGATTAGAATGGAATGAATTATTTTATTAATAATAATATTGCATAATGTAGGTCTTATCTGAGTATATTTAAAACTATGAGGATGCTTGATGTAGATTTTCTCAGGAGGCAATTACCAATCCCTCGATCATATTTTCTTAGCAAATTGGAAATAATTTTTTGTAATTAATGATATTCATAAAACCCTACCTACAATTTTCCTTCGATATGCTTCACACTTAGCCTTGTGAAAGAGATTATGCATACATGAATGGTGAATGCACACGGCGAATTTGTTGCTCTATTATTCTGTAGTCCCATGAGTTAAAATGCTGTTAATATGCAATATTTTCGCTCGTTTGACAATTTTTATTTTAGTATTTACTTGTAATGGAATTGTTGTTATTGTATAAGGTCTTATAGAGATTTCGGATAGTTTATACTTTTCCTTCTCACTCTTAGGAGGACTTTATCTCCTATGTGGAATGATATTAGCTTGGCACTTTTGTAATAGCGTTCTTTAGGTTTTTGTTATTACTGGTTACGTTATTTGTTCATGACAGCTTGCCGTTTACAATTTTTCTTATTAATAGCGAGGTGAAAGAAACATTTTCCACAGGAATTTAGGCCCCAATCTTTATTACAATTCATATTGCTAGTTCGATTTCAAATTAAGTACATGACTGATTCAAGGTTAAACTTAAGAGTCTTCCCCTATTAACAAATACTTTTGAGATCAGCAATTTGACGTTCAAATTTTTTCTTATTAATAGCGAGCATTTTTCACTGGAATTTAGACCGTAATGTTCATTACAATATACGTAGTTCGCTCGATTTCGAATTAAGCTTATGGTTGAATCAAGTTTAAAAATCTAGATTGAGAAATAAAACGCTGAATTAAATTTTTTCGCAAAAATTATTTTTATTTGAAATTATAATACTACATCTTTAGCATTTAGCCAAGAGCTTAGCTTTGATGCGAGTCCCAGCCATTTCACGTAAACTTTATCGCCATTAGTTTATTAGAATTGTTTCAACAAGATAGAGGTGGGGATGTTTCACTTTCAGCAACTCCATATCGTAAAATCCTCCTTTTATAGTCCTCGTAGTCCTCTAGCAGATATGTTACAGGATTAATCACTTGAATTTTTGTAACCTTGAAAATTTCCGATGTCCAGTTTGGTGTATAGCCTTTCTCAAATACATGCTTAAATTTGCTTTTACGGGCATAGTTTCCTTCTTTATATTTAGCTGAATCAGCAATCTCTATCTTTTTATACACTGTACCGAGAAGATGCTTTTCATTGTATGCATTTACATCACAAGGGCGCATCCTAATTGTTTGATGTGTTTTTATGTTTTATTGAGATAGTAATACTTTCAGCAATTCAAACCATTCCTAAGAACCATTCATGTTGAACTCCTTCGACATCATGCTCTTTAAAGCTCTTTTGAATTGTTCCACTATCGATGCTTTGACCGTATTAAACGTCAAGTAGTGATTAATTTTGTGCTTGTTGCTGTCATCCAACGTTTTGGGTTACAATTTAAATATTTAGAAAACATTTACTACAAGTGTCAGTAAAAACACCTTGAATGTTCAATATAAAATATAAATTCAATATAAAAGGAATTAAACATTAACTATTTGAGTTTTAAGCAAATTTTGCATACACACCGAAAATGCGGAAGTGATTTAATGCGTATGAAAAGTAAATAATTAGCATGTAGGTATGTATAAAAACCTTTAATTAAAATATATAAATTTACTTGGAATTATTTCATGAAGAACATAACAAAATTATAAATTTTTGTTGCAAAAATGGTTTGCTGGACAAGGCAAATGTTGTATTCAAATCGAAAATTCATCGGCAACGCTTTGCAGCAACCTTCAATTAATTCATCACAATTAGCATGGAGTCGTGAACTTTTCCAAAAAAAATGAACTTTAACGGCACTGCTCAATTTTGAGTAATTTTCTGGTCACATACTTTTAGACATTGTTTCTACGCTTATTTAAAACAGTTATCAGAAGTACAAAAAAAAAACAATTTTATATTATTAGAACAGAAACCACAAATGCAACCAAATTTAAGAAACGTAAAATTTACCCTGATTAATGGAAACGCTGTCACATACCCCGGATTTTTGGTACAAAACGAGGAGCAGTTAAATGGATAATATAAGTATTCAGTTTAAACTACACTCAATTAAAGCTTTAAATTCGAGACTGTTTTTCAATGGAATATATAAAATACACTCAAGCAAATAAATATAACGCCACTACGTACAATTATTATTTTTTTTACATTCATCTCATACTTCCACTACATCTTGAAGATGATCAGATTTTAAATGAATTCATATAACATACATATGTACTCGTATATTTGAACAAATCTATTGTTAAAATTGAATTACAAAATTGTTCCATTTTATTTAAGATGCATGCTTCAAAAAGTCATAATATTTTAGCTTGAAATAATTCCTACCATGTATCATGTATATATATAAAATCGAAAGTTGGTTTGTTTGTTTGTTGCTCAATCACGCCTAAAGGCCGAGTCCGATCATTTTCATTTCTTGGGTGAAGGTACTACATATTCCGGCCCAACATATAGGCTATTTTATATTCGCGAATTTCACAATGGCGGACCCAAGATGGCGACCAGAAATTGAAAATATCAAGCTATTTCCATGAAACTTGGTACTTGGGTGCTGTTGGATGTCTTTATTGCGAATCTACGATCGAAATTTGGAACTTCGAAATGGCGGAATCAATATGGCGACTAAAATGTTTGAATACTAGGTAATCCATCACGCCTAAACGGTGGATCCACTCATTTTCATTTTTTGGATAAAGGTACATGTTTCGGCCCAACATATGGGCTTATTTTTATTCATGATTTTGAAAATGGCGAACCCCAGATGACGGTCCAAAATTGAAAATATCAACAGATTGGCATGGAAATTGGTATTTGGGGGTATTTGGTTGTCCTTATTTTCGAAATTTGGAAATTCAAGATGGCGGATTCAATATGGCGGCCAAAAGTTTGGTACATCGGGTGAAACTGGGTAGCCCGTCACGCCTAGACGCTGAATTCGAGCTTATTCATTTTTTGGGTGCAAGTACCACATATTCTGTCCCAAAATAAAGGCTACTTTTTATTCACGAATTCCAAAATGGCGGACCTAATATGATGGCAAAAATTTGAAAATATGAAGAGATTGCCATAAAATTGTTGTTTGAGAGTTTTAGATACCCTTCTTGAGAATACATGTTCGAAATTTGCAGTGAGATGTGGCGGATTCAATATGGCGTAGACTAATTTTCGAACTTCAGGGAATTTACATGAAAAGTCGTACTCTGGATAATTTGAGGTAATTTCGAATTTACTATCAAAGTTTGAAAATTCAAAATGGCGGAGCCTACACTGTGACGCAAATTTGTATACACTGGGTGAAACCGGTTAACCTATAAGGCCTGAATATTGGATCGGATTTTATTTATTTTTGGGGTGAATATACTTCATACTCCAGCCAAACATATGTATAGGCTGCCTTTTATTCGCTAATTTCAAAATGACGGAACTAAGATGGTGGCCAAAAATGTTAAATAGTAAGGGATTGATGTGAAAATTGGTATTTAGGGGTTTTAGATTTTCTTATTGCGAATATATATTCGAAACTTGCAAATTCAAGATGGAGGATCCAATATGGCGCCCAAAATTTTTGTGCACGGGGTAAAACCGGGCAACCCCATCACGCTTAGACTCTGGATTTGATCATATTCAATTTTTGGGTGAAGGTTCTACATATTTCGGCCCAATATATAGGATACTTTTTCGCGAATTTTAAAATGGCGAACCCAAGATGGCGGCCAAACATTGAAAATATCAAGAGATTGGTATGAAAATTCGTATTTTGGGGGTTGTTAGATGTCCTTATTGCGAATCTATTTTTGAAATTTGGAAATCAAAATGTCGGATTCAATTGTTGTACAGCGAGTGAAACCGGGTAACGCATCACACCTAAACGCTGGATCCGATCATATTCACTTTTTAACTTAGGTACTACATATTCCGATCCAACATATAAGTTACTATTTTTGCGTGTTTGAAATTGCAGTTCCAAGATGGCGCCCTAAATTTAAAAATATCAAAGGATTGACAGGAAAATTGGTATTTATTGCGGATCTATGTACAAAATTTGAGAATCAAGATGACGGATCCAATACGATGCGCGGCCAAAATATTGTTACACCGAGTGAAACCGGGTAACCCAGCTAGTACTTCATAGAAACGTAACTTTTGACACTTTAGATAACGTTTTTTTCATTGTTCTGCGTAAATAATGTAGTGCGTCGTCAGTTGGCTGCAGCTCACAAAGATTTGTGGCTACAGTTCAGTATTGTATTGAAAAGTGTTAAAAGTAATTTAAAATGATAAATGTTTATTATGTCGAGTTTAAGTGGCAGTAAAAGTGCAGACAATTAACATATTTTTCCTCGCTGCCCGCGCCGTAGGCAAATAGGGAAAGAACTAAATAAATAAAGCTTCTTGGGATTGAAAAATTGTTCCTATTTTAGATAAACATATCGACTTGTTTGAAATGAAAATAAAACGTTTGAATTTTAAAATTACGTTATTGAATTAGAAATTTTGACTTATTTGCGTGGAAAATATACCCTTTGATTTGAATTGAAATTCGACCTCAATCAAACAAGTATAAATAATAATACTACTTTTAATGTAAAATAGACAATATAAGTAAATGAAAAGCTATTTATTTATTTATTTGCGCTTAATACAAGCTACATACATGGGAGACTTAAAAACTAGAAATTAAACCTAAAAACTAGAGCTAATCAGGACCTAATCAGCTAATGAAGGTGGAGGGGCGGGCAAAGCGTCTAGGTGGGTATGCAAGGCTGTTCCTAAGTGACGCTTTGCTCAGGTGGAAGTCAAAGGAAGGGAGGGAGTTGGCTTTACGAAGCATTCGCGTTAGGGGCTCAGTGAGGCCATAGTTGGTGCGGTGGTAAGCAGGGCGAAAGAGAAGGCCGAACGGATGCTACGGGGATTGGTATAAATAGGGACCCGTTGAAGAAGAGAGGGGCAGTCGATCTCGCCGGTAAGCAGTTGATGGATGCAGATGATATCGGCGAGGTCGCGCCGCATCCACAAGGGCTGCAGGTTTATAAGTAAGAGGCGGTTTTCATAGGGCGGAAGGTTATGAGGGACAGACCAGGGAAGCTCGCGAAGAGCAAAACGAAGGAACCTGCGTTGTACAGCCTCAATCCTGTTTATGCTGTTGGATTGGAAGGGAGACCAGACTTGGCTAGCGTACTCCAGGAGAGGCCTAACGAAGGTGACAAAGAGTGATTTGGCAACGTAGGGGTTGAGGAACTCCTTAGACCAGCGCTTCACGAAACCAAGCGCCGAGTTGGCTCTGGCAATCACGTTGTCAATGTGTTCACGAAAGTTGAGTTCGCTATCACAGATGACTCCAAGATCGCGAAGAGAGGATACAGAGGGGATGGGTTTGCCATACAGCTGATAGACTCTGGGGGGAGAGGAGGAAGTTAATTCACAAATGAAGAAACTAAATAAGTATAAATCGATTTAATATGTAAATTAATAAGTATGCAACTATCTATGTAAAAATATAAACAAAAAAAAAATTAAAAATGGGTATGACTTCCAGAGTTTCTCACAACCGATATTTCAGCCCAGTTCACATTTTAACTACAGTAAATTTTCATAATGTCGGTCATTTGAATAAATTTGCTTTAACATCATGACCCAAATGTTCTCTATTGGATTGAGGTCGGGACCTAATGCAGCCCACGTCGTAACTAGTATATTTTTTTCTTCAAACCAGACGAAACTCGTCTAGCTGTCCGAATTGGCGCCTTGTATTGTTCGAATATAATATTAGGGTCATCAAATTCATTCAAATATTTAAGGAGAACGTTATATCCAGCTACATTCATTTTATTTGTTAGAAAGCACATTAATGCTTTGTTATCACAAAAATTAACCCAAACAATAAGATTTCCTCTTTTAAATTTTAAAACTATTCACTGTGACTGATGCGACGTTAACCAATTGATGCTACAAATTAGAAATGAATAGTAGTTAAAACGGTATACACAAACGGAAAGAAAGTGCATGTTCAATATTTATACAAAAATTAAGAATTTAAGCAGAGTCGACATTTTTTATAGTGGCATTATACATATTTTCTTGGGTGGATATCTAGTTTAGAGCACAGATTTACCCGAGATTCATAAAGCCAGCGGAGATAGGAGGTGTTCAGGTTGGCCTATCTTCGTATGAAATACTTTATTTCTACATGAAACGCACAAAATCCTTCCAAAAAAAGCTGCAAAACTGTTATAACTACATGTAATGTATATTTTTTGTAACATTTTTAATTTACTACATTTTTTGTAACTTTATCATAAAATAAATGCAATCGAATAGAGTTCCTAAACAAAAACAACACGATTTAAAAATAAGCTTTCTTCTGTCGATAAAGTAGAATAACTTTTAACTATTAGGGGTACCGGTTAATTCGTGCGGTTTTCTAACAGATGGCGTAACTTGTTTTATATTCCAGTGATTCACCTTTCCAAATATGTGTTGGAAAGCTACTGTCATATAGTTTCAGAATCAGTATGTGTTATTTAGCTGAAGCGTAAACAACAATACTTTTTTTTAATCTGAAAATGTCGAATTTTGTGCCGAATAAAGTGTTTTTGCGGGGAGTACTTCTTCATTACTTCAATATGAAGAAAAAGGCTGCCGAAAGTCATCGTATTTTGGTGGAAGTGTATGGTGTGCATGCTCTAGCTGAGCGTACGTGCCAGAAGTGGTTTGCACGGTTTAAAAGTGGCAATTTTGACTTGGAGGACGATGAACGGCCCGGACAGCCAAAAAAGTTTGAAGACCACGAATTGGAGACACTGCTCGACCAAGATCCATCCCAAACGCAAGAAGAACTTGCAAAATCACTTGGCGTCGCTCAACAAACCATTTCCGATCGTTTAAAAGCAATGGGAATGATCCGGAAGGTAGGCCATTGGGTGCCGCATGAATTGAAGCCAAGAGACGTCGAACGCCGATTTTTCGCGTGTGAACAACTGCTTCAACGGCACAAAAGAAAAAGTTTTTTGCATGGAATTGTCACTGGCGATGAAAAGTGGGTCCATTACGATAATCCAAAACGTCGGGCAACGTATGGATACCCCGGCCATGCATCATCATCGATGGCCGTTCAGAATATTCATGGCCTGAAGGTTATGCTGTGTATTTGGTGGGACCAGCTGGGTGTGATCTATTATGAGCTGTTGCAACCGAATGAAACGATCACAGGGGAAGTCTACCGACGACAATTGATGCGTTTGAGCCGAGCACTGCGCGAAAAACGGCCGGAATATGAACAAAGGCACAGCAAGGTAATTTTGCAACAGGACAATGCTCGGCCACATGTTGCACAGGTCGTCAAAACCTACCTTGAAACGCTCAAATGGGATGTCCTACCCCACCCGCCGTATAGTCCAGACCTTGCGCCATCCGATTACTATCTCTTCCGATCAATGCAACATGGCCTGGCTGACCAGCACTTCTCCAATTATGAAGAAGTCAAAAATTGGATCGATTCGTGGATAGCGGAGAAGCCGGCCGAATTTTTCAGAAAGGGTATTCGTGAATTGCCAGAAAAATGCGAAAAGGTTATAGCTAGCGATGGACAATACTTTGAATATTAAATTTGTAACCATTTTTTCACAATAAAGCTTCAATTTTCGAAAAAAAAACGCACGAATTAACCGGTACCCCTAATATGTACATTGTGCATTTATTAGTTTTTGTAAATAGTCCCTGAATTAAAAAAAAAAAATTATATTTAAAATTAATTGACAAATATCTTTGAAACTTCTTTAGAGCTATTATGACACTGGCTTTTTAAAATGCTTAAAATTCAAAGTGGACTAAGCGTATGATTAAAAAAGAAAGCACCATATGGGTAACTTTTATCAATTTCAAGTAAGTGAAAAATCTATCATTAAACTTAGAGCTGGAAAAGATTTGAAAAAACGTCTGAAGTAGTTTCAAAATAAAAGCTGCATACTGATCGAGCCATAAATTCGCGGTTCTTCGAGATCTTGTTACACAAAAGCTTCTTCAGGACGAAGATGCAATAAAATAAAGGTCTGGGCTCTGTATAACAACATGAAAACCTAGCACAAAAAATAAGAAAAACATTCATAATAAACTGCCAACTATATCATATATGAAAGAGGCGGTACTGAAAATGGTGCTATGTCAACATTATTAGCATTTGGAATTAGCACATTCATATAATACATTTTTGAAGTGAGTTGGATATCGCTGCGTTGTGTAAATCAAAAATAAAAATAAAATAGTGATGTACATGCATACAGTGACGCTCAAAACATTTTCAACTAGAACTCAGTGTGCACAAATTGTTGCTTTGTTTCAGTTCACTTAATAGCACTTTTTGGGTTTTTGTTTTGTTATAGTTTGGGTAATAAAGTGGTATACTATTGTTTATCAATTCTTTTTATTGCTGAAATAGTGCACATAGTATTTGTAAACACTCAGCTCTAATTGCAAATGTTTTGAGCGCTACTCTATATACCCCATGCCTGCCATTTTTTGTTTGCCTGTGGTTGGGCATGAAATAGCCCATTTTATAAACTTCCCACGAGAGAATCCATAATTATGAAATTCACCACGACAAAACCCCTAACGGTACAGGCCTTCACGAAAAACTCCTTAACGAAATAGTCCGCGCGCATAAGTCTCCGAGTATATGAGTGTACATTATATATTTTAAAAAGTTTCGAGCAATTTTTTCTTTATTGAATTTCACTTGTTTTAACCGATTGCTATTTATAAACTACACAATATAAAAAATTAAAAAAACGAAACAATTTCAAAAACTTAAGATACATAAAAAAAGAACAAAAAACCTACAATAAAAAACTCCAAAAGCATTCGCCATAAATTCCTAACCAGAAAAAAAAGAAAACATAAAAACTATATAGTTAAAAAAAACGAAAAGGAAATGTTGCCGGGGGTGATTTTTTTAAGGGCCGTGTTTGATTCTGTCTAAAAGAAAATGAATTTTTTTTCGTTGGAGCATTTAGAGCCGCTTCAAGTACCTTATGCAAAGTGCATCTTCGCGATTGTGTAAAAAAAACTGTTTGCTTCCCCTGCATTCGAAGATCAGGTAACAAAACGCTGTTTTCTCGCATTTTCATTGTCCATTAAATTTCACCATTTGTTAAAAATGGTGAATTTTAAAATTGTTGTTCAAACACTTACAACTCGAGAACGGCTGGACCGATTTTCATGGTTTTTGATTTGTTGGATTTGTCTCTGTCCCGAATAGCAGAATAACCATTAAAATCATTGGAAAATTAACGAAAAAAATAAAATAAAAAGACGTTGAAGATTCTGTGATATTTAAAAAACTAAGATTCCGACGAAAAGGAAAAAAGAAAGTAGGCAGGACAGATTTTGATGTATGTGACTTTGGACTGTGAATTTTTGTTTGCCCATGAGCACATAACTGTTGTAACAATTGGTGTCAGATTGATTGGTCTAACTTTTACGTCGCGAAAGTTGTATGTGATTTGTTTTTTAATAATGCCGCGACCAAGAAGATCTAAACTTTCTCAACGGAGCCGTAATGCAATTAGGCTGCGGAACAGTGCGATTCAATTGACTGATGAAGAACGACAAACTGCACGAGAAGAGCGCCGTGTTGGTATGGCATGAAGTAGAGCCCTACTTCATGCTTCTCAAACACAAGAACCCGTGAAAGTGCAAGAAGAAGTACTTAAGGTGCTGATTTGAATCGATCAGCGTTTCTATACGATTGCACAATTGACTACAGCTCGCATCCTTTCGTTTGCATTGGTCTAATGAACGTAGTTTGGGGCATTAAAGTTTCCTGGAGAAACGCCTGGATTGTGTTGCCCAATGGCACTGTGAAATTGCCATTATTGGTTCCGCCACCAGAGCCATTGCATTCCTTGCTTCGTGGCCAGAATCACGACATTTTCTAGCGAACACTCAAAAATACAATGGCTGTTTTCAAATGACTCCATTTGGAGCGGATATTCCAGAAAAACAAAGATTTAATCCAACATTCAAGGTAATTTACGTTGAAGCGTAAATCTTCATTTTCTACTGTGATAAAAAATTTGCTAAAACGTAGTACCTTCTGACTTTCATCTCGACTTACAGATTCAAGGCCAGATTCACCATCGAATTGGATCATTGCAACCTCTTGAAGATTTACAGCAAAAATTCTTAATCATATACTTCATGGGCAATATGGACGAGCAACTTGATCAGCGTCAAGAGATCAACAACCGACATGTAACATTGCAAAACAATCTGCAATGGCAACAATTTTAGTAGCTTCAAAAATCATCATCTGGGACGCAAAACGCGCATTGGAAACTATCGAACCTTAAAATATCTGCGCAATGACTCGAGAAATTTTGGTGACGTCAAAGAAAGTCAACTGACAGCAAACATGAGAGTTGCATTATTGAACGACCCATATGCTGAAGATTTCTCCAAGCAATTGCTGACTATCGGTAATAGCCGTGTTCCGGACTGATTTCATTTCCTCAGAATTTTTGCAAAGAAGAGCTCATCAGTAAAGTATTTCCGAATATCATTGCTAACCACACAAATAACAAATGGTTAAGTGAGCGAGCAATTTTGGCGGCTAAGAATAAAGATGCGAATGACTTCAACTTTATAATTCAGAATCAAATCGTTTGTACTCTGCATTCATTTAAATCTATTGACTGTGTCACAAACGAAGACGAAACCACTTACTGAATTTTTATACTCCTTGTATGTGCGTGGTTTACCACCGCACAATTTACAACTGAATCCGGGCTCGGTAGTCATCATGCTTCGAAATCTAAACCAACCAAAACTATGCAATGGAGCGCGCTTGGTGATAAGAAAACTGATGAGTAATGTGACTCACGCGACCGTACTCAAGGAAAATTTAAAGATGAGTTAGTTCTCTTTCCGAGAATTCCGATGATCCCAAAGAATATGCCCTTTGAGTTTAAACGAATTCAGTTCCTGATTCGTCCTGCTTTCGCCATGACGATTAACAAATCACGAGGCCAATCCTTGACTGTTTGTGGTCTCAACTTAGAAAATTCATGTTTTTCTCATGGTCAGTTATACGTGGCATGTTCACGTGTCAGCAACCCATCCACTCTTGTTGTTCTTGCGGCTGATAAAAAACAAAACATGTATATCACAAGGTACTTCAATGAAGAGAAATAAACCGATTGATATAACTGATTTTTGTACTGAACTTAATATTTGTTTTATATTCATTGTATTACTTCCATAAAATCATCAATTTAGCTCAGCTAATACGTAACACGAAATTCATTGACTGTGAGGTGGTACAAAGTTCGCCGGGCCAGATAGTATGTACATATATAAAATCAAAAGTTGATTTGTTCGTTTGTTTATTGCTCAATCACGCCTAAACGCTGGATCCGATCATATTCATTTTTTCGATAAAGGTACTACATAATCCGACCCAAAATATAGGGTGCGTTTTATTCGCTAATTTAAAAATGACGGACACAAGATGGTGGCCAAAAATGTAAAATAAAGGGTTTTCCAATAAGGACTTGACAACTTTTTTTTCAAAATAAAATGCAAACCATTTGAGATATTTCAAAAACTTTAATATCGTGTTGAAGTACAATCAAAACATTTATGAATGGAACTCGACTTCGTTCATATGGCCACCGCGGGCACGTTTGCAGCGGTCGATTCGTTGGACAGAATTTTCGATGACCCGGCCACACATTTCGGCCGAAACGGCTGCTATTTCGCGTTCAATGTTGGCTCTGAGCTCTTCCAACGTCGTCGGCTTGTTGGCATAGACCAATGACTTGACGTAGCCCCAAAGAAAAACGTCTACAGAGAGTGGCACCGTCCTGTTGAAACCACATGTTGGCCAAGTCCATATCTTCCAATTCGGTCCAAAAATAACCATTCACAGTAACGTGACGATCATTATCGTCGACGAAAAAATATGGCCCTATGACGCCGCCGGCATGCAAACCGCACCAAACAGTTATTTTTTGTGGATGAAGTGGTGTTTCATGAAGCACTTGTGGATTTTCACCCGACCAATAACGCATATTTTGCTTACTAACGAACCCATTGAGCCAAAAATGAGCTTCGTCACTGAAGATAATTTTGCGATGAAATTGATCATCTTGGCGCATCTTTTCCAGAGCCCAATCGGAGAACGTACGTCGCTTCAAATGGTCCATCGGCTTCAATTCTTGAGTCAGCTTGATCTCGTATGGGTGTAAACGAAGATCCTTACGCAAAATTCGCCATAAAGTGGTCTGCGCGATGCCCAACTCTTGAGAACGCCGTGGAATTGACTGCTTTGGATCATTTGCTACGGACGTTTCCACGGCAGCGATATTTTCGACACTTCGACCAACCCGTTGTCTCACTGGCACGGCAACATCACACAACGAATATGTAGACTCAAATTTTTGCACTAAACTTGTTACTGCCTGTCTACTAGGGCGAGAATTAAGACCGATAATCGGAGTTAACGCTCTTAAAGTAGCGGTCACCGACTCCGAAGTTCTGTAGTAAATTTTTATAATTTGCAGACGTTGTTCGTTCGTGTACTTTACCATGACGAAAATGTTAAGTTTACTGAGCAAATTGACAGTGACAGTTCGATGATTAGTGAAAGGGTGCGTTTACAAATTGAATTCAAAGTTGTCAAGTCCCTATTGGGAAACCCTTTATTAAGGGATTGGTGTGAAAATTGGTATTTAGGGATTTTAAAATATCCTTATAGGGAATACATGTTCGAAACTTGGAAATTCAAGATGCCGGATCCAATATGGCTATCAAAATTTTTGTACAAGAAGTGAAACCAGGTAACCGTTCACGCCTAAACGCTGGATCCACCCATATTCATTTTTTAAGTTAACGTACTACATACACTCCGCGACAACTGGATAGCACACCCCTTGAAAATCACGATTTAGAGGTATTGTTCTATAGAAGGGCATACAGATTTTTGCAGGTAGGCATCCTCTCCGTTGTTTAAAGGTAATTTAGGAATTTTCTACCTTTCCTACCCCTCTCCCATTCTGAGAATTCTTAATTATCTGGAATTAGAGTGCGACAAGTGGATAGCACATGCTATAAAAACCCACAGTTTTTTGCGATCCGGCACAATTCTAAGTTGCACTTTGTAGTGACATCATTAGTAGAGTGCATTATAGATAATTTTTGGAAAAAAAGGAAGAACATTTTCAAACATGGGCCGCGGAAAATGTTTAAACGTAACCGAAATTCGGTTAATCGGTCGAATGCGGAGTGAGGGGTGTTCCATAAGCCAAATAGCGAAACACTTAGGCCGGAGCCGTAAAGTCATTCAAAATTATTTGGCTGACCCCGAAAACTACGGCCGTAGGTACAAACCCTGCAAAAAATATGCTCTTTCTGTTAGGGATGAGAGGGCTTTGCTACGAGAAGCGTCGAATTCAGCGTCAACAACAAGGGAAATTGCTACAACAGCAGGCATTACAGACGTGCAAAAGAAGCTAAGGACGTGCCAACGCCGTTTAGCAGAAGCAGAACATCTTCAGAGGAAAAGACTGAAGAGAAAACCTCGTTTTCAACAACGTCATCGTGAAGCTCGACTCGCCTTCGCAAAGAGCCATATCGGTTGGAAGAAACGCTGGAGAAAGTTCATTTTTTCTGATGAAAAGAGGTTTTGCCTCGATGGTCCTGATGGCTTGCGACACTATTTTCATGACCTAAGAAAGGATGAATTAATATCAACACGGCGACAGCAAGGCGGAGGTGGAGTTATGGTCTGGGGAGGTATTGGGTATCGTCAATGAACGAATATTCGTTTCGTGAGTGGCCGTATGAACAACGATGAGTACATCAAAGTTGTGGACGAAGAGATCGTCCATTCCACAAACAACCGGTTTGGAAACGACTACATTTTGCAACAGGATAACGCCGCAATTCATACGGCTTGAAAAGTAAAATAATACTTTGAGCGCAACGCAGTTCAGATGCTTGATTGGCCAGCGATTTCTCCTGACTTAAACATAATAGAGAACGCGTGGGGACATCTTTCACGGATAGTGTACCAAGGAGGACGCCAATATTCCAATGTTGAGCAGCTCAAGGATGCCATAAAGTCTGCGTGGAACACGATGCCAAAAAAATATCTCAAAATGCCCTTTAAATCATTAAGATCTAGAATGCTAGAAGTAATTGAAAAGAAGGGTGGTCATACACATTATTGAAGCAAAATAATAATATTTTTCGTAAATAATTTGAGGTTATTTTCCAAATTCGTTTCTTTGTGCTATCCACTTGTCGCACTTTAATTCCAGATAATTAGGAATTCTCAGAATGGGAGAGGGGTAGGAGTGGTAGAAAATTCCTAATTACCTTTAAACAACGGAGAGACTGCCTACCTGAAAAAATTTGTATGACCTTCTATAGAAAAATACCTCTAAATCGTGATTTTCAAGGGGTGTGCTATTCAGTTGTCGCGGAGTGTATTACGATTATGTAAGTTACTTTTTTTGCCAATGTGAAAATGGCGGATCCAAGATGGCCGCCAAAAATTGAAAATATTAAAGAATTGCCATGAAAATTAGTATTAAGGGGGTTTTGGGATGCCCTTATTGCAAATCCATGTTCAAAATGTGCAGTTAAAGATGGCGGATTCAATACGGCATACAATGATTTTCGAACCTCTACGAATTTAAATGAAAATTAGTGTACTATGGATATTTTGAGGTAATTTCGAATTTACTATAAAATGTTGAAAATTCATAATGGCGAACCTAATACGGCGGCCAAACCGGGTAACCCAGCTAGTTCTACATATTTCCATTTACATTTATTTTCCGTTCCACATCCACGCGCACGGAGGCGCGAGTAAATAGCTAATATTTAAAAAAATGTAAAATTGTATTTCATTAAAAACCAACGACTTCTTGAAATGTTCAGGGAAAATCGCGAGATGATTTTCCTATTCAATATGCCTTACCTTAGTTTCTAAGTCCACAATTTAACTCTTAAAACCAGTGTCATACTGACATAATATTGACATGTTCTACTATGTAGCATTTAGTTAGTAAGTAATTGCAACTTACCCATCTAGCTGTATTAGATTTGTTGTAGGCACCTCCACCTGATTATCCGTTGATCCACTCTGCTTATCAATGCTTCGTCTAGGTGACCGTTCCGAAAGGATTGGATTTGGTTCCTCCTCCTCAGGCTTGGGGTGCATCAAGATGAATGGCAGTTCGGCGACTAAATCGCTGATAATGTAAAAAAGACTATTAATCTAGTGACCAGCATGTACTTAATAATATAGCATTACCCTCCAAGGATTGGACCGCTGATAAGTAGCTTTACTTTCACTTTGTACTGTACAATAATTCCTAAGCTCTCACGCTGCGAAGGATCCGCAATTCTATGCAAAAAAGAAAATTTATCATCGAAAAGCTAGAGAGAGATTCATTGGTTAGGCGAGTTTCTTTTTTTAGGTGCCTTTAATCAGAGACGTTCGTACATATACTTAAGCTACGACAAACACATGCTTCATTTAGTGTTTGCTTTTAAACAAGCTCCAAGCACAAACAAGCACATGGGGATAATTAGCGAAAAGGAATATGTAAATTTTAGCCTGGGATGGGATCGAATTCAAAATGCAAGTACTTGTAGGTCGGAAAGCCGATCCAAACGGGACTTCATTGCTAATATACATACATATGTATTCAGTTTAAAAAGGAAACATGTTTGCATTATTTTAATTTAATTGAAATTCATTTTGATGCTACATTTTGCAGTTGAAAGATTAAATTCCGGCTTCCGGCCTAGATTGGTTTCTTTCCGGGAAAAGCAAAGAGAAAGTGACTGCAGGACATGGAGCCTTTGTAAGAACATGCAAAAACTAAACAAAGCGTAAATGAAAGAAATTTACGCACAATAAAACAATAGCAAGAAAAATACATGTTTTGTTTGGGCCGAGGTCGGCCGGAAAGAAATTGAGGTAAGCGGCGATTGCGCGGTTATATGTACATTTATTTAAGAGTGGGTGGAGGGCCAAATAGAGAATGCAAAATTTGAAAAGGATTTACATCCGAGAACGGACAAAGGTGTGTCACAATTACAAAAGATTGGGCGGGGGTAGCATTCCGCAGGCGGGACTATGCAGGTTTGCAGGGTTCCTAGCATTTACCTATACTGTCCATCAACTAAGTTGCGAGACCTGATTGTTTTCGTGTTTTTTTGACGTATTTTTCGTCGGGTTGCGATTTTCGTGTTTTTGTTTGGTGTTGGGAGGGAAATAATAAATTTTCGTTAATTAAGATTTTGCTTCAATTTTTGTTATTTACTATCAACATGAGAAAAATAATGGATCACTCAACAAATGCCAATTTTTTCGGGCTGTGTTATGTAACATTTATTTATCATATTTATAATTTATTTGCTTTTTAAAGCTGCAATTATTACAGAAGATTACGCGGTTTGCTATATGTTTTGTTTGCTTCAGTAAAAAAAGTTAATATAACATATAGTTCAAATTTGTCAAGTCATAGTTTACTTAATAAGAAGTATAGATTTTAAATCCATCCATACAAATAATTCTTGAAACATGTTTCGCTAGACTGCAATAAGAAAACTTCGGCATAATCACTGAACAAAAGCCTTGTCTCATTAAAATAAAAGTGGTCCTATGTGAAAGACGCGCACAAAACATTTTAAAGATTTTTCACTGCACTGTTATGCATTACTTAAAATACCAAAACGAAAAATTTGCTCAAGACCAAAATGTGTTCCGCATTACTAAAAGGACTAATATAATTTAGTGTTGATCGTAATCTATCAAGTTGAGTGTAGGTACTATGTACTGAAAGAACTGATAAAACGAAGATTACATCAAACAAAGTAAAGGGTTTTTCAATAGGGACTTGACAACTTTGAATTCAATTTGTGAACGCACCCTTTCACTAATCATCGAACTATCACTCTCAATTTATTCAGCAAACTTAACATTTTCATCATGGTAAAGTACACGAACGAACAACGTCTGCAAATTATAAAAATTTACTACAGAAATTCGGAGTCGGTGACCGCTATTTTAGGAGCGTTAACTCAGATTATCCGTCGTAATTCTCGCCCTAGTAGACAGGCAGTAACAAGTTCAGTGCAAAAATTTGAGTCTACATATTCATTGTGTGATGTTGCCGTGCCAGTGAGACAACGGGTTGGTCGAAGTGTCGAAAATATCGCTGCCGTTGAAACGTCCGTAACAAATGATCCAAAGCAGTCAATTCCACGGCGTTCTCAAGAGTTGGGCATCGCCCAGACCACTTTATGGCGAATTTTGTGTAAAGATCTTGGTTTACACCCATACAAGATCAAGCTAACTCAAGAATTGAAGCCGATGGACCATTTGAAACGACGTACGTTCTCCGATTGGGCTCTGGAAAAGATGCGCCAAAATGATCAATTTCATCGCAAAATCGTCTTCAGTGACGAAGCTCATTTTTGGCTCAATGGGTTCGTCAATAAGCAAAATATGCGTTATTGGTCGGGTGAAAATCCACAAGTGCTTCATGAAACACCACTTCATCCACAAAAAATAACTGTTTGGTGCGGTTTGCATGCCGGCGGCGTCATAAGGCCATATTTTTTCGTCGACGATAATGATCGTCACGTTACTGTGAATGGTAATCGTTATCGCGCCATGATTACCGATTATTTTTGGCCCGAATTGGAAGATATGGACTTGGACAACATGTGATTTCAACAGGACGGTGCCACAAGCCACACAGCACACGTTACAATCGATTTATTGAAGAGTAAGTTTGATGAGCGTGTTATCTCAAGAAATGGACCAATCGATTGGCCGCCTCGTTCGTGCGACTTAACGCCTCTAGACTTTTTTCTTTGGGGCTACGTCAAGTCATTGGTCTATGCCAACAAGCCGACGACGTTGGAAGAGCTCAGAGCCAATATTGAACGCGAAATTGCAGCCGTTTCGGCCGAAATGTGTGGCCGAGTCATCGAAAATTGGGTTCAATGAATCGACCGCTGCAAACGTGCCCGCGGTGTGGCCATATGAACGAAGTCGAGTTCCATTCATGAATGTTTTGATTGTACTTCAACCCGATAATAAAGTTTTTGAAATATCTCAAATGGTTTGCATTTTATTTTGAAGAAAATTTGTCAAGTCCTTATTGGAAAACCCTTTATAATTACTGTCATCAATTTTGACAATAAAATTGTTGTACTAGCTATCGTATTATAATTACCGTCGTTATGTTAATTTTTATAAAACAAAACAATTGTTGCTTGAATCACAATATTCACATCTAGTTATGTTCTAAATATTATAACTCTATTATAGAAACGATTATTCCATAGTATAAGTTGTGTTCATTATATGCATTTATGTACATATATTTTCGTTTTCGAAATCATAACATTTTGACTCATGATAATTGTGTTCATTATATTATAGCCGCTAGGACAATAATTATATATATTTCGGTGAAAATAAACAGTTTTGCTCTTAACTACAATGACAGCGAGCGTAACTGACATCTCCCTGACTAGAAATCTCATAGTGATCGCCTCTTTCATACATACATATGACATACATACATATGTACTAAGTAGGACATAAATATTTACAACATAATTCTTTTGTGAATGTGTATTTTTCTGGAAATTATAATTAATTTCAGCTGTCTTCATTAAAAGATGATACATTTGAATAAGTGCATCAATCTATTTGGTATTTGCAAGTGTAGACTTCAAATAAAAGATATTGGATTAGCAAATATTAAAATTGGGCGACAAGAAATAGAATGGAGAGCAAACACGATTTTACTAAGGAAGAGATCGGCAGAATATGGTTATTAAAAGAACTAGGTTACTTATGGTATGAGGAGCAATCATTTATTTATTTATTTATTCGCTTAGCACAAGCTACATACATATAAAAGTTTGCTTAGAATTACACTAAAACAAATCAGACAACAAATAAACTTTGGAAGAAGGAGGAAGGTCGTAAGTAATGGATTAGCATTTGGAGATATTGAGATCAAGAGAACTTTTTTAGCAGCATATGCTAAAATTATCAAGATTGAGTTGAAGCAGTCCATTATGGAGGATATAAATTTGGAGATTTTAATATCGCCGGCATTAAAAGTAATATTTGAGTGCTTCATAATCCACAACATCCCTGAGGGAATCCCGAGTTGGTCATGAAAGAGTTGAAAGACACAGAACAGAAGAGGAACTGGTACTGACGTTTATCGAGATAAGACTTCATCCAGGTAAGTTGGAGTTGATTGAAACCAAGGTAGTAGAGTTTGAAAAAGATTAATTTGTGCGAGATTTTATCGAACGCCTTACGAAAGTCAGCAGTGATGAAGTCGACCTTGTCACCGTTTTTCAAGGTACAGAGGGTTCAACAGGCAAAGTCGGCCAGGTTAGTGATAATTCATCTACCTTTGAGGAAACCATGTTGAGATGGAGAAAATACGAATTTGGAATTTACAATAAAAGAACATAGAATCGTAAATTATGCTTTCAAAGAGTTTAGTTAAATAGGATTATTTTGTTCCAGGACGGCAGTTAGAAATGTTACTTTTATATTCCCGTTTATGAAAGGGGATGATGAAAGAGTCTTTTTATCTAACTGGAAATATTCGTTCGACGATTGAAAGTTGAAAAACAGAAGTAAAGGGTACGATCAAATGTTGACAGCACTCGTTCATTATGATGTCGTGAATTTCATCAGGACCTGGGCTGTGATCAATAGCAACCTTTACATGGTCAATGTTGATGGAAGCAAGGGAAGTTTGAGGACGAGAGCCCATGAAAATGAAGTAGTCAATGTGGAGCTCGGAAGAATGGTCAGTAATAGATTAACCAAAGTGGCGAGCAAAGATATTAGCTAGTGCACAGGGATCGGAGTAAAACGTGTCGTTAAGTTTCAGAGGCGATGGGTAGTTACTGACTGGACTCTCTTTCAGTGTTAATGAATTTATAGAAGCGTTAGGATCAGAGATTATAATACGACTCAGAAGTAGTATTGAGTCAAAGAGAAAGGGTTAGGAAGAGTACAGGGTGATACTGGTCAAGACTAGGGAGAAAATGAGTACTACGATTGACAACCGAATTAACAGGATCAGACGAAAAGACTAGGTCGAGCTGTCAGCCAAGATTATTGGTTATACTACTAATTTTTCAAAGACCAGAGTCAGAGACACGGTCGATAATTAAAGTTTCTTTGCCAGATAGGACATTTAAAGAGACCTAATTTAGTCATCAGACCAAAACATTTGAAGAGGTAGGAGATTGAAGTCGCCAAGAACGATTACTTCATCGTTAGGCCTAAGTACATTAAAGAAGAAATTGCATATAGACAAAGTACATGCAGCTATTTATAGGTTAAAGTAATTTTAATACAGACAGAAATTACTAGTTTAGGAGACAGTAAAGATGAAAACGCTGGCACCAAAATGATAATGCTTATCACCAAGTAGGACGCCGCGGCTTAACTCATCGTCGAAAGCATCAGCGCGGAAAACAGAAAAATCCGTGGAAAATAATTCTTTAGTATTAGGAGTGCCTACAAATAAGTTGCTATCGTTTTACAAAAAATAGCCCCACCAGAGGGTTATGAAGGAATTAATAGATTTAGTAAAACGTAACATCGAAAATTTGGTCATCTGGTAGCAACATAACCTCGAAGTATTAGTGAAGACTTATGTGTCCAATAAACGTAATTTACTTCAAAATTCTGCCACAAATCCAAATTTCAATTTATTTAAAAATCCTTCATTCAAGCACCAGCTATACTATTCTACTAATAGAACATTTT
Source organism: Tolmerus cingulatus (assembly GCA_959613345.1). Lineage (NCBI taxonomy): Eukaryota > Metazoa > Arthropoda > Insecta > Diptera > Asilidae > Tolmerus > Tolmerus cingulatus. The sequence continues at coordinate 31,602,551 of OY390708.1, read as the reverse complement.
TCATTTGAACTTATCATGTCCACCGCAAGGTCACTTTTTTTGGTGTCTCAGAAGATCGGGCGTCATCGGCAGAATTTTCAATATTTTTAATTGAAAATTTGACAGCATATAGTTTAACTGTTGTGTATTTAGGCGCTACCATCGAAAATATAAAAATACTTTTCTAACAGTGAAAAAAAAACTTCGAGAAAATGTGCTTTTTTCGGCCTCTGAAACCCATGTAACCGCTTAAGTTAGTTTCAATAGAGGCAAAGATGTGATAACGAAAACCAAGGGAAATCTCTAACATTTTGATAGTACATCGGAAGACAGCTGGGGTAGTTAACATGATCAGAAGAGGGGAGCGGATGCGATAAGGGAAAAAACGGAAGTGGAGAACCGATAGGTTTTGGAAATAAAATAATATTTGTGGCCGCTGCGGACTTTTTGAAGGTGGGAATTCGCCGAGATCTGACGTAAGCTACTTAGATCAGTTGATACCTTATTAGTAGTAATGCCTAATTCGATATCTCACTTAAAAAAGAAATCGCGCAGGGTAACAATTAACTCACGTTCTAGTTCCCCTCTTAGTTTGAACTCTTCCCAAGTATATTTCTTTGCTCACAGCTAAATTACCAATTTTACAACCCCCATGAATAATCATTAAATTAATCGCATTTCATATTCCAAGGATACTTGTCTGCACAGATAAAACTATGCTGATGAAAAGCAAGAAAAAGTAAACGCCTCGATGCCCCAGAATTTGAATGATCCATTATTTGAAGGATGGGAGACAAATCAATAAAAGAGCAAACATAAAACATAAATTGAACAACACAAACACAAGAACAAAAGGAACAAAACAAACAGAGTCCAATGAAAAAAAATTGAACTGAAAAAACGAGCCTAAAATGCAAAATTCAGTTAGATCTCTTCACTTAAGTTTCCTACGCATTTACTTACTGCTCCTTGATCAAGGGCACTTTGTACTTGTTCTTTTACAGAAAGATGGTGGAACGCAAAAAAAAATTTGTGCAAAACTTACAGGGTACTTGAGGCCAAGTTAGTGTCTTCGTGCTTTAATTGGCCGTCCAGGGCCAGACCCCATTTGTCCTTGTTGTTAGCCAACAAAGGTGTCAATTCAAAAACTTTAGACAGTGTAAAACCGGGCGGCACTTGACATCCATCCCTTAAAATTATTTTCATTTTATATCTTCATTTATTTCAACATAAAATACGACGAACATTTCGCGGCAATTGCGTCCTCAAGTTATTTTAGTAACATTCCTATGGGTTTCGTTATTTTCAGTGACTGTTGTTTGATCTCACTCTGTTTTTGGGGTTGTCGCTATTGCTTTTACACATTTTATGAATTTTAAATTATGTTTAGAAAAGTGAATTCACGCCTTACTTTTATGGGCCTTAGGAAGATCGGCGAATTGTTGGGTTTGGAAAAAATAAAAAAAAATGGAGCACCGTAAAAGCGGTAAAATTAATGACAAGAAGCTTCAAATTTTCGTATAGTAAGTCTTCAAGCGCAAAATTAAAAAATTGTAGTGAAAATTAGTAACGAAAACTACTGTTTTCTCAAAACATCTTCGTATGATGTTACTTCAAGCCAATCATTACCTTTAAACCAAAACCAAAATAAAGAAATAGATTGAGAGATTACACTAAAATAAAGATAAACTAAAAAGTTAAGATTTTAGAAAATATCCCGAACCAAGAGAAGCCAATAATACGAGTAAGAAAGAATAAACAAAGCTATAGGTGGTAATCTTTCCAGATATTTTGGATTGAATAACATAAAATAAAAATAAAAAATTCTTACATTGTACTCGACGCTAGATTCGTGTCCTCATGCTTAAGTTGCCCATCTAGGGCTAGTCCCCGCTTATTCTTGTTATTCTTGAGTAAAGGTTGCACTTGAAACACTTTGGATAGTGTGAAACCGGGCAATACTGGGTTATCTCTAGATTCAAATATTTTTTAGTACATCTGTTTTTCATGAATAAATTTTGACTTGATTAAATGTTTTTGTTTTATTTTTAAATTTGTTTTTCAAAAAATGACGAAACCCATTGTGGTTTAAAGTTACTTTATAATAATCTGCTTCTGTTTTATTAAACAGCAAATTTTTCTAATTCAAATACTCACTCAGATTCCGTTTCGGCAACAATACACTTGTACTGCGCTGTGGAGAATAAGCAAATGTCAGCAAATTGTCTCACAAATACTTTGATTTTTTTAACAGTCCTATTTGAATTATTGGCAACATGCACGTTAACTGATATTGTTTCCCCATGATGATATAACTGAAAAAGTAAAATTAGTTTGATTTGATTAGTTTCCCAAATTTACGATGAAACAATTGTAGAATTGTATGGAAGCGAATATATCATTTAATTGTAAACGTCGAAAAATTCTACAAGAATAGTGTAAAAAATGAACGCCTCATTTACAAAAAGCATAAAATACAAACTTGAACATCATTTATCGCAAATCGTTAATAGTCACAACGGTACTCGCTCACTTCGAAAATATCGAAATAAGCAAACTATGTAAAACTTTGCAAGGCTAAAATTAGTCACTTGGAGAGAGTCTCAAAAGATAATAATAGTAACTGTGTAACTGGGATTACAATCTACAAATTTCCTTGCAAATATTATTTTCGTTTGATGATTAACTCGCTAGGAAAACAATGGGTGTAATTATAAAAAGTCATGGAGTCGAACTACGCTGTTACATAAAGTGTACGTTGGTAGTGTAATTGGTAGATTGATGTCGCTGTTGATGATTCCAAGCCCATAATAGATGCGGACTTTTGACACACTACACTTCTTATTTTTGACATGATACGTCAATCAATTTTCTCTTCGAGTCCCCTTGACTCGATCACTACCAAAAGTCATCATCTTCTCCTAAATCTTGGCTCACATCTCCTTCCACTCTCCTTATCTCTTTCACAGGACTTGTCTGGCACACCTGCAATCTCTGTAACTAAATGCAAGCCACTCTCACTAGAACTATTGCAAAGCCGACTTTGCGACGCTAAACCTCCTCGTAGGTAATTCCAATGTCCTCTCATCATCTATAAACTCCCAATGAACGATTAATAATTTCGTCACCCATTTTTATACTGAACTTTTCATTTACGTGCCCCAATATGTAGCCTTTGAAAGATAAAGATAAAGATTCACTCCTTCTCACTGCCTTAGGATGATAAAGAGCTTCGCACATTTATTTATTTATTTATTTAACGCTTAATACAAGCTACATACATTAAAGTAAAACTAAAGACTAGTACTAAACTAAGGGAGCAACGGGAGAAAACGGAGGAAGGGAAAGAACAAGGCAGATTAGGGAAGACTAAATTAGGTGGTGCCTGAGAGAGTTTTTGCTCAGGTGAAAATCGCAGGAAAGGAGGGAGTTGGTTCTTCGAAGCATTCTTGTGATGGGCTCAGAAAGACCGTAGTTGGTACGATGGTAAGGAGGCTGAAAGAGAGGGGCCGAGCGGAGGTTGCGGGGGTTGGTGTAGATAGGGATCCGCTCGAGTAGAGAAGGACAGTCAATCTCGCCGATGAGCAGTTGGTGAATGAATGTGATATCGGCAAGGTCCCGCCTAGCGCGGAGTTGGCTCTGGCAATCACACTGTCAATGTGTTCGCGAAAGTTAAGTTCACTATCACAGGTGACGCCTAGATCGCGAAGAGAGGAAACGGAGGGGATAGGTTCGCCAGACAATAATAGACTCTGTTGGGGGAAGAGGGGCGTTTGCGGGAATAGGTGATGGATTGGCATTTGGAGATATTGAGCTCAAGAGAGTTTTTAGTGCACCAAATGCCAAAGTTGTTGAGATCTTGTTGAAGCAGACGGGGGTCAGAGGTGGAGGATATCCGTTTAGAAATTTTCATATCGTCGGCGTAAATGGACAGGTCGGAGTGCTTGATAACACACTCGACGTCATTTATGGCTAGTATGAAAAGCAACGGACCTAAGTGGCTACCCTGAGGGACCCCCGAGTTGGCCACGAATGAGTTGGAAAAGGACGAGCAGAAAAGGACCCTGTACTGGCGGTGATTAAGATAGGACTTCAACCAGGAAGAAAAGAGTCGATTGAAGCCAAGGGAGTGAAGTTTGAAGAGAATTAATTTGTGTGAGATTTTGTCAAATGCCTTACTGAAGTCAGTAGCGATGACGTCAACCTCGTTGCCTTTTTCGAGGGCACACAGGGTTTTGGAGACGAAATCGGTGAGGTTAGTAGTAGTTGATCTGCCTTTAAGGAAACCATGGTGGGATTGAGAAAAGATGGGTTTGCAGTGAAAGAACAAGCAATCGTAAACGATGCTTTCGAAGAGTTTAGGAATGGTGGAGAGTTTAGCAATAGGGCGGTAATTGGATATCTCACTCTTACAGCCCTTTTTATGGATGGGGATGATAAAACAATCCTTCCACCTGGCAGGGAAAACACCCTGGGAGATGGAGAGATTAAAAATAGAGGAAAGGGGACCGACCAAGTGTTGGGCACACCCTTTAAGGATTAAAGCGGGGATACCGTCAGGGCCAGGGTTATGATCGACAGGGAGGGCGGCAATGGCGGTAGCAACCATTGAAGGGTCAATGTTAATGGAGGCAAGGGAGGTCTGAGGACGCGACTCCAGAAAGTGGAAATAGCTAAAGTCGGGATCTAATGAGTGCTCACAGAAAGACTGGCTGAAGTGGAGAGCAAAGAGATTAGCTATTGTAATAGTGTCGGAGGAAGAAGTATCATTGAGTTTAAAGGTAGAAGGGTAACCGTTGGACTTCTTTAACATTACGATATAAAAGGAACAAATTATGCTATTCCTTTCTCTTGACCCAGTCCGACCCTGATTACTCTTCCTACCTTGCCGGCCCCACCCTTTTTTTCGAGCTTTGCCCTTTATAATGACTACCTAACCTCCATGTAATCTAAAATAATATCTGACTCAACAATTCTACAAGTTTATAAACATGAAATGTAAATCTAACAGTTACCCCCTTATCCTAAGCTCGGAGATTCATACTCCTGTGTTCCTTCAACAATTGCTAACCTCTTTGCTGAATTTTTCAGTCAATCCTTTAACGATCAAGATTCCATTTCTGACTCCAACTACTTTTCTTACAAGCGAAACTATGCTCAAACCTCCCTAGTTTCCATCGTCGTCGACTCCTCTTTAATCGCCGCTAAAATCAACGCCCTCGGTGACGTTTCTGATCCCGACCCCGACAATATGCCAACCATTGAACTTAAAAAATGTGCCACCCACCTAATTGAGCCACGCTCCATTCTCATCCAACTTTCTCTATCAGAGAAAATTTTCCTTGACGTCTCCAAGGATTCTTACACCAGCCCTATCCACAAAAAACGTTGCAAGAACGATATTTCCAATTACCGTCACATCGCCAAATTATCAGCATACCAGCATCGAAACAGAGTTGGGCGTAGTGAATTAATTTTACAGTGCAGTAATTATTTCACTAGCTCTCTCATTGTTAGTTAAAATACAGTTTGCACTATCACTAAAGGTTTAGTGGTAATGCAAACTTTATTTCATTACCACCAAGCGATTATTGGTAGTGCAAATTTTATTTCATTATCACTAAACGATTAGTGGTAATGCAAAACTTATTGCAGGATCACTAAACGATTAGTGGTATAGTGCGAATACTTTTCACTATCAATGAATAATAGTGGATAGTAGTGTGAATGTGAACAAATCTTTCGCTTTTACTAAACGACAAAGTAATATCATGTTTTCAAGAATGTTTTTTGGTGATTCGGGCAGTGCTAGCTAATTTATGAATTAAATTTGCACAATAAAACAACGTGTGAACAGTATTTGTATAGTTTTTTTATTGTAAAATAGCATTAACCGAGTAACGGTGAATTTTCGGAAGGGCGTCAAAAAAAAGGTGTTTGCGGGGTTCGCCATAACTCGCAACAGGAGGTTTTTTTGTTTTTTTGATTTGAAAATTTTTGGGACTACTGTGAAGCCAAAATGCTGATTTTTGAATTTTATTTGTTTTTTTTAATATAGAATTAAAATAAAATAAAATTTGGACGAAACTGAAAATTCTTTTTTTCATATACATTACCCCACCATTAAATTATGACCGATTAGAAAATTTAAAGAATTTCTTTTTCTCCTCTAAGTAAAACATATTCAAGTGGATTTTTTCATAATTTAATAATATATATTAATTCTTACATTGTTATTCTTACGTTCTACAAAAACCAATATTTAAAAATCTAATATTTAGTGCTTCCTCCCTTAGCTTTTATTACGGCGAGAATTCTTTTAGAAATACTCTAAATACATTTTTTGTCATATCCTTCATTCCGTCATCATTTTTCCACACTTCTTCAATATGTTTTCTTAATTCGCTGATGGTGTTATTTCTACGCCTATACACTTTCGATTTTAAGTATAACCAACAATTCTATATTGGATTGCAATCCGGAGAATTGCCAGGCCAAGGTAAAACTTCCAATCCTGTAGAATTAAAGCAATCCGTGCTTGCTCTCGAAGTGGGGTATGGAGCAGGAAGATGTATTGAGCCTTAAGATGTCGAAGAGTTTCCAAATATGGTAGAAGAACACTTCTCAGAACATGCGTGTATTGATTGGAGCGCATTGTTCCCTCGACGAAATAAATTGGGCCTGGTCCCTCAGCTGAAATGCAGCTCCAAATCATCACTGAAGACGGATGTTTGACTGTTTAGATAACACAATTCTCTGAAAACCTGTGGTTCGGCCTTCTACGAACAAATCTTGAAGTCTCGGACACAGCTTCTAATCCACATTCGTCACTAAAAATGACCTTGTAAAAAAATGGATTTTACAAAAACTTAAATTTTCACAAGGCTGTTTTTAACATAAAAAATGAAACGAAATATGATAAGTCAAAGAATTTACCTTATTCCAATAGTCACTCCTATTGCTTCTGAGCAATTGTGCCCAATATAATCTTTTTTGGAGCATTACTTTTGTTAATTTTGACTTCTTTGCTGGCTGTCTACAGGAAAGATTGTTTTCTTTGAATCTTCGTTCTAAAGTTCTCAGCGATATTCTGACGCCATTGTTATTCAGATCCTTTAAAATTTCTCCAGCTAGTTTTTTACGCTCTAGCAAAGCTTTGTGCAGGATTCTCCTATCCATTCTCAATGTTGTTTTCCTTGGTCTGCGGCAATTTGATCGTTTATTTCCAGTGACTACTGCGAATTCAGCTGAACTACGCATCGTTTTCGCAATGTTCGCCACGAATGACTTCGAAATTCAATAAAGCAACAACTTGTGCTTTCCTTTCTGATAGAATATCACGTTTTTCTCCATTTTGTATGAAATATACACATTACCATGTTAATATTAAAAATCATTTAACTTTTAAATATTCAAAATCGTTTACTAGTACTTACTTTTTAGTCTATTAACTCACAGTTTCAACTTTTTTCAACAAACTTTCAGTCTTATCACTCAAATAACTATCCCAAACAAGAATGAAAATGAACTGATGTAATGATGTTTTACACTTAGCTATAAATACTCTCTTATATAGACAACCGGAAATTGGGATTTTCCAATTTGTGAGTAAAGAGTGCAGGTAATACCCAATTCATTCATAAGTAGTCCTTATTTCAGAAGAAAAACAATAAAGTAGTAGCCACCACACATTAAATGACAATAATTTTGCATAAATCCCGTCGGTCATAATTTAATGGCGGATATTTGGTAAAAAATCAACCATTATCTGCATTAAATAATAAAATCGATAACTTTTTTAATTACCGGTCACTTTGATCGCGCGCGGTAGGAATAGGTAGGTATACAAGAATGGTCGGTAGGTTTAGTGCTAAGAATGCCCCAATCTATTATAACTCATTTATAGTGAAAAGTATTTGCACTACCACTAATCGTTTAGTAATAATGCAATAAGTTTTAATAAGGTTTGCGCTTGCAATAATCGTTTAGTGATAATGAAATAAGGTTTGCACTATCACTAATTACCTAGTGATAGTGCCAAATGTATTTTAACTAACATTAAAATTAGAGTGCTTATGCAAATTTAGTGGTAATGCAGAAACACCCATCTATGCTTCGAAAGCCTTATCTATAACTCCATGTCGTTCCAATGCAAGTCAATTTTATCCCCTACTCAATAGACTTTCTCAAAGGCATGTCCACGCTCACCAACTTAAAAACTTATGTGGCATGCACTCTTCTTGCTATGCAAATGGCGCAGAAGTTTACGTTATAGCTACTGAGTTTAGCACAGTCGTGGATAAAATTTCAAGCAAAATGATCACTTTGAAATTAGGCTATCTATATAGGTTTCCCTCAGTGGCGGCTCGTCAGAGGAGGCAGAGGAGGCAGTGCCTCCTCTATCAATTTTTAAATGTTCTTAAGTACTTCAATTGTAAATTAAAGAAAAAACGTTAACACAATTTGTTAAAGATTCAATGCATATCGCCGAAAACTATTGTTGTAAGTAAAGTTGTTGAAATATCAAAGAAATTCCTTGTATCCTATGGCAATATTTGTAATTTTCGCCTTGCCCTATGTCAGGAAAGTTTCGCATGAAGTCAACGTGAAGGCCCGCGCCCATAGAGTCCGGAATTCGTCCGACTGCGGAAAACGTAAGTTGAACTACATGCTTTCTTATGAGGGTGCACCCATAGAAACGCGCTGCCGCAGTCGCAGCCGGATTGAAAAGACGGGCATTTCTCAACTTTTTATCCGTACTACATGCGGCAAGGAAAGCATCAAAAAGCTTCGTAGCTTTGCTTAAACGGCGCGAGCCTTAGGTAGAAGTCAATTATTTTTTTAAATAAATCAGGAGGTTTTTTATGCCAAGTGCTTTTTCCTCCTTGCAAAAAATAACAATATTTTATTTCGGCAATTTTTGATTTACTGCTACTTATTAACAGTTTCTCTGAGTAAGGATTTGGAATTTGCATCAATTTTACATCGAATTGCCATGATTTTAATAATGCCAAACTTCAAAATTTGAACTGAATAGATTACAGATTAATTTTTTACTTCAAAGTGAAGAAAAATCAGTACAACTTGGTGCTATTTTTAAGATTTTAAATCTTTGCTGTAGGAAATTCATATGATAAATTTCAAATCAATGAGAAATCTCCTGTTGTTCTGGATAGACGAAAACAACACAGCTATTAATTGCTAAGAATGGTGTTAGAAAATGAAATAAGGGTAATGTTTTTTTCTGAATTTGAACAACTTTTTCTCCTTAGTACCAACTCTTTTCACAATTGTTTCTTTTCAAAGCCTGCTCTTTTTCTGTCTGCTGAGATGAAAAGATGCCTACTGCTAAAACTATTGGAATATTGCAAAAAAATGGTCAGCATAGAGTCCCAACATAAAAGTACTGTATAAGTCCCGGGTAAATTTCTAAATAAAAACTATTATTCTTCCAAGGAGGAAAAAGCACTTGGCATAAAAAACCTCCTGATTTATTTTAAAAAATTGGTCGCACCCAAAAGCGGCGCCTTCCCTCCAATAGAGTCAAACATTCATCGGCTTCTGTAATTAGAAGTCCTATTAATAGAAATTTAAGTACTCTATTAATATCCATCGTTGTCCTTTCAATTGCTTGGTGCTTCCTTCTTTGACTTTGCCTTTTTCAATAAAATTCCCGTTTTGTTTGAACAAACTGTCAAGATGAGAACCACTTTGAGCGATTTTAAGTCAAGATGACAAAAATATTGAAAGCTTGCCGCAGAAATTCCGGATTCTATGGGCGATACCTCTGATTGCCGGACGTCAATAGCTTTAAGCTTACCGGAGTCGAGCAAATTCCGCACAAATTCCGGACTCTATGGACGCGGGCTTTGAGGCTAGCCTCTAGAACCCACTCCATGCGAAAAAAAGAGCTTAAGCTGTACAGTCGGAACTACTAAGTCAAATCCAACAGAAAGTTCCCTTTGCGCAGGCTCTTTTCTCCGCGACAAATCAGCTTTGCTTTCTGTGTGTGCGTGCCAGAGGAGGCAATGCGCCGAATGCCTCAAGGAGGTTTTAAGCACAAGTCATGGAGATGCAATAAGTTGTGGTTGTGTGTGTCTATCTGAGCAGAAACTACAGGGCCTGAGAATTCTGCGTGTGCGTGCCCGGAGGCTACCCTCATCTGAGCAAAAGTTTTGAGATTGAGCTTTGCTCGTTTAAAAGCGAATCTGCATAAACTTACGTGTTAAGCTTGATGAGAGTATGAAATGCATTTTTCCCACTTACGGAAAATTCTCAATTTTGTGTTTCAGAATTTTTAGTAGTATCTGTATAATTAGTTGAAAAAATAACGAATTTCGACTCTGTTAAACTTAAAAGTGAATTAATTGTATTTTATAGTAATGAAACTTTGTAGAATGATAGGGATACAGTGTCATCTTTGTTAAGTAATTTAATCGAAAATAATATTACTGACGTTACGGCGGAGTTAACAAAATTATTTGAACTAATATTAACAATCTTTGCTACATCAGTTAGCACAGAAAGGAGTTTTTCTGCTTTGAAAAGAATTAAAGACTATAGTAGAAATACAATGAATCAAAATCGGCTATCGGATTTGGCTCTTTTGAGCATAGAAAAAACTTTAGTTAAAGGACTGGAAAAGGACGCGCTTTTGTATGACAATATTATAAATTATTTTGCAACCATTAAAGAACGAAGAGTAGATATTATTTATAAATAGCTGTAAATGTATGTATGTATAGAATGTATGCAGAACCGCATGAAATTTGAATTCATATTATTTGTTGTTTCTTTTTTAAATATATATGTTTATATATATAGTGTAGAGGAGACAATGGTAGCAAAGGTGATTGTCACTATTTGTGGCGAGCGTGGGGCCACAAATTAGAGTATTGAATTTTCTGCCTCCTCTGTTTAGGATACCACGGGCCGCCACTGGTTTCCCTCCCCGACTAATTTCATGGATCACTTCCTAACTTGATTCCTCCATTTCCAACCCCTTCACATCCCACTCTAGTGTCCTCCAGGGCAACCATATCGGCTCCTTTAATCTTCATATTGTCCACTAACGACGTTGAGAACTTGATTAATCACTCTCAAATTCTAAGTTAAGCCGGCAATATGAAAATCTTTAGACCAATCTCCAATGCATCCGACTCCATACTCCTCCAAAACTATATTACCTGAACAATTTTTTTATTTGGTGCGCGAACAACTTTCTCGAAATTAATATATCCAAATGCCAAGCATTTACCTTCTCCCGCAAGTGCACCTCCATAGTCCATACCCCCCAGACCTTATGTCCTTTCTGGCGAATCCGTCCCCTCTGTTACGTCCCTATGCAATCTCGGTGTCTTAAGGCCGTTCTCCAATGGAGGGACCAATAAACTACGAACCGACCAACGAAAGTGCTGAACTGGCGGAATGTTCGTGTGAATCATATGTATATCCTTACTTGTAGTTGTGCTAAAATTTGCCACAATTCTGACAAGTACTTCAAGATATGATGATCCCTTTTTCACCAGCACCATTTTATACTTGGTGCTCGTCATAACGTATGTAGGTTTCATTTAGTTTTCATTTCTCAATAGTAAAATCGAACACAGCGTAATCATAATAGTTGCCAAATATGACCTGCAAGTATTAGATTAAATAATTGTTCATAGAATCATTGTACCTTTAAGTCAAGCAATTTGTGAAATTTTAATGCTGTCACTTCTTCTAGTATAAAAAGTTGCTGAATCCGACTAATGTGCATGAAAAAGTTAACTAGGTCAACCAAAACAGGAGGGAGAGGGAACATGAGACTAATATGGATGTCGGACGCAATGGCGCGATTTTGGTTGGTTCGTTGTTGGGTGGTCCGTGCACTGGACCACGACCTTTATGCGATAGTGAAGTCAACTTTCGTTTCCACATAGACTAAACTTCCGCTCCTACATAGACCAATTCTGCTCTTGGCTTCGTTAAACGATAGTCTAAGAAATCAGGTCAGGTGTGGTCATCCTCGCAATGTATTATCATCAACAAGATTGCATCAGTCAGCGTAGATTTATCCGATTCGCCCCGTGTGATCTTCCATGGACTGAACACTGTAACCTCCCTCCTTATGAAAACCGCCTAAAATTAATCTACCTTCCCGCCTCGAAACCTACCGAACAAACTATGGCCCCCAATGCTCCGCAAGATCAACAGCTCTGCCGCATTCGACGTTTACCTCAACAAAATCCCCCTCAAGCATGTTCTTTACTCCCCTAGCCTACCCCTAAAATAGACCCTGCTCTCCCCCAATTTAATTTAATTTTATTTAAGTTAATTTAATTTAATGTTATTAATTTTAGATATTTATTGAAATTTTTTTGTTGTAGTTTGTATTAAGTGAATATCAATAAATGATCAGAATGCCTAACGTACTTCTCGTCAAGGGTTATTTGATTGTGAAATTCCGCGTATTAAGATTATTCCTAGCTCAAAATTACTGCACGAGCTCCTTCGGCGACTTCCGGAGCTTACACGACCGGGTGGGGTACCAATAATTATAAGCATTTAGCATTATATCGTTATCATGCCTGGATTGCCTGTTGATAAGAAGTTGCAACGAATTGCTCCTCTTAGGTTTGAAATTGCAAAAAGTGCGTTAGGTGTTATGCTCCAAGTGGTTATTGCTCGACTTTCCACAAACGCATGATCATCACATCTAACCATGGCACCGAAAAAAGAAAATGAATTGAAATCCTGTAGCGATTATCAGGGTTTAAATGCAAAAACATGGCCGTACTAATATCCAGTGAGACATATCCAGGATTTTTCTCAGTCACTAGTTTTGATGCGAACCTTTAACGAATTTCTCGTCATTAAGGAGAATATGCTGTAAACGACAATTATCACACCCTGTCTGCCATTCCACACTGGGCGCATCAACTCGTCATCCTGAAATCGATTAACCCGTACCAAGGTTAGTTTAACGATGAACACCGCACTGGCGACACTTTGGTTGCACCGAGTGCAACCTTATCAATACCCTTTGCTTCTTATCTCTACCTGCAGCTTTGAGACAAAGCGTCAGAAGTTATTCTATACTCGCAGGTGTTCTCTAAGAATATTTTTATAATTTCCATTCACATCCTGGGAATTCCTGTATTCTTTAACCCAACATTTGCTCTTGGGACGGTTGGTAGTATCCTCATCAAAACTATCATCTGATGCTACAAATAACGCAGCTGTAGCCGAAAAATTGTATATACTTTATATAACATGTACACAAATTAAAAAAATAGTCGAAAGGGATATACTACTCGTATATAAGTTGCCAAAGTCGCTAGTAAAATTCTTAGCAAAAATAAGAACTTCTGAAGGACATATGTATGCTTAGTCATAATTGTGCGGGATTTTTGAGCATTTTAATTGGCATAATTTATCAAAAGGGTTTGGGCGTAAACTAAAGCTCATCTCGTTTTTTAGACGCGTGTCCAGTATATACATATATAATATACATATGTAAGTCACTGGTACCAAAGAAAGTATAACCATAAAGAACTTGCATCTAGTACAAGTCTGCGCTTTATGAAATTCTTGCTTCAAAGGGCCTCGTGCGATCAGCGCAACGGGGTTTGTACAGGGGAAATCTTGTGTTCAGCTGAATGCTAAAGATTCTGCGGACTGCGATAGTTTTTTTTTTTTTTTTTTTTTTTTTTATTGAAGCTTTTGATTTACAAAAAATTTACAAAAGGGATTAGATCGTCAGGCGATCTCTAGCCTTTCTTATTACAACTCTTATAACTAAAATTGGGCTATATCTCCTACAGCCATTGCTGTATAGGGGTTTCATGTTGCACTATTCTGGTCCGGTTTAGCAGTTGCTGGTGTTGATGTTGTACCTCTTCTTCAGGCTGCGTCTGTAGTCCTTGAAGATCTGGTACAGCAGTGACACTCCTACTAGCGTTGTGAGGACTATGAGGATTGTTTCTATCCGTTCAGACTCAACGTCCACCGGGCTGACGATTACGGAGTTTACAACCTCTCCCTTATTGTCGACTTGATTAGACTGTGTAGTTCCCATGGTTGCGGCTGTTTACTTTGGTCTTGATGAACTGTTTATGAAGCTAACTGTAACGGGTCTCTTCTTTTTAATCGCCGAAATTTTTCCGTGCTCAGGATGTTTTTAGCTGACTTATTGGGATGTTTTCGCAATCTTTGATGGTAGCGTAAGCAGAGTTTTTTGGCTTCTTCGTGTACGGTGTTTAAATTAGTGTCGCGCTGGATAATTTTATTATTGACGTAGCGTGGGGCCCCAAGAATTGACCTAATTATTTTAGTTTGCATTCTTTGTATTAATGCGATGTTTGATACTTTTGCGGCGCCCCATAGCTGTAGGCCATATGTCCAAATCGGTTTTAGGATTGATTTGTAGACTACGATTTTTGTGCTAATATTTAATTTGGATTTGCTATGGAGTAGCCAGTAAAGGTTTCGAAATCCTATTTTTAGCTGTTCTTTCTTTTTCTCAATGTGTGTCTTCCAAGTTAGTTTTTTGTCTAGGTGCATACCTAGGTATCTCACAGATTTAACTTGTGCAATCTTTTGGCCATTGATGGTTATTGGTCTACAGGTGATGTTTCTTAGGGAGAATGTAATTTGCTCCGTTTTTGTTTCGTTGATTTTTATCTTCCACTTATTAGCCCACTCAATGATTAGGTTGGTTTGGTCTTGGAGTTCCCTTGAGGCAGTTGTTGGGTTAACATGTGTTAGGAGTATGGCAGTGTCATCTGCGAAGGTTGTCGTTGTAATATATTTACTGGTTGGGAGGTCCGCTGTATAGATGAGGTACAGGACGGGTCCAAGGACGCTGCCTTGGGGCACTCCTGCCTTGATTGGGTAGGGCTTGCTTAGGGCATCCTTGTACTTCACTTGGAAGGTGCGATTCAGTAGGTAGCTATAGAGAATTTTATGAAATTGGTACGGCAGATTCGCAGATATCTTGTGTTTTAGGCCTTCGTGCCACACTTTATCAAAAGCCTGAGCTACGTCCAGGAAGACGCCTACGCAAAACTTTTTCTGATCAAGCGCGTTATTGATTTTGTTTACTATTTTGTGGACTTGCTCAATCGTGCTGTGGCTTTTTCGAAACCCGAATTGGTGCTCAGGTATCACTCCCTTGCTCAAGAGGAGCGGTTGTAGTTTGTCCAATAAGAGCCTTTCAAAGACTTTAGAGAGGATTGGCAATAGACTGATGGGCCTGTAAGAGTCTAACCTAGTTTTATCCTTCCCTGGCTTTGGTATAACTATAATTCTTGCTTTTTTCCAAGTTATTGGATAATAACTGTTGCGAAGAATTGCGTTGAAAATGTGAAGGATGGCTTGTAGTCCGGATAGTGGGATTTCTTTTAACAGTTTTCCGGTTATGAGGTCGTGACCTGGGGCTTTATTGTTGCTCATTTCGGACTGCGATAGTGAGATTGCTGAGAATATTCTCTCCGATGTTGGAGCGGGTGCATGAGACGGGTAAAATTCACGCAGCCCAGTTGAAGCTTTGTTGTTGTTGTTCCTGTGCCTCAAGAATTCCTAGAACCTGAGTTTATGTTCATAAAATATTTTTCCGTGACGAGCCGCTCCTTATGCGCGAATTTTATCTTGAATTAATAAATTGATTAAGCTTTTAAATTAGGATATTATTACAATGTTTGCAATGTTACATATCATAACATACATACATATGTTTCAGGTATTTTATTTAGGCATATATATATTTATTTATTCATTTCAGCTTCACCAAAAAACTTATTACTACAATATCAATTATTAAAATATTTATTTATTTCTTTATAAGCATTGAAAATTTCATTTCAAATATATAAACTGGTACAAAAATATTGCAAACACGTAACGTTGTCAATAATCGAAATTTGCAGGTAGGTATCCTCATCACCAATTTCCTCCATTTGTTAAAGAGACTTTGCGAGCATTATTTTTCCACATTATGATTTTTAAATATATTTTGAAAGAAGCCGTTACAGGAATAATTTTATGAGAAATTATTGCTTTTATAAAACATATGTACGAGTTTTAGGCATTTACATATAATGTTAGGTTTTTCTGATTCTTTTATGTTTCTTTTTTGCACGCTCCATTTACATTTTTTCCTTAATAATATCAATATTATGTAATTTAATATTTTGATTCTGTGATCGTAACATGCAATTTTTTCATCAATCCATTCCGGCGTTACGGCTTCACATTTCTCCAGTATATATTTATTTCTTGATTAATTTCATTTCACGATGATTTTTAAAAATATCTTCATAAATTATAATATGTTTTTTACATATGTTGAAAAACTCTTCCGAAGGTGCATACAAACTACCAAAATCTGATAAAGCTGGATTATAATTTTTATAAAACATAAATAGCTCTGATGGACATGTAAGAACTTCATCAGATTTTCTCATTATATCTTCACAGACATCACATTTTATTTTTGGAAACATTTTAAATATAACATATCCTATAAAATAATAAAAATTGAATTTTTTATTATTGTTCGCAAAGAAAAACTTTTCTGCTATGTAAAGTCTAAAATATGCCTAGTAAAGGTATATGCATACACTGACTTATATACCATATACTATATTGCTAACACTCGTCTGAAAAATGATGCCAGTTTTGACTGTGGGTTCAACCTTTTTGGTACATGCCGCACAATTCAGATCAAGCACAACTAAATTGCAAATAATTATATTGTCACGAACCGACTTCTGTTACATATATTTCGATCAATTTTTAAGTTGTTTAAAAAATAACTGCATCCTATAGCACTGGGTATCTAAAGGGGGCAGAAATAGATATAAAAAATATTGTTGCTACATTTGTCTAACCTTCATATTTCACATATATAAAACAGTGAATATTAATTGATTCCGCGTAATCCCACATACATATATGAACATAATATAAAAGTTCCGGCACAAATTATCGTAGCTCTGTGTCAATAATCGTTAAACTGTTGTAACAGCTGATTGTAGCCGAAAATAAATTACGACATCTGCTCACCGTTATTCTTGGGTATTGGCGCACTATTTGTAAACTTTGTTGTTGCGTCGAGTGTGCAAATAGCTATTAAAACTGTTCGTGGATTATTTGTGTATAACAAGTAAATCTGTCGGTTTTTTTGTTTTTGTTTTTTATTAGCTACTTACTTATACTTCATTCACACACGATTCGTAGACGACAGAACACCAAAACAAAACACTTTACATATTTCTTCCGGCAATATTGTGTAATATTTACATTATTTGTTTTCAATTTCACTTCTGAGAGAACTTTCAAGCTGAACCATCTTTATTCGAATATTGGAATGGCACTTCATTAAGTTGTTCGCCTAGATTATCTATGGGGGAGCGAAATAATTATATTTTGCCCAAAAGTTGAGACCATTTTTAAATTGAATTTTTGTAGGGCTTCAGCAGTCCAGTATGTTATATAAGTCAGTGGGTATATACGAACATGTAACTTACACATGCAATTACATTTCCAGCCTAAATCACAGTTGCAATTGAGACTTTCATCAATGACTTTATAACTATAAAGATGTTGGACACCGAACAAATTCTGTGAACATGCAAATTTCACTAGAACCATAGATAAAAAAATAACAAAGATATTGCAATAGGAACAAATTTTTTAGCATGCTTTCAGTCAAAAAGAGCTTTTGAGTTTCCTCCACCTTGCACAGTTGTCTCTTAACATGCCTAAAAGAGCGTTTTCAAAGAATAAGTCGTTTCCTCCACAGCAGTCGCAGTGAGCTAATGCTGCAATAAAGCCCCATATGTTTTTCTTGGTACGCTCATGGGTGAGAAGAGTGAGGAGCAAAGGTGACCTGAAAGATTCATGCGTTCGTAGAATATTAATAATGTAGTACGCGCTCATTTACCCTCAAATTAATAACAAAAATATGACTGAAAATTCAGTATTGTTACAAATGTAGTTAATTCACTGTTCAACAATGTATTCTTTCAAACTTTTGATTTCTGGTTTTTCATTAATTATAACTTTGAAAATCTTCGTGAAAATTTCTGAAATATTGAAAAACAAGTCCGTTGGATTTTTAAGCTCCCAAAATCCGATTTGTGTGAATAATTCTGATAACATATAAAGGTTTTGGAATTTGTTTGGTATTTTACTTTTTCATCATTAATTCTCAATTCCTGCTCACATTTCTTACAATATTTAATTTTTCGAAAGAACGAGTTAATTACAAAACTAGCAAAATATCGTAAAGATGGTTCTTCTATCTGGGGGCACGGTAGTGTCCCCACCAAGTCGAGCAAAAAAGCGGCATGGCCGTACCATCCTTTTCTCGAAGCACTTCAGCCATTTTCTAGTCCTCCATAAATTCGTTGTGGATAAAACTAGAAGCCTGAATTTTCAGTAATGAAGCAGGCTTTGTATAAACACGGTATATTTCAAATTTTATTCAATTTGAACCAGTAGTTTACGAATTATAACTAGTCAAAGTTTCGTGATTTTGTCACTGACTGACTGACCGACCATCAAAACTCTAAGGCACTTCTAGCAGACAAAGAAGCTTCAAATTTAGAATACAATTAATGTTTAGTGTATAAATCAAGGAAAAACTAAAATATTTTGCAATTTCGGTCCAGTTTTCTAGATTCACCAACTGCATAAATAGCCTTGTAATCCCCTATAAATATATAGACCTATATATGTATGTATAAGTGACCAACCACGAACGAACCAACCAAAGTGCTGAACTGGGGAAATTATCGTGTAAAACACATATAGTTGCCTGTAGTTGTGCTGAAAAATGCCACAAAACCGTCTTCAAGGTATGATAATCATTTTATGCCCAGCGCCATTATAGGCTTGAAGCGCGTCATAACGTAGGTTTCACTTAAACTTTATTTCTCAATAGTGAAGTCAACTATAACTCAATTATTGAAATAGTTGCAACATATGTATACTGTAAGTATTAGATTAAGTAATTTTTCATAGAATCACTATACCTTTAAGTCATTAATTACAAAATGTTCTGATTTGTGAAATTTAAATGCTGTCACTTCCTCTAGTAGAAAAATTTACTGAATGGGCAACTAGTACTATGTGGTTAGAACACACACATGAAAAAGTTAGCGCGGTCGACCAAAACACGAGCGAAAGGGAATATGAGGCCGATATGAATATGGGACGCGATGAGGCGATTTTGGTTGGTTCGTGATTGGTTGGTCCGAGCATTGGAGATTACATTGAATAAAGAACATGTTTACGAGCTTAGTCCGGTCAAAACTAAATTTGAAATTATTAATAGGGCTTATGTTCATCGTGAACAGTTTCCCATATGCATAGCCTATGCTATAACTATACACAAAAGTCAGGGCCTAAGTCTAAATAATGCGCTGATGGATATCGGTTCTGCAGTATTAACATCCGGTTAAGCTTACGTGGCACTTTCGAGAGTTACAAGTCTGGGCGGCTTACATCTAATTAATGTCGACTTTGGAAGTATCAAAGCGCAGGAATCCTCAATTTGTGAATACAATAGATTAAGAAGCATTTACCGTCCAGACTTGTCAGAAATTGTACAATAAAACATCTGACAAAAACCCATAGAGAGAGGGAGTGGGATTTGCGAAAAACTGTAGCCGAAGCCCAAGAAGTAGTAGTGGAAAAGAAAAAGAGGAAGACTAACTACAAATATAAAAAAATCTCATAAGACAGAGAGTGGGCTTAAGAAAATCCGTTGTTGGTATTCAAGAAGTAGAAGGTACAGGAAGGGAAAAAAAGTAGGACCATCTACAAAAAGAAATGAGATGCCATTAAAAACATAACTTGTAAAAAAAACAAATCTCGCAACTCAGTTCTTCTACTGTAAAAAGTTGTGAAATCCATGTAATACCAAGTCGGTTAATTTATTCAGTCCCTACTTAAGGGTCCTTCTGTCTTAAGTTAATATATTACGTAAATAGCTAACCTAACAACACCTTATAGTGATCATGTCAATATTACAAATCTTTTATGTTTTAAATAAATAGATTGACTTGGCCATCGCATGAAAACACAATGTATCTCACAAGTAATACATATTATATTAAATTAGATTGTTTAGTGTGATTGCCAGAGAAAAATTGTAGGCCCCGTGCAGATGAGCGTCAATTAACGTTTAGTGCAATTGCCAAGTTGTTAATTAGCATAGATTATATACATAGATACATTATGTACGTGCACAGTCATATGTATATGTACATATGTGTATGTAGAATAAATAAATATTTTGATTTAAATGTTGTTTTTTCTCGGATAGTCATGTAAATATTAATAAATACATTATAATATGTGATTATTTTAATAAAAAACAAAAATTGTCAGTTCGTTTAGTTCAACTTCCGGTTACTACGACGTAATATCACCGATCCCTTGGCCGTCGTTATAACCGGATTTTACTGTATGTAGATATGATTTTTCTTTTCAAGGGAAATAATAGAGACAGGCATTCAGAATATGCATAAACTATTATGCATTTCAGATATACAGTTGTGTGTAAAAATATAAGACCATGATGAAATTTTTGGTAAATCCAGTTTTCTTCAACTTCATACAGAAAAATTTCGAATGTAGTTTTTAAAATTTACTTCTAACAAATGAAATACAACTTCAGGTTCACAATAAAAAATTATTCTTTTGAAAACAACAATATCTAAAAAACTTAATAAACTTTTTTTCCATCAACTTCTGTGTAAAATGATAAGATCATCATACATTTTACTATTTAACTTTTGAAATAACATCCATCCATTTCGGAAATAACTGGCAACTCTGTTAGGCAAATATTCCGTTACTTAAAGTGATATTGTCGAAGTTGTTCGATGCATTTTGCATTTCGTAATTTCTGGATAAAACATTCATTGCGATTAAAATGTTAGTCAATATCTTAGGATGGGTAAAAAATCGGTTGATTTTGCGAAATTATGTGAGGTAAGCCAGTAAGGTGTTAAAAAATAATGAATCATAAAAAAACGAAAATATAGGTAATAGGACTGCACAAAAACGGCGTGGTCGAAAGACGGATCGCTGAGTTATTAGGTGTAAACAAAACTTGAGTTCACCATACTATAAAACGATATATCGAAACTGGCTCCGTTGATAAAAAAAAATCGACAGGACGGCCAAGAAAAGTGACACCCAGGGTTCGAAGGAAACTTATAAAAATAACAAAACTTAACAGAACAGCCAGCAGTACCGAAATTTCACGACAACTAGCGGATGCTAGCGGCGTAGAGATTTCTTTTAGCCACGTACGAAAAGTCTTTTGCAAAGAAAATTTGAAGAAAAGAATAGCTACTAAAAAGGTTTATCTTACAAGAAGGCACGCAAAGGCAAGGCTTGAGTGGTGCATTGCCAGATGAAATTGGACAGTTCATGATTGGAAAAAAGTCCTACTTTCGGATGAAAGTAGTTTTCAACTGATGCCCGATCATCAAGTAAAAGTTCGCCGCCTTCCAACAGAACAATTCGATCTAGCTTGCATCAATCCTCAGCAGCAATATTGCGGTGGAAAGTAACAGTATGGGGCGGAATATCCTGGAACGGTTATACGGATTTAGAGATAATTACAGGGTCCGTAAATCAGGACTCTTATATGGATATTCTCAACCGAAAACTACTTCCATTTATGGAATGGAATATGCCATTAATAGGAGCCATTTTCCAACAGGACAATGCTCGTCCTCACGTAGCTCAGAAGACAATGAATTGGTTCCATACCAATAATATTACTGTTTTGCCAATGCCTGCCTGTAGCCTGGACCTGAATATTATTGAGAATGTTTGGAAGGTCTTAGGGGAAAGAACTGCAAAGAGAAAGCCAACAACAGTGGAGAAATTGAAGAATGTCTTGGAGGAAGAATGGCTAAGCTTACCACAGGAAATGCTTGAGAACTTATTTGAATTCTTGCCTCGAAGAATTACCGATTGTATTCGCGCAAAAGGTTTCGTTTTAAAGGTTAAATTTTAAAAAGATATATGGTCTTATCATTTTACACAGCACTTGATGGACGAAAAGCTTTTTTTTTTTTAGATAGATCGATTTAATGACAATGACTTATTTTATATTGTAAACCTGAAGGTGTATTTATTTTTTCAAAAATAAATTTTAAGCACTCGAGTCGAATTTTTTTGTGTAAGAGATTGAGATAAACTGAATGCAGCAAAAATTTCATGATGGTCTTATATTCTTACACACAATTGTACATAGTTATGGGTCTACTGTAATATTTTACTTATTATATATCATTATAAATAGATCAAATTTCAATGTTCATGTGCAAAGTTAAACTAGATTAAATATAAGAATTTGCAAAAAATTGCAATTGCAATTGTGATTAACCAGCCACACAAGTGGATATTATGATGACTGTTTCGTCCCAAACTAGTTTTAGGGATTAATCAAACTGTAAAGCTGATAAGGTACAGTCAGTACTTCGGCTCAGCATTTAAGGCACTCAAAAGCAATCAACGGAACAATTAATTTTCTTACCTCTTTGTCCAAACTAGCTTCCAGATGGATTTTATTTGGTTTCAGCATAAATTCCTTGCTAACTTCAATAGACGGCTGCTCTCCGAGTTTCGATGGTGCGTACATGATTTTCCTAATTGCTAATCGAACTGAGTTCCTTTTGTGCGGTTTGTCTTCTATGTGCTCACCGACGAAAGCCTGGAAAGTTAAATTAAATAAAATAAAAACAGAAATGTATGGCAATTGCCTTGTTTAAATTATCAGTATTGTTACTGGTGTAAATACCAGAGTTTGAAAGCCACCTGGAAGGAGTTATGTATTTAAGCAGCTAGATTATACGGCCGCAAAGCGTGCCGAGACTCATAGATGTAAGTCGTATTCAGAACCTGACCGAGGAGCTACTTGTAACCACCCGAGTCGAACAGTTGCTGAGCAGTTGACACTTCCATATAAGTAGTGGTAACTGTCACAGGCAATTGACAATCATAAAGAAATTTAAAGTCGGTACACAACTCTGAGCGAACATCAGTAATTTTATGAATTTTCTTCTTTCAAACAGATTCACTGAGGACTCCGGAATAAATCAATAACAAAGAATATAACCAAAATCATCAACCAATATCATTGTTTGATGCGTATTTTTTAATTTTTGTGTTTTTTTTTCATAAATATTTTTGATACCTTAAGGCTTTGCTAAGTAATTGTGAGGCTACGACAAAAAAAAACAAATATTTTTGGAAACCTATTTATTAGTGTTTTTGCAATATGTAAAATATATTTTAATTTAATATTTATAAGATATCTTTAAAGTAGAAGTTGAAACCCTTTTTCGATCTCCCTCTGAGCGGTGCTTGATTCTGGCTCAACAAATTCCTGGAAATCCAATGCGGTGACCTGGGCGGTATGAATTTCCAGGTGACATAGTTTTCTGAGCATAACTCAGTTATTGCAGCCTTAACATCTGTGGAGTTGACCAGGGCGTTTAGTTCCTTCAAGGTGGATGGTGCTTCGACAAAATTGGTCGCATTGTCACAGAATATTGTATGAGACAGCCCACGACGTACATATTTTCGGAGACTATGTCCAGACTCCAAACATTTTTGGTGATTTTCACTGTCACTACTAATCTTCTGCAATCCTGATGGTCGTGGCTTCGGGTTACTCATTTTAGGGGCTAAATTGAAACCAACATTAAATTTTACTTTTACAGCCTTTTGGGATTTTTTTATGTCTTATTCTAACAGCCATTTCTTCCATACTGACTTACAATTGTAATTCAAGATCACTGCACACACGGTGTGCGGTTGGTCTTTTTGGCTCGGAAATGCAGGGCACACACGGTGTGCACTTGGTCTCGAATGGGTTAAGGCATTCAAGAATGCTTCACTTGTTAAGTCGCTGACCAATTCCGTGTGCACCGCCTTTGTTGCAAAACATACGAAAATGGCAACGTATGCCTTGGTCGCAGTTTTACCTCTTATATCGTAAATGGACCCCAAAAATCGACTCCAGTTATGTGAAACGGACGTGGCGGTTGTACCTGTTCCCTTGGGAGATCGCCCACATATTGAGCAATACTTTGCGGTTTGCATAGGAAGCACCTGATACAATTTTGCACTGTCTAGCGGGCTAGCTATCTTATGTTCAGTATCCAGTAGCGCTGCTTTGCTGTTGCAATTAGTGCTTGTGGAGCAGTATGCATGTTTTTAAGGTGGATCCGTGCAAGAATGAGCCTTGATACTGTATGATCCTTGGGCAGTAGAATTTGGCTGTTTGCATCTGGATTTAAGCTCGACATTTTGAGTCTCTCACCAACTCGAATTAGTTTATCTGAGGAGTCAAAATATGGACTGAGTGACAGCAGATGGCTGATGTTGTCTAACGGCAAGCCCTTTGCCAATTTCTGGTACTCCTTGGCAAGCGTTATTCGTTGAACATTCCTCAGTAGCCTTCTCTGCAGTATGCAGAGTTTGGCATTTTGCTGCTATCTCAAACAGTATGCAATGTTTCTTTTTAATCTCTCTCATGAGTTGTGATGATTGAACTGGGCAGCAAGGTCAACGGAGACAGCAGGTGCAGTCATTACTGTCAGAACCGACTTTGATAATCGAGCCTCTGGGATGCTCTCTGGTGGTTTAAATTTCGACTTGGGCCAAAGATTTTCGATTTCCGACAGAAATGCTGGACCATCAAACCAGACCTTTGATTGATTCAGCTATTTCGGCAGCATTCCTCTCGAGATAATGTCCGCCGAGTTGGTTGTGCCGTCAATGTGACGCCATTGCTCCGGTTGTTGGTTACAAATATTCCCCAAGAGTATAATGGTACAGAGATCCAAGACAATACTATAGTCGAGTCACTGTGGTAAAATATTTGGTCTATTTTTGTAGGAATAACCTGCAAGAGCCTCTCCACTAACTCGACCATCAGAATTGCGGCGCAAAATTCTAACCTTGCAATAGTCGTGGCCCGTAAGGGAGCCAATCTTAATTTCGAACACAGGAGTCTCGCCTTAATTGTTCCAAACTTGTCACAGGTGCGCAAGTAGCAGCATGACCCTTAGGCCATATTGCTACTATCTGAGAATGCGTGCAGCTGAATTTTCTCAGGATTGGCGCAGAGTACCCATCTTGGGATCCTTAGATATTTCAGTTCTTCAAATTCTTCCTTGTATCGAGCCCATTTTAGACGTAAGTCCTCTGGTGCCGGAGAGTCCCAAGATAGTTGTAGTTTCCACATTTCTTGCATGAACAGCTTTCCCAACACGACAATAGGTCCAAGTAATTCGAGGAGGTCAAAAAGCCGTGCAACTTCGACCAGAATCATGCGCCTAGTAACTTGGTTTAGTTCAGAAGGTGAGGGAAGCGCATTAAAACATATCTTCTTGAGGTTGCCAAATCAGGCCCAATGCCTTGATGATAGCTGAGTCGTTTATCTGCAGCATTTTGTCTTTCCTTTCTTCTGGAATATAGCTAAGCATGTCTTGCTGATTTGCTTAATTCGAACTTGGTTTAGCGGCGCGATAAGATTCTTTGTTAACTCTTTTGCTTCAGCGCTAGAATCTGTGCCTGTGAGAACGTCATCTACATACGTATCACCTTATAATGCCTAGGCTGCCCCTTTGTATAGTTCATGGCCTTCTAGTGTTAGCTGCTTAATGCATCGAGTAGCTAAAAAAAGAGCCGGTCCTGTTCCATATGTCACCGTTTTTAACCCGTACACCTGAACTGGTTGTCTGGGGTTCAATCGCCATTGTATTAGTTGGAAATGTTGAACTTCAGGGTGAACTTCGATTTGTCAGCTGTGTGTTATGACGCATTCGTGTAGCCTGAATTTGATTAGTACCGAAAATATATCTGGGTGGATTGTGGGTCCAACCATTAGCAAAGTATTCAACGAAAGTTTACTCGTGGTCTTTGCTGAAGCGTCGAATACGCCGCTCATTTGGTAAATGAACTTTCAGGTTTGAGCACCGTATGATGAGGTATGAAATAATGACGACTTGGTACAGTGTGCAGCGGTATTTTTTTCCATATGGCCAAGAGATTCGTACTCATTTATAAATTCGATGTCTTGCTGCTTCAAAACTGGTTCCAAACGCTTGAATGCGGTATCGAATCATAATCCTAACTTTCTGAGCTCTTCTCGAAAGGGTAATCGTACAATAAAACTTCCGTCTGGCAGTCGCTGAAATGTTTGCTCAAAGAAATCCTCACAATTTATTTCTTCAGCACTGAAGCGTACGACTGGACTGTCGCGCTGTTCGAGTTCCTAAAACCGGTGAACTTGCCGCTCTAAGCCGGCGCACAGTGGGCCCAAACGACTTGGCGTTGATCAAAAATCTGTAACTTTTGATGTGTTAGAGATATCATAGTGAAACTTTGGAAACTCATTATTGACAACTGGCAAAAAAAAGAATAACCGGTTTACAGGGTGACACAAAATTTATTAACAAAATTTAAAGTAGTCAAAAAATGAATTATTAATTTTATTTAACAACTTATAACAACAGTTTTAATTTAATTACTAATTATTTTATTATCTACTATATAACAATATTTAAATAAAAAAATATAAATGTACAAAAAAAAAAAAAGACATATTACCTGTATTTTCATCGTCTATGTCTGATATACGAAGCCATTTCCTCTGGATATTCCATGCTTCTAAAGTGTTTGTCCCGAACTCTCCGAAATGATGAGATGTATGGATCTGATGATATTAGCAGCATATTCGTTAGGTCCACGTTTTGCTCTTTCCTTGATATTTTCCTGGTGTTCCGGTATCTGTAGTGCTTGTAATCTTTATTTGTGGCTTCCTGGGCTTCTTCAGATAGTTCCCCAAGTGGCAAAGTACAGTGAAGTATTATATTTTGTCTATACCTTAAAACTTTGTGGACGGTTGCTGCCAATGGTCTCCATGCATATTTCTCATTTAGTAGTACTTCTGTTTGTGCTGCATATATTCCAAATTTCTTGGCGTTGATTGGAAAACCACAAGAAAGAACATTTAATATGGTCTTAAATCTCCTTATAAATTCCACGTCCACTTTGGTAATATCCGCTGTAATGTCCGGGTATTCAAAAAACTTCCTCGCTGTGTTACCATTATTTGTACTTCCAAATCCTTGCTTAGGTCTATCAATAATTAAACCAAGTTGTCGTCTGAATTCTTGTTGTATTCTGCATTTCTCTTCCGATCTCTTTTGCTTATTAACTGGGTTATTTCGTACAGCCTCATCAGCGAAACTCAAGTCATAACTCATGTGCAGTATAAATTCTATAAATCAAATCCTTGCATGAAGAGATGAAAGCCCGTATTGGTAATTTACTTGAACATCACATTCTTCCTCCGTAGTTTGAAAATCTTTTGGATTTTTTTGGTAAAAAGTGCAAGTTGCCGATGATTTTGTGTCTGTTACAAATTGCGTTACTCTGCCATCACACATTGTAAAGTGGAGCCTATGAATTACATCTCTTTCTTTGCCGTTAGGTAAGTATTTCTTGTTTTACTAGTTCAACTTCACTTTGAACCAATTCTTTTGTTTCCATTAAATACTGAAATTTCAAAAGTGTGCAGATGGGCGAGGATTTCTCCATAATAAGTTTTCCGAAGTACTGCATTTTAAACGAAGTGGGACTAATGATATTACGAATAAATTGGCGTATATTACATTTTCGTCATCATTGCCAGATATTTGTTGCTTGTTTTCGCTTTGCCCCGAAGATCCATTACATCCCCATTTACTCACTAACACTATGGTAAAAAGGTGTCATCTAAGGCCTCGACTTCATCCTGTGATTTTATCTTTATAATTCTGTTCGCAGTTGCATTAAGCAAATTCTGAAAAAGCACCGAAGCGGAAGTTTCGGTAGTCTGAAGAATTTCAGGCAAACACTCCTTTTTTCCTGTGGCAATTTTGTTATAGCTTGGTAAAGCATCGTGTTCTGCAATTCATTTCTAAGCAATTTGTACTTATCTTTAGACAGCCTCAAGTCTAAAAACAAATTCAATGCTTCCTCTGTAGTGAATTTCTGCGGCTGGTTTTTTGGGGTGGGGATACTTTCCTTAATTCTGTTCACCCGGTTTGGACTAGCTTCATCAACAGCTTTTACAATCAAGGCTTTTTTCATTAATTTCTCGGACTGATATCGTTGGCAAAGTGATTTCGTTATTAATTCCGTTGATAAATCGTAATTACATTCTCTAAGTTTTCACTTTTTGGTCCTTTCTGCGTACTGATCAAAGGATTTACCTGGTCTTTCACTGCCGGATGATGTAGAAGGCTAAAATATTGATGCAGAGGTGCCGCTGTTGATGTTGAAGACGTCGCAAGTGTTTAAGTTGATGGTTGAGGTGACCCGGACGATATTATCTCTTCAGCATTGAATTCCATTGCTGTATTTAACCACGACTCATTTAGTTGTTCAAACTTTTGCGCGTTTCTAGTACTAATTTGCCATATTTTCTTGAAACTCCGAAAGAATCGCCGAAATGTTTCTTTGTCCAATATTTCCATATTGTATATATTTTCTATAAGACGAACAAACTCCAGGTATTCCGTAAGATTGTTATCACGAATTATTTTATAAAGTTTTTCTAATTCAAAATCTGCATATTGATTTCTTCGTGGCACTTTTATACAAAATCAATTTTTATAACAACTCGCAAAACTAAATAACTGCACTTGAAAGTTGTTGTAATTTTCTTATTATATTCTCAAATTAGAATTTTCCAATAATTCCAGTGTTTCCGCTTTTCTATCAAGATAGACAATGATCAATTCACAAAGAATCTTCCCTTTAAATAGCTAACATTTTCGTTACTTTCACCTACCTGTAACTTATGCCTTTAAACACACAAACAATTATAATAGTCCCTTACCTCAAGTAATTATCATAAAATTAATTAGGTCTCATAAACATCAAAATCAATAATCATCATTTGTAAATACCTGGATATCATATAGTAGGTATTAAACACATTACTCAAAAGGGTGCATATACTGAGTAAGTCAAAGTTATTTAAAACTTTCTTTAAATATTAACGATGTCATTAATCCTAAACGTTTACTAGGGAAACTGTAATTTATTTCCAAAACAAATATTGTATAGCCTTAAAAGTCAGAAGCTTCCTGTATAAATGGGAATATTATGAGGAAATACGCAGCCGACAACACCAATTTACTTCAAATGCAATTATCTCCGAAGGTCGCAGGTGGTCGCAGCCAACTTTTTTTTTTAAAGATGCAGGAGGATTTCTACTTCAATTTCATAACTATAAGAGCGTGGCCATCTTTGGCCATTTTTTTAAAAGTCAACAATAAGTTAAAATTTTAGCGAAATATGACACCTTTTAATTAAAATGCTATTATTAAAAAAGTGTTCAACTTTTATCATAGCTTGTTGGCCTAGTAATACGTTCTCCTATGTAGGGAGTGTCTTCATTAATAACAATTGAATCTCCCCATACAACAATTTTCGCAATAGCACTTTGAAATTCCAAAAAATTAAAAAATTTAGGAAAAAAATGAGCCGCTCACATTTTTCCCTGGCTTTAGCAATTCCAAACACAAGGAGGGGGGAAATTGAAAAAAAAAATTGTTGCCGTAAGGTAGTACATTTAGTTTAATATTGAATGGAATTAAAATTTTTAAAATCGGTGACATGACGAAAATCGATTTTTGGTCACCCAAAATTGATTTTGGCCC
This sequence comes from Tolmerus cingulatus, assembly GCA_959613345.1. NCBI lineage: Eukaryota > Metazoa > Arthropoda > Insecta > Diptera > Asilidae > Tolmerus > Tolmerus cingulatus. Next base: position 31,572,834 of record OY390708.1, on the reverse strand, counting down.
ACTGTGCGGCGGGCGACTGACTTGGGATATTGCTCAATAGGTTCCTATCCTGGTTCTCGACGCAGTAAGTGCCTGTAACAATTCAGCCAATATGAAAATGTTGCAATATTGGAGAATGTTAGCTCATTCTGATCTATCCTGCTTGTAACAGCATCGTGTATAGCTCTGCACCTATGAGCAGATCGATTTCCTGCGGGATAGGGAAAGTTGGATCTGCTAGTTCGATACCTTCGGGCATGTTCCGATCTGAAGTATCGATATAGTTTTGCGGATGGAGTGACTTTTGGAAGGATAACTGTCTCGATGGCAGAGCTAAATGAATTTATCCTTGACTTAAGCCTTATTAGCATTGTGGTCTTAGCCGTAGTCGAAATTCCTCCGATACCAGTGATAGGAAGGTTTATATTGATTCCCTAAATCATGCGCGACTCGTTCCGATGGAGAAACTGTGGACTCTGTACATTCGTAATGCGTTCGCCCTTCCTTCGTAGAGGTTGTGACTGAAAGCCTTTTTGAGCTGCTAGTCGCCTTCGGTAGGCCGGAAACTGTCTGCACTTCGGAAGTGCAATGCTCTAAATATATGACAAGTTCCAGGAGCCGGCCGTTCTGAGTGCGAACAATCTTTATTTTATTTTTTGCTATGATGGTTTATTCTTAATGAAAAGACACCGTTTACACGTTCAGCGCTCCTTTCCATACTCTTGGCGATCGGTCGGCGCTGGTTCTCGCTGCCATAAGTTGAAAAGCTGCTGGGGGTACACAACCCTAAATGAAAGTAATGCTTGTGGATCACCGGTGGTGCACGTTAGGTGGAGTGTGTTACTTAAGCCAACCAGAATTGAATAAATTAATCAACAGCTTTCGGTCAAAAAACAAATCAATTTATTACCTAATTAACGAATCATTCGTATTCTATAATACTGATTTATACGATAGATACTTACTTTAAGCTCGTAATCAACGCCACACGGTTTTCCAGTGTCACCGGGTGCCGGCTGCAGCGATACTGATGCTGGACAATGTGGAGGAACTTCAAAGTAGAAAGGATATGCATTTGGTCCTAATTTTTTAATAAGACGTTCCTGCAGTCTTGTTAGGGGCCTATCATTACCCAGGGGAGGATATATTTGTTCGTGTGCCAGATACAAGTCTTTCCGGAATGTAAGGCCAAGCACGTCCAGGTCCTCGCGGCCGTAGCGAAAGGCAGCAAGCACATGACCAAAAACTTTCCTATCCTTAACGTAGTCAGGGTCGATAAGCACAACTCCGTCTGGAAGATAATAATCAATGGTTGGTACGGTTATAAGTTTTATTTTAAAACTCATTGTTTAATTGCTTATTTTGCACAATCTAGTTTCAAATTCCGAAATGATTAAATCCAATGTTGCTTCTACATCCTCATGAAAGCTTTATAGTTTGTTCAAGTGGGTATCCAAAGATGTTACAGAATTGTTTATATTTCTTTGATCATGAATACAAATCAACAAATGATTTTCATTTTTCTGATGTTTTATTGATCATCACTGATTTCAATATGTAATAGTTCCCTTTAAATTTTTAAGTTATTAGTTTTTTACCAATTTACACCTTATTTAATGCCATATTGCCATCATTAAAACTTCTCTATTTTTTATATTAGTAAATAAGCGGTAAAGTAAGCTGTATTGTTATTAAATCTAATTGATATCGGGAAACTTCCGTACCTCCGCTTTGTGTCTTGCCTGTTATCCTTCAAAACGAAAATACTGCTTTAATATCAGAGTCGTCTCAACCTGCTGCTAATCCTATTTCAGAAGGCTCACCTCAAACCCAGATTGCTCCACAGGCTAACATCGTTGCTTTGAGCCCTGAAAAACGACCTCGCTCAATATTCGTTTCCAGAGTGCATACCAGTGCCGGCTCGTCGGAGGAGGCAGGGGAAGCAGGGGAGGCAGTGCCTCCTCCATCAATTTTTAAATGTTCTTAAGTAAATACTTAAGTTGTAAATTAAAGAAAAAACGTTACCACAATTTCTTAAAGATTCAATGCATATCGCCGAAAACTATTGTTGTAAGTAAAGTTGTTGAAATATCAAAGAAATTCCTTGTATCCTGTGGCAATATTTGTAATTTTCGCCTTGCCCTGTGCCATGAAAGTTTCGCAGGAAATCAAGGTGAGGCTAGCCTCTAGAACCCACTCCATGCGAAACAAAGAGCTTGAGCTGTGCAGTCGGAACTAGTAAGTCAAATCGTCAAATCTAACAGAAAGTTCCCTTTGCGCAAGCTCTTTTCTCCGCGACAAGGAGAGGAGGCAATGCTCCGAATGCCTCAAGGAGGATTTAAGCACAATCATGGAGATGCAGTAAGTTGTGGTTGTGTATGTCTATCAGAGCAGAACGTACACGGCCTGAGAATTCTGAGTGTGCGTACCCGGAGGCTACCCTCATCTGAGCAAAAGTTTTGAGATTGAGCTTTGCTCGTTTAAAAGCGAATCTGCATAAACTTACGTGTTAAGCTTGATGAGTATGAAGTGCATTTTTCGCATTCATGGAAAGTTCTCAAATTTTCTGTTTCAGAATATTTAGTAGTATCTGTATAATGATATTAGTTGACAAAATAACGAATTTCGACTCGTTTAAACTTAAAAGTGAATTAATTGTATTTTATAGTAACGAAACTTTGTAGAATGATAGGGATACAGTGTCATCTTTGTTAAATAATTTAATCGACAATAATATTACTGACGTTATGCCGGAGTTAACAAAATTATTTGAACTAATATTAACAATCCCTGCTACATCAGTTAGCACAGAAAGAAGTTTTCCTGCTTTGGAAAGAATTAAAGATTATAGAACAAATACAATTTATCAAAATCGGCTATCGGATTTGGCTCTTTTGAGCATAAAAAAAACTTTAGTTAAAGAACTGGAAAAAGACCCGCTTTGGTATGACAATATTATAAATTATTTTGCAACCATTGAGGAACGAAGAGTAGATTTTACTTATAAATAGCTATAAATGTATGTATGTATAGAATGCATGCAGAATCTCATGAAACTTGAATTCTTATTATTTTTTGTTTTTATTTGAATATATATGTTTATATAATGTAGTGTAGAGGAGACAATGGTAGCAAAGGTGATTGCCACTATTTTTGGGGAGCGTGGGGCCACAAATGAGATTAGTGATTTTTCTGCCTACTCTGTTTAAGATACCACGGGGCGCCACTGGTGCATACCACCATACATCATGCAATAGTATAGTATATATACGTCACAACAGTTTTCGTACATTTAATTCTTCTGTTAAAACTTCCTGTTTATTCTGAACAAATTGTGCATTATTTCTAACAATAATACTAAGCGCCCTGTTCTGACATTCCTCCGAAAATGAAAACGAATACGATTAAATGCCGTTTTGCAATACACAGGCCATCCAACCAACGAAAGTACTGAACTGGGGAAATTATCGTGTAAAACACATATCCTTGACTGCAGTTGTGCTAAAAAATGCCACAAAACCGTCAGACAAGTATTTCAAAGTATGAGAATCCTTTAATGACCAGCACCATTTGAGTCTTGATGCGTGTCATAACGTAAGCTTTACTACGTTTTCATTTCTCAATAGTAAAGTCAAATACAGCAATACAATTATTGAAATAGTTGCGAAATATGTACTGTAAGTAATAGAATGAGTAATTTTTCATAGAATCACTACAACTTTTAGTAATTAATTACAAAATGTTTTGATTTGTGAAATTAGAATACTGAATGGGCGACTAGTACTATTTGGCTACACGCACACATGAAAAAGTTGTCAAGGTCGAACAAAACACGAGTGAGAGGGAATATGAGGCCAATATGAATTTGGGACGCGGTGGGGGGGATTTTAGTTGGTTCGTGGTTCGCTGGTCCGTGCATTGGAGAACAGCCTTAACTTCCGCACGAAAAGAGTTTTTGTATTTTAATTTTTGTACGAAAATGAAACCGAATACGAAAATGATATCGAATTCGAAATCAGATTTCATTTTCATATTTGTAAATTTTTTTGAATGTTTACAATAAATAATTGTGGAAAAAGTATTGTAAATAAATAGGCTGTAGGCCATCAGGTACACAGGGGTACTCCATGTGTTTACAGGGGGAGTCACAAATAACACATTGGTGTACGTGCCGTATCTGTGCACACATGCCGCAACTTTGTGCACTAATGGTAGTACGACTATTCCCTTCCCGTGGGGGCGGCTGGAAACAGACTCCTAGTAAGGTCATGTCTCTACTGGGAGTGCTGGCTAATTGTAGTTGGGCGGAGAGAAGCACTTAAATATAATACCCTAATCCAAGGTGGAACAGTATACGCCGATGGATGCGTGGCCAAGAGGGAGCTTGGTCGTGAGTATGCGGACTCTGGATACCTGTCGCCCTCCAAGCTCAATTAAGACTTCCCGCATAATGGGCACAGTGCGGGTGACTTATTGACCCGACTTTCTAGTAGGAACAATACATGGATTTTGTACAAACCCTAGAAAAACCACATGCAGCCCTTGCCGCATCAGCCAAAGTACTCTCAGCGTCTTCAGCACAGAGCTTGCCAGCCAGTAGGCCACAAGCCTCCTCTAGCTTCTGCAGTGGAGCCATTGGGCATACTCCAGCAGCATCACCAGAGCAGGCGAACATTAGTTCCCCTACTCCTGCCGCTTTTCTGTCTGAGGAAGAGTCCTCAGGCGCCGAGTCTATCTGTATCGTTGTACATGATGATTTCAGCATATGTTCGGATAGATCCGGACTCACATCTATCGGCGCGAAGGTAGGCAATATTAATATCGACGAACCGGAGTTCGTTAAGCTTAGCAACGAGGAACGGAGGAGGTACAAGAAGGCAATGGCAGAAGACCTCTCCAGAGCAAAGACTCTGGAGCTTGCCAAGGAAACCCCTCCCCATAAACAGACCAAGGGGACCAGGTCGGAGGACAAGACCCCCGACCTTCCTGCTACCAAAAAGCCTAAAATGGCTCATGCAGGGTCCGTAAAAGCCACCTACAGTCAGGTTGCTAACAGTGTGAGGTTAGAGCTCGTATCGGCGGACATGCTCAACCGTCCCTTGATAAAGGAGCGAATGGCTCTCCTGCGAGAGGTGATTGTCGAAGTCACAATTTAGCGTGCAGATGGGAGTATTCGGCTGAAACTTGAGGGCTGTATTCCTCGGCCCGGCTGGATCCTCCTTGTTTGCAGCAACGCTCAGACAGCCGATTGGGTCAGGGGTAACTTTGGCCACATCCGTGCCAAAAGTTCCCTTGACATCGCCCTAGCTGAAGAGGGTGACTTCCCAAGGACGTATGTGGTCCGAGATTACTTTCCGCAGAGCCTTTCCCTCGCAAATGAGAAGGTGCTGGCCACTATCGGTGCCCAGAACGCCCTCTCGGCACTGCAGTGGAAGGTTGTGAAGAGGCTGGTACATGGGGACCTGCTTCACCTCATCTTTGCCATTGACGACAGGTCGATGGCGGTGCTTGTGGAGAAGAAAGGATGGGTAGCCTACCGCTTCTCCCACGTGAAACTGATCCTTAAGGGCCCCACTAAGGATCTAAGTGCACCAGAAGGGAACCTCCAACCACATAAGGGGTCAGTATCAGGGGACCTACCCCCTCCAAAATGGGGGCAGACAATAATGCCGTCAAGGCTAAAAGGTCAGTGGGAGCTGCACCCACCGCTGAACCCTCAACTAGTCGGGCCACTAGGCAAACTACAGCACCAACCAGGCAACAAGCCCCTGGCTTCGAAAGTATTGACCATTGGGCCATTGCAAACGAAGGCTGCAAGAGCAACTGGCCCCAAAGTACTACCGCCAAAAGGTCAGCGGCGCCCTCCCAAGGGTACAACCAAGGGACCTCGACGAGCCAAGGCAGCGAGATTCGTTAAGAAGTCCCTTGCGAAGGAAGGAAAGGAATGAGCACCATCAGGGTACTTCAGGCGAACCTGCATCACGCCAAAGGGGCGTCGGCCACACTCTACAGGACTTTCGCCGACGATCGGATAACTCTCGCGCCCATTCAGGAGCCCTGGGTTAGAAGTGGCCAAGTCCGAGGACTCAACATCAGGTCAAGTAAGCTGATCTACAGCAGAGGAACGGAGATGCCTAGAGCGGGGCTCCTGCTTGAGAAAAGTGTCAATCACCTTCTTATGTGTAACTTCATTTCCAGGGACCTCATAACCACCTTGGTGGAGACACTCGTGGTGGCATGCGAGAAATTGTTCTAGTTTCCGTCTACTTTCCGGGGGATGGCACGATACCGCTGCCCGAGGTCCAGGAACTTGTCGCTTATTGCTAACGGGTCAATCGGAAACTTATTATAGGACGCGACTCCAACGCACACCACTCAGTATGGGGTAGCAGCGGCATTAATGCAAGAGGTGAGTCCATTCTGAACTATCTTTCTAGTTGTATTTAGTATAGACATAGTGAACAGAGGGTGCAAACCTACCTTCATTACTGCTATCACAGAAGAGGTGCTAAACCTTACCACAGAGCTTTTTCCGAGTTCATAGCGAACTGGAGAGTATCTGATGAAGCGTCATGGTCGGACCACAAACATATAAGGTTCGACATGCCGGGACGCTCAGAACTCATACAAAGGACCTTTATTCCAAAGAAAACAATCGGAATGCCTTTAGGGCAGCAGTGTGCTCTAAGGCTGACATGCTGATTACCAACATCAGTTCAGTTAGTAAACTGGAACTAGCTGCGGACCAGCTCAACGAAGTCGTGATCACTTCCTATCATGACAGCAATTTAGCTGTTCCAGCTCATGTGGTACGTAAGGTGTCCTGGTGGAACGAGCAGCTGTCTGACTTGCGCAGGATCGTCAGGAGGCTTTTCAATAAAGTTAAGTGCACCAAGCAGTGGGACGAATATAGGTCCGCTCTCACTGACTATAATAAAGAACTAAGACGTTTCAAACGCGAGTGCTGGAAAACGTGCTGTGAGGGCATAGAAACGCTGCCGGATGCATCGCGCCTTCAGAAAGTACTGGCCAAGGACGCTACCAATGGCGTAGGGCTCCTGAAAAGATAAGATGGCAGCCTCACCAACTTTCAGCGGGAAACAATAGAATACCTGTTAAAGGTTCATTTTTCCGGCTCAGTCCTTGGGGCAAGCGTGCCCCCATCCGCGGCCACCGATCATGGGATCGATCTCAACGGCAGGGATTTTAGTAACTCCGGTGTCATCTTTGACAAAAATAAAGTTAAGTGGGCAATGGCCTCCTTCCAACCATTTAAAACCTCTCGGGGTAATGGGATCTTCCCAGCTCTCTTACAGAACAGCCTGGAAACGATCCTGGACTCTGTGGTTGTTTTGTTTAGGGCCAGCTACAGATGGGGACACATGCCACTCTCGTGAAGGAAGGTAGTGGTAGTCTTCATCCCCAAGTAGGGGAACGAGCCGCTTGAGAGCCTAAATCATACAGGCCAATTAGTCTAACCTCCTTCCTCCTCAAAACAATGGAGAGATCTTGGACCTCCATATCAGACACTGTTTGGAGAAATCTACACCTCTTCACAGAACACAGTTTGCCTACACTAAAAGTAAACCCACAGAAGCTGCTTTACACAGCCTCGTTGGGAAAATAGAAAAAGCTCAACATTCTAGAGAGATCGCTCTGTGCGCTTTTCTAGATATCGAAGGTGATTTTGGCAACACTTCATATGGATCAATCGCCAGGACACTTATGAACAGGGGTATAGATCCTTATACAATTACATGGGTGGAAGCCATGTTAAAAGCAAACGTGAGCATTAAGGCAGTCAAAGGGTGCCCACAGGGCGGGGACTTACCGCCTTTGCTATGGTCTTTGGTAGTGGACGGGCTTCTGATCAAACTATGCGAGCTTGGTTTTGAGGCCGTTGGCTACGCAGACGACCTGGCAATCATGGTCACTGGCAAATCTAACTCTACTGTCACCAACATAATGAGGTTCACACTTGGAGTAGTCACTGACTGGTGTGTCAGTGGGGACCTCACTATTAATCCTCCTAAGGCTGTCCTTGTACCTTTTACTAAAAGGTATCACTTGGATCTTCATCCAATCTCCATTCAAGATACAGTCGTTGGATAATATGATGATGTCAAATACTTGGGTGTTACACTCGATAAACGTCTAAATTGGAATACCCATCTGAACAACACCTTTAACAAGGCTGCAAGAGCCTTGTGGAATTGCCAGAAACTCTTCGGTAGGACCTGGAGCCTCAACCCGAAGATGATCCTCTGGTTATACAACACTGTTGTTAAACCTACTGTTACTTATGCCGCACTCGTCCGGTGGCCTAAGATTCGGCAGCAGTCAGCAATTACAAAATGCAACAAGATGCAACGGCTTGCTTGCCTCTCCATTAATGGAGCTATGCGGACATATCCCCCACTCGTCATGGAGGCAATGAAAACTGCTGCTGTCAGTGCTCTGAGAATGCAGTTAACATCGAATATGCCCATGGCTGATAGAGGTCACATGAGCATTCTGCAGAACATTCCAGACATCTGCATCTGTCTCCAGTCAGATCACATGACCAAGGAGCTGTGCTTCGGTAGGAGATTTGAGACCTTCATCCCTGAACTGGATTGGCGAGGATCCCAATCTAAATCCCAAAAACCTTAATTGGTACACTGATGGCTCCAAATCGGAGCATGGTACTGGAGCAGGTCTCTAGGGACCTAACACCACGGTCTCGATCGCGATGGTCAAGTGGCCCAACGTCTTCCAAGCCGAAGTCCATGCCATCAAAACCTGCGCCCAACTAAGCCTTAACAAAGGATTCAAAGGCGCAACAATCAACATACTCTCTGATAGCCAAGTGGCAATCAGGGCGCTCTCTTCGTGAAGCTTCCATTCAAGGTCCGTCAAAGAGTGCTTTGACTGCCTCTAATAGAGTAACACTGGTTTGGGTACCAGGGCACTCTGGCGTTGAGGGTAATGAGGTAGCTGACGAACTGGCCAGAGAGGAATGAATTTTCGTATGTAGGTACCATTTTGCCATTTTGAAGTGAAGATAATATCCTCAATAAAACTTCAAAATGGCAAAATGGTACCTACATACGAAAATTCAATTTTCAGTCGACTATATGATTGCTAACAAAATAATTAAGTCCATTCTGCAGACAATTTTTGCATAAAAACAAAAAAGTTTTTAATTGATGAAAAACAAAATGTTTTGCGATACAAATTTAAAAGTCCGACCAGTTTTTCCTATGTAGGAATTAGTGATTTATGCTACACTAAAATAAAGATAGGTATAAAGGTGATAAATATAAGAAGTAAAACGAAGTATTTGTATAAATTCCAGTATATATTATATCTCATACAATAACTTATAATTAACACGTTAATTCATTGCAAAGACAACTTATTAAATGGGACTGCTTATCAAATTTTGTTGAAACATTGTAATTTTGTTAGAGCAACAAAAACTGTTGTAGGTCATAAACATTTTTGTAATTTCAATAAAAATCTTTCCTAATTTAACAAAAATTTTATCGCAACGAATATTGAGAGGAAATAAAGACTTTGTTGGTCTCGTCATCTTGTGGTGGCTTGGGAGAGATGTACTCTTCCACCTCCTTTTCTGTTAGAAGATGCGCGAGAGCAACTATGAGTCAGTCGATCAGTCGTCGTTATACTGAGAGCATCGCTTGTCTTGTATTAAAGAGTTTTAATATCAATTTATTTTTTTAATTAAGCCCTAAAAGTCCAACAGGTTATGGGCCCAGGGCTCGCGTTCCACTGCGCGATAACTAAAAAGCGGTAGAGTGCAAACGAAAAGTATTTCACTGTGAAAAGTTAAACAAATCATCAGTTAAGTTTGTAGTTCTTGGTGGTAAGAAGAATTAAGAGGTCAAACATTGAGGTGTTTAGAGGAGAATATACATTGATAAGAGGATTTGGAGTTTTTTTTTAAGTTTTATAATTCAATAAGAGGAAAGTTAGATGTGTTGAAGAATAACTCTGAAGAAGCAGGCTGACGGTAGAGGCTCGGGAGTTTGTTCGTGGCGGAAAATGTGCGCGCGGGAAGAGCGCGCCGAGTACATGCCGGTTACGTTTCTTGCGCGTCGTTTCTTGTTCGGGGCAGTTTCGCTATTTTGTTTTCGTGGAAAAAGAGAAAAACATCCACACAGATACGTGCGTGAATGAGTCTCTGTTCGGAGAAGAGTTTTGTGAGGATTGAATTGAGGACAATGAGAGTGGACGGCTAAGAGGGTTTCATTAGTGGATGTACATAAACATGTGTATATATATATATACATGTGTGTGTATTAAAGAGAACCTAAAAATTTATACATCGGGCGCAGTCGGGTTCGATTGAAGTGTTTTTTTCTGGTAAATGCAAAATTGAAACCCATTTTTTTCTCAAATGGAAGATAATGCAAACATGCATAGGGTTGTTTCGGGGCGGTCTTCGCGAGACACTTGCTGTGCAGTGTTGGTCGATGGACGGCTAGGGATGTCGTTGGACTTGAGTTAGCGTCCCGCACGTGTGCATGGCCAACCGATTCCATGAGGTTGTCATTGCTGTGCGTGAGGCCGAATCTTGGAAAAAGGGGTGCGCGTGCGTGGTGGCGCTGCTCAGGAACGGGACATCTCGTTTCGAATCGCGATAGATTGTTGTACGTGTGTCGCGATTCAGAAGCACAAGACAAATCTTTATATACGGAAAATAAATCCTGGAATAGAGTTGAGTTAAAAGAAGGATAGATAGAGAGGATTAAGGGATAGTAGAGCATTGTCTGATACAATTAAAGTAGTAATCGTCTTAAAAACCCGAAACAGATGGCAGAAGAGCAGCCTAAAAAGCAACTGGTGGATTACGGGAGTGGGGAAGAGAGCACCTCGACCGAAAACTCACCAGTTCTTGTAATAACAGAGGAGGAGACAAGTAACGAGAGTACTATTGAGGAAAACAAAGAGGGAGGAAAAACTGAAGAAGGTGAGACACTGTAAAAATTTTTTTTTCCCGCACATGCATAAACATATGTATGTGTGAATAAGGGTTTTGGTTTGCAATCTTCTGTACAAGTAAAGTCATGTAACTTTATAAGTGTATCATGCATGAGGAAAGAGTAAAGAGGTTAAAAATTAAGAGGTGGAGGGTTAGAGGAAAGGCCTTGTTAAATTAGAATCAGAGGAAATCCAGGTAATACTAATGAATTTTGTATTTGCAGCTAAATCCAAAAGTCAGCTAATAATAACACAGGATATCAGGTTACCAAAAGAGGATCGATACACATTCCGGGAACGGGCAACTGAGGGACTGGGATTTAAAGAGAAATATCAGAATCTCGAAATGAAAAATCGAGAGTTGCTAGTCCAGAACTTGAAAATTACGGAACATGTGCAGAAAACCACGCACCATTTGAAAGAAATCATGGAAGCGGCTCAAGGAATGGTGTCAACTTTAGCACAAATCTCGAAAGACAATTTAGAGGCGGAAAGAACTAGCCTTAAAACTCTAGAGGCTAGAAATAAAAATTCATCTATTGTTGATTTGAAAGAGGTTAAAAATATTAAAAGAAAAACAGTCGATTTAGAGAGTGCAACTCAGGAGGTTGAAAATAAAAAGTTGAAAACGTCAGATAATAATGTAGTTGAAGTAAAGAGAAGTAATCAATCTAAAGCCGATGATAATGTAAATAAAGAAATAGAGTCAATAAAGAAAACGATGGAGCAAGAATTATTAGGCAATAGGTTAAACATTAAAAGAGATTATAAACTAAAGAAGGATACAAACTTTGATATTTGGATGGATTTTCTGAGATCGGAACTAACAAGTAACGAATTGTTAGAGGTAATAGAACCAAAAGAGCAAAATAATCATGTTTGGCCAGAGGTAGTATTAAACAAGAAAAAGAATTGGGTCAGGGACATTATAATAAATCGTTTAGATGAAAAGTACCATAAAAAGGTTCTAAATATAAAAGAGCCCGCGGAAATAATAAAGAAATTAAGAACGTCAAGGAAAAGTGAGGCTAATGTAACACACACGTCAGTAAGAGCACGTTTATATGCGATCAGAATGAATAAAAATGAAACAGTAAATGATTTCTCTGAGCGTTTTGATGCGATTGTTCGTGAATATGAGACGTGTGGAGACGTAATTGAATTATCGGCTCAAGAGGTACGGTCAGCTTTTTATCAAGCGATTATTTCGGTCATTCCTGAGTTGCGCAACGCGGATTTAATTAAGAGACAGAATTCTGGTTGTGAAATGACATTGGATGAAATAAAATCGTATATTTCACAGCTTGAAGCAGATAAAAAATTAGATAAAGAGGTCAAAGAGGGTGATGAGGAGACAAAGGCTCGGCGAACTCAGGGTTTGCCCCCGGTTCCTATGGGTACGCGGTGCCACAGATGTAATCAAGTGGGGCACTGGACTAAGGAATGTCCTTTGGCATCGGAGGACAAGTGGTATTGCTATTCCTGCCAGGGAATCAGACACCACAAAGGGGATGATTGTTTTAGAAACCGGTATGTAAAACAGGGAAATAGTGATAAGAGGTCTAAGAAAATATTTAATGATAAATATCACTATAATACAAAGTTTAAAAATAAACGAATAAAAAATTATAATAATAATAAAAATAATCAAAAATGGTCTAAAAAGAATAATAATTATAGATTCAAAGAGGAAAAGAGGAATAAACCTAAAGAGGCGAGTTCGAAAATCCGAAGAGCCAAGGGGGATGGAGGAGATAAAACAGATTCAGGTAAGAACAATTCTCATGAATGCATTAGCTTTATTGCTGACTCGGGAGCAACTGACCATATTGTAAATGAAAACATAATTCTCAGCAACTTTACAAAATGTAAAGATAAGGTAATCAAGAGTGCAAATATGAATGAAATAGCGGATATAATAATCGACGGAAAAGGGGACTTATTTGTATATGCAGACTCCGGTAAAAAGAAAGTAATAAAACTGGTGAATGTATTTAAAGCAAAAGATGTGTCAGAAAATCTACTATCTCTGCGAAAATTAGCAGATTGTGGGTTTGGTATCTATTTGGATGATACAATTTTGAAGGTATATAATAAAGAAACTAATAAAACAGTTTTAGAAGGGCAATATGAAAAACCGAACTGGATCATAAACTTTAGAGTAAGAAAGGATGAACAAAACCAGGGGAAATGTGAAGAAACTGAATATGAGGTCTATTGTTGTAGAGCAGTAATGTACAAAAATGATGAGATTTCGGAACAATCGCAGAATTGGAGTCAAAATAAAAAGATATTAAGATTGAAGGGAGAGGCAGAAAACATGAAAATGATAGATTCTGCGATTGGGAGGGAGGAAGAGAAGAATCTCATAAATTTAGCAGAACAAGAGGATCAAGAGGCAGCTTCTGTATCAGTAAAGAGCAAAGAGGCAGAAGGAAAAATTGAAAATTGGGATTGTAGTTTAGTTAGCAGAGAGATAGTAAAAATAGACGATTTGGCTTCAGCTCAAAATTTAGAGGAAATATTTATCAGTAATCCGTTGGAAAATAATAATAAAGACACAGGTAAAATTAATGAGGGAATGTTATGGCATGTTAGGTTAGGACATGCTTCGATAAATTATCTAAAGAAGTTACAAAAATTGGAGAAGAGATTAGAGAAAGTTCAGTTTGACGACTCGATATCTGAATGCGAGGTGTGCATAATGTCAAAGATGCAAAAACTTCCGTTTAAAGAGGTCAGAAAGCGAGCTGAGAGACCTCTTCAAGTCATACACACGGACACGATGGGTCCAATTAAACCAACGTCTCATCCAGGACAAAAGAGGTTTATCAATGTGTACATTGATGATTATTCACGACTGGCCCGAGCTTATTCAATAAAAACTAAAGACGAGTCAGGTGATTCGTTTGAAAAGTTCTTGATTTCAACACGAAACTTATTGGGGAAAAATGAGAAGGTATGCTACCTAAGGTCAGATCAAGGGACTGAGTTTACTGGAGGAAAGTTCGTAGAGGTTCTAAAGAGGGAAAATATCGAAACAAATTTTACACCACCATATACACCTGAACATAATGGAGTAGCAGAAAGGTTCAATGCAACAATTCAGAGGAAGGTGAGGACATACATGTTTGATTCAGGTTTACCTAAGACTATGTGGGAATTAGCCGTTGATGCAGCAGTACATGCATACAATAGGACACCACATAAGTCGATCGACTACCAGACACCTTTGATAAGATTTGCTCCAAATGCAAGTTGCCACTTCGATCAAGTTAGAAGGTTTGGGTGTATATCATATATAAAAGTTCCTAAACCAGTCTTGAAGTTTGGAGAACGTGCGCTAAAGACGGTCTTCGTTGGATATACATCTACAGGATTTTTGTTATGGCATTCCAGTTCAGGAAAATTCTTTGAATCAAGACATGTAAGATTTAATGAAAAGATAGTGTATAAAGATGTGTATAGGAATAATCAACAAGGGGAAAATGAAAAGACGATATCAAATAATGAGGACAAAACTGATTGGAACTGGATGAAAGATATCCAGGAAGAGGTCCAAGAAAAGGAACAGATACAGAAGTCTGAACCTAAAAAGAGAGGTAGACCACGCAAGAAACCAAAAGAGGTAAGAGGTACAAAAGAAGAAAATACGGAGAAACTAACTACCAGACTAAAAACAAGGAGTCAAACCAAGAGAAAAACGGATAATGAGGAAGAGATTAAAAACAGATCAGTTAAGATGCTCATAGAAGACACAAGCTATTGTAGACTTGTAAACATTGGAAAGTGTACATCTAGTGAAAACATCTGGGATAAGACTGAAGAAGAAGAATTGAAGCAATGTCTTATAGCTTCAATTAATAAAGAACCAGTAACACTTGAGGAAGCTATAAAATCAAAAGAGGCTTGTTTTTGGAAAAGAGCTATTAAAGAGGAACTAGAATCTATAAATAATAATAAAGTATGGAAATTTGTAGAGAGAGAGAAAATACAACAAGGAAATAAAAGAGCAAATATTATAGATTCAAAATGGGTATTTAAGAGGAAACTAGAAGCAGACGGTTCAACACGATATAAGGCTCGACTGGTTACAAGAGGCTTTAAAGATAAAAATAAGTATGACCTAAAGGAAACATACTCACCAGTCTCAAGACTTCCAGTTATAAGAGCTATGTTCGCAATAATTAATAAACTAAATCTATATGCGTGTCAGTTGGAAATGGCATATGGAAATTCCAGAGGGACTGGAGGTAGATGAACACACAAGAAGATCGACTGTATGTAAATTGGAAAGAGCATTATATGGTTTAAAAGTCAGCCCAAAGAAATGGAATAAAAGATTTACAGAGGAAGCGACAAAATTGGGTCTGGAAAATGACCTACATGAACCATGCCTATATACGTGGAGGAAAGAGGGTAAGATGGCAATATTGGTTATTTATGTGGATGATATATTGGTAGCTAGTAATGATAAAGAGAAATTAAACAAAATCAAGAGCCACTTGAGTCAGGTTTTTGAAATGAAAGATCTTGGTGAGCCCAAGAGTTTTTTAGGCATGAACATACAAAGAAATCAAGAGGAACAATACATAATAATTAATCAATCGACATACACTGAAAGCATTCTGGAGAGATTTAACATGAAAGAATGTAATCCCCAGAATACTCCAATGGTAACTAGACAAGTGGAAAATAGAAATAAGAAAAGACGGATGGAGGAAAGTGAAAAGGAGGACAGGTCAGAGTATAATCAACCTAAGAGGATACCATACAGAGAGGCAATTGGTAGTCTGATGTACCTAGCAAATGCAACACGACCAGATATAGCATTTGCAGTAAATTATTTATCAAGAAAACAATTGGAACCAACTGACGAAGACTGGAAAGATGTGAAAAGAGTATTCAGGTACTTAAGAGGAACAGTCAACCTAGGTCTCAAATATACGACTAGAACCGATAACTTAGAGACATATACTGATGCGAGCTTTCGAGATCATGAAGACTCAACATCAACTGGAGGATACATCTTAAAATTATTTGGTGATGTAATCGCATGGAGGAGTCATAAGCAATTATATGTTACATTGTCCACGTGTCAAGCCGAATACTTGGCTATGAGTGATGCATGTCAAGAACTAATATCCATAGATAAAGCTGTGCGATAAGCAATTGGGAAAACATTATTCCCGACCACTGTGTGGTGCGATAATAAGTCAGCAGGTGATTGTACAAAGAAAGACGGGAGTCACAAGCTTAAAATGTTTGATGACAATATAGAGGATATTAGAGGAAATTTATCAGAAAGAGAAAAGAGTGGAAAGAGGAGGCACATGGCAATAACACATGGAGACTTCATTAAACAGTGTGTAGAGGAAAATAAAGTTAACGTTAAGTGGGTGGCTACAAAAGAAAATGAAGCAGACATACTAACTAAACCTCTACCTTTAGAGGCCCACAAATACCTTACCTACAAACTTTTAAACTGAAACCTAATAATAAATTTGTCTGTTTTAGATTAATAAAGAGGATGCTCAAGGACCAACAGAGGGAGGGAGTGAGAGGAAATAAAGACTTTGTTGGTCTCGTCATCTTGTGGTGGCTTGGGAGAGATGTACTCTTCCACCTCCTTTTCTGTTAGAAGATGCGCGAGAGCAACTATGAGTCAGTCGATCAGTCGTCGTTATACTGAGAGCATCGCTTGTCTTGTATTAAAGAGTTTTAATATGAATTTATTTTTTTAATTAAGCCCTAAAAGTCCAACAAATATTTTTTTTGTTAAATTCTTGTTCACAGTAACAGAAATTTTAGTCAATAGAAAAATCTGAGATTTTGTACATATGACTGCATTTTTGTTAACTTAACAACAGCTTTTCAGAGAAAACATGAAAAAGATTTATTCATATTGACTAATTGTCAGATTTACAAAAAACTGATAATAAATTTTGTAAAATTGAAAAAAACGTTTTATCATCTTTTCATATTTACAAAAATTTGTTAAATTGAAAACGAAATCAACAAATGAATAATCAGCATAACAATAATTACTTCTTACTGACAAAACTTGCTTCTGTACATTTAACAAAAAATTTTAATTAAGAAGACTTAAGGATTTCGTTCAGGGCATGTACTGAGTATGCCCCAAAATTAAAGGAATTTAATTACAATTCCAGTGTTTTAGTATTAAGGGCTACTAAACTATGTTCTTACGCAACTCTTCTAGGTATAGAAGAATAAAACTTTTTTTGTTCTGTAATATTTTATTGCATTTAATAGTGAGTTAGACAATGAATTACTGAATTAAATTTTAGAAGATCCTTTCGCAAATACTCACCGACCTAGCACGATGGCAAGGACCTGAATTGTCCTGAAAACCCAAATTATCTATTATTTGACTCAGCTCCCCTAGAGCAGGAACAGTACCATCAAATATTACTTTTTTGTATGCCTCTGTGTTTACAAACCCCTACAGGATTAGTAGAGGGCCAACACCAACCAAAGTTATGCAACCCCAAACCATTATTTAGGGCGAATATTTTACGGTTGATATGATACACTCATCGATATAACCTTCACCTTTTCGACGGCGAACTCTGGCAGCTCCATCTGACCCCATCAAGTTAAATTTGGAATCGTCGGAGAATATGACATTTCCCCAATCGGTATCCGTCCAACTTCTTCTTTCTTGAGGCCATTCGCCGCGCTTGTGCTTCATTCTTGCTGCTCGACGGGATCAAAGCCCCATTTCTTTTAATCGATACCGAATAAGGCGATCGGATATTTGGAGTCCTGTTGCTTCCTCAAGTTATGCACGTGAAGTTCCGGAAGGAGGAAATCGATTTCTCAGGGTTAAATGCTTTAATAAGTTGTCTTGTGCAGCCGTAGTCTTTTTTCTGTCCAGAGCCCTTTTATCTCGCACAATTCCCACATTCAACGTAAGTTTTCAAAATTTGCGCACAGAATATTCCCTGAATCCTATTTCAGATGCTAATTGTCTATTTGACCACAATAAACCTTTCAAAATCTCAATTTTATTTCAACCCACATTCTTAGTTGTCTCACCATTTCAATTGAATTTTCCTTTCTCAATTCTACTATCTTAGCACACTTAACACTACCTAATCCTTTCAATGCTCAAACTGCAATGATCAGTGGTAACGTATGATATTAAGGATAAGGTTTCATCACTTTTATTACCCTTATATCGAATTCTACCTACCCTGGCGCCAATGAAGTAATTAAGTCATCATTTATAATGAGTGCGAACTTTTTTTTTCCAGGAGTGTAAGCAAAGACAATTTCTTACATCTGTAGCCCTAAAAAAGGATATAAGTATAGAAGTTAGAAGCCGTACACTGAGAGAAATTTAACGATCATATTGAAAAAAATGTATATTGAATTGAAAAATCCCTTGTCAATATACGGTCAAAAAAAAGTGTCCTTCATTACTGAAATAATTTTGTCAATTTCACAAAACTTTGCAATTACGTAAAATATTCTTATATTGACAAATACTTTTCATCATGAAAATAGTTCTAGAAATTTTTATTTTTCAGTATGAAAATAATTCGTCAATAGGAAAATTAATTGAAAGTACGAATGAAAGGGTTTTTGTGGATTTTACAAATTCCAGTTTGTTGAGTAGAAAATTTCCTTCGCAATTATAAATTATCCAATCAACAAATCCCACTTAGACATAATATATCTTGGAAATAAAGTTGAACTATTTAAGAATATACAAACAGCATAGGAATGAATTTTACAAATGAATATGAAATAAAAATCAGAATTTTACAAAAAACAATATATTTAAGTATATACATATTTCATTCACATTTTGCAAACTTAATATACATACAATAAGGACATTATATATATAAAATTAAATGACAGGCGAAATGGGTTACGTACTAGGATATTATTTTAATTACAAGAGAATAAGTGTGTTGAAATATACATTATGTAAAATAACATAACACTTCTGTCACAACTGAAGAAGTCCACTTATTATTATTTCCACAGCAGGAGGAACCGGTTTTAAGTTGAAAAAAGTATTAAGTTGTTGTTCCATTATGTATTTTAAAGTTTCACAGTTGACTTTACATTCTGTAACCAAAAAGAATAATATATTGATGATGAAACAATCAAAACAAATAACGCTATTTGATAATTGCAAACTCACCATTAAAACATTCAGCCAGCTTGTAGACTTTCATTATGTTTTCTTCAATTCCACAATACAATAAAAACTGTTGAATTTGTGATATTGCGTCCTCTTGAGCCATTTCCAGGAATAACTATATTTGTCAAACTCATTATTTTCACTTTTCTCTTATTAGAGAAGAACCTCTTTCAACAAAAGTGCAACGGGAACTGGATAGTTTTCGAAGGCAGAACTTCCATGAAGGCAAAAGAAAATTGTTTATATGACAAATGTTTAAATGAACTGACGATTAATTTTCAATATGACAACATTTTATAAGGTGAAGTTACGCCCATGGGAAATTTTGATCAGGATGTCCTGAAGTACAACAATTTTCAGTCGATTTGACTGTACGCACTTTTCCATACAAAATGTGCGGAGTCCTTTGACAAAACCGTCCCCCCCCCCCCCCCCCCCCTTGTTGTCCAATTTGAGAACCTGCCCGTAAAACTTCTAGTAAAAATTTTACTCGGTTAGCAAGTACATTAACAATCTGCCCGTAAAATTTCAAGTAAAAATTTTGTTGCTATTGAAAAATTCTACCGCTAAAGGGTACAAGAAAATGGGGAATAATGTATTTTTCACTTGCGAACTGATTCTGTTAAAACGTGGCACGCTTCATCAAAATCACAGATTCCGGGTTTAGAATATTACTTTTTAAGTGCAAGTCTGAATTTAACCTCCCGAAATCGATATCTACAAAGTACAAGGTAAAAGTAAGTTCATTCGCAGCCGAAATTGTATCAATTATGTTCAATTTAACTTTGCAAAAGTTCCAACGGTAGATATGACCTAATCAATTTCAGTTAAAATCACCTCAGCAAGTAATTTCAATATGTTGTAATTTTACATCGAAGTCAAAAATTTTCGTTTGGAGAGAGATTTGATATCATGTATATGCACATACATAAAATCGAAAGTTGGTTTGTTTGTTTGTTTATTGCTCAATTACGCCTAAACACCAAGACCGATCATTTTCATTTTTTGGGTTGAAGGTACTACATACTCTGGCCCAACATATAGGCTACTTGAAAATACCAAGCGATTTCCATGAAACTTAGTATTTGGGCGTTTTTGGACGTTCTTATTGCGAATCTAAATATGTTCGAAATTTGGAAATTCAAAATGGCAGATTCAATATGGCGACTAAAGATGGGATAAGGAGTTCATTGATCCTTACATTAACCGTCCTTTTACTTCACCTTCGTAAGGCCTATTTTGGAATATGCTAGTTGTGTTTGGTCACCTTTTTAACTCGTCCATATTAATGGTCTAGAGACCGGCAAAAGATTTGTTCGTTTTGCTCTTCGTGGTATTCCGTCGAATAATCCTCGTTTGCTACCCCCGTATTTTGGACAGGCTAAAGCGGATTAACCTTGATACCTTAGAGCATCGACGAAATGCCTCCAAATCTGTCTTGCCTTGGATTGTATGCAGGAGAATATTGATTCGTATACCTTGCTACTCCCTTCACCTTCATTTTTCAACTTACTATTGCTCAAGGCATTTTCCCTGCCAGGTGATAGAAGAAGGGATGTAAAAGCGACATTTCCAACTATCGTCATATTGCCAAACTCGCCTGCGTACCCAAACTTTTTGAAAGCATCATTTACGATTGTATGTTCGTTCATTGCAAATCCTTATTCCCTACATCCCAACATGGCTTCTTCAAAGATAGATCAACTACTACTAACCTCGTCAACTTTGTCTCTACTACCCTCTGTGCCTTGGAAAAAGGTGATGAAGTCGACTTCATTGCCACTGACTTTAGCAAGGCGTTCAATAACATCTCGCATAAGATAATCCTCTTCAAACTTTACCCCCTTGGCTTCGATCAGCTTGTTGCCTGGATGGAGTCCTATCTCGTTCACCGCAAGCACAAAGTCCTCTTCAGCTCTGTGCCCTCCAACTCTTTTGTGGCCAAATCGGGAGTCCCTCAAGATAGCCAATTAGATCCCTTACTATAAATGATGATCCATGCTATAAATGATGTTGAACGTATTATCATACACTCTGACCAGATGGAGAGGTCAGATCATATCAAAATTTCCTCTTCTACAGACACTAAACTTCTTCAATTCGACCTCGATAACTTTGACATCTGGTGCCATAAAAACTTTCTCGAGCTGAACATTTCCAAATTTCAATGCATGACCTACTCCCGCAGACTTAGAATGTCTTCTTTGCGCGATCTAGGTGTCGTCTGTGACAGCGAACTAAATTTTCCTGACCACATCGACAGGATGGTTTCTAAAGCTAGCTCCACTCTTGGCTTTGTTAAGCGCTCGTCAAAAGAGTTCCCCAACCCATACGTAGCCAAATCCATACAGATCGCGTTCGTTCGGCCTCTCCTTGAATAAGCCAGCCAAGTTTGGTCTCCCTCTCAATCTTCGACCATCAGTCGTATCGAAGTAGTCTAGCGCAGATTTCTCCGCTTTGCGCTACGTCTGCTCCCCTGGTGTGATCGCCAGCATCTCCCTGCTTATGAAGACCGCCTGATGCTGATTGACCTACAGCCCTTGTGGAAACGGCGTGACATTGCTGATGTTATCTTTATGCATCAGCTCCTCTCCGGTGAGATTGACTTCCCTTTCCTTCTTCAACGAATTTTCTTTTACATTAACCCCCGTAACCTAAGAGCAGCCGCCCTCTTTCGCCAATTTCCCACCGCACCAGCTATGGTCTTTCCGCACCGCTCACCCGTATGCTTCGGAATACCAATACCTGCCTTCTTTTGACTTCCACGTGAGCAAATTATCTTCAAAGTGTGAGGTCAACCGTCACACGTGAGATCCCCTCTACTGCTCCCTTAGCCACCCCAACCATTTGCCTTTAGTTCGCTTTAGTCCTTATTTTTAAGCTTTATTATTATGTAGCTTGTATTAAGCGAAATAAATAAATTGGTTTGCAAAAAATTTGGTAAATTGCTGTCCTCATTTAACATATCTGTTCCTTGTCGCTCCCTGGGGAACCGTGAATTTCAGAGATTTTATCATTACTGCTCAAACTACGGTTTCAATGAACCAATCGCATCTATTTCCCATTCATTTCATAAAGAACTATTAAGATGAACATCAAGACCATATAGATTACCTTGCTTGCTTTTTTTCGATTGTATGTTTAGATATATGTATATATTTTTGTTGTTGTTGTTGTATATGCCAGGTGTATAAGCTTACATCCGCTGTTTTTAGTCAGAAAAACACATGTTTTTTTCATAAAAAGCAAAAACAAATTTATTCAAAGTACAGGCCCTCGCCAGCTATACATTTTTCCCATCTCTCGGGCAATTTATAGATACCATGCCAAAAAACAATCCCTCTCTTTCGAGGCAAACCACTCATCAAGCCATTTTCGGACGTCTTCGTAAGAATCGAAGTGCTGGTCAGCGAGCGTGTGGCCCATCGACGAAAACAGGTGGTAGTCGGAAGGGGCCAGGTCTGGCGAATAAGCGGGGTGGGGCAGCGACTCCCAGTTGAGTCTCTCCAAGTAGTTTTGGACCATTGTTGACGTGTGCGATGCTGTGTTATCATGGAGAAAAATCAGCTTCTCGTTGCTTTGCTGATAATGCGGCCTTTTTTCACGCAGAGCACGGTGCAACCTGATCAGTTGTTGGTGGTAGCGGTGGGCATCGACAGTATCACCTGATTTCAATAGCTCATAGTAGACGATACCCTCATGATCCCACCAAAAACACAACGTCGTCTTCCGTCCGAAGCGATTTGGCCTTAGGGAAGATGTTGAAGGTTGGCCGGGATCAACCCACGATTTCTGCATTTAGGATTTTCAAAATAAATCCACATTTCGTCCCTAGTCACAATCCGATGCAGGAATGACTTTCTTTTTTGTATGGCGAACAAGATTTCCCACGTGTTTTGGCGCCGCTCCATCTGCCTATCGGTCAATTCATGCGGCACCCATTTTGCGATGTTTTGAACCTTTCCTATGGCACGTAAGCCCATGGAAATGGCTGGTTAAATAACACGCAATTGCTTGGCAAGAACTTTTTGCGATTGGATATTGTCCTCATCCAAAAGAGCCTGCAATTTATGGTCCTCAACCTTCCTGGGCCAATTTTCACGCTTCTTGCCGCTCAGGTCAAAATTGCCGTCTGTGAACCGACGAAACCAATCCCTACACGTTGTTTCCGATAAAGCACTGCCGTCATAAGCCTCCACAAGCATTTGATGCGATTTGGCAGCCGATTTCTTCAAATTGAAGCAGAAAATCAGAGCTTCCCGCATATGCTCCTTTTCTGGCAACAAACTGTACATGATTACCAAAAGAAAAATGTATGTTGTTGTATGAAATTGCTGATGATGTGTACTGATTAATGTTGACAGATGTGAAACTCATAAAACAAAAAGTGTGACGTGTCCATAGTAGCTTAATATGCTCCCTAACGCCATCTATAAGCGGATTTAAGCTTGTAGTAATCCAGCTAGTTGATGAATTGAATTGAGTAAATAAAATTTGTGAACACAGGATGAAGCCAGATAACCCATCACGCCTAAACGCTGGATCCAATCATTTTCTTTTTTTGGATAAAGGTACTACATGTTCCGGCTCAACATATGGACTTATTTTTATTCATAATTTTCCAAATAGCGGACCCCAGATGGCGGTCCAAAATTGAAAATACAAACAGATTAGCATGGAAATTGGTATTTGGGGGTATTTAGTTGTCCTTATTGCGAATCTATTTTCGAAATTTGGAAATTCAAAATGGCGGAATCAATATGGCGACTAAAATGTTTGAACACTAGGTAATCCATCACGTCTAAACGGTGGATCCAATCATTTTAATTTTTTGGATAAAAGTACTACATGTTCCGGCCCAACATATGGGCTTATTTTCATTCATGATTTTCAAAATGGCGGAACAAAGATGGCGATAAAAAATTGATAATAGTAAGGGATTGGTACAAAACTTGGTACTCAGGGGCTTTTAGATGTCCCTATTGCAAATCTATGTTCAAAATTTCGAAATTCCAAATGGAGGATCCAAGATGGCGCCTAAAATTTTTGTATACCGGGGCAACCGATCACGCTTAAACCCAGAATTCGATTATATTCTTTTTTGGGTGAAGATACTTCATACTTACATACCAGCTCAACATACAGGCTACTTTTTATTCGCGAATTTAACAATCGCGGACCGCAGATGGTAAGGAAAAATTAAAAGTTTGAAGGGATCGCTATGAAAAGCGATATTTGGGAGTTTTTGGAAGTCCTTATTAAGAATCCAGGGTCGAAATTTGCACTTCAAGATGGCGTACTCAATATGGTGATGATGATTTTCCAACTTCAACGAATTTACATGAAAATTAGTAGTTACTATGGATATTTTGAGGTAGTCTCGAATAAACTATAAAATGTTAGAAATTAATAATGGCGGACGTAACACAGCGGCCAAAATATTTGCACACAGGGTAAAATCGGGTAACACAGCTAGTTTAATATAACTTTCCAAGCAGAGGATCTTCTGCTCATGCGATAAAAATGCAAAATATGAATTTTTACGACAGTTTAAAAGACGTTATCCAGAAAAAAAATATGGTCTCATAACTGTGCAGCATCTACTTCAAACAGAAGAAGTATCCTTATTCTTGCTAGATCTTTTATGTATTTATTGTTTATAATTTTTTTTTTTGTAATTGGATTCTTATGCCTAACCTCCATAGAAAACCAAAACCAAAACGAAACCAAACAACAAAGTAATTTGCTGACAAATCAAATCTGTACACATAATAGCAATGGAGTTGTGAAATGCCAGTCTGTATTGACTGCGCTGAATTGGATGTGGCAACGCCAAATGGTTTAACTCACACAGAGAAAAAAGCCAGTGGGTGATGACCAAAATCAGCGAGACAGGTAATGAAATTCCAATGCGAATGAAATAGTTCCAGATATTTTTAGTTTGGTTGGTTGGTCTGGTTTTCTATGGAGATAAGGAATTAGAACATGAACGTAAGGCAGCGCGATATGACTTGTAAGCGTACCAAAGTTTTCGCACTTTAGTAATAGAAACATCAATACAAGTAAAGTAAATTAAAAAATTATTTTAAATTTTTAATATGTAACCCTCCTTAAAATTGACAGTTTATTCGATATGTACTTTCTCAACTCTTTTGTTCTGTCTCGCTCTCCCCAAAAAATGGTATGCTCACGTATACTGTGTGTGCACGTTACGGCGCTTCCTTCGTCTGGTTATTACTAAGAATTCGATTATTTCGTTGCAAATATTTATAATTTCAGAGCTCCCTGAGTTTCAAAATAATATTGGGTCTCCCATAGTTTCGAACCTATGTCTATAGTATCCTGCGTTTTTAGATTAAAATGCCCATACAAAACCCAAATTTGGATTTTCCGGATTTTCTTTTAGGTTTTTCCGATTGTTCCTTTCTGTCAAATAACCCCAGTATTGAGACGAACAAAAAAACAAGGGCTTTAAACCGATCGAGCCGTTTCTAGAATTTGTGCGAGATTAACACGCACCGAACTGATTTATACATAGATATGTATATGTACATATATTATAAATACTTATTAATATAATATACTAGTAGCCGACGCTCCCGGCTTCGCATGGGTTGCAATTATCAGGGCGCTGTAGACCGTCCCAAGTTTTTATTAACGACTTTCCGAGCGGACAGAAAGAATCTCTCCTGGGAAATTTGGTAGCACTTTAAAGTTTTTGTGCGAAATATTCGCACGGGTAAACTAGTGTATTTTATTTCCAATCTTGCAAATATTTCAAAAGGAAAAGAATCTATACATGAACAAACTAAAATATTTCTCTGTATACAACATTGATAACTTCTGCCTGATTACGTGCAAAAACAAACATATTATTTTTGGATGTAATTATTCGTGTGAAAAGCATTGAGTGGTTAAGTCAATTTCAGCAACTTTTTAAGTTTGGCCTTGTTCTTTATTATGTAATAGTCATTCTAAACGCTAATTTAATTGTCGTTTGAATTGAAAAAGCAATTCCGAGGGTATTATCGAAATTCTTGGTATAAAGACAGCTTCACCAGTTCCACCGCCAGTTAATCTATTTATTTATTTATTTAACGCTTAATACAAGCTACATACATTAAAGTAAAACTAAAGACTAGTACTAAACTAAGGGAGCAGCGGGAGAAAACGGAGGAAGGGAAAGAACAAGGCAGATTAGGGAAGACTAAATTAGGTGGTGCCTGAGAGAGCTTTTGCTCACGTGAAAGTCGAAGGAAGGGAGGGAGTTGGCTCTTCGAAGCATTCTTGTGATGGGCTCAGAAAGACCGTAGTTGGTACGATGGTAAGGAGGCTGAAAGAGAGGGGCCGAGCGGAGGTTGCGGGGGTTGGTGTAGATAGGGATCCGCTCGAGTAGAGAAGGACAGTCAATCTCGCCGATGAGCAGTTGGTGAATGAATGTGATATCGGCAAGGTCCCGCCTAGCGCGGAGTTGGCTCTGGCAATCACACTGTCAATGTGTTCGCGAAAGTTAAGTTCACTATCACAGGTGACGCCTAGATCGCGAAGAGAGGAAACGGAGGGGATAGGTTCGCCAGACAAGTAATAGACTCTGTTGGGGGAAGAGGGGCGTTTGCGGGAATAGGTGATGGATTGGCATTTGGAGACATTGAGCTCAAGAGAGTTTTTAGTGCACCAAATGCCAAAGTTGTTGACATCTTGTTGAAGCAGACGGGGGTCAGAGGTGGAGGATATCCGTTTAGAGACTTTCATATCATCGGCGTAAATGGACAGGTCGGAGTGCTTGATAACACACTCGACGTCATTTATGGCTAGTATGAAAAGCAACGGACCTAAGTGGCTACCCTGAGGGACCCCCGAGTTGGCCACGAATGAGTTGGAAAAGAACGAGCAGAAAAGGACCCTGTACTGGCGGTGATTAAGATCACCAGGAAGAAAAGAGTCGATTGAAGCCAAGGGAGTGAAGTTTGAAGAGAATTAATTTGTGTGAGATTTTGTCAAATGCCTTACTGAAGTCAGTAGCGATGACGTCAACCTCGTCGCCTTTTTCGAGGGCACACAGGGTTTTGGAGACGAAATCGGTGAGGTTAGTAGTAGTTGATCTGCCTTTAAGGAAACCATGGTGGGATTGAGAAAAGATGGGTTTGCAGTGAAAGAACAAGCAATCGTAAACGATGCTTTCGAAGAGTTTAGGAATGGTGGAGAGTTTAGCAATAGGGCGGTAATTGGATATCTCACTCTTACAGCCCTTTTTATGGATGGGGATGATAAAACAATCCTTCCACCTGGCAGGGAAAACACCCTGGGAGATGGAGAGATTAAAAATAGAGGAAAGGGGACCGACCAAGTGTTGGGCACACTCTTTAAGGATTAAAGCGGGGATACCGTCAGGGCCAGGGTTATGATCGACAGGGAGGGCGGCAATGGCGGTAGCAACCATTGAAGGGTCAATGTTAATGGAGGCAAGGGAGGTCTGAGGACGCGACTCCAGAAAGTGGAAATAGCTAGAGTCGGGATCTAATGAGTGCTCACAGAAAGACTGGCTGAAGTGGAGAGCAAAGAGATTAGCTATTGTAATAGGGTCGGAGGAAGAAGTATCACTGAGTTTAAGGGTAGAAGGGTAACCGCTGGACTTCTTTTTAATGTTAATAAATTGGTAAAAGCGTTTGGGATCGGAGACGAGGGTAGACTGCATGTAATTAAGGTAATCGATATAAGAAGATTCGCTGCGTGCGGAGAAGAAGGAAGCCGCCGAGAGGTAATTGGAGAAGTCGGAGGTAGAGCGATATAGGAGGTAGGATTGCCAAAGTTTGTTCCTTCTATTCCGAAGGGATCGAATTTCTTTGTTATACCAGGGGGGGAGAAGGCATGATCTCTCCGAGGTTGAAAAGGGAAAGATTGGGTCAGGCACGCAAAGAGTTCGCTATAAAAGACGTCGAGGGCATCAGCAACGCGAAGCTTGGACTCGGCTGAGAGGGAAAGAAGGGACGAATCTATACTAATATTATAAAGCTGAAGAGTTTGGTTGTTTGATTAGGGCATTCAATCGCTAATCTCAGGATCTACTGGTTTGAATTGAAAAATTCATTTTGTGTTGGATAGTTCATTTATCGAGGACAGTTTAAGGATTTATAACATCACGCTGCGACCAATAGGAACGACGCATCAATGGAAAATGTTGCAAAAACGGGGCAAATTATTCCTTTTTGAGAGCTTCCGTTGCGTGCGCTGCGTAAACGGTTTAAGTTACGCACAAATCATGTATGATGGAATTGTTCCTCTAAAAAAAATTCGGGGCAGCATATGTCTATCTTTTAAGACTGACTCACTAAAACCTTTTTATGGTAATCAAATTTATTCGAAATTAATGCATTATTTGCGAAGAAGTTTTATCTACATAATATCACAGATAAAATAATATACAGATGCAGAATGGCGTACTTCTGTTGCAAGCAGCAGCCAACTTCTCGTAGCCAAGTAAAACTTTATTCCTAGCCAACTAAGCTTTTACTTGAGCTAGGTTTAAACCCATTCAATTTTAAAGTGTTCTATGTACAACACAAAGTTCTTTATAACAGTAGGACAGTTAGCTACTTAATCGAAATACTGCTTACATTGATATTAACCAGGGACCCAAAAAAAAAATTAAACTTAGAACAAAAAAATCATCATTTTATACCAATCTAAAATCAATTGTTTCATTTGTAACCTTACTTAGATTCAATTATATTTGCGGCTAATGAAAATTACAAATTGAAGAATTAATTTTCATTTTTTGATTGTTCGAAATAAAATTCATTTAATTTTATCCTTCCTTTAAGGAGTGGAAAAGAAAAAAAATAGATACGATTCGGAATGACAGCCTCTTCATTTTTTAAGTCGGTTAAAACTCGGAAAATAAATTTACTTCATATTCGAACGAAAAATATAAATTACTTGATGATCCTTATTTTGTAATTTATATTTTTTTTATCACAATCATTACAGTCGCTTAACACACAGCAATCGGACGACACTTTGCCGCACGATTTAATAGCTAGATAATTATTGGATAAACATACCGCAAGGGAAAAAATTAACATTCAAAATACAGAAGGGAAGAAAGAGAAAAGTAATTACACGGATAGAAATTATATTGGAAGTACATAAATAGGGTAATTTTTTACGATCCGTTTTAACAGAAAAATTACTGTTAGTACTACTGAGTAATTTACTGGTTAAGTAACCTAGTACTAATTTACAACGTATTCGTGTATGTACATATTTATACTTTGTTGATATAAATCACACATCAAATTCTATAACATTTTAAATCGATTTATCTTTTCAGTTAAAAAAAAAAAATAGTTTTGTAGTTCGATTTTATGCATGTAATATTGCTTTCACTTTATTTCTTTTGCTCTTTACTTTTTTTCAGAACGATACACATCTGAAAGCCACGTACAGTTTTTTCTAATTAAAACCAAAATCATGAAATCCAAAATGTGTATGCGATGATTATAACACTCATCTCCGATATCAAACCAATCTGGGAATTTTTCTTGAGTTTCTTCAATGCATTTGTTAAAAATAAAACTTTTTATATTTTTCTTGTGAGAAAACTGGTCAAAATTTTTTTTAAATATTCTGTTGTGGTGTTTGCATATTTCATAAAATTTATATGACGGTGTTATTAAACCTTTTTTACAATTATCAAATTGCTTTTCCGTTATCAATATATTTGAAATATCAGCATTTTCTGTGTTAACTTCTGTCATTTCTTCTGTACATTTAATGCAAGGTGTATTCAATTTTTTCATTATTTTAGAAAAGCAATATCCGGCAAAGTATTTTAGTGCAATATCTGTGGTTTCAACATGAGTTTGAGGTTGTTTCTCTTCTGATAATTCGAATAATCTTTCTATACCCTCATCTTCCTCGTCTTGTGAAATGTCGTTTAAATTATCTTCCGAATTGGCCAAAATTGATACGTCCTCTGAATTTTGGAATACTGCATCCCAATCTAGGCTGAAATACTCATCACTATCTGTTTCGCAGTTTGAAAATGATGACGTAAATAACAACTTCATAGTTATAATTTTTGCTAATATACGATTGAATTCAAATAGGCTGGGATTACTTTTGTTAAAATTTCTAGCTCTTACATGGGCAAACAAATTTTCCAAGGTGTCTTGGTTAAATTTAGTAGCATATACGTAGTAAACTTTTGTATGCAACTCAAAAATTAACAAAGTGATCTTTATTATGGACTCAATGGAAATTAATAAGCCCTTAAAGCAAAATACAGTTCCTTTAGTTCTAAGCGGTTTCATATTCATTATATACTTTTTCATTTCTACAAGAAATGCAAAATTTTGTGAATCTCGCATCAGCGGTGGGTTTCCGTTCAAAATGTCAAATAAGCGATTCATTTTGTCGAAACAATTTGCTGTGGCTTCAGCCTTTTTTTCTAAATCTATAGTGAACTTCTTCAGACCCAAAAAACTCTTGATTCCCGATGAAACACTATGGCTTATCACTTGAACAGCAAGCTTTACATTCGTTTTCTGAAAATCAGAAGGATAAATATGGGAATAAGTAAGTCTTGGACATATTTTCGTTTTATTATTTTTTTCTGAATTATAAATGAATAATATAACGTCCCATCAAAAACAATATATAGAAATAAGACGTCCCAACAGAGCAAACGTTCAGCGAGAGAAGCTTTTAGATTAGGGATCCGACTTCAGCGTAGAGCTTTCGCAGTTGACCACATTTTTGTATGCTACTGTAACGCTTCATGTGAGTGCGCAGGGCAGACGCGACAAAAGAGCTCAGAATTATATTCTGTTGCACTGGCGCTTATCATGGCCTACTGCCTGACTTGAAGGTGTTCTGTTGTGCACATAAGGCATGTGGATTATTTGTGTGTCTCCTCAGCGAGACAACGTAAACTTAATCCAAAAAGTATAACAGATCACGTTAACATCCTTCCTAATTAAATAAATAAATAAATTTTTAGTAAAAGTGTGGCAGCTGGTATAAATTTGAATAAGTTTCCGGAAGAAAAACCAAACCTACACTGGTAGAACAAATTTTAGAATCAAGGCAATGAGCTTCGAGTCAAGAATATTTTGGTTTTTACTTAATTATTAATTTCAACTATCATATTATATTATATAAAAAATAAAATTATAAAATTTGCTATGTCGAAGAATATTTTTTTGTTGACGTAAAAAAATACTGTTTTCTTGATTCAAGAATTTCAATTTTTTAGGTTCAGAACATAGAACGAACACAACTTATATTATTGGATCAAATAAATTTTTCTACCAGTATACCTCCGGTTCGGGAATGAATACTATTCATTCCCGGACCGGAAGTAGGTTTGGTTTCATTAAAGTTTTTTAATTGTATTAAGTTTTTACTGTTTTAAATTACTAAGGAGGCCATGTTTAATAATATTTGAGCTATGTTTTAACATCCAAGAACAATTTTTTCGGAGTAGAACTAAAATCATAAAATCTAAAACAGATTTTCTGTGCTCTGTACATGGCCCATTTGTAAACCAAAAGGGAAATATTTTGTTTGTTTCTTGAATGCAGGCTTCATATATATTCTTCTTTATATCTTTTACATGTAAAAACTGTTCAAAGAAAATTTTATATATTTTAAAATGTAAAGAACAGATTTCGAAAAATGCATCTGCAGGCAGCTTTAAATTAACTGAATTTGAGAGCACTGAACCAGAATAATCTTTATTTAAAATTAGAGATTCAGATTGTGATGTTAATGTGTCGTCAGATTTTATCATTTGGCTTATGCACAGTGAGCAATGTAATTTATTGATTACAATTTTATGGATAACATACCCAACAAAATACCTTTGAGCAGATAATTCGACCAAGAATTCATCCGAGTTTTCTTCCTGAAGTAGTACCGAATTTTCTTTGAAAAGTTCATTATCCACCTCGGTAATCATTTCAGCAAAATTAGTATTAATAACACTCATAGAAAATGTTTTTCCAGTGGGAATGTTTGATTCTTCCTGATTCCAGTCTAAAAGCAGGTCATCGTCGTCTTCACAATTTTTGACAAAAGACGACGTGATGATTTTCATTGACATTACCCTTGCTATAATACTATTAAATTCGGATATCGAAGGATTGTTATTATTTCCTCCTTTAGATCGTACTTGTGCAAACAAATTCTCAATTGGATCTTGATTAAATCTTGATGTCAATAAATACGAAATTTCTTTTTCTGAAGTAAAAAGATTATTGCTTAGAAGAAGAACTGCATTTACGGAATGCATTAAACCATCAATGCAATAATTTTTACCTCGGTTAACTAACTTAAGACTATTTAAAAAGTCGTTGCTTTCTTCTAGAAATTTGTGTACAACATTTTCTTTCCGCAATGGAGATTTATACATATTTTTATCATATATATATCGACTATTTAAACAGTCAATTATTTTGTCTAAATGTAAGATAAAGTCGATTGTGGCCTGAGCTTTCGATAAAAATTCTTCTGGAATCTTATTCAAATTTATACAGGTTTTAATACCAGCCGCAACACTTTTACTAAAAATTTGCATGGCGTATTTAACTCTCATTTTGTCAAAACTTCCTGGTTCAATATGCTTTGCAGTCAGCTTTGGGCACATTTTTACAATTTGGGATGAGTCCTGCTGAAATAATATTTGCAATATTTTCCAGCTAGCGTCTCCATAAATTGAAGTAATATCCGATTTCATTAGAGTATTTCGTAAAGATTTCACTAAATGTGGTACATCATATATACCATATATTTTTTTCGTTTCGAATGTAAAATACGGATTGCTCTTAGAAATACCTAAAAGTGTAAAGGCTTTCCTGTTATTTGGTCCTTGGTCGGAAATTACAGCATGAACGTTTAAACCAACACTAAATGCTATTTTTAAGTTTTGTAATAAAAATTCCTTTAAGTCTTCTCCTTCCATACCACTTTCACTGGAAACGAAATAGCTGAGCACGTATTTCCAATTTGATAAAAGTCCACGAAGCATGAAAACACATACATACTTTCCAATAATTTTTTCTCTTTTACCATCGCCATAATCTACGAGTCCTTCTACCTGGTCTCCATAAGGGTCATATACCAAATCTTTTCGAATGGCTACTTCGTCAAAGATAATAACGGTCTCTTTATCAAAGTCATCCATTTTATTTGCCATAGATTTGATATTTTCTAAAAGATTACTGTTATAACCAGGATGTAATTTTTTTAATGGTGTCTACCGATGTATTGATGATTTAGATGGTAATTGAAAATTTAAATTGTCTCGCATAAATAAATAGGTGGAATTTGACTTGTAGTTTAAGGTCTGGGCTAAGGTTTTTTGTTTTTCATTCCACTCCGTTGATTTTTGCCGTTCTGCCAAAAGCATTTTACAAAATTCCTTTGAATTTTCACTTACATTAGGAAGGGTGTTAACGTGATCTGTTATACTTTTTGGATTAAGTTTACGTTGTCTTGTTTTGAGTTGTTTGGACAAAAGTTTGACTTTTTTCTCCAATTCAAACACTTTCTCATTCGATTTATGCAATTTTGATCTATAATAGGAAGCATTTTTGATATTCTTTAAACATCTTTTACATACTGTTTCATTATCTGAATTTTTACCAAAAGGCACATCATTTTCAGTCCTTGCCTCCGTAGTAATGGTATGTTCATTATTATCTATATTTCCTTCAACGAAATTGTATGGATTGCTTATCTCCATTGGGAGATTTAAATTAGGAATTGCATTTAAACTTAATTTTTTCTTCTCAAAAAATCGTTCTTCGAAGTGTTGAGAGCAAATAAGTTTGCTTGAAACTTTATCACTTTCATTATAATTACAAGCAGTAAGCCACGCATTTAACTTAGGGCCTTTCTGAGGAAATTTAAACATACGAAAATATTCGCTACTATTGCCACAAGATATAATACAACACTTTTTATATTTTTTCTTATTTTCAGTAATTGCAAATTCTGTTTGTGATACTTGATCACACCCTAAAAACAATGTGGGTATAGCGCCCATTTTTAACTTTTTCCTTCCCAAATATTTACTTTCAAAATGCTTTTCACAAATTAAAAACATTTTAGTGGAAGTTATACTAAGCCCACAATTGGCTAGCCATTTACTGCGCATAGCTTCTAATTTAGGCAAACGGAAAAGTCTGCATTTATCATTGGCTTTATTAGCATTACATACAGAAATGCAACATTTCTCGTATCTCTTACTCTTAGCCGTGACAAAAGCTGATTTTATTTTTTCTAATTCCATATTGAAATGAAATTAAAATCAAATACAAATCTGAAAAAAATATCGATAAAACTCGCTTAATCAATCGCCAACTTGACTCTAACGAAATTCACAAGTGAATGAGGAGACACACAAATAATCCACATGCCTTATGTGCACAACAGAACACCTTCAAGTCAGGCAGTAGGCCACGATAAGCGCCAGTGCAACAGAATATAATTCTGAGCTCTTTTGTCGCGTCTGCCCTGCGCACTCGCATGAAGCGTTACAGTAGCATACAAAAATGTAGTCAACTGCGAAAGCTCTACGCTGAAGTCGGATCCCTAATCTAAAAGCTTCTCTCGCTGAACGTTTGCTCTGTTGGGACGTCTTATTTCTATATATTGTTTTTGGTCCCATGATATAACACCATCGGGGGTTGTAATTTCACTTGCTAGCAATCTATTTCTGAATGTCTTAAATAAATGTGGAACGTCATAAATAGCATATATGGTTTCATTTTTATATTCAAAAAAGCATTTATCTGGAGAAATTTGTAACGTACGAAATAGTTTTCTATTTATTGGCCCTTGATCGCAAGTAATTCCCTGGACATTCACCCCAATATTTTTACACATTTCAAGGCATATATATAATTCATCTTTTAAAATATCTCCAGTTACAGAGGAAGAGCAGGCTATATAGTAAAAGACATGTCTAAAATTTCCGCAAATACTTCTTATCATAAATACAAGTACGTTTTTAGCGAAATTTTTCCGTAGTTCACCATCTCCATATACTTCATATCCGTCTATTCTATCAAGAGTTCTATTGTATGCAAGATTCTCTTGTATAGCCATTTCATCAAACATGAGAATAACTTCTTTATCTTTATCTTGTAAATGATCAACTTGGTTTTTGACTTCTTGTAAAATATTATGATTAACTCCTGGAGATAAATTTTTAATTTTTGACCATTTCTGTAAAGAAGTTGGGTGGGGCATATGTAACTGAAGAACATTACGAAGAAAAGTATAGCCGGCTGAGGAACGAAATTAAATACACTGAGCAATTTTTTTTTCGGATTCTGAGTAAGTGCTTGGTTGAAATAGAATCTTTTAGCAAATGTTTTTTCATTGTCATTCACGTTTTCTACTACATCAATAACTTTCCCTTAAATTCGTTTTGAATTGTTTCGTTTTTGCTCTCTTATTTATTGTGATTTTATTCTTTAGCACCTTATTTACCTTTTGTATTACCAGCTTGGTACGTTTTAAAGCCTTAATTTCTGTCTCGAGCTTTTTAATATTTTTTTTTAACATGCTTATTACTTTGTAATGTTTGGAGCATTTTTCGCAAAAAAATCGAGACACTGGTGTAGATGCTCTTGTACTAAAATATTTTGAGGCTTGATTTAATTCATCAAGAGTGATATCATTTTCATCAACTTTTCTTTGATATGTAACAAGAGCTTGGAAAAGGATCAACATGAGGAGACGGTGAACGAGTTCTTGAAACAGAAGGGCGAAATTCTAAATTCAGGGATGGTACAGCATCTTTCCTTAAATATTTTTTTCCCATATATTTGTCGTCAAAATGGGAACTACAAATATATGGTTTTTTCTTAGCTTGTATTTCGCTACGCGAACTGAAACAAGCTTGCAACCAAATAGAATATTTGTTTGATCCTGGTTTGGGAAAATTAAAATATTTACGTGTGGGATAATTCTTTGCAGTGGCCTGGCAACAAAGAATGCTACACTTTATATTCCAATTCTTAGTTCTATCAGACATAATTAAATTCTTTTCTGGTTGATAGGTATAGATAGATAATCCAATTTTGTCAACAAATATACAAATGTAATGAACGAAATCTAATCCTCTAACAAAGATCAAAAGAATGTCCGCAATTCAATGCCAAAATAAAAAAACCATGAAAATATTCCAAAACCAATAAACGAAGTCAATCCAGAAATCCAAAGAATGTACCAAATTCAATGCCAAGATAAAAAAATCGCCGAGAGAATATTTAATTTGCTCAACAGTGAAAACGCACAACTAATCGCTCCAAGATGAGAACTCAAAGTGAGGCCGAAGTAGAAGGAAATTTAGCTGGAAACAATGAACGCGCGATGCTCCAATATATGCGTAAACCCTGAACACAAGCGCACCAAGCTGTAAAGTAAATAAAAATATCGAGTAGCTAACTGTCCTACTGTTATAAAGAACTTTGTGTTGTACATAGAACACTTTAAAATTGAATGGGTTTGAACCTAGCTCAAGTAAAAGCTTAGTTGGCTAGGAATAAAGCTTTACTTGACTACGAGAAGTTGGCTGCTGCTTGCAACAGAAGTACGCCATTCTGCATCTG
This sequence comes from Tolmerus cingulatus, assembly GCA_959613345.1. Classification (NCBI taxonomy): domain Eukaryota; kingdom Metazoa; phylum Arthropoda; class Insecta; order Diptera; family Asilidae; genus Tolmerus; species Tolmerus cingulatus. The sequence goes on along the minus strand of OY390708.1, from coordinate 31,536,063 downwards.
TATATTATTTTATCTGTGATAATATTAATCTTTATCTAAATAAATAACAAATATAATATAATCACAAGTATTTAATTGTGAACAAAATTGTCCTTGATATCACTTGAATTCAATCAACATCTTAGGAGATATAATTTTAAAATTACTCCCCAACAAAATAGGTATGTCCGGGTTCACGCGTGTATGACGCGCAAGACTCTTGCCGGCGGGCGAGGGAGAGGCCGGTCGCCGGTAGCTCTGCGAAGTACCATGCCGCGCGGCTCAGACGCATGGTCGACTCCCTACGGAACGGTTGAACTCAGCGAACTGATTTTTTCAATTTGTTTTTGCGATATCAAATCGTATAATAATATTTTTTAAATACACTTTCATGTTATAGTAGTTTTCTATAGTTCCACTTTTTGTAGGTTTCTTCCACAAAACGCGGGTGAAAACGCGTTGCACAGATATGTTGTATCAGTTTTTGAGGTAACTCTGAGTTTCTGTCTATCTATAACGCTTTCACGGCAGAGTAAGCTTGATCCTCAAGGAAGGACATAGTAATATTATTTATCCAACCCTGATAACTGATATTCACGTGGACGAAGTCGCGGACAACAGCTAGTATGTTAATATGACACATTCGATCAAAAACTTGTTTGAATTAACTATTCTGACTCATGTCCCAGTGCATACGAGTAGTTTAGGTGGGTTTAAATTTCTTAGCAATATAATATGGGAACATACTTTTAATAATAAATTTTGCGGCGGAGTTCTGGGAGGCTCAAAGAATTCAAAAATTCAGTTGGATAATGTATTGCCTCCTCCCTATCTACGACTGTGTCAAGTGAGTAGTAGATTTGTAATTATGGTTCAGATTACGAAAGAATGACGTCATTTATTTTATTAACTTGCTTATTAGTACGTAATAGTAAGAGCGCGTACTTTCCCAATGAGTAACGTCTTGTAACAGACCCATTACTTTGCAAGCTTTTTGGAATGTTATATACCTTGTACAGTACAGTTCTAACCAGAATCTACGCTACGTAAAGTAAGATACGTAGCGATTTAACGAAATGAGTTTGCGATTATCAAAACTGACATTCTATCCGACATCAAAATGTAAAGTGTCGTAAAGTTAATGAATGAAATTGAAGATTTGAAAGAATTGTATGAGCTGTGGCGTGTTTTCTCCCGACTCATGTGTTATATTTTTAAAATGTGTTTGCACAAATTCAAATGCCATTTAAGTTTTGAGCGATTCGGCACCTTGCGTGCGGGAAAAGTTACATTTCAAGTTTTGACGAAAATTCGTCAAGTTGTCTTACGTCTCTTTAGGTTGGTCCCATTACTTTACCCATGTTCGCACTTGCGTAACGTTCCCTTGATTCTGGTTAGGGCTTGCGTAGGCTTGTAAGTCTACTCTCGCTCATTTCAGACATGCTATGTGGAATTTTTTTCATGAACCGGAAAAATATAAATATAGTATGTAGTCAATTTGCTTTTCTTGTTTTTATCAATTTACACAAAATATTAATGAATTATACACATAAACCTTCCTGTTAAATCATTCCGTCCATTCGTGGAAACTGTATGAAAATCTCTTCTGCAGTTTTTGAGTTTATCGCGTTTAAACTGACAGACGTGGTGGGAGAACTTTATTTTATAATATGCAGTGGTATACAAATATTAACAAATATTAATACATATGGTGGTATTAATATAAACTGCACAGCTATAAAGGAAGATAAGGAAGTTTCGAGGATTCGTCCCTTTTTCAATTGAAACTCCAGAAATTCGTGTATTCGCACAAACACCGGCAGGTCTGGAAGATATTTATATATTGACTAAAATCCTAAGGAATGAATTTGGCGCCAACAATTCTGGAATAACTCTTACAACACTTATATTAGTTAATAACAGCAACAGTATTTCTACATCTATTTTAAAAATAATAACTTTTTTTCAAAATATACTTTGCTTTTTTTATTCCTTGTAAACAATTTTCGATTCGTGATCTTTAATTTAAATGTTATTATAGCTTTAAAAACAGTTAAGCGATACATAGTACATAGTATTTTATTAAACTGTTCAAAAATTTTTTTTTGTTTTTTTTTCATTAAAATGTTTAATAATAGTGATAATATCGAGTGAACTGCTGGCGATAGTGCCCATCCTGTAGTACCTTTTAAATCTTTAGCGTTTTGCAAGGGCATGCCATCTCTCTATTTTAATTGTCTCGAAGTAGTTTAAACTTTGCAGAATTTCTTGCGAAAAGACTACATTCAATCATGTGCTAGTATCTGTTGGAAATATTTATCATTTGCACCGCCTACGACCGAACGCATCCCAAATACTGTACGAGTCTGAATTGCGCATAGTCGTAATTATTTTATAGATCTGTGGAGGTCACTATTCGGACATGTTTTGTTTTTTCATATTCGGTATTCATTCCGTTTAAGTTATCTGTGAAAGTCGAATCAAACTAAAGATTCATTTGTAAAAAAACTTCTGGCTTTTATTTTATTTTCATTTGTCGCCCTGCATAATTCTAACAGTATCTCTCGATAGCGGTATTATTATATAATTTGTAGTGATTACATTCGGATCCCCATCCATCTGAATCGTCCACTTACTTAAAAGAAACGGTTATTTCACGTTTAACACACATTAAACCTTCACGTTTAAATCAACTGTTGAGTGAGTTTATACCTACAACCTACACAAAAAAAAACAAACAACAATAAAACAGATTCCAAAAGTTCCTTACCGTACTGATATTAATCCAATACTACGTAATTAAGACAATCTGATTTCTTGATTATTTAATATTGGATTAATATGCATAAGTCAGGTTGTCACACCGATTTCAAAAACCTAAGAAAGTCTTGTATTTAATATTGAAAGTACCAGCAGAGGACTTTTAACATAATTATTTAATACTTTTTAACGCTTGGGATTTTTGGAATCGGTTCGTTTATATTTTAAATTGTTTTTATTTCATTCATTTCAGTGTCATATTTCGGGCAAGTCTTGTTGACAATATATTGAATACAACACTATGTTAATTTAAAGTTTAATATCATTAAATAAAGTATCGTCGTGATCGGAAGTTCCGAGTCTCGCCCTTATAATTATTAATTCTTAGTTTTCATACTATCGTATCTTTTACCATTTTTGAGATATTTCGTTGGCTTAAACTAAACCGCCATTTTAAATCCACGCAATCGGACACCGAATGTACAAAAAATGACCCTTAAATCACGCACGCACTCATTTTGTTTGAGAATTGCAGGATATTCATCATTTTCATTTCATTTCTGTTGTGGCGCACCTTGGCTCATCCGGTTTTTCATACATATTATTGTACACCCGGAGAATCTTAAAAAATCCAATAAAAAAACCATAAAAATAGATTCAATAGTTATGTGCGAACAGACATTTTAAACAAATACATACGGGTAAAATTGATAACTTAATCTTTTTTTAGAAGTCGGTTAATGACGAATTACTACGAATATTATGATTATAAGGGCTACAGGAAAACATGCAAGAAATACTAATTTGTAACACAGGAAATTTAAACTAATTAGCAAAATGTGCAGACTAAACATTAGGAATTTATAACAAACATTTTGCTTCAGCTTGAACTTTCAATTCTGAATATAACGCCAATTTTATCTAAAACAACCTTACTTAACGACCTAACAATTAAGAAAATACATATTTTCAGCATTTTGACTTAAGTCTTAAAGTTATAAATTCGGATATTTTCAGAGAAAGAAATGGTCCTTCAATAAAAGAACACATCATCGTGGACGAAGTATCTCCTGAAATAAATGTTTTAAAATTGTCTGCTATCATTTGAAAGATGAGAATATCGGCGTCAAATGCGAAACCCCTTGTATTTTTTCAAAAGAAAAGCAAAATGACCTACCAAAACAACAAATCGGCTTTCTTCTCAGGCGTCGAATGGTACTTTAAGGCAACATCACTAGTCGTCTACACCTTTTTGGACAAGTCTTCAGGATACATTTTTTAAAAAATACAGGTAATTTCACCACCATCCCTTGATTTAATTCTTTGTCGAAATTTAACTTGGCAATTTATTATTGCTGACGTCTCTGAAAAGGAATTTAACTTCATACTTAAACAAGGAATTTGTAGACCTTCGAATAGCTTTGGTCTTCACCGTTACATTTAGTTAAGAAAAATAACAGTGATCAGCGACTATGCGGTTATTATCGGCCGTTAAACTCAATAACAACTTCAGATCGTTATCTTATTTGTCACCTACAAGGCTACAAAATTTTTTCGACTTTAGACCTCACAAAGGCTTATCATCAAATTCCAGTGAATCCTGAAGATATTCCAAAAACTGCTATATAAACGTTTTGGTCTCTTCGAGTTTTCACGAATGACTCTTAGCCTTTGAAATGTAGCCCGAATATTTTAAAGGTTTATTCATTCTGTTCTACGAAACTTAGTCTTCTGTTTTGTTTATCTCGAAGATATTCTCGTTGCTACAAAACATTTGCACCACTTAAATCAAATATTTAAACTATTCAAAGAACACGATCTAATAATTAATGTCGAAAATTGTGAATAATTCATGAAATCCAATGTAACATTTTTCAGTCACTAATTATATCAGTTCAGATGGTATTAAACCATCTCATGAAGTCGAAGTAAAGAAAGTTCTAAACTTCCTGAAACAGCGAAACAACATAGACACTTCCTTGGAATGGTAAATTTTACCGACGATTTATCCCTATAGAAGCACAGGAGCAAATTTTATTAAATAATTTTCTAAATGGATATAAGAAATATAACGTCAAAAAAATTAACTGGAATTTAGACACAATCAAATCTTTGGAAATTATTAATTCACAACTGCGAAAAGAGAAGGTACAGTCTTAACCTTTCCTGACTCAAAAGCAGAGTTAGATCTTATCAACGATACTTCTGATATTGCTTGACGAGCAATCTTGCAGATTTTTCTCAACACAGTGTAAACGCAGTGCATATGATCGTGAATTTGCAATTTATAAAAGAATTAAATTTTGCACCATAATCTGAAATGTCGAAAATTCATTATATTCGCTGATCATAAATCTTTAATATTTGCATTTCGTTAAAATCCAGAAAAAGCTTTGCCAAGAGAGCTAACACATTTTGATCACATTGGGCAATTTTCAATAATATAATAATAAGAATAGTAATATTTTAATATCAGTAATAGGAGAACCTTGGGTAATGATGGAATTTAAATTGGTCTTTTAGGAAATGTGCAAAATATTAAGAATGAACTTCGTTCCATTTGTTAAAGTGCGAAAACTATGTGAAGAGATGTTTTCCGCGCCCAACATATACATTGTATATTCTTCTTCAACTTGCTGAACTTGCTTAACCCAAGAGCAAGTGCAATCAATAGTGACTAATCAGCAATAATCCTGAAAACTGTTTTGCAAAACCAAAGTGCATCCATATACAGAAAAGTGCAAGGTGGAAAACCCGCGCATGTTCACTACTGACGATAGAAGAAGTAATACCGCTGGCAAGCGGAAAAATCAAATTGATGCCAAAAGTGAAATGAACTCCCCAGTAGAAAGTGCAAACGGTGACATGGACACTAACCCTATACCCTGAAATAGTGAATACAAAAATGAGGCCGGTCCATCAGGTATCGAACGTTACTTTCAAATAGTAACTAGGAAAGGCTAACGTGACCAAATAAACGTCGAAGATGCGGAACAAGTCCTCCCCCAAAACGCAGGCTCTTCGAGCACCGAAACTAGCAATCGCTTCGCAGCTCTAAACATTGAATTAGACGCGACAACGACACGCAAACCCCCTCCAATCTACGTAAGAACTGAAAATAATAACGAACTATTATAATAAAAGTCTAAGAGCAGTAATCAAAAACGACCGCTTCTACATAATAGAAATGAAAAGAGGCCGCTTGAGGGAAACTAAAATCTAAGCTCAGAGGGAGGTAGACTACTGCTAAATCGTTAACTGGTTTGAAACAATATAGCAGCAATATGTATCAACTTAAAAGTGAAAGAGGCCTAAGAGTAGTAATTAAGGGAATCGACTGCTCAGTCCCTACAGAACACATTAAACAAGAATTAAAGGATCTAGGCTTTGATTAAAATACGTGCATAATGTAGTGAATCGATTTAAACAACCGCAGACCAATTTTTCGTGTGGAATTAACTCCCGAGAATAGTAAAACCCCTAAAGGCAAGACTCACCCCATTTATGATACACGTTATATCCTAAACAGAAAGGTAACGATCGAGGCACCGTTTAAAAGAAAAACCCCTATACAATGTAAAAATTGCCAGGAGTTCGGCCACACTGAGTAAACTAGTAAAATGAAAGAAATCATAATAACACACTGGAACGCCAACGGCCAACACACCAACACAAACTAGAAGTAGAAAATTTCTTAAACCTCAACAAAATCGAAGTGATAGTAATTACTCAGGCACACCTGACAGATAAAAATAGCTTCAAAATTTTCGGTTACACATTACACAGAAATGACCACCTCAGCAACAAGGCTTGAGGAGGTACGGCATACTAATCAAAAACAGAATCAAACACCACCTAAACGAAAGAGGTCTAGCATACGGCAATATGCATCACAAAAATAGGGGGACCCATCAACATAGCAGCGGTTTACTGCCCCCAAGAAACAAGCTGGAGAAACAACAATTCGAAAATAAGTTTCTAGCAGCCGGGGACTATAATGCAAAATCTCCATTATGGGGGTCAAGGATAACAACGTCGAGAGGCTAACAGCTGGCAAAGTCAACACATGTAAATAATCTCAATTGCTTCTCCGACAGAAAGCCAACGCACTGGCTATTTGACGAACAGAAAAGGCCGGATTTCATAGATTTTGGAATTTCCAAAGGCCTGAATCAAAACCTACTTAGTACCACAACAACTCTGCACCTCTCTTCAGACCACGCACCGACCATCTAAACTAACAAGTGCTCCAATTTTCACAAATATGTCTCACAGACTGACGAGCAAGCGTACCAATTGGCGCAAATTTCATCAACTATTTAAAAAAAATTACTACCCGCAAATCCGACTCAAAATAGAGGAAGATATCGAAAGCACCCTGGAACACCTCAACGGCACGATCAAGGACTGTGCCAGCTATCCAAGTAAATGCTAGAACACCAGAAGCAAATACCACCACCACTCTGAGACTCCTCAAAAAACGGGGAAAGCAAAAAAACACTGGCAACTAACTAGATCTCCACAAGCAAAGGTAGAACTAAACCTGGGCACTACAAATCTGAGAACACATCTGGAACAAGAAAGGAGCCAAAGTATCGACAAACTCACCGCAGGATTAACCCACTACCAGTATACAGGCTACTCTATTTGGAACTAAAAAACCAATGCAGCAGGACGTACCAAGTCTGGGAAAATCCAATGTATGGATCAATGAGGACGAAGACAAAACGGAAACGTTCGCGGAACATTTGGAAAAAGTATTCAAACCTAATATAAATACTATAGCAAGCCCAACAAAAATGTCAAAGGAAAAGCCAATTCGCTTTAGCTTCGCCTCAATCCTGTACAAAATACAAGAACTAAACCCAAAGAAAGCCCCAGGCCACGACAACATCACCGTGCAACTAATAAAAGCCTTACCGCTAAATGGGATATTCGGGATTCCACACATCTTCAATGCTATCTTTCGCCTCAACCACTGCCCAGCCCAATGGAAGCTAGCAAAAATATTCTTCATACCGAAGCCCGGAAAAGACATATTTAAAGTCGAATCATATAAACCAAATAGTCTACTCCCAATACTCTCCAAGCTGTTTGAAAAGCTACTCCTAGACAAACTTCAACACCACCTAGACAGCAACAAAATGATCCCCCTGCACTAATTCGGATTTAGAGGCCAGCACAGCACTATTGAGCAAATCCACAAGATTCATAACAGATAAAAGATGCTACGGAAAGCAGACAATACTGCGTCGGCTTATTCCTGGACATTGCTCAAGCATTCAACAAGGTAAGTTACAACGGCTTATGAGTCAAAATCAAGAGTCTTCTCCCGGGAAAAATTCACAACATATTATATAGCTACCAAACAAACAGGACATTTCAAGTATCCTACAACAACTACAACAATATGATATATCCAATAGAAGCAGGAGTCCCACAAGGAAGTGTTTTGGGGCCGCTCCTATACCTATTATACACAGCAGATCTTTCAGTGGACAGAAAAGTTACGACCACGACGTTTGCAGACGACACAGCGCTAATATTTGCGCACAAAAACCAAACAACAGCAACCAGGGTCGTACAAGTACACACGAGCAAAATTATAGACTGGACGAACAAGTGGAGAATCACCCCCAACGAAAATAAAACAGAGCAAATAACCTTTACTTTAAGGAAAAAGACCCGCAAACCCGTCGAAATAAATGGCAAAAAGGGTAAACTTGTCAACACAGTTAAATATCTCGGCGTGCGTCTGAGCCGCAGGCTAACTTGGATAACGCACCTGCAAAAAAAGACAGAGCAGGTAAATCTGACCTTCAAGAAAATGTACTGCTAAATAAAAAGTCAAAACTAAATATAGATACGAAAATACCAGTTAATAATAGCATCATCAGACCAATCTGGACCTACGGCATCCAACTCTGGGGGACAGTGAAGACATCAAACATCGACACCATCAAAAGGGTTCAGTCAAAAATAACCAGGGCAATAATCGGCGCACAGTGGGCCAAAACGACTTGGCATCCATAAAAATTCTGTAACATTTGTTGTGTTAAAGATATCATAATGAAAATTTGGGCACTCAATATTGACATAATTATCCCTTAATTAGCAAAAAAAAAGAGATCAATTGGTTTACAGGGTGACACAAAATTTATTAACAAAATTTAAAGTAGTCAAAAAATAAATTATTAATTTTATTTAACTACTTATAACAACAATTTTAATTTAATTACTTATTATTTTATTATCTATATAATAAAATTTAATTAAAAAAAATATAAATTTACAAAAACAAAAATTAAAATAAATCTTAAATACTAATCAGTTGCCTGGAATACTTTAAAATTACCTGTATTTTTGTGGTCTGTGTCTAATAACAAAGCCATTTCCTCTAGATACTCCGTGCTTCTAAAGTGTTTGTCCCATATTCTCCTAAATGGTTAGATGTATGGATCTGATGATATTAGCAGCATACTCATTAGATCAACGTTTTGCTCGTTCCTTGACATTTTTTTGGTGTTGTGGTATCTGTAGTGCTTGTAATCTTTATTTTTGGCTTCCTGGGCTTCCTTAGATAGCTCCCTAATTGGCAAAATACAGTGAAGTATTACATTTTGTCCATGCTTTAAGACTTTGGGGACTGTTCCTATCAATGTTCTCCATGCATATTTCTCATTTAATAGTATACTTCTGTTTGTGCTGTATATATGCCACATTTTTCGGCATTTATGGGAAGACCACAAGAAAGGATATTTAATATGGTCTTAAATGTCCTTATAATTTCCACGTCCCCTATGGTAATATTCGCTGTTATGTCCGTGTATTCAAGAAACATACTCGCTGTGTTGCCGTCATTCGTACTTCCAAATCATTGCTTAGATGTATCAATAATAATTAAACCAAGTTGTCGTCCGAACTCTCGTATTCTGTATGTTTTCCAGTCTCTCTCTTTCAGCATATAGAGAGTTTGTCAAAGTCAATTAAAAGTGTCATAAAACGTAATAATGCAATTTCTTTATATATCACTGGTGTCACTAATCTTAAAAGTTTACTAGCGAAACTATAATTTATTTCCAAAACAAATATTTTACAACCTTAAAAGTCACATACTTCCTTCATAAATGGGAATATTATGAAAAAATACGCAGCCGACAACAAGGTAGACTTCACTTCAAATGCAATTATATCCGAAGGTCACAGGTGGTCGCAGCCAATTTTTCCTGTAAAAGATGCAGGAGGATTTCTACTTTAATTTGATTCCTATAAGAGCGTGACCATCTTTGGGCATTTTCTTAAAACTCAAAAAGAAGTCCAAATTTTAGCGAAATATGCGACCTTTTAATTAAAATGATCTTGTTAAAAAACTATTCGACTTTTATTTATTTATTTGCGCTTAATACAAGCTACATAAGAAAAGAACTTAAAACTATAAATTAAATAAAAACTAAAACAAGTACTAATCAACTAGAGAAGGGAATGGGGCGGGCAAAGCGTCTAGGGGGGTTTGCAAGGCTGTTCCTAACTGACGCTTTACTCAGGTGCAACTCAAAGGAAGGGAGGGAGTTGGCTTTACGAAGCATTCGCGTGAGGGGCTCAGAAAGGCCGTAGTTGGTGCGGTGGTAAGCAGGGCGAAAGAGAGGGGCCGAACGGAGGCCGAACGGAGCGGGAATACCGTCGGGGCCAGGGTTATGGTCGTCGGGAAGGGCAGCAATGGCGGAGGCGACCATTGAAGGATCAATATTAATGGAAGCAAGGGAGGTCTGAGGACGGGAGGCCATAAGGTGGAAATAGCTAGTGTCAGGCTCGAAAATATGCTCACTGAAGGACAAACTGAAGTGGTGAGCAAAGAGATTAGATGAAGCATGGGGGTCGGAGGAAGAATTGCCGTTGAGTTTAAGAGTAGAGGGGTAACCGCTGGATTTCCTCTTGATGTTGATAAATTGGTAGAATCGCTTGGGATCAGAGATGAGGGTAGACTGGATATGGCTCAGATAGTCAAGATACGAAGATTCGCTACGAGCGGAGAAGAGGGATGCCGCAGTGAGGTAATTGGAGAGGTCACGATCGGAACGAGAAACTAGGTAAGATTGCCATAGTTTGTTTATTTTGTTCCGAAGGGATCGAATTTCTTTATTATACCAAGGGGGAGGAGGAACGATCTCTGCGGGGCTGATAGGGAAATGATTGGGCCAGGCAGGCAAAAAGTTCGGAATAAAAGACGTCGAGGGCATCAGCGACGGAGAGCTGGGGTTCGGCGGAGAGGGAAAGAAGGGATGATTGGGAGAGCAGGTAGCACAATTTACCGTAGTCGTCTCAGAGGTGGTGTGGAGAGGTGGGGTCACAACACCAAGGGTAAGAAAGAGAGGTGGATGATACTCGTCGAGAGTAGAGAGAAGGTGGGAGCTCTGAGAGACAACAGAATTAATTGGGTCAGAGGAAAAGACAAGGTCGAGCTGTCTACCCAGAATATTGGTTACGCCGCTGACTTGGTAGAGACCAGAGTCTGAGAGGCGGTCGACAAATAAGGTCTCCTTGTCGGAGAGGGCATTAGAAGGGATGAAGAAGAGGTCGTCGTCAGATCGAAGCCATACGAGGCGGGGGAGATTGAAATCACCAAGAGCGATGACTTCATCGTTGGGCCCAAGGGTACCGAAGATGGAGTCGATCGCGTCGGTGACAAGTTGGTAGGCCTCGAGTGGTTGGGAGGGGCGAATGTATGCACAGAGTACGTACGGGAATTTGCCAGTAGTAGAGACTTTGACGCAGACAAAATTGAAAAGAGAGGAATTAAAAGAAGTGAGGAGGCTGACGCCGAAACGGGTATGGACGGCAAGAAGTACGCCGCGATTGGAGGAGGTTGAGCCGTTGTCGCAGGCATCGGCACGCAAAACAGATAAAGTCGCAGGGAAAACTTCGTTGCTATAAATACTGGCAGTCAAGTTAGTCTCGGTAAGAGCAAAGATGTCAAAAGGAAAGGAGAGGGAGTTCTTGAAAACCGAGGCGGTTTTGGTACGGAGGCCTCCGACATTTTGGTAGTACAGAGAAATATGATATTGAGCAGGGATAGGTGAGGGGAGAGGATAAGGCGGAGGAGTAGGTGGGGGGGTTAGGAGCAGTAGTACTTTTTAGAGTCAATTCGACTTTTCTGCGGATGGGATATGTGCTTGGAGTTGAGGTAAGAGGCAAAGGCGGACAGGTCGTCTGAAATTTGTTGGGGAAGGATGTCGAATGCTGCATGGAACTTGAGGAAAAGCTGTTTCAGGACAGTGGGATCGGTCGGGAGTCCCTCTTGGTGTAAGGAGACTATGACGTTGGTACGAGTTTTACCCTCGATGCAGATGTGATCTGCTTTATCGTGAAGGTAGGCTAGGAAGAGACGTACGTTGTCGTAAATCCTGCGCTCGCGAAGGCGGGAAAGCAAGTAGCGACCGTCAGGGGATTCAGCCGAAAGCCGAGTTTTCACGACTGGAGGGAGGAGAGGGTCAATAAAGGGTCTATCAGAGGTGGAAGGGGGAGAGGGGACTCGATCTGAGAGAGAGGGAGCAGAGGGCGCTAACGTCGGGGTGTCCTTGTTGGTGATGGGGGGGGGTGGGAACAGAGGAGGCTGTAGTTGTGGCAGGAGCGGTTGGGGTAGAGGGGTTCAAAGTGTGGGAGTATACGAAATTAGGGTATTGTAGTGGAGTAGCTTGATTGAAATTAGGGAATAAGCTAGCGTTAAGTTGCCAGTTGCTAGAATTGGTGGCAGGGGTGGAAGAAGATTTACGCTGGTGAATGCTACGAGGTTTAGGGACTAACTTGTTGGCCTAATAATGCCTTCTACATATGTACTGAATGATTTCATTTATAACAATTGAACCTCCCCATACAAGTATTTTCACAATAGCACTTTGAAATTCCAAAAAATTCAAAAATTTAAGTATAAAATGAGCCGTTCATATTTTTCTCTGACTTTAGCCATTCCAAACGCAAGGAGGGAGGTGAAATATTGAAAAAAAATTGTTGCCATAAGGTAGTACATTTAATTTAGTATCAAATTCAAATTTTTAAAATCGGTCGCCTAAAATTGCTTTTGGCCCACTGTGCGGCGCACCACGTAAAAGTGAATGAGATCGAACACTTAATAGCAAAGCTAAGCAATACTTACCTAAACAGGTTAAAGCAACACCCGAACAAACCTGCCAGAGCCATTCTGACAGCAAAAAGTTTCTCTCGCCTAAAGAAAAATGACCCAATAAATTGCGTAAAACACAATGCATAAACAAAATCGTCAAGATATAAAAATAAGATGGAAAACAAACTGGTAGTAATCGTTTACAGGCAGGAAGCAATCACGATGAGTACAACCAATTCAAAGAAAGTGGATAACGCAGGACAAGTAGTGAATACTATTATCACCAACCCAGGAGACATCAGATTGGAAAATATAGAACTCACCCTAATCATACTAACGATCGAAGTAGGACTATCCTCTATGTACCAGACCTACAAAGATTACAGAAGGGGACTCAAAAAAAGGTATACCAGCAAAGTCGCCCACGTTTAAGCAGCTGTACCATCCAGGCCAGAGACGACCGGGCATTATGGATAGCATACGAACCACAGGAAGTAATTGTCTAGGCAAGAAGCCTAGCAATATAATTTTACCGCAGATTAAGATTTTAAAATAATGTATGCTAGAAGCCAAGTAGGCTATAATTCATACAAATAAAACAAAACGTATAAATAAATTTTAAAAAAAACAGGTCATCAGAAGTGAGGGGGATTAAACTCCATCATTACCCAATGTTCTCCTATTAGTAATATTAAAATATTTTGCGAAACCTATTCCGAAATTTGTCCATCTACATACATATATACATATCTATTTGAAGAGCATTTCGTTTTCAAATTTTCAAATAAATCTACGAATTAACACTTCCCAGAATTCGATGTACATACAAACAAAATGGTAGCTACATGGTAAATAATTTTGCCCATCAATATATAAAGACAAATACCTGGTCGCAAGCTTCATAACTTTATTCTTCTTATTCTTCAGATCAAAAATCAAGTTGACCGAACGAACAAAATTTGCTTCACTCTACACTTCTCAAAATTAATTTAGAATCTTTTCTGCCAGTTTAAGTTTAACTTTGTTTAAAAGTTATATCGTACATAATCCGACTGCAGCCCCCCAAAATATTGAATCTGTAGAACAAAATTGCCACAACCTTTTATGACACTTGGCGCCAAAACCATCGCTAACATTAAGATTGGAAATTTAAGGAGTATAATTAAAAAATTAGTGTAGTTAGCAGCTATCTGAAATTTAATTTTCTTTAAACTAATTATGTTTTAGGAACATAACCCCATAAGCAATTATGAAGTGTATTCCGTAAAGCATGTTGTTGCATTCGAGTATTAAAAAGAATATATTAAATATTATATAAAAAAAATATTGGAGAAAGTATCCAAAGATAGCAAATAAATGTGTGGAGCTGTCTTACAAAATTTACAGAACCGAAATCCGTTGAGATGCGGCTGAGAACAAAGCCTAAGAAGCGGTATAATAAAAAAGGCGTAGAGATTGTTGGTGATTCCCCGCGAATTAATGAAAACAAAATAAAGTCAAAAGAAGCATTCAAAGTGGCCTACTCCGCCTCTGTAGGCCGGTATTTTACCCACTGGACTATTCGGATGCTGAGTATACTACATAGTTGGCGAAGTTATCAATTGGATTGTCAAAAATAGATAAATAAAAACTTATTGCAGGGAAAGGGGTTGTGTGAGCATTGAATGTAGATTGGCTGACATAAAGTGTAGGGGGTAGCTTAAAATGGGATGGGATAAAAAAAGATGGCGTGGATGGTGATCTATTACTTCATATTTAGCCCATGGAAATCTCTTGTGATTGGATGGAGCTATGAGGGGAAGAACGATTTGAATGACAATTCAGTGGGAATGAGTGGTTGCGTGGAATGGATAAAGGCACCTGCCAACGAATAAAAGGGATGCAATATGGCCAGTTTTGGAGTCAAATTGCTTTCAATATATTTCTGAATAGATCTTTTCGTAAAAGTCTGTGTCAAAATGAGGGAGAAGAAGGTCGATTGTGGGGGCTGATGAAAGGCTCTTGGTTATAAAAGAAATTGGGAAACATTTTACTGCGTAAATGTGCCGGGATTTAGAAAAGATAAGTTTTTGGAAGCATTTGAGAAACGGAAAATGTTAGAGTAAGTATCCAAAGACCGATCACATGGGAGACATGGGGCTATCTTACAAAATTTAGGAAATAAAAATTGGTTGAGAATTGGCCTAAAAGGAACTTGTAGAACAAAAGAAAGCGAACGAATGTAAGGCAAAAAATAAATAAAACAAGCTCGATATATGGAAGTCGTAATAAAAAGCACAAACAAATTTCAGAAGAAAAATTCGAACCGACCCAATTTGGCTCTGTAAGCAAGTGCTTTATCCACTGACCTATTGAGATCTTAAATTTTACTGCAAAATAATCAGTGGCATTGTCATAAAATTGGTACAGAATAGAAATTTCGGGGGAAATGGGGAGACGGAAAAAGTAGTGGAGTAGTTCCGGGGATTGAGTCAATTTTAAACTATTTTCTACAATTTGTTCGGAGGAAATCTGGAAGACAAGTAGTAGGACCCAATTTTTTGGTTGTAATGGGCTTGAAAAAAGTTGTGAAGAAATGATTTTGTACAATTTTATAAGAAATTGGGATTGCAGAAAGTCGAATGAGAGATCTAATGAAAGAGCTCCACAATTGCTTTCTTTTGAAAGAAAGCCGAATAAATTGCAATGTGTAGTTTAGCAGTAATTTGGAAAAAAACAAATTTTTTGGAAGGGTTTCATTTGGAATTTGTTTGTGGGGAGGGGGAGCAACGGAAAACATTAAAGCAGATATCCAAAGATAGGGGAGATGTGGGTCTATCCTACAAAGTTTACAAAAGAAAAATCGGTTAAGAATTAGCCGAGCATCAAGGTTTTGAATTTAACATAGTAGGGTATTGAATTTAACATAGTAGGTTTTTGATTGATCTCACCGCCCAAAACATTGAGGCGGCCTTCGATAATGCTACGTTCCCATCGATGTATAACGCTGCCACCTAGTATGGGGTAGATAACGTGCTTATTAGATGGATCTACTCTATGCTATCACAGAGGCTACTTTTCGTGGAATGCGGCACCGATACGGTAATGAAAGTAGAGAAAGGCTGCCCACAAGGAGGAGTACTCTCACCGTTACTGTGGTGCTTCTTAGTAGACTAACTTTTAGACGAACTACAAAGTCCAAATATACACATACAGGCATACGCTAACGATGTGTGTGCACTTGTTTGTGGTGAGTCGCTTAGGGTTGTCTGCAGTAAGATGCAGAAAACCCTGGACAAGATCCAGAACTGGTGCGAGAGACAAGTGTTATATATTCTGGGTATGAATATATAACAATTGAGAATTATCCCCTGGATTGTGGGGATTAATTCTCTTTATGATGATCGCTCCTTGGGTCCACAGGTGGGAATATTAAACTTCACTTGTCACTTGCTATTTTGCGTTTATTGTACGTTAAACTGCTAACATTATCTTCCGTCGGACTCGCGACTCCCGGTTTTAGCGACTTAAGTATTTTCGGTATACTTAAGTACTTCTATTCCGCGTGAGTACTTTTAAGCGGTGCAGGACTTGGACCGGACTCAACTATTACTCGGACATATTATTATTCAGGTACTGTACTCGGACTGACCGAGATTGTGACCTCAACTCTTACTCAAAAACTCTCTCTCTAATTGTTATTCAAGAACTGTTCTGGACTCGGACTGATCGGGCATTTATATTGCCTCGATCAGTTATTGGAACTTTCCAATGTTCCAGGATCCCGAATGTGCGCGTCGCCACTTTTTGTGGCACGCATGTTGCATTTCATCATAAATTGTCGGTCAAGTGTTTAGGGTCGACGTACGCCCGGGCGGTCGCCTCAGCATGCGCTTGGGTCGATGCGCTCGCGGATGGTCGACGCAGCATAAATCGAGGAGTCGCATTATTGGTTCTGCGACTTTCGATTATTGTGAAATTCAGACATGTTGTGTCTTGAAATTTGAAGGGCACTTCACCCCGACAATTTATGTGATGCAATTTCCTGGAATGTGTACAAAATCTGGATGAGATTTCGATACACAACACAAGGCTTATCAGTGAATTCTTTGAAAACAACACTTGTGTTGTTTACTAGGAAAAGAAAACTTGTTAACCTTAAGCTCCCAACTTTGAAAGGTTTAACCATTCAACTCTCCAAAGAAGTGAAATATCTAGGGGTAACTTTGGATAGTAAACTGACTTGGAAGGCTCATGTCGAACACAAAGCATCTCGAACATTGAATGCAGAAGAGCTTTTGGGAAGACATGGGGTCTAAAACCCGCTAATGTGCACTGGATGTACATAGCTATAATTAAACCCATCATTACATATGCGTCAGTAGTCTGGTGGAGTAGAACGGAGTTAAAAACTCCCTATTCTATTCTCAACAGAGTACAGAGGGAGGTCTGCATAGGGATAACGGGAGCATTTAGCTCGACCCCTAGTGCGGCCCTCAACGCAATGCTTAATTTGCGGCCCCTGGACCTTGCAATCCAGGAAGAGGCAATGAAAGCTATATGTCGACTAAAAAAGTGTGGACTATGGCATGATGAACATGCTATCGGACATGGCGTCTTATCCCGATCCGAACACTTTGCTGAATGGATTAACTGACGTCTTCTATACAGACGGATCGAAAACCTTAACAGATACGGGCGCTGGATGGTATTTGAACGAAACAGTCATATACAGTATATCACTCGGTACAACCGCAACGGATTTTCAAGCCGAAGTGTTTGCCATTCTCGAAGTGGCTAACTGGATAATTGCCCATAGTTGGAAAAGTAAAAGGATTGGCATCTGCAGCGACAGTAAGGCGGCCCTTGTCACCCTACTTAACCCCACCATCAGGTCAAGTATTGTCCAAGAATGTAAGAATAGGCTTAACTCTGCTGCCAAGTACAACCAGGTCCATCTTATATGGGTCCCCGGTCGCCAGGGAATCGATGGTAATGTGGCCTCTGACGCTTTAGCGAAGGAGGGCGCAAACTGTCCCCCTCTGGGACCGGAGCCCATCATTGGTGTCAGCCCCACAAAGTTGAAAAACTGGATAACAAGATCCATACATTTGATGCGTAGCGGTATCGATTAAAATCGATAATTGTAAAATCGATACCGCTGGGCAACCAAAACCCCTTAGCCGGCAGTTGGGTGGCCGGAAATACAACACGGGCGGCCGCTTCGGTTTCGACTGGCCCGTGCAAAAATGTGCAATGCCAGCGGGGTCAACCGCTGAGCCGATAGGTTGCTCGTGTGGGCGCAAGGCGGAAAACGCGCACTTAGCGCGTCTGCCAAAATGTTCCGACCGGGAACCTTAAGTTCTCGGCGGTGAAGAGAGTTGCTAATAGACCGTTGCTGAAGAAAGATCGCGAAGCGAGGAAGTCCCTCGAACTGTTCGCCCGTCCTTCCGCGTTATATGAAATTATTAAAAGTTGTTTAAATAAAATTCGGGAGTGCCCCGAAAGTGAAAACCTTAAGGCGAGTGTTTGTTTTTATTTGTGCGTGTATATATTATATATTTACACGTATTTTGTTATTAATATACATAACAAAATCAATACATGGTCACAGATGGTCCAGTATATCAACCTGTAAATTCACCAAATGGATCATTAGCCGGCCGGACAGTAACACTGCAAAATTCCTACTTAACTTAGGTAAGATGGATTGCAGAACGCTGGTAGGGACGGTTACGGGACATAACATATGCGGTAAGCATATGAATCATGGATCATAAGCGACCCAACGTGTCCTTCGTGTGGGGAGGACGAGGACAGCACGGAGCACTTCCTCTGTCACCGTCCGGCCTTCTTCCGTGCGCGCATGACGGCGTTTGGCGCTGATGTAATGAGAATGGAGGACTTCAATTCTCAATCCCTAACTGATGTTCTAGTTTCGTCAAGACGACTAAAAAGTTCGGATAGGGCGTGTGCAATGGACCGTGATCTGAGCGCTTCAGGCACTATTATTATTATTATTACCGTCCAAAACGCCGCCAGACGGATTGATTAGTTTTTGGATAAGAGCAGTGTGGAGGCAGGGGAAAGCAAAATGCTAATCGATAGACAATGGTTTCCTTAAGGGTTTGGCGGGTGAGGGGAATAGCGAACAGTTGTTCTGAAAGGAGTTGTGGGCAATTTGACGTCACAGTGGGGAAGCAGTAGAGCGCCGGGTTTGTGAGGCCGCCGAAGAAGACTCAGGAAGTGCGATCGATTGATTTTTGTCGAGCGGGGTGCGGGGGCAGGGGAAAGTGAAATCCGAATGGATAGTTTATGGATAAGGTAAAGTTGTGGCGGGCGGGGGAATGCGGAAAAATCACAGTGGGGTAGCTGATGTGCGCCGATTCGTGTGGGTCTGCCGCTGATTGAGGTGGATGAGCGAACGACTTGTGGGCAAATCTTGGCCGTGAATTAGTGCTTATTAGGGATAAAAACAGGTGAGGTAAGTGTGTAATTATCTCGGCTCACAGATATAGAAAGTTTTAAATTTTTGATAGAACAACAGAAATGTGTTCATTCTGAACATATTGAAATTTAAATCCATTCATGCGGGAGACTTTTGAGAACGGAAGAAAAAGGTGAGAAATCAACCGAAAAATGAAGTAAAAAAGGGGTAGACTTTCAGAGATGTTAAAATCAGTTACTCGAAACGTAAAGAAAAATTGGAAAATGTGAATCTGTAGAAAATTTCAAAAGGATTTAGAGAAGGTGAGTGTGCAAAAAGAAATTTGTTATTTTGGTTGAAAAAAATTAGAAAATTGGGTAAGTTGAAAAAATGGTTGAAAAATTGAAAAAGTGTAAAAAAGAAAAAAAAATTTAAACGTTAGCTCTGGGAGTTGGGGGAATTGTAGGAAATTGAAAAAAATATTGAGTAATAGTAGAGAGGTATAAAAGTATGAGAAAATTATAGAGAAGTTGGAAAAAGTAATAAATAAAACGTTACCCTAAGGGAGAAATTTGAAAAGTCGGAAAAAATGTGTAAAAAAAAAGTGAAAAAAGAGAATAAAAAAAGTAAGAATAAGATATAAATAATAGTATGGTAGAGAGATGAGTTGATTTGTGATTGATTTTTGAATGAAAAAAAATATAATGTTAATAATTAAAACGAGATAAAAGTATGAAAATGAGAAGGGAAATTGTTTAGCTTTATAATAATAAAGGAGGAAAGATTTGTATTTTTGAATGTTTGAAGCTAATAAACAAAAAAACCACTAGACCGATTTCAAAAATTCTTGCACCATTAGAATGCTACATTATCACTGAGTAACATAGGCTTTATTTATTATAAGAAAAAAATGGGGATCCCTACTAAAACTAACGAGAAAACCACATATATCTTTATCCCAAACAAACTGATCCTAGCAGTCGTGTCGTTTTGATTAATATAGTTTTTCTTATCACTTGTTGATTACTTTTTGAATAAATCAAATCGGGCATTCAGCAGATTTTATTCAATATTGTGCGTTAATGTGTGTAAAATAGTGCGTTTTATTGTGCCAGTTAAATAGTGCGTTTCAGAACTACAAAGAAATAATTTTATTCAACCTGTACTATTCAATATTTATAGCTTTTAGGTACGTATTTATCAAAAGTTCTCTTCAGAACTAACTTCTTAAAACTTTCTTGACGAATTTATTTGGACGTTTATCCCAAAATGTTTCAAAAATAGATGTCCACCGTGCGAAGCCGGGACGGGTCGCTAGTATTATATAAAATATTAATAAAAATTATAATAATAAAATTGGTGGTACTAATATAAACTACACCACTATGGGACGAGTAATGCTGCTAAAATCTAAAGAGACAAACATAATTTTGATATTTGCTGTAATATTACTTGAAAGCAATTTAAGGGCTGACGTGAAACAGAGTGACAGGATGAAAAACTGTTTCGTTTCATAAAACTCGAGTTCTTGAATGCCTTTAGCTGATGGAAGTAAATTGAAAATGATTTTACGCTAACGCGTGTTGCCCGATAAATTAGGGAAATTACAATATATTTTGACGAATTACTCCCGGACGGAGGGCAATCGCTTTTTTCAATAAAACATGCTTCAGAATGTTGTCTGTTGTTTTTTTCTAAAAATGTACTCACCAATCGGATCCACGTGGGTTATATGATCAACGAAGTCTCTTTTCCCCAGGTAGACAGTGATTTTTCCGTTTGACGAACTTTTTTTGAAAACTCTGAAAAAGATAGATAAATTTCATGAAAATATCCTTCACTAACTCGCAAAGTTTATACATATTTAGAATACGCATAAATTGAGGCAAAAAGATTAAGGTAAATTCATTCAAACAAACGAAAAATATTAACTTCTTAAATACTACTTCAAGGCATCAGCAATATCATTACATGAACTTCAGTTGCTCTTTCCTATATACATATTTAATTTCGGTCGATTTTTGGTAAGATGTTTTCGTCCGATTTCCTTGGACACAAGTTTTTTGTTTTCTTTTGTGTGTGAAAAACTTATATGATTGTCTAACAGTATAGAAGAACTTGAAGCCATAAATTGTTTTTCTTGCGATGAACGTGTCATGCTATATACAAAATTATGTCGGGGTTTTCCTTGTTCAACTATGTAACTGATGGCTCTGTTATGCGCTTGAATGAGAAGAATTTTGTGGAAATACAGAAACTTCATGAATTGTGCGAAAATATGTAATTAAAGACAGTCGTTTGCTTTTCAGCATGGTCTGAAAACCTATTATTTAATGTGCTATGAAATTCGAAGTAATAAACCTTTTATCAAGGTTCGAACTGAAATCTAATATTTTATAAGAATATACATCACTATTATACTCTTACGAATTGTTACATGTATATCTTAGAAACTTCACAGATCTAAAACGAATGATTTTGGATAACTTTTTCAACACAGCCAAATATAGTACAGTAAAAATATATAATAATAGATTTGATTGTAAAAAGTGTTTAATATTAGTTGCAAACCTTTTTTAGTTTTTTATTCACACCGGAGATAAAAAATCAATTGAACGAAAAATTGCACTGACTTAATCTAGATTATTGTGCACTACTTACTACACACTACGTCTTCAATACCCAAAAATTAAATAGATTCTAGAAGTTGTTTTGTTGATCGCATTATTTACTGAAAATCCTATTAAGGACTGGTTCTCACACTTTGCGATAAAAAAAAATCGATTTTTTTTTACATTTTTTAAATCTGTAACATGTCTAAATTATGATGCCAACAGGATTTTTTGATTACTTAAATTTTTTTGGAAGATACAGCGTTTTGAAGAGAAGATCGGTGTCCTGAAGGAGCTCATAGTTGGTGTAAATATAACGTTGCTAAAGCTACTGAGACACTGGACACATTCGACCACAAACCTGCCCTCAATTAAAGCATTCAAGAGATTATTCGTCCTGTATATGAGGCCCTCACAAATAATGAGTTATTGGAAAGATGCCTCGGAGAAAATAATCAGAACGACAATGAGAGCTTAAACGCGTGTATATGGAGATTCGCACCAAAACATTTGCACTGCGGCACAAAAACTGTGGAAATTGCTGCTTACATGGCCGCCTGTATTTATAACGAAGGATACTCCTCAGTTATGAAGATAATGAACGTGATGGGCATCGGAGTTGGAGTGCATACGAGGGACATCGCACAAATGATCGACACCACGCGCATCGAGCAGAGAGAATCAAGTTTGAAAGATGTGGTAAAGGAGCAAAGGATTGAAAAACGACGACTACTCATTGAACAAAATGCGCTTTTTGAAGCAGAGGAACGAATTTTGTACGGGCCTGGCATAGATGATTGAGGGTGAGTTCAAAAATCTTTCGTTTCAGAGTGAAAATATGATGCGAAACTTTACAAGCGATTTCCCACGATTGTCGGATTTTAGTGCGCGCTGCACTCTAGCTCAACATTCACTTGTCCGATTTACTTGAAATAAAGTGGTAAATTTAGAGAAATGTATTGCCGAGGCCCTGAATGTTTTTTTTTTTTTAATTATTATAAATAAAAAATTTTTTGAGCTGAGTTTTATGCGGAAAAAATGACGAAAAAAGTGCACTTTTTTTCAAAGTGGTGTAATTTCCTCAAAAACCGTTTAATTTGTCCACCCAAAATGCCACCCCAAACACACACAAAAGAGCTTTCAACTGATCGTCCAAGACCAGAAGAAGCTTTCATGACGTCACACACCTCAAAACTGCTCGTCCAAGACCAGAAGAAGCTTTCAAACGCTCCTCCACGTCCAGACCGAGAGCTTTTGAAGCAAAAGTGAAATTTTTTTGGACCTGTACATTTCTTATGGGAAAAGTGCGCTAGAACCGGCATAGCCTATCTACTTATACGATGTATGTAGATATGTAAATAGCACGAGTGTTAACAGTCATCCCAGCACCCTAAATCACTTATGCAAATATCTGCTCGTTATGTTCAGAAATTGTGAAATACTCACTGAAAATCACAACTTGCTTTTTACAAATTACGAAAAGTTGTTCAGTCGGGCTCAGAGTCTGAGATGCTGGAATAGGGTCTAATAATTCCGAAGATCTGGTTAAATCAATGTTATCTGATATTTCATAACATTTGTTTGTTTAAACTTTTGGCGTAGAAAGTGACTAGCAAAATATTCTTTTCAGTAAAGGAACTCATAAAATCCACATTTTCTTCTCTCGGTAAATTATTATCTTCTACTTTTTGGTTATATACAGCATTTTTTCTACAGAATTTATAATTTGGTCTTCACAAATAGGACTAACAACTGTATTCTTATTTAAATCTAAGTTTTCATTTAAAGTTATCAGAGTGGGATTTGATTACAAATATCTAAAATTATATCTTCACATTGAATAGCCTTTAATGAAGTTCCCAAAAGTTTTTGTTGATCAATGTTTTCTGATTTTAGACTGAGATTTGAATAAAGACATATGGTAATTTGCGTTTTCCAAAATATTGTAATTCGAAATGTAGACCACATGTTTTAGGTTGCTTTAAAACAGAAATATTTTCGAAAGATTGCCAACAAACTTTCGGCCACTCTTCTTCTTAGGTGTAGTCCTTTTTGGTGGAAAGGAAAAATGTCTTCTTTCTTCCTCACTTGATGTTGTTTTACAGACCATAATGCAACATCTATGCTTGTATCGTTATATTGTTGTAATATAAATCCAAATCGATGTCGCAATAATATTCGCCAAGTCAACAACAAGTCCTTCATAGTCAAATAGAAAAATCAAAACAAAATTTATAAATTGGTCAACAAAAATATGCAGCCATACAAAAAAAATTAAAACAAAACAAAGTTATGTAAAATATAATTGCAACTTCTGAAATACAAACCTTTAACTAAAAAATGTTGTCAACAATTTAAATCCAACCATTTAAAGCCAAAACAGCTTAATCTCGTGAAGTTCGAAAGAACTACTTTTTGACACACAAATCTATACTAATCTATATTAATATTATAAAGAGGAAACATTTGGTTTTTGAAAGTTTAGAGCTAATAAACACAAAAACTATTGGACCGATTTCAAAAATTTGTTCACCATTAGCTACATTATCACTGAGTAATATAGGCTATATTGATTACAAGAAAAAAATAAGGGATTCATACTAACACTAACGTAAAAAGCACAATTTTCTTTATCCCACACAAACTGATCCAAGCAGTCGTGTTGTCGTGAATAATACAGTTTTTCTTACCATTTGTTGATTACTTTTTGAATAATTCAAATCGGACATTCAGCACATTTGCTTCCAAATTGTTCCATTTCCGTTTCAGAACTACACAGTAAAAAATTTTTACAACAATTAATGTAGGCAATTTGTTGCCAACAATCACTATGGCAAAATTACACGTCTAATTTAAAATTAAATTGCGAATGGAAAAAAGAATTTCAAAGCGTAATTCAATTAAATTATCAATGTAAAATTACATTTTTGTATGGAAATCGTTTAGCATGTCAAATGTAATATTACATTACATGGAAATCGTTTAGCATGTCAAATGTAATATGTATTACATTGGGAGTGTAAAATTAATTTTTGAATGTGATTTTACATCTCCCAATTTAAACTTTCTGACTTTCTCTATTGGGAATAACAGCGTGTGTGATAGTAACGAAGTTTCTCGAAAAATCCACTTGTTGTAGTCGACACCTCAATTCAGCGTTATATTTACTTAGAGGAAAAAATAAGGTTTTCGAATTAGAATTAATAAAATACTAAACACTATTTAATTGAAGAAATTTTTATTTTACATATGTAATTAATATTTTCGAAAAAACTTAACAAAACAAGAATAAAATAATTAAGAATATAAAATAGAAACAATAAACGTCATATCTTTCCCTGTTCATTATTTCACTGCACTAAGAAATTGCACTAAATGAAATATTACTTTATTACTCACACGGGACTAAAAAAAATGCACCCGACAACAACGCAAATCAATTAACAAGAGATCGCATATTACGAATTCTAGAACACGAATAAACAGGCATATAGCCCTTCTTCTTTATAGGGGAATTTTAAATGGAAAATTGTAAAATTAATGTTACGAGTTGTGTATTTAGATTTCTGAGTGTGTAATTTTAATCTAAATCGGGAATTTTAACTTGTTTAAGTATTATTAAAGCTAATTTTCTGTAATATTACCAACAAAATCCTATTTGAATCGTTTTTCGTATATTTTTACATAAGTGTGTATTTTTGCTATTGCTAAATTTAAAATGTTACCATTTTTAATGTTGTAAAATTCAAAACATTTTTTACTACTTAATTGGTAAACTCTTGTTTCATAGTGTTTTTCGACACTTCTGACTGTTGCCGTCCTGGATGGATCCAATAAATTTGATAATCACCAATAAATTTTGGCATTGGCACGTACCATATAGGGAGCCCTATTCAGACTTTAGTAAACAAAAACACATTCATCAATTCGGTTATTCGATTGCTTTTTAAGTAATGTTTGTTTACTAATATTTTACCTCCATATTAACATGGATCAAAATACTTGGGAATTCTACATCAAGGCTGTTTTAAGGATTCTTTCTAGTGAAAAATGTATCTTATCTTGGTTTTATCGTTACCTATCAACAGTATTGTTGAATGAATGTACAAAAAGAATCACTAACCATTGCTTTCCAAATTAAGTGAATTATAGTTTCAAAAGTCAGATCAATACTATTATGAGAGTCCAACAGAAAATTACACAAAATATAATATCGCTCACAAATATTTGCCAATTTGACCTACCTAAAGTTAATAAATTTTGTTTCAATATTAACAACGTTCATTTATTATTCCAACAGTAGAAGATACAAATAGGAATTTTATATATGGCAAAGCTAAACATTGTGATCCTTTTTGAACCTATTTCCCATGTACGTTTTTAAATTAAACATACATACACTCCGCGACAACTGGATAGCACACCCCTTGAAAATCACGATTTAGAGGTATTTTTCTATAGAAGGTCATACAAATTTTTGCAGGTAGGCAGTCTCTCCGTTGTTTAAAAGTAATTAGGAATATTCTATCACTCCTACCCCTCTCCCATTCTGAGAATTCCTAATTATCTGGAATTAAAGTGCGACAAGTGGATAGCACAAAGAAACGAATTTTGAAAATAAACTCAAATTATTTACGAAAAATATTATTATTTTATTTCAATAATGTGTATGACCACCTTTCTCTTCAATTACTTCTAGCATTCTAGATCTTAATGATTTAAAGCGCATTTTGAGATATTTTTTTGGCATCGTGTTCCATGCAGACTTTATGGCATCCTTGAGCTGTTCAACATTGGCATATTGGCCTCTTCCTTGGTACACTATCCGTGAAAGATGTCCCCACGCGTTCTCTATTATGTTTAAGTCCGGAGAAATCGCTGGCCAATCAAGCATCTGAACTGCGTTGCGCTCAAAGTATTATTTTACTTTTCAAGCCGTATGAATTGCGGCGTTATCCTGTTGCAAAATGTAGTCGTTTCCAAACCGGTTGTTTGTGGAATGGACGATCTCTTCGTCCACAACTTTGATGTACTCATCGTTGTTCATACGGCCACTCACGAAACGAATATTCGTTCATTGACGATACCCAATACCTCCCCAGACCATAACTCCACCTCCGCCTTGCTGTCGCCGTGTTGATATTAATTCGTTCTTTCTTAGGTCATGAAAATAGTGTCGCAAGCCATCAGGACCATCGAGGCAAAACCTCTTTTCATCAGAAAAAATGAACTTTCTCCAGCGTTTCTTCCAACCCATATGGCTCTTTGCGAAGGCGAGTCGAGCTTTACGATGACGTTGTTGAAGACGAGGTTTTCTCTTCAATCTTTTCCTCTGAAGATGTTCTGCTTCTGCTAAACGGCGCTGGCACGTCCTTAGCTTCTTTTGCACGTCCGTAATGCCTGCTGTTGTAGCAATTTCCCTTGTTGTTGACGCTCAATTCGGCGCTTCTCGTAGCAAAGCCCACTCATCCCTAACAAAAAGAGCATATTTTTTGCGGGGTTTGTACCTCCGGCCGTAGTTTTCTGGGTCAGCCAAATAATTTTGAATGGCATTACGGCTCCGGCCTAAGTGTTTCGCTATTTGGTTTATGGAACACCCCTTACCCCGCATTCGATCGATTAACCGAATTTCGGTTACGTTTAAACTTTTTCCGCGGCCCATGTTTGAAAATGTTCTTCTCTTTTCTCCAAAAATTATCTATAATGCACTCTACTAATGATGTCACTACAAAGTGCAACTTAGAATTGTGCCGGATCGCAAAAAACTGTGGGTTTTTATAGCATGTGCTATCCACTTGTCGCACTCTAATTCCAGATAATTAGGAATTCTCAGAATGGGAGAGGGGTAGGAGAGCTAGAAAATTTCTAATTACCTTTAAACAACGGAGAGGATGCCTACCTGCAAAAATCTGTATGCCTTTCTATAGAAAAATACCTCTAAATCGTGATTTTCAAGGGGTGTGCTATCCAGTTGTCGCGGAGTGTATATCAAGCGAAAAGTATTTTTTCATAGATGTGGAGAATATATGTTTGTTTTATTTAAGTACGTATATAGGCAAAGATGTGAAAACCGGGGGAAGTTTGACCTATACTGAACAAATGTTTTATTAATGTACGCACTAATGCACTATGCACGCGCTATCCACCAGACGAAACGAGATGGCGGTCTACTTTAATCGGTCGAATTGAACGACGAAGTCATAGCAAGGAAGTCAAATCAATTCGGAGTAGAAACAGATACGTTCATTTTAACCAATCGACTGGAAATAACGATGATGTTTTTAATAATTTATTAGATGATTTTTTAAGAGTTTATGATAGTCTTAAATCAAATGATTTTGTAATTGTAAAAAGTAGGTCGAAACATTATTAGAATTCTATTCGATTATATACCTCGTCTTTTGCAGTTATTATTAGTGGGACAAAGATTGAACCTGCAGATTTGAAGGTATTTCCCATTTTTAAATTAATGATCATATACAAGAAATGCCATGTGTGTATGTTGCCGATAAGGCAAGTAAAATGAAGTGAATTTAAATCCCTTTGCCTTGCCAGCACGGGATGGTCATATTTGGACCACAAGCGATACTAGTTATTGTAATAACTTCATCAACATACTTTATACATATAACATTGCTCAACACTTTGGTTAAAATAATGATCGGTGAATCCTTTACTAAACGATTTCGAAAATAATCAACTACTGGGATTGCGAGAACGTAAATTATTGTGGATATAATTATCAATAGTTTCCTTTGTGTGCGATTTTCCTTCACGGAAATCAGTTTTCAAAGCCTCATCAATTCCACTAAAAAGAAACGACAATTACTGACTAAAATTATGTTGTTGGTTAAAAATCATCAGTATGTTATGGCGTCAATTAAAATTAACGTAGCGGTTCTTGATTTAGTGAAAACAATACAAACAATTACAACTGTTCGGTTTTCTGTTCTCATGTAATGTTGGTAATTTCGAGTTAGTATGTGTTATTAGAATTATATTCAGGTGGGACAAAATAAATAGAAAATTCACAACCACTTTACTATCCCTTAATATAATGAGAGATTTCAGCAGAGTAGTAAGCATTTTTACTTGGATAGCATTCGTTTAGAGGTAATATAGCAAACAATATGAAAAATCTCTCCATACACGGGATGGTTTTTAGTTATATTTTTACCTATTTTATTATTTTATTAATTACGCTTACTTTTACGACATGACTGCAGGTCCGGCAAGTTTGGAACAATCTGGAACATTTTTTTTTGGCTTGCTATGCTTTATGCCAAAAAACTTAAATTGATTTAAAGACAAAATAGTCTAAAAAAATAAAATTATGTTTTATTGTCGTCTGTATGAATATAGGCTGGTGTAAGACGGTCGATAGATATCGACTTGTTTGTCCCGTTTATGTCAATGACATAAATTTTTCGATGACGTTTGATTACGTGGTAGGGTCCTGTGTAAGGTTGATCAAGAGGTTTGTGTGTGTGATCCACTCGGACGAAAACGTAATCAGTGTCCTCAAGCGATTTGGGTACATAAGTCTTTTGCGCGGTAGGTAGCCGCGGTTGACTCGCCCGAAGGTTTCGAACGTATGAACGTAGCCGTTCAAGAAAATCAGACTGTGTGATTTCTTGTTTAGCAGAGATTGAAATCTCGTTTGGTAGCCTGAGATTTTGTCCATAAACTAATTCTGCGGGTGAACAGTTTAAATCCACTTTAACTCCTGTTCGAATTCCTAATAAAACAAAGGGCACTTCTTCACTCAAATGTGAAGTGTTGTCTCTTGCTTTTAGGGCAGCTTTGAGAGTCCTGTGGAATTTCTCGACCATCCCGTTTGCTTGTGGATGGTATGCTGTGGTTCTAATACGGTGAGTACCCAGGAGTTTTGTAGTTTCTGTGAACAGTTTTAATTCGAATTGTGTACCTTGATCTTTTGTGATCTCAAGTGGTACTCCGAATCTAGGGACATACTCTGCCCCGAAACGTTTAGCCACTGTGTGTGCAGAAATATCCCTAATAAGATATGCTTCAGGCCATCTTGAAAAACGATCAACGATCGTGAGGATATAAGCATATCCTTGCGATGGCGGCAGAGGTCCTACAATATCCATATGGATATGTTCGAATAGATTGTTCGGCAGATTAAATTGCTCTAATGGCGATTTGATATGTCTGGACACTTTAGATCTCTGACAACCCAAGCATGAACGTGACCACTCGTTGCAGTCTTTATTCATACTTGGCCAAAAATATTTGGAAGTTACCGCACGTCGTGTTGCTCGAGTACCGGGATGTGAAAGATTATGCTCTGAGTCGAAAGCTAATCTTCGCAAAGACTTCGGGATATACGGGCGTGTTATTTGTGAGCCTAGATCACACTAGACTTTGTTCGAAGTGAACGGTATTGGTGTTATGGCTAGTTTGTAACTAGAATTGTTTTTAGGCGATTTCACGAATACTCTAAGTTCCTCATCGTCCTTTTGTGTTTCGACCACAGTTGGAAGATCGAATTTAATCGCACTGACCATGTCAGCCGATAGAGGATGTGAAAGATAATCCGCGACCACATTGTCTTTACCGGATATGTGTCTTATATCATTGGTAAATTGCACTATGTAGTCAAGGTGTCGAGCTTGTCGCGGTGATCTATCAGTCTTTGATGGAATTGCCCTAATCAGGGGCTTATGGTCTGTGAATACAGTGAATTCTCGACCTTCAACAGCATAACGAAAGTGTTTAATTGCTGCGTAGATGGCTAATAATTCGCGATCAAACGCAGAGTATTTCTGTTCTGTTGAAGAAAGTTTCTTCGAAAAAAAATGCCAGTGGTTGCCACTGATTGTTATTTAGCTGTGCTAATACTGCGCCTAATGCATAATCTGACGCATCAGTTGAAATGCTGTACTTGGCATTATCAATCGGATGATTGAGCAAAGTTGCTTTTGCCATCGCATTTTGAACTTTTTCGAAGGCTGTTTGGCAGTGCTCAGACCAAGGGATTGTCTTAGAATTCTTTGGTGTCCTTTGAGTAGACTAATTCTTTCAACAGTGCGTAATTTGGCGTTAAAATATCTACCAGTCTTGGAATAAAGCGGTGGTAAAAATTTACCATTCCAAGAAATTTTTGGATTTGCTTGACCGATGTTGGAGGCGGAAGTTCGGAAATTGCTTTAACTCTGTCTTCCGATGGAAGAATGCCTTGGGCAGTGACCCGATGGCTCAGAAAGTTGATTTCTGGAATTCCGAAAACGCATTTTTCCAATTTAATGATCAATCCAAAGTCCTGCAGTCTATTAAAAAGTTGATCCAAGTGGGTCAAATGTTCTTCTTCGTTTCTGCTTGCGATGAGAATATCATCTAAATAAAAAAAACGAAGTGTAGCTCCCTTGTAACTTAATTCATAAATCTCTGAAATGTTTGAGCCGCGTTTCGTAAACCAAACGGCATTCGAGTAAATTCGAATAAACCGAAAGGAGTGATAATTGCAGTCTTGGGGATATCTTCCGGTATTATCGGAATATTGTGGTAAGCTCGTACCAAATCCACTTTTGATAAAATTTTGCATCCTTGTAGGTGTTGCGAAAAGTTTTGGATATGTGGGATAGGATATCTATCCGGTATAGTGACTGCATTTAAGCGGCGATAATCGCCACATGGTCGCCAATCATGTGTGTCCTTTTTAGGGACCAGATGAAGTGGTGAAGCTGCTGGTGATGAAGATGGTCGGCAAATGCCTAATTCGGTGATGTAGTGCGTGTGTGTGCATAGGTGGGGGGTAGTAACGAGACGTTCGCGCCCGAATCGATGAGGAAATAAAGTTTATTTTTGTCATCTCTTACGTACGGTCTTTTGTCCGCGTTTTTGTAGTCTACGTTAGACTGCATCGACTCGGGACTTACCTTTAGTGACGCTTTTTGGAGGTGGACGGGGTCGGCTGTCTGCGTTCTTTGAACCGCGGGCAGTTATTGACGCAGGTTTTGTCCTTATCACCGAATTTCCGGTGATAGTAGCAGAGTGTCTCTGCATGCGCCTGCCTTTTTGGTCGGCGTTTGGCTCCGGCTGCGGATTAATTTATTAATCTGCCGAGTTAAATGTAGGACTTGATTTTTTAGTCGGGATATACGGTCCTCCGGTCCGTTTCGGGTTCCCTCAACTCTGGATACAGAGCTGATAGCGGTAGTCCGAGTCCTCGACTTGGGCAATAACTCCCATATTTTGTTCGCAGTTGACAAAACATTGTCGAGTGTGCATTGCGCCTCTATGGGCGTTATTGCCAGGGCTATTTCCTCTGGAAGTCGCCGTTTCCACAAGTCCTTTAGCATAACTGATGTCATGCCCTCTCCCGCTAATCTCTTCAGCGAGGCGTAGAACTCTGTGGAGGATTAATCTCCTATATCCTGTTCGGCTAAGAGTTGCTCTAACCGTTGCTGGGGTGAGAGTCCATACTTGGCAAGAATAGTATTCTTTAAATCCTCCTACGGCCTCAAACTCGCGGGATTTTTTAACTCTGCCGGAAGAACTGCCATAATTTCGGTAAGCAGTGCCACCAAAACATGGAGGACCTTGTCCTCGTTCTTTTTAATACGGTTGAGCAGAAAGTCCAGTTCCGCCTACTCAAAACAAGTAGCCGGGTAAGCCGCCGAAAATTTCGGCAGCTTATATCTCGTGGATGACGAGATTCCTTCGACTCCGACCTCCGGAGGCGTCAAAAATGAAGAATCTCCTGTGGCGTTGCCACTGTCGTGCATTGTAATATTCTGATTCGGATTCATTTAACTTGCTGCAGACTCTGCTATTTGTTGCACTTGGACTGGAATTCGGTGATGTCACAAATTGAGGTTTACGTCACGAAAATATCACTTCACTCTTCACTCTCGGCTTTTAAAATTTTGAAAGTTTGTCGGGGTCACCAATTTAGGTATATTTTTACCTATTTTATTATTTTATTAATTGCGCTTACTTTTACGACACGACTGCAGGTCCGGCAAGTTTGGAACAATCTGGAACATTTTATTTTGGCTTGCTATGCTTTATGCCAAAAAACTTAAATTGATTTAACGACAAAATATTCTTAGACAATAGACGGTGTCTACTGTGTTGCCAAAGCAGCAGCGCTGCTACAGGTTCTTTTCCTTTCGTGCTTTTATTTGTTTAACTCCCCAGAGGGAGTTCATGTAATGGGCGGATTTTGTTAACCACCAGTTTTTGCATATCTCCACGTTTCAAAGTCCACAGAATCCAAATCAAACGTTTTTATCGTTATGTCCGTGTGTATGTATGTTCGTATGTGCGTTCGGAATTTTCTTTCGTCTCGATTATCTCGTGAACCACTTAGGATATTGACATGAGACTGGGCTCATTCGACGTGTAATTATGCAGTTAAGAACTGACAAAGTTTACAGCAAAATCGGTGCAGCGGGTTTTCAATAGGAATAAAAAAACTAAAAAAACCTAACCAACAAAATTTTAAAGTGGATAAAATTCGTTATTTATGTAAAAAATTATGGTCACTTCAGCATTAACTGCAACAATATGTTCGAGAAATTTTATACACTAAAGATAAATTCTACTAAATATTGATAATTGTGAATATAAGC
The DNA here is from genome assembly GCA_959613345.1 of Tolmerus cingulatus. NCBI lineage: Eukaryota > Metazoa > Arthropoda > Insecta > Diptera > Asilidae > Tolmerus > Tolmerus cingulatus. The sequence continues at coordinate 31,502,589 of OY390708.1, read as the reverse complement.
AAAAAATTATATGTATACAAAACTTAAAAGGAGTTATGAGATTGAAAATTCTTGTCAGTATTTAAACTATAGCACTATTGATAATACAAAAGTAAAAAGTAATAATTATATACCTAGTATTTAAAATAATGAAACATCAATGTTGACATTATAGTATTTTGTAATAATTTGTTATAAATAATTGAAAATGAGTTCTAGTGGAAATATTTACGTGGTTTCAACGAAAAACAGTGTATATTAGTGAGAATAAGAGGAATGGGAGGCCAAGGTGGACGAGGATACCGAAGTGGCGGAGTGGTACTATATCAAACCTTCTATGGCTAAAAACGTATCTTCAGCTATAGAAGGTTTGACAACTTGAAATATATTATTATAGATATAATAAATAAATAGGTTCTAAAACAATTTTAGTTGACTTTATTTTTTTTTATTCCTCTCCTTTGGGAAGTTAGTCGTGTGGACCACCGATGTCGCCCTCACACATTTTTGATTTTTAAAAATTACCTGAATGTTTCTATTTCGTAAAACCAATTTGCACAAAAAAGGGAATATTTTCAATTTTTAATTTGGATATAATACTTAAAATAGTATATCAAAAACTTTTCTTAACTTTCGTAGCGTGGTAAAATGGTCTTAAATCAGCCCAATTTTGTTGGACTGTGACTCAAATTCAATATTATACATATTGCTTTACGTCAGGTGCTGATTCGCTTATAAATATTAGGAAATTTCGTCTTTCTCAATTATTTTTAGATCCATTTTGGTTTCATGCTGACAATTAAAACTGTAGAAGTGTACACAATATTTTTAATTGATGACGACGATACGATGACGATATTATGTAATTGTACATTTAGTATAGCCTGAGCTCAAATATTTTATTACGATAAATATTTGAGAAACGTAAAATTAAATGTGAGGGTAATCAAATGCTTCGGGGTGTATGATTTTAGTCTTAACTCAGTTGTTGCAAATTGTTGGCTTACGCCACTATGATTCTCAACGACTCATGTGTATGTATGTATGTTGACTTCGATTCGATTTAATTCTAAAAACTACAGCTTAATCAAGTTACTAAAATAAACCTCGAAAGACCTTCATGGCCGCAGTAGGCAACCCGCTGTGCTGTCCATCGAAGTTATATTTATGGCCTGAAGTGAATTGACTACAAGTTAGCAGTAAATCTCTGAGCGGGGCACATGTCAATTTTCTTAAAAGCCAGTTTTGTTTTTGGCGTGTGAAACAACCAGCAAAATAGATTTCTGACATTTATTGGGCGAAGTGATTCCCCTGTCTAGAAAAAAGTCGAACTCATTAATCCTTGGGAACTATTGTTACGTTTACTCTGGATATCGGGAATACTTTCCAACTTCGCCAACAGGCACAGCGGCGCTTAAAGCAAAATACACCACTGTGGAGGAAGGGAAGAAGTGCTTGTAAAACAACTTTTAAAGTGGGAACCGTGCAGAGGAATGAAAATGCAAAAACGTGCTCAAATGAGAAAAATTTTTCAATAAAATTGAAAGGTACGACTCATAGGTAAAGTACATGTAGAATTCAGAACTCACCTGGTCGCCTGCCTCTTGGAACTGCCATCCTCTATGTCCGGATCAGGCGACGGTAGCGGCGAACGATGAGCTTGATTAGTCGAGTTCATCTTCAGGTGTGGTGCTTCTTCTTTTCAGACTCCGTTTCTGGTTTCTCAGCTCTTCCCTGTGGCAATTTATTTGTGCGGTTGCTGAGATTTATACGACAACTGGCAAAATCGTTGAAAGTTTTTCCGATAAAAATTCTTCCTGCAGATGCGATGTGATCGCGACTTCATAAGACCTGGCCGGATAGAAAAACCTCGGCTGCGGAGTTAAATTACGTTGTATAACTCGAAAAGGTTGCATATGTTGTGGACGTGTTGATGATCGGCATATTTACTTTTATTACTTTTCTTTGTTTTGTTCCCTTGCTACAAGTCCTACTAAGGGTGTACTCTTCAACGTTTATCTGAAAAAGATTAAACATTAAAATTATGTAGTTAAAATCCCTTTGTGATACATATTTAATAATAAGTAGATTTACTAATTTTCTTAAATTTGTATTTCCGGAAGTGGGGAATTTCCTTATTTTTATTTACTTATTTATTGACGTATATCTTAGATGCAATGTGTTTAACATTGAGAAAAGAACACAAAATTCAACTAAAGTTCTTTAAGGATTTTACAAAAGTGCTTCCAATATTATAAAAACATAGTTTGCTTAATCCATTAAAGAAGATTTGTTAAATCTGTCAAGATGGAAACTTCATGGATTGTTATCCGGAAAAGCAAAATGTGAATAAATTAAGAAAATCCAGGAGTGTCTATCTATAAGTGCTTCACTAAAAAGATCGATAAACTGAGGAGGAATCTTTGGAAATGAAAATGACGAAGGGCCAGGCCTCTCCAGATGTCTTGGATTTGTTCATCTGACGTCGCAGAACCTTTTTAGGGTTCAATAAGAAAAATGATTTCTTTTACACTTTTGTAATAGATTTTAAAGTTTATGATCACTATGTATTTGTGCCAACCAAAACGGAAGCTTAAAAATATTTTACTTGTTACCGATAATTTAGAACTATGACCTGATTTGAAAACTTAATTAAGTCAACATTTTGATTGCAACTCGAACGAAACTATAGCTGTGTTCTTTCCATATCAGATCCAGTTCTAGGTTTGGCAGGAAATTTAGCATTGAATTGAAATTTATGAGTAGTTATACATTTTAAACAATTTTTATTTCGAGAAAATAAAATCAAGTTGCCTGAATTGCCTGATGTTGCGTCAAATACTTAACCCAAAAATTTATATGAATCAAAATTTGAAGTTGGATGAGTAAATATCAGAGGTGACTCTATGAAAGTCTTCTTTGTAAATGCTTTTTGTTAGCCGTTGAATACAGCGCTTGTGGTATGCCAAAAATGTGAAGAAGTGCGATTGCGTTTCTTTTGTTTTGTACCAAAAATGCGGAAATACGCAATGACGTTGCGGTTTGAGCAGTTGTATTCATATTAATTACAGTTTTCATTAACTTTTTGATCACACTTGAGTAAAATCGCATAATGTTCAGACTGGGTGAATTTCACCCAGCATTGAAAAAGGAATATCAAGCTTCGATAATAAAATTGTATGACCGCTATAATCGCTGTATCGCCCTCAAAAGGAACTATATTGAATAATAAAAACAAATAATATCAAATTTTCAATTCAATTCAATTTTTTCTATGCTAGCCTACGAACTTTTTAGCCCACCTATTAGCTTTAAACATGTTCACCGGTGATGCATTGGCAGTTTGAAAGAGAATTTATTTTGCTTGAATAATGAAAATAAAAAAAAAATAAAAATTATGAACGCACAAAAATATTGCAGAAAATACGGTTGTTATAATAATCTAATACATTTAGTACAAAATTATAAAACATTTTCAAGAAAAAGCTTTAGAAGGCTCACACTTGACTTGCTCCAAAATATGAGCAGATCTTTTTTGTCTTAAATTTTAGATATTTATCTAATTTCAAAGTTCTATTGTAAAAATGTTTGTGTGGAGACGTTAAATTGTTATTAATAAAATCACTTCCTACATAGAAGAAGGCATTATTGGGCCAGTTTTTTAATAATAACATTTTAATTAAAAGGTGGTACATTTCGCTAAAATTTTGATTTTTTGGTGGCCAAAGATGGTATCAAATTAAAGTATAAATCCTTCGTATCGTTTACAAAAAAAATTGGCTGTGACCCCCTCAAAACAGCCCGAATTTCAAAAACTAGAGCTGAAACAATATTTTGCAAACCGAAAAACAAAAAAAACGAACGAACAAAACCTAGTTTTTGCAAACTTAAAAACATGAAACTAACCAAACGACCAAAATTAACTTACTTTTTTGCACTCTGAAAAAATTCGAATCAAAAAATGACTAAATCAACAAAATTGACTAATTTTCTTAAACAAGACTGACTTTTATCATTTTTTCTATATTTGGATTGTAGCTACACTTCATATACATACTATCATCTGTTTACAATCTGTTTACAAGTTCCAACTAAAAGCATATATTATGAAAATGAATTTACCTTGAAGCATCCGTCAAATGAATCCTTATTTTATCTTCTTACTTTTGTTGTTTATTTTCTGGTTTTTGTTTTGTTACCTTCTTTTTTTATTGCGAAATGCAGTAAAAACTATCCTGTTTTCAACGACACTGAAATCAACAATGGACTGTTGTGCTTTCAATGTTTTGATTGCAAACTGTGAAGTTAGCCACGCTGCCATAAAAGGCGCCAAGTCATTTGAAAACACGCGAGGAAACGTTTCGGAAGAAATTTCGAAATAAAAACATTCATCGGCTTAGTTATAAGAGTACATTTTTTATATAAAAAGTTTATAATTTTATACAAACAATAAATTTATATATGAATGTAATGAATTTTCAAGTAAAACAAATTGGACGAGTTTTTGCATAAGGTTATTCTGGCTTTGTTTTTTATTCATTGAAGAAATTTGGCTTACATTGTTTATTTGGTTATTCTTGTTATTTTTGATTTTTTTCTATCCCGTGACCCCCCCGGGAAAAAAATTCTAGAGATAACTGCATTTAAAGTAAAATCTACCTGTTGTGCCCTGCGTATGTCCTCATAATATTCTCATTAATGAAGAAAGTATGTGACTTAATAAGGCTGTACAATGTTTGTTGTGGAACTAAATTACAGTTTTTCTAGTAAACTTTTAGGATTAATGACATCATTGTATTTAAAGAAATTACATTATTACGTTTTATGACATTTTTAATTGACTTTGACTTACTGCGTATATGCGGAGAGAGCGAACCTGGAGGAAAGATACAAAATACAATAAGAGTTTAGACGACAAATTGGTTTGATTATTGATAGACTTAGGCAAGGATTTGGAAGCAACACAGCGAGGATGGTTTTTGAATGCCCGGGCACAGCAGCAGATATTACTAAAGTGGACCTGGAAAAAAATATAATACTTCACTATACATATTCTGCCAATTGGGAAACTATCTGAAGAAACCCACGAAGCCAAAAATACAGATAATATGTTTGAAATTATTCCAGGCAACTGATTAGTATTTAAGATACGTTTTATTTATTTATTTATTTATTTTTTTATTTGTGTTTTTTTTAATTAAATATTGTGATAGAGATAATAAAATAATTAGAAATTCAATTATAACTGTTGTTATAAGTTGTTAAATAAAATTAATAAATCATTTTGTGGCTACTTTAAATTTTGTTAATAAATTTTGCGTCACCCTGAAAACCGATCGATCTCATTTTTTGCCAGTTAATGTCCCATTATATCAGTGTTAAGTTCCCAAAGTTTCATTATGATATGTTTAACACAACAAAAGTCATAGATTTTTGAACGCCGCCAAGTCGTTTTGGCCCACCCCAGCGGGAATTTTGGTCAGGCATTCCAAGCAAGCCTTGTGAAAGCAAAGAAAAGGTTTGACTGTTAATTCCAAGTTAGTCGCATGGAATCTAGGTGGAAGGGCAAGCGCGAATTAACCGCCTTGCACGTTGTCTTCTCACTATATCTCGCTCTTTCCGATAGCGGATTCTCGATGATGCAACGTGTAAAGGCCTGTCGAAAATATGTGTCATTCCATGTTTTTAATTTGAGTTGAGCTGAAGATCGATGTTTGTGCTTAGTGCAAGTTAATTTAATAATTTTTTGCGAGTGAACATTAATTCCCGTCTGAGGTGAGACAATTGTGAAATTCAATTCAAAGGTAAGTAACGAACTTAATTTTGTTATTAGATATTTCACGAAGAACAACAATGACGTCAAGGATTGCAGGACTAAGCAACAGGCATTTTAAAAGTTTAGTAACTAAGAAAATAAATAAACTATTAGGACATGTGGAAAGTGAAATGATTAATCAGGACTTCAATTTGCCTGTTGAGTTAGAAAGAAGGGATGAAAATAGTAATTTTAATTCTAATTGTACAGTAAATAATAATATCTTGGATACTATCAATAATGGTCATAATTTAGCACATAATTTAGCGGAATGGTGTGTAAAATATAGAATAAGGAGAGATGCATGCGATAATTTAATACAAATATTAAACGATAATAATATAAATGTGCCTAGCTGTACAAAAACTTTGCTTTTAGGAAAAAGTAATCTACAAATTAATACATACAACTGTAGTTTCCCCAGGAATGTATTATCATATTGGAGTAGAAAATGCAATTAAAATGTGAAATTTGTGTTTACGTAATTGCACTGAGACTCTGTTTATTGATGTAGGAATAGATGGGTTACCATTATTTAAAAGTTCAAATCAGACATTATGGCCCATATTAGGGGCAAATTCTGATGTCAAAAAATTAATCCTTTTCTTATTGGGTCTTATATAGGAAAAAAAAAGGCCGGATAGTATTAAAGAGTATCTTTCGGAATTTATAAAGGAATTCACAAATATCCAAAATAATGGAACAGGAATAAATGGTAGGAATACAATGTTAGAAATAAGGTTATTTACATGCGATACGCCAACCCGATCATTCATAACTGGCGTTGTTGGCAACACTGCAAGTAATGGATGTGGAAAATGCACTCAACAGGGTAAAAAAATAAAAAATACTCTCGCATACGCCATTACAACTTCTTCCCTGAGGACAGATGATAGTTTTAAAAAGAGAGAACACAAAACTTTTCACACGTTATGTTCCCAGAAAAGTCTAAGTCCCTTAGAAGAAATAGACATTAAAATGATATCCCAATTTCCATTAGATGTTATGCATTTAATTGATTTAGGGGTTGCAAAAAAAAAAATTGGATACATATGGAAAGGATAAGCATAATGGGGAAAAGTTAACTAACGAACAAAAACAATACATGAATAATAAATATGTTTCATTTGCACCTTACATACCTAAGGAAATTAGTAGAAAACCTAGACATTTTAATGAATTGTGTAAATGGAAAGCAAACGAGTTTCGACAACCGTTACTATACACAGGAATCGTATTATTTAAAGATACATTACACAATGAATTATATGAACATTTTATATAATTAGCTGGAGCATATAGGTTAATATCATGCCCAAAAAATTGTCAACAAAATTTGGAAAACGTTCAAGAAATGCTTGAATTGTTTGTTTACAATTTTTCAATTTTTTATGGCGCCGATAAAATTAGCTACAATGTCCACAATCTGCTACATTTAGTTGATTGTGTAAGAATGTATGGCAATGTAGATAATTTTTCAGCATACAAGTTTGAAAATTATTTGCAAGTTTTAAAAAAGATTGTCGTCAGCCTAGCAATATATTACAACAAATTAACAATAGAATTGCCGAAAGAAATCGTTTTGTAAAAACTGTCAAGAAAACAGGTCCGAGCAAATTAACGAACTAAAGCACAAATACGAATTTTTCTTTGCACAGAAGCTGTTATTTCGATATGTTTTATTTAAGCGACACAAGCCCAAACAATTATTGTTATATTTTGCCATTAATACCCATAAAAATAACTGGATTTTTAAAAATGAATGTGGGCAACAATATCTAGTAGGTTGAAGATTTCAAAATGTTAAACCAGTTTTTGACGAACAGTTCGATTCAATTTGGACATTAGGTATAAGTGAAGTGAGCAATATTAGCACTTTGGAAGAGGAGTTCAAAATTGAAAAGATCAATTGCAAGGCAATGTGCTTAACAATTCAAAATAGTTTTGTATTGCTCCCAATATTGCATTATTGCACTAATTAAAGTATATTTCTTAAATCAGCTGAGATTTTATATACTAACTTAATGCTTTTTACATAGGAGTAGGTATGCTGCCGTTAAAAAAATTTGAAGTTCCTTTGAACCCCGTATATAGGTGAAACGAATTGGAAGAAAATGATCCCAATAATGGAAATATAGGTAAAAAATACATTAAATATGAATCCGCAACTATGAATATGAATTTTTCGAATTTGTTCAGATAATCCTACAAGTGAACCACAACACTGCGGAACGTGTCAAATATTATGTATGAAAATATTCTTTATTTTTAACGATAATAAATGGAGCAAAATATAATTTTTTTAGTGGAATCCAATAAAATTTTAATGCAAAAATTGTCGGAGCAGGAGAAAACTTTGGCCACCCACTCCGTATATTTAAAATGCATATTACAGCAAATATATCCAAAAAAAATGCCGCTAGATATTTTCCCAATCGCAACAAATTGGTATTCCTCCGGGATCTATGATAGCCATGATTATTTAAATAAAAATATAGTAATTATATAGTTATTGAACGAAAACTTATGTTATTTATATTCCCTGTATTTATAGATTGCAACTATGAAACAGTTTTTGGGAAGAGGACCTATTTCAAAATCAATTGACGTATTTTTAACACCCGACGTTCAGTTAGAGGTCAATTTGAATGGTCAAAAAAATAAGGAGCCGCTAAAGATCTACAAAAATTTTAATTCTCTAATTTTTGGTAAGTCGCATAATTAATATTAATATATTTGTCAATCGTAACAAGTTCTTTCCATTTCATTCATCTCAGACGCAGTCAAAAATGAACATTTTGGGTACGACCAATACTGCGCAGAGATGAAAACGGGAATACGGTTGGCGAAGAGTCGAATTTATAAAAATACATTCCGAAACAGAAGCAAGCAATAGTTTCCTTTCATTTTACTTATTTTTGATTATTTTACAAATTGATTTATGTTCAATTGAATTCCCGAAAGAAAAGTATTTATTTTTTTAGTTAAATTATTTTACAAATATAAATGATATAGTTTAGTTTTATGTTGAATTTATCTCCAAATGGAAATGTTTAATTAGTTTTATTTAATTGATTTTATATGTTTGTTTTAATTTGTTTTATATGTTAATTTTATATGTTATATGTTATTGTTCACAAAATAAAAAAAATACATTTTGAATTCAATTTTGGTTAATTGAGTGGTTTCATTTATTTACATTATAATTTCCAAAATTCGAAATGCAAGCTAACCTAGGAGTCCATTACAAACCGATCCTACTTTGATTCCGAGCCATTCTTCAACGCTTCCAGGGAAGCGGTAGAACTTCAGAGTCATTCCTGCCTTCCCAGGAGCAGCTTCCACTTGCATCCTGGACTACTTCATTTCCCGCTGCGACTATGCACCGTGAACATATGTATGTAGGTCATTAAGGGTGTCCCAATAAGAGCGCACTATTTAAATTTTGTATCATTTTTTTAAAATGCAAGTAGCAACTCTGAAATTTAACCTCATTCACCTATGATTGTTCCGATTATTAAAAATGGATCGCTACACAAAAGAAGAACGCATTAACATTGTGAAAACCCATTACAAAAATGGGAAAAGTTACACTAAGACCACTCGCAAACCAAATCATTTCACGAAATTCTGATGTCAACTGGCCACCAAGATCATGTGATTTAAGGCCATGCGATTTCTTTCTTTGGGGTTTTGTAAAATTTCGGGTTTATGCGAATGAGGCACAAACAATTCCTGAGCTCAGAGCCGAGATCCGACGCGTCATCGGTAAGATACAGCCACATCTTTGTCAAAAAGTCATCGAAAATTTTATGAAAAGAGCAATGACCTGTTATCAGAGCCGCGGGGGCCATTTGCCGGATATTTTATTCCATACTTGATCGAAACATGTCTACTCTACAATGCAACAAAAATATCACAGCTCGCTCAAAAACTAAGTATTTTTATTTTTAAATAAAAAAGTGCACTCTAATTGGAACACCCTTCATGTATGTAAAGGGTTTTCCAATAGGGACTTGACAACTTTGAATTCAATTTGTGAACGCACCCTCTCACTAATCATCGAACTGTCACTGTCAATTTATTCAGTAAACTTAAAATTTCCATCATGGTAAAGTACACGAATGAACAACGTCTGCAAATTATAAAAATTTACTACAGAAATTCGGAGTCGGTGACCGCTACTTTAAGAGCGTTAACTCCGATTATCGGTCGTAATTCTCGCCCTAGTAAACAGGCAGTAACAAGTTTAGTGCAAAAATTCGAGTCTACATATTTGTTGTGTGATATTGCCGTGCCAGTGAGACAACGGGTTGGTCGAAGTGTCGAAAATATCGCTGCCGTTGAAAGGTCCGTAACAAATTATCCAAAGCAGTCAATTCCACAGCGTTCTCAAGAGTTGGGCATCGCCCAGACCACTTTATGGCGAATTTTGCGTAAGGAACTTGGTTTACACCCATACAAGATCAAGCTGACTCAAGAATTGTGGCCGATGGACCATTTGAAGCGACGTACGTTCTCCGATTGGGCTCTGGAAAAGATGCGCCAAGATGATCAATTTCATCGCAAAATCATCTTCAGTGACGAAGCTCATTTTTGGCTCAATGGGTTCGTCAATAAGCAAACTATGCGTTATTGGTCGGGTGAAAATCTACATGTACTCCATGAAACACCACTTCATCCACAAAAAATAACTGTTTGGTGCGGTTTGCATGCTGGCGACGTCATAGGGCCATATTTTTTCCTTAACGATAATGATCGTCACGTTACTGTGAATGGTAATCGTTATCGCGCCATGATTACCGATTGTTTTTGGCCCGAATTGGAAGACGTGGACTTGGACAACATGTGGTTTCAATAGGACGGTGCCACACAGCACACGTTACAATCGATTTATTGAAGAGTAAGTTTGATGAGCGTGTTATCTCAAGAAATGGACCAGTCGATTGGCCGCCTCGTTCGTGCGATTTAACGCCTCTAGAATTTTTTCTTTGGGGCTGCGTTAAGTCACTGGTCTATGCCAACAAGCCAAAGACGTTGGAAGAGCTCAGAGCCAATAGTGAACGCGAAATAGCAGCCGTTTCGGCCGAAATGTGTGGCCGAGTCATCGAAAATTGGGTCCAACGAATCGACCGCTGCAAACGTGCCCGCGGTGGCCATATGAACGAAGTCGAGTTCCATTCATAAATGTTTTGATTGTACTTCAACCCGATAATAAAGTTTTTGAAATATCTCAAATGGTTTGCATTTTATTTTGAAAGAAAGTTGTTAAGTCCTTATTGGAAAACCCTTTATAACCGTTGCAAGGAAGAAAGGAATTGTTCAATATGCAAAGCAAAAACCAATTATTATTCACAAGTCGCATACCCGCCCCGGGTGTTGCTCAGGAAAACCTTTTTTATTTTAATAAGTTAGTTTTCAGCTACCTTGATATATGTAATTGCACGACTGCGGGGTGTTTAATAAGTTTAAGTAAAAGATATCCACTATGGCAAGAAGCTATTGCTTAATTCATTTAATCCAATTAGTTATAGATATTTTATTTGGTTTATGATCTAACAGATGAAAAACATTTGTGCACATATAAGAAACGGGCACGGCATAAAATATTACCAAAATCAGAATTTGTATACAAATTTTGGTCGCGATTGAAGCAACGGTGTGTGTTTTTATTGCGAATAAAAAATCATACACACAGGCAATATTTAACAAACATACACACAGGCAGAATTTAAAATAAATCGTCTAAAATCAAAGTACCACCGAAATCGATTAAGTCGTTTCCAAGGTATTTCAGTCTGAAAAACTAAATACTCTCCTTCATATAACCCCAACTTAAAATGGACAAATATATATATATATATACAAATTCATTCCTATGCTGTTTGTATATTCTTAAATACCTGCAATATATATACCCCAAACCAGTCTCAAAAAATCACTATCTTGAAGCCCTTTCCAAAAAAGGCAACAGTACCCGTCCACCCGCAACCCTTTGGCCAAAATCACCTCTGCAAGTCGACAAATTAACTTTTATTTCCCGATTTTTCATTTTTCGCCCCACTTTTCTCCGAAATTCACGTTATTAACATACCTACTTTATATACTTTTTAAGTTACCTATCTAATTACCTTTCCAAAAACGTGCAACATGCGCGGGTAGAAAGGGGTTGCAAAAGGCCTGAAATTAAACGATTCTCACAGGTACCTAATTACTTTCTTGCACCATAATGGAAAAAGTCGTTAAGTAAACAATTTTTGTGAGAGATAGATCGGACATGTGTGTTTAGGAAACACAGGTAATACATTTTTATTATTTCACCACAACTGCTATAAAATAATTAATGCAATCTCGTTAAATGGCGTTTTTAGCTTATGATATCCAATATTGACTCCTAAGTATCCTCACGCTCCTTTCTTAGTCCCTCTTATGAATTTTGGTATAAAAATAAGTAAGTTTGCTAGGACATTGACAATAGTTGAAGAAGCAATCGATAAGAACAGGTGTTTAATAGAAAAAATTAAGAAAAAATGGCAGAATTCAGGGTTGAAGAGTATGCCGATATAATTTATGTGTACGGTTTAGTAGACGGAAATGATAGTGAGGCTGTACGGGAATACCAATGGATATTCCCGAATCGGCGTGTACCCGACAGAAGGGTATTTTCAAGGATTTTCTGGAGCTTAAAAGAAACTGGAAGTGTAACCGCCCCTAGAGCAGTACCGCGATCAGGAACTTCGGCCGAATACGCGGACACCGATCAACAAATCTTCAAAATCATCAGGAACGGCCCCGAAATAAGCATCAGGCAGGCCGCACGACGGTTAGGATTGTCTTCAGGGAGAGTTTGGTTCGTTGTAAACCGAGAGGGACTACATCCATATGACCATATCCCTTTCCAAGCGCTACATCAAGGAGATTCCAAAAGACGATTGTAGTTCTGCACTTGGCTGCTCAAGGCTGACATCGAAAACAGAAGGTTTTTAGACCGAATTCTGTGGACGGATGAATCGCAATTCACCCGGGATGGCATCACAAACTTCCACAACCTCCACACCTGGTCAGATGTGAACCCACATAGACCAAGGTGTGGGTCCTTCCAGCAAAGATGTAGTGTCAATATCTGGGCTGATATCATCGGCAACCAGTTGATAGGATCCTTCATCTTGCCAAAGGTGCTGAATAGTTAGCTATATTTGGACTTTTTGGAGAATACCCCTCCTGATCTCTTGGAGGACATCCCCCCGGCCACCAGAAGCGCAATGTATTTACAGTACGACGGAACACTAGCGCATACTGGGAACATTGTTAGGGCAAAGTTGAATGAACATTATCCAGAGCGCTGGATTGGACGAGGTGGACCGATTCCTTGGCCTGCTAGATCACCGGACCTTACTCCACTGGAAGTTTTCTTATAGGGAATGATGAAAGATGAAGTCTACTCAAGATCAATCAACACCAGAGAAAAATGAGTTACCAGGATTGGGACTACAGCGACAAAAATACGGGAGAGATTGGCTACCATAGACCTCAAACGCGGAATAAGACGAAGGCTACTTGCATGCACCGAAACTGGCGGAGAACATTTTGAACAGCTTTTTTAGCACATGAGCTTAATTGTAATTAGTTTTTAAGTGACTAAAATTTATTTTTTAGTTAACTTAAGTATAATTTCTTAAAAATTGTAATTGTCATGATATTCTGTAAAAGCATTTTTGTAAATAAATTGTTGTATCCTTTTTCTACTTGCGCATGTTTCATCTTTTTGGAAATATAATTCGATAGGTAACTTAAAAAAATACAAAGCAGGTATGTTAATAACGAGAATTTCAGAGAAAAGTGGGGCGAACGGTGAAAAATCGGGAAATAAAAGTTAATTTATCGACTTCCAGAGGTGATTGCGGCCAAGGGGTTGGGGGTAGAGGGGTGCTGTTGACTTTTTTGGAAAGGGCTTCAAGATAGTGATTTTTTGAGGCTGGTTTGGGGTCGCTGCGATATGTAGAAAAAACGATAAAAATATAATAGCGGTTTCCATATAAGGCAAGATTCTGATTAACGAATCACCCTGTAACTGCCGAACGATGCCAGATGGACCCCCCCGCCAAATGTATATGTATAATATACAAACAGCATAGGAATGAAATTTACAAATCAACAAGTAATTATCAATGCAATAAAGTGGGATTTTTTGATTGGATAATTCATAATTGGAAAGGAAATTTGCTATTCAACAAACTGGAAGTTGTAAAATCCACAAAAACCCTTTCATTCGTACTTTCGATTAATTTTGCTATTGAGGAATTATTTTCATACTGAAAAATAAAAGTTTCTAAAACTATTTTCATAATGAAAAGTATTTTTCAATATAAGAATATTTTACGTACACCCAGAAAAGAAACATGTAGAAATGAATAAAAATATATGTAAAAATGAAATAAAACGTATATATTATATAATTTAGTGAAAAGGCAAAGCATTTTAATTTTAAATGGAAACCCATTTTATTTTTTTTAACAAATTTTGTATTTTAATTTAAAATGCACATATGCATTTTTAAATATCAAATATTGTTGAAATTAAATGGTTAGACATTTAATTTTGAGAAAATAAATTTCATTTTTAAGCGAGAAAAGTAATTGTTTTTTCCTTCGTTTGGTGCATTTTCTTTTGCAAAAAGAAAGGAACGTACTTGATTTTAAACAATTTACTATTTGTTTTTACATACTGTTACAATTTTGACCGCCGAGCGGCTGGCGGACAAAATTGCACTTTGCCCTTCCCTGAAATTCCTATGTGAGGACGGACTTGCACTTTTTTGTGCCGAAGCAAACGATACTAGCAAAAGTGGTCGGCGTTTCGATCCGGGGCTTCAGCCAGATCTCTCCATCGCGGCTGATCGCTGACGCCCCTGCCACAGACGCAACAATCTTGCCGATCGAACGCTGGTCCTTATATCCACTCGATACAAGTCCCGAGTGTGAATTACAAGGAAGGAAAATTGTAACAATACATATGTCAGTTTATTTTTACATAGTTGAAACATTTTAAAATAACAGATGTAGCATTTAGTAAAATGAACTTATCATATGTTAAGAAAATGAAATGATTTTGCATTTAAGATTAAAATGGTGGAGTATTAAACTATTACATATTTATTATTTGTTTTAAAATATTTTTCTGTGGTTTTAAATAAATTATATGTGAAAACGAAATGTTTTCCTTCTATGTAAAAATAAAAACGCTGTCATTTAAAAACAAAATAGCATTTTTTTCTGAGTGTAATTGCAAACTTTTGTGAAATTGACAAAATTATTTTAGTAATGAAAGACACTTTCTTTTGACCGTATATTGACAAGGGATTTTTCAATTCAATACACATTTTTTTCAATATGATCGTTAAATTTCTCTCAGTGTATGTCCTGGCGTATCAAATTCCATTAAAAAATTTGCCGCCTTCCAAAAATTGAAAGCCTTCTCTTCTCTACCTTTGTTGATGATACCGCCATCTTAAGTGTTCACGCGGACCCAGGGTCGGTTCAAAAAAACCTTGACCAATACGTACAAAAAATTCAAGAATGGTTATCTACATGGAGAATCAAAGTAAACGGATCGCAAAGCACCCATGTGACATTTACGCTCAGAAGAGAAACATCCCCACCAATAAAGCTGTTCGAAGAACATATCCCGTAGGAAAATGGATCCAGATGTCTAGGCCTATATCTTGATAGAAAGCTGACTTGGAATACAAAGCATAGAGCACAGAGCAAAGAAAAACCAATGTAATGCCTCAGGCAAAAGGGCACGGTCGAATGAACGTTCGATGAATGATCGTTCTCTCGAATCTTCATTCGTTGCATGCATGAGAGACGGCCAACTTCATCCGAGTCGAGAATTCTTGACAGTTTAAAGTGCGCCCGACTGAATTGGTGAAACTAATAGCAATTTTAGGAAAACGTTTGCAAGCTGCAAAACTTTTAATCATGAAAAGAACCTTCATGCTCCCAGGAAAAATTTCAAAGGGCTAGCTGGCAGCTGTCAATTTACATTTTGACACTGGAAACCAGCTAATTGGTCCAGGATTTGTATGCTCATTCTCTGAGAATGAAGTTTCGGGAACTTCATTGATGAGAACGAGAATGTCGTTACGAACGTTCATTCAAACTTCGTTCTAGGTGACGGACGACACGGTAATGATCATTCTTCGAGAATGTTCATTCGACCGTGCCCGTCTGTCTGGGTTATAACTTAAAAACAAAACAACTTTTGTGGCTAATAGATAAACACTTTAAAATGAAACTGGTATGCAAAGATTTAATATTTCGCATTCTCATCAAACCAATATAATATGGTATACAAATATGGGGATTAGCTTCACATGAAACGTAGCAAACCTACAGCGAGTGCAATCAAAGATACTGAATACCATGGTACATAAAGAATAAGCACATACACAAAAACTTGGGAACTTTAACGGCAGAGGAGGAAATAATTAAACACGCAAACTCATATTCTACAAAATTGAAGAGCCATCCAAACAGGCTAGCTAAAACTCTTCTAAAACGTCAATATGTCAGACGTCTCAATAGAAAAGATGTTGCAGAGCTTCCTCTTATTTAAGTCACTATGTACTCTACGAATTATATCTATATAAAATATGATTAAATCATAGTTGCGTTAAGTACCTACTACTACTACCTTGTTGACATGAGGTTGATAAAGGGTTTAAAGGTCTATAAACAACATACAACCAACTTTTATAAGTGTTATAGTTCATTTACATTTTATTTAATAAAAACTCCAGATGTAGGTACTTCACTTAGTGCAAACACTTTAATAATGCCCTTTAGCTTAGTCAGTGAGTGCCCCCCATGAGACTCTCTCCCCACTACAATATATCGGTACAATTTTTATATATTTGCTTATTTACTTCGTATACAACATCTCCCTCTTTTTTTTTGTTAATTTCATTTAATTACATTTCAGTGAATATTCTAACTAACGTACTAAATTCAGCTCATTCTATTTTGACGTACTTGAGATGGTTTCACTTTTCTTAGTCTACTACTATTTCTTCGTAAGACTTTGCCGTTCGTTAGCTGAATCCAATAAGAACGCGGTGTTGAGTCCTTTCTTATTACAATTGCTTCTACCCATTCTCTTCCGTTTTGATACCAAATCCTATCATTTACTGAAAATTCGTCTTTGTTTTTAGTTCCTCTGTTATAGTATCTTGTACTTTTTAATTTATTATACACCAAATTACCTTTTAACTCAGGGTATTCTTTAATTTGAAAATTTAACGTTTTTGCTGGAAGAAATGTTCTTGTCTTTCTACCCATCGTTAGCTGATTTGGTGATAATTCTAAATCTTTAATAGGCATGTTGCGATCATTAAGATATACCAGAGTTCTTTTCCAGACTCATCTGATTTCTTTAGTAATGTTTTTGCTATTTGGACCGCGCGCTCAGCCATGCCATTAGACCGAGGGTAATGTGGACTTGCCGTTATTACTTTAATGTCTAACTTTCCACAAAATTCCTTAACTTGAAATGAATTAAATGGCATGTTATCTGCTATAATTTCCCGTGGCAGCCCGTGTATGGAAAATACTCCTTTAAGTTTAGTTACAATTTCTACTGCGGTTTTTTTATTGAGCTTTATAATTTCTAAATATTTAGAGAAATAGTCTATGATGACCAGAAAATCTTTTCCCTTGTATTCAAGAATATCCATTGCTACTTTACTAAAGGGTAAGGAAGGTATTTCATGTGACAATAACGGCTCTCTTTTTTAAGCATTTCGAAATTTTTGGCAAATTTGACAAGATGCAACTTTTTCTTCTATTTCATTATTTATGCCGGGCCAAAATACAATTTCCCTAGCTCTAGCTTTTGTCTTCTCTATCCCTCCATGAATCTCATGTAATTTATCAAGTATTTCTTTTCGACATTTGTTAGGTACAATAATTTTCTCATCTAAAAATATAATCTCATTTTCTAACGTAAGATCATTCCTAAACTTCCAATAGATTCTTAAATCTTCGTCTAATTTCTGTTTGTTTTGTGGCCAGCCATTTAACAATATCTCTTTTAATTTTTTCAAAACTTTATCCCTTTCAGTTTCTCTCTGTAATACTTTTAATTTCTCATTGCTAACGTTTATCGAATGAATAACCTCATTTATTTCTTCTATTTCATTTCCTTTCTCATCTGTATTGTAATATCTCGATAAGAGATCAGCTATGTGTAAGAATTTGCCGGCTAGGAACTTCAGCTGAAAATCATATTTCATTATTTTTAAGCGCATTCTTTGAATTTTTGCAGATGCTATTTTGTAAATGTCCTTTTTTATTATTCGTAATAACGGTTTATGATCTGTTATGATTGTCAACTTTCGACCATATATCCAGTTATGAAATTTAGTACAAGCATAACAGATAGCGAGCATTTCTTTTTCTATCTGAGCATATCTAGTTTCTACCTCTGTCAAACTTCTTGAAGCAAACGCTACTGGTTTGCCCTGCTGCATAAGGCAACATCCTAAACCATCTTTATTACTATCGCACTGAAGCGTTATTTCTTTCTCTGTGTCTAACCATTTTAACGTAGGGGCATCCATTATACTATTCTTTATTTTCTCAAGATATTTGCTATGTACCGGTAACCATCTGAATGCAACATTTTTCTTTAATAGTTCTCTTAAAGGACTAGACATCTCGGCCAAGTTGGGTATAAATGAACGTAAGTATGAAATCATGCCTAATAATTTCTGTGTATCCTTTTTTGACTTAGGTATTCCAATTGCTTTTATTCCCTCCATCCGGTTTGGATCTAGATGCAAGCCCTTAGCCGAAAAAATGTGCCCTAGAAATTTCACGCTAGTTACTCTGAATTGGATTTTTTCTGGATTAAATTTAATATTAGCAACTTGGGCCCTCTTTAATACTTTTTCTAAAATAATGTCATGTTCTTCTTCGGTTTCCGCGGCAATAAGGATGTCGTCAATATACACGACCACTCCTTCAATATCTTGAAAATGCTTCTATATATTTTTTTGAAATACTTCTGGGGCTGTTTTGATTCCAAAAGGTAATCTACGGAAACGATAACATCCATATGGAGTGTTAAACGTACATAATTTAGACGATTCTTGGTCTAACTTTATATGCCAATACCCTTCCTTGAGATCTAAAACTGTAAACAATTTCTTATTTGCCAATTTAGAAGCTATTTCTTCTAACGTTGGAATCGGGTATTGCTCTTCTTTTAATTGCTTATTAAGGGCTTGAGGGTCTAAACAAATTCGGATATTTTTATGGGTTTCTCAACAAGTACGATATTTGATACCCATTCCGTACTACCCTGAACTTTTTCTATGATTTTTCTTTCCACTAATTCATCTAAATGATTTTTTAAGGGTTTCATTAATATATTTGGAATACGTCTGGCAGATTTAATGACTGGTACCGCGCCCGGTAATAGTTCCATCTTGTAATCTTTTACAAAACAACCTAGCCCTACAAAAAGCTCTTTATATTTTTCAATCATGTGCTCTTTTGTAAAAACTTTTTCTGGTGCTCTCCCTATATAGTTCACTTTTTTAATTAAATTCAAATCAATACAAGCCTGAAGTCCTAAAATTGGTACTTTATCTTCTACTATTATAAATTTTTGATAAGAGTATTTTCCATTCACAGTGCATTTCATATGAGTTTCACCAATCGATCGTACGTTGGCACCTCCATATGCCTGCAATTTAACTTTCGTTGGCTTTAAATTAACCCCTTTTAGCTTTTTAAAGAAAAAACTTGGCAACAGATTCGCCTCTGCTCCAGTGTCTAGCTTGAATTTAATAATTTTATTTTGTATTGTGATCGATTTATACCACGCATTATTTGTATCTAAGCTATTTATCGAATCAATATAGACATCATTAATATTCCCACTTACTTGGTTACATGATATAGCTCTTACGACTTTGGATTGACAACAAATGGCAAAGTGATTTACTTTCCCGCATCTCATACACTTTTGTTTAAATGCTGGGCATTTCCCGTACTCGTGATATCTGGCACATTGTTTGCATTGTGACTTAGAAATAGAAGGCGCTGAATTTACTTCTGATTTTTTCCTAAAATAATTATTGAAATTTTTATTTTTGTTACTTTGATGAGTGCTTTTATTAAACTTATCTCTTGTATTATTATACCCTGAAATTTCTAGACCTTTATTACTACTACTACTACTTGCTTTATTATCATGACTGACTTTGTTCTGCCTGTGTACTGCCAGTGCATCTACTTCTATAGCCTGCGTTACGGTTCCGGTGTGTGATGATCTCTGCAACATCCCAGCTTGTGCTCTCGTTATTTCCTCTGCCCTCGCCATCTCTATCGCCTTCTCCAGTGTTAGGTTTTCAGCTTCCAATAACCGTTTTTGTAACTTCTTGTCCCCAACTCCTAGTACGATGCGATCCCTGAGCATGCGATTGGCTTGTCCTTCATATCCACAAGTTGTTACTAACTTTTTGATGTCCATGAGGAATGAATTGAATGGTTCACTCTCTCGTTGGTTTCGGCTCCAGAAAACGAAACTTTCGTGCACTTCATTCTTTTTAGGTGTACAAAATAGCTTGAACGACTCAACCACTTTTTTATAATCTTTTTTATCCGCTTCTGATAAATTGAATGTATTAAACACTTCCACTGCAGCTGGGCCTACCGTATTTAGAAAAATTGCCACTTTCACGGATTCCGCTTTATCTTCCAGTTCGATAGCGGCAGCAAAAATATTAAAATTTTGATTAAAAACCCGCCAATTTTCAGCCAGGTTACCTTCAAGCTTAAGTTCGTCTATTTTTCGCAAATATTCCATGTTTTCTTGTATTATTAATTTTACCTTCGGTGGCCGCCCACGTGGTCGATTTTTCGTTCGGATTTTTGTTAAAATTTTCACGTCTTTTGCAGATTTATTGAGTCCCATTATTTATTTCATTTTTATTTGAATCAGTTTTTTTTTTGCATTTTTTACCGGCTGCGCCATGTTATAGTTCATTTACATTTATTTAATAAAAACTCCAGATGTAGGTACTTCACTTAGTGCAAACACTTTAATAATGCCCTTTAGCTTAGTCAGTGAGTGCCCCCCATGAGACTCTCTCCCCACTACAATATATCGGTACAATTTTTATATATTTGCTTATTTACTTCGTATACAACAATAAGTATGTATAAAGGGTTTCTTTTTAAAAGCTTGTGAGTTCGAATTTTAAATTAAACACATACAAATTAGAGTAATGACCACTTTTTTTTTAATTGTGTAGATACTTTTTTGGCATTTAACATTTCAAAACTATTGCGGGCATATAGCCACCACGACTATTTCTCACAAAGTTTTTCTGGATGTCCAATTTTCGATAACTTTTTTCAGCATTTGGGGGCGCATCTCAACAATAACGCGTTCAATATTGTTTTCCAAAGGGTTAATATGTGTAGTTGCTGGATTGTCGGCATAAAACATTAACTTGAGAAAACCAAACAGAAAATAATCTAATGTTAAATCACACGACCGCATAGATTATTTGACTGGTCTATTTCGTGAAGCAATGTAGGCGCCAAAATGATTCTTTAACAAATCGATTATTTCGGTTCAAGTATGGCATGTGGCACAACCCATTGGAACCACAATTGTTCAACATCAATGTCTCAGAGTTTCAGCAAAAAAAATTCGTTGAAACTTGCCCTGTACTGGATGGCACTGACAGTAACGCGTCGTCCTTCCTCATTTTTAAATAAAAAAGTTGTTTTTAACATTTTTCTCAGAATTGTGCTGAACCCTTACATAATATATGCGGAAAGTTGTCTAAGTAAACAATTAACTAGACTGCAATTTACTTCGAGCATTATAGATGCAATACAAGAGGAATGTTTAGCAAGCAAATATAGCACAGGAAGACTAGCAATAACTGAAAAGTCTTCTTTAGATAAATTCCATTAGCAAAACTTGCAACAGTGTGAGGTATGCAGTAAAAATGGTAATGGAGTTAACCGTTCCAAATTAGTTTGCGCTATATTTAAAAAATAAACTCATGGAATTTGTGCAGCAAAACACTCTTATAATAAGTGAGAATAAAAAATATTTTGGTTAGTAAGAATTATTTATTATATAATAATTAGAGTTAATTATAACCGCTTTTATTATTTTCAACAAAAAAGTGCAACGCATTTGCCCACACTTTTAGCATAAATCGAAATCAAATTATTGTCCTTTCGCCTTGGTAGCCATTGTTAATTTTTATATCTACATACATTTACGCATGAGCTTAAGTTAAATTACTTATCGACAAAGAACGTAAAAGACTCTCGAATAAGCACCATTGTCTGGAGCGGGTGTGTTTTATTGTTCCCTTTCAGCCTCTACATATAGATACTCACGCACAAAAGTAATTGGGATATGAAAAGGAAAGTTTGTTGTGTAGTTGGTGCAAAAGGAAGAAGTCCTAAATACTTCGGTAAATTTTTTTACTGACAGAATTTAAGAATTCAATGTGATAAACTGTCAAATTTTAATGTTTATGCTATTTCTGTCTGTCGAGGTTGTTGAATTCAACCGATCTATTAGAAATTACCCAAATATTATAACGTATTGGTCTCGAATACTTTTTAAATTTTTTTGACATTAAAAAAAGTTCAGTTTTTGCCAGAGGTAAATTTTTAAATTTGTGCCCCACAATTACCTAATTTTTAACATTTGATTTTTTTATATCATATCTTTGGAAGATTATAGTGTTATTTTCTGACTTTTAGGCCCCTCCAATAAAAAGGAAATTATAGGCGAGTGGTATCAAAGAGTTACGACTAAGTAAAGAAATACAAAGAACAAATTCGTACGCAATATTTCTAATACTATGCAGACAATTGAAAACAGTGTTACGCTGCCAATAAATAATAATAAAAAATGCAATTAAAAAATTATTAAAGTATTTTAGGTGATTTTGATAGATTTATTTCAATTTCGAGCACATATTTCACAATATATTACTCTTTTTTCGTAAAGTTGTAGTGTTTGAGATATTTCATTTAAAAGCAGTACCATGAATTGAAAATGCAATGGCCGAAATACATACATACACTGGCGAGCAAAAGTGAGTTCTTCAATAATCTAGGATGAACTCCAATATTCGGCATAGGAGCTACATTTCGTCGTTTTTGTACAGCAATCACGGTGCGTTGACTAACCTTCACTTTCTCAGCAATTGCTCTGGATGTATGTCCACTTTCAGTCATAGCTACTATACTATTTTCAGCGTTTATGCTGATTTTCCTCATTTTTTCTTTATTTTATTATGTTAAAGCGCTATTACTGGTAACGAGCAATAAAAACAAACCGCACTTAACAAGACTAAAAACTGAAAATAGATGACAAGTTACCAGCCACATTCATATAACGGTAAATATGGAATTTCGCGGAAAAGCACATCCTACTTCAAGACGTGCAAAACTGAGTGAATAGTGTTGCCCTATGTTTTCGAATTGATTTTTTTTTGTTTTTGTTATGTTATCATTACATTGGATATTAAATTTATTGCTAATAGAATAAAGAATAACTGCTGAAGGTTTCATGAAATATCGTTTATTTTTCAATTTATAGCACTCTAAGTAAAAATATGCTGAACATGCACTCACTTTTGCTCGCCAGTGTTTGTATATTGAAATAATCTCACCGTTTTATTTTTTCAAACATTTTAAAGAAAATAAAATCTAAACATACGTGGAAAAAGTATTGGTTGTAGATAATAAATTTAAAACTAACAGAAGGCGAGTAATAAATTATGTATGAGCATATACATATTTCGACGCACCGGGAATTGTGTCGTAGTCCATGAATTCAGAGTTTGAGATTACTCAAATGGAGAACACGTCCAGTTGGATTGAACAGTTATGAACTTCACACCATTATTATCTAGGATAAAATAATTCGCACTGAGTGTATTTTCGATCATTTTATGGATTTTCGATGTATAACACCCTTTTTCATACATAATGTCAATTTTATGATTCATAAACCTCGACATATGGTATCTCGCTATCGTTATCTGGGAGAAATATGTTAAGTGCAGCCCCATAATATCAGACAACCACATTTACAGGGTACCTGACGATTTCCTCCATTTATGGGTGCCGATATGTGTGCGCAATAGAAAACTTTGCTCTTTGCAACTTATCCTCCAATGGAAATGGTTATTGATTGGATTGAGGTGAATGTATCCTTCCCCATAAGATAATTGCTTCGCTTTCGCAACACGTTTCAACGAAATTATAAAAACCACTAAAAATGCTATCAACGATGGGATGCATTATATGGGCATTATACATACACCAAGGAGTATGGAGACTTTATGGAATAAGTGCAATATCTATGAGGCTATAAATATATGATGTAATGCATACAACAAGTTAATAACCAAAATAATGCCTAATGTGGTGGATTGTTTAACGGCATCACCCCAGCAAAAGTATATGTAGTATGTTGACCTGGGTCATGTTTCAAAAGGATGAGGAATAAATATCTAGGGCTTCGAGAACAAATAACGAATTTTCGAATTGTAAATCTTTCCCTGAAGAAGAAAAACTATATAAAGATTAGTTCCGTCGAAATTTTTTTTTTTAAATACAAGGAAAAACGCTATTGCTAACAACGTCTTTGAGTCGGAAGCATTTTATTCAAATTAGTAGGCTTTTCTCATGAAAAGCTTATATAATTCGCAATTCCATTCTTTTAGATAGGAATTTCACTTCTTTCCAAATGAAAAACCTTGCTCAAAAAGAAAAAACAATTTTTGGTAATCATCCGGATATGCTACCCTGTGCCGATGAACTTGGGTTTAAAATATTTTTTCAAGGCCAAGAACTTAAGCCAAGTACTGCCATGTTTTACAGGGTAAAGAGAAGAAAAAGCAGTTTCATATTGATCTCAGTTCCGTGTACTGTACACACTCGTAGAGTTCAGAAGTGTATTTGGTGCTTTAAATTGGAAAGATAGGTAATGTCGGAAATATATTAAAAATGCTTAGTTAGTAAAACGTGTTCGTGCAGCTTATCTCAGTGATGACTCTGCTCATATTAATTCCATCATGTGTTGAAAAGCAGCGAAAAATTCTCTACCTGCAAGTACCCCCAACAAAAGATCTACCCGTAGCAGCATTGCAGCGAGACGTAACTTTTTTGCTGCGTTGCAAATACTAGACGATTCTTACAATGACGATGACAACTGTGACCCCACTGCTCTTAATACTTCGGCTATGAGGCGGAAAATTCTACCGATTAATGTCATCAAAAACACCTCTGAATATATCCACCGAATATTAAGGGGAAAAAAAATGATGATTATGTTATTAAAAGGATGTCTATTGGGATAAAAATTATCCCAGTCTATGGATTCCTATATAAAAATAAGCGACCCACTACTAAAGGCTACCAAGTGCGAGTTCTATACACATAGCAATAAAGCTGATCTGCCGTTTAAAGTTACCTTAACGGGATTGGAAATTTCCGACATTGGGAAGCTAAAAATCTATCTTACGGAAGCCGGCATACAACACACAGATGCAGAGTGGATCAATCACTATTATTTACATTGTTTATTTAGTACGAAGTTCGATTACCTTAAAGTAGCTTCGTACCAAGTATGTTATTATCAACAGGACGACTGTCAGATGGGAATATCACAGGAGACTTCCAAAACAAATAACATATGTTATAACTGCCATATACAGCTGCGGTCAAAAAAATAGCACCACATGAAAGTATTTATCAGTTTTGTGGAATACTTCACCAAATAGCAACATAGCAGTTTCTTGATTAAATTGTTCTGTTTGACAAAGCTTCTTCCTCGTTAATCATGAGGTCCTACGTTAGAACTATAACGGTATTTTCCGTCGCACGGCTTTTTGTAAAGAGAGTCAATTTTTACGCAGTCAAAATAATAGCACCACTCGACAATTCGTATTGTAAATTCAAATTATATAATATTTAAAAGTATTGTGTAAATTGTTTCTGCAAGGTAAATATAAATTGTTTTTGTAATTATTACTTCAATAATATACACAAATTTACAGTTAAGTTTCCTTAACTTTACTTGAAATGGGGAGAGGCAAGCACTGCACGCCTGAAATAAGTTCCGTTATAAGAAAAATGCTTTGCGAAGGAAAAGCTTACGCAGACATCAGGCAAATCGTTAGCTGTTCGAACAAAATGATCATAAATGCAATTACATTTTCTCCAAAAGCCGAAACACGTGGTCGGAAACAAGCAATGGCACCTCGGGTTGTAAAACAACTTGTGCGATTGAGTAAAAAGGAGCCATTTAAGCCAGCTACAGAACTTAAAAAGGAGTTGAATTTTGCTGCTAGTGTGGAAACTGTTCGCAGACTATTGCGGGAGAACAATTTGAACGCACATAGCCCACGCAAGGTACTTCTGCTGACTATTAGGCATATCAAAAAGCGTTTAAAGTTCGCTAAAGAACATGCCGATTGGCCTGCGAAGAAATGGCGGAACATTTTGTGGACAGACGAAGGTAAAATTGTTATATATGGTGCTTCAGGATCTCGGTCATATATTAGAAGACCAGCAAATGCAGCATTCAAGCCAGCATTCACCCAAAAAACCATAAAGCACGGCGGGTCGTCGATTATGATATGGGCCTGTTTTTCTTACAGTCGCGTTGGACCTATTCATTGTATTAAAACAATAATGGATCAACATGTTTACGTCCAAATATTGAAGGAAGTCATGCTTCCATAAGCATCAGAGGACATGCTACTGCTTTGGGTCTTGTAACAAGACAATGACCAGAAGCACACGAGCCGGAAGGCGCAAAAATGGTTACAGGACAACGGCATAAACATGATGGAATGGCCTCCACAGTCCCCGAATTTGAATCCAATTGAAAATCTGTGGGCTGTGGTGAAGAAGGAAGTCTATAAACACCATCTACGGAATAAAAACGAGTTTTGGGCAATAGTGGAGAGTTCCTGGAAGAACATTCCTATTGAAAAGTGCCAGCATTTTAATTGACTCTATGCCTGCACGTTGTGCTGCTGTAATCGCAAGTAAAGGACATGCCACAAAGTATTAAATTAGATTAAACTATGTGTTAACTAATTTGGAATAAAGTAAAGAAACAGTTTTGAGTTCATGTTGTTATATTTTCAGTTTGGCGCTAGTAATGGTACAACAGTGCTATTTTTTTGACCGCATGAAAATCGACTTCCTTCTACATAATGTACTACTACATTTTTTTATGTTGTTATTCGATTGCAGTTTCTAGCGTAAAATAAACTACACTTTTGCACTATTAATTTCTCATATCAGTTGTTTCAATTTATTCGTTTGTTTTATTATCAAATTTGTTTGAAGAGTTAAAATGACTTTGGTGCTATTTTTTTGACCGGAACTGTATGTATATGGGCATGGTCCTAAGCACTGCCACATTACTTCTTTCTGCGCAAACTGCTCGGGTTGCCATGCCACTGCTAACTGCGAGGCACCAGAGATAGCAAAATGTGCAAATTGCAATGGAGATCAGAAGTCGACGAACTCAAACTGCCCAAGTCGAAGGAGCTACATCGAATTTCGTGGAAAACTATCTGTGAATACACCGACGAATCCTACAAATCGCGGCTACGTTCCACGCCAGGAAGACTTTCCACCACTTTCATGAAGATCTCACGGTCCACCCGCTAAAAATTTCATGGACTACACTGCGTTTCTGTGAAAACCCTAATTTAGCTAGAGTAGTTAATATTGCTAGTGCTAGTAAAGCTACTAACCTGTTTACTACTCATGAAATTCAATCCCTTACAAATGAATTAGTCTCTAAACTTAAACTCTGCAAGGACAAATACATATGAACAATTTAATGAAATTACTAGTTAAGCTTTAAAATACCTAAGCAATGAGCCTTGAATAACTTAACATAACTGCCTACAATGTTAGAGGCATAAGATCGAAATCTCTTGATTTTTTTAATTTTATTGCGGATAAAAAAATAGACATAGCATTAGTCGCAGAAACTGGCTTGAATCCTAATATTTCCCTCTCAAATCCCATCTTCAATTACTACCAACTTGATAGACTTAATTTCAGAGGTGGAGGAGTTGCCATTATATCGAGCAAATCATTGAAAACTAAGCTGTTACAACTCACCGGAACCAAACTTGTTGAAACCGTTGGTGTTGAAATTACGTGAACCATCATGATACTATTAAGATTATCTGCGCTTATTATGCAGATAGTAGATCTATTATAGTGATAAAAGCTTGTTCAGAGGTGATATCTAGAAGCCGATACGGCTACAAAGTAACGTTGTCATAGGTGGTGAATTGTCGACATCAATCTTGGGGTTGCCTCAGAGCGAATTGTTGGGGCAATATTCTTCATGACCCGACTTATATTCCAAGTTAAGCTAGTTCAAGCCCCTCGGTACTTGATGTTTTTCTGACTAACTGTCTCTCGTTCTTATCCCAACTATTAGTAATAAACGCGCTACCATCTGATCACCTACCGGTCCTAACGAATTCATCTGCAACCGCAATTACACACAATTTTCAGTATCAAAGACTTATAAAGCAAAAATTGAACTTGTTAAATTTTCTCTTCCTGCTATTCAACATCAATCAGATATTGATGGTTTAATATCTATTAAAGAAAGCATTGAAGCATCAGTCTCACACTTTTCTCCTCACGCTAAGTTAACTAAACTGCCCCAACACATCTTAGTTGCAATAGGAAAGCGAAATACTGCACGAATGAATTGGTTACGTTACCATCTTCTTTACTATAAGTACGAGCCGAACAACACAATGCCAGTTATTTCACTTGTGGTGAGAAAGTGGAATTATTCCGGAAGCAATTCGCTGCAAACTTCTCAATTTAATCGAGATTAAGCGATCCCCTATCGAAGCAATGGTCACATCGTCCCTATCCCTATACTTGATGCATTCCAATCTGTGTTTGAATCTAATTGGTACGCTCGACCCAATAAGAAACAAAGCACAATTAAGTGCTCTCATACCTCTAAAGCCCCAGGACCTCATGGAATATCAAACAGATTCTTAAAAACCCTGCCTCGTGCTGGCTTCGTTTATCTTACATTTGTCAT
Source organism: Tolmerus cingulatus (assembly GCA_959613345.1). Lineage (NCBI taxonomy): Eukaryota > Metazoa > Arthropoda > Insecta > Diptera > Asilidae > Tolmerus > Tolmerus cingulatus. The sequence goes on along the minus strand of OY390708.1, from coordinate 31,473,632 downwards.
AAATGTCTTAAACTCCATTATTTTCCAACTGCTTGGAAGATTGGCAATACCAGTGCCAAAGCATGGGAAAACACCCGATGATCCATCAAGCTATCGTCCCATCAGCCTCCTGAGTAATCTATCTAAAATACTAGAGAAAGTACTTAAGCGAAAAATTCTGGAGTTTGTTGAACTTAACGCGATAATACCAAATCAACAATTTGGGTTCAGACATGACCATAATACTTCCCATCTGACATTAAGGGCCTCTTTCACGAACTCCAAGTAAAGTGTTGGTTAGTTACTTTTCAAGTAACGCTAATTGGGAAGTAAAAGTCACGGGTAACTTCTATCAATTTCACAAACGAAATGATGGTTTCAAGTAACGACTTATTCGTTAAGTGAAATATCGTAAGAAATCAGGCGTTAATTGGTTCAGTATTACGTCCAGTTTTACAGTTTTGAATCCCGTATTCTTAATTTTCGTATTGTGGTGATTAAAAATAGTCAAGGATAAATATTTAACAATACACAAATGACAACTGCTACTCGTCAGTTAAATACGCTACTTGGCAGACGGACTGGCCAGTAAGTTACGGGCTACTTTATTCATCGGCTAATGTTACTCGATGATTGTGAAATTCGTAGGCGTAATTACTGGTGACTTTAACTGGCGGTTAGCCTACTTGCTACTTTACTCGGAGTTCGTGAAAGAGGCCCTAAGGATCACAAAATATATTAAAAACAATCTCGTGCTTAAAAAATCGACTGGAGTTGTTCTGTTAGATGTGCAGGCCGCCTTTGACGTGGTATGGCATGACGCACTTATACACAAAATGATGAGGTAAAACTTCGCTATTTTACTGGCCAAAATGGTCCGCAATTTCTTACACAGTCGTTACTTTCAAGTACAGCTAGGATCTGCTTCCTCCGAAGTATTCCATATCCTTACGGAAGTTCCCCAACGGTCTGTGTTAGGACCAACACTTTATAACTTATTCACGGCCGACTTCTCTGCTATCCCTAACTGTCTTTCATCAATCTTTGCTGATGATACTGCTATCTTTAGCTCTCACGAAGAAGCACACTACATTTTGAATAATTTGCAAAACGAAGTGGACTACTTACAAATGTATTGCAATAAATGGAAAACAAAAGTGAATCCTATCAAAACATATGCCATGTTCTTTACTCGCAAAAGAAACACAAGAAACTTGGCAAACAACAATCTTACAATAAGTGGCAGTGACGTGACATGGGCTAATAATATCAAGTACTTATAAGTCACATTAGATAGGACCCTCACCTTTTCTGAACATACCCCAACAATACTGAATAAAGCTAGTCTATTCATAAAAATAATGTGCCATTTTATAAATAGGAGTTCAATATTAAGAGGGTCGTCTCGTGTGAAAGCTGTTTTCTAAGGCTATTTTGGGGAGTTTTTTTTTCAAAAACCATTAAATTATGTATCATTTTTATTAATACGAGGGGAGGTCAAAAAGTTCGCGGAATGACAGGGAAGAATAATGAAATGAAACATTAAACTATTTTTCCTTTTCAATGTATTCTCCCTTAACCCTAATACATTTATTAGATCTTTGAAATAATTTAGTAATACCGTCGAAAAAAAAAGATTTGTCTTGGTCGTCAAAATAGGCCGAAATTGCCGACTTCACTTCATCATCGTCGCCAAATTTTTTTCCACGTAGTTCTTTTTTCATTTTTGGAAACAAATAATAGTCGCTTGGGGCCAGGTCTGGATTGTACATTGAGCCGAAATCCTGTCGTGGAAGCGAAAGAGTTAGAAAAAAAAGTGTCCCCACTACTGCCATAATTTCGGCCGTTCTGCTTCTCCGAAATCAAAAAACCAAACGTAATTTTAATTGTGAAAGTTGAGGCTATAATTTGAACTAAACTGAGGTCAGCATTCCAAAAAACAAATTTTGTGTTTACATTTTACAAAAAATTGAATTTTTCGTACTTTTTTGGCGTCTATTAAACTGGTAAAAAAAGACCAACGAAGCATCTTAATTATTTTAGTTCACTTTGTGTTAATAGAAGTACTGAAGGTGCTGTAGAAATTTGAGCAGAATATATATATTAACTACTTCTTGAGATATCACAAAATCGTGTTTCGAGAAAAACGCTTTTGAAAGTTATTGTATAATTTATTCTCGTCTTACCATAAATCTGCTTAGCCTGGACCATAGAGAGCACGTCCATATACACAAATATTAGAATGGATTTGTAAACAGTTCTGACTCATCAATTGTTGTTTACTAAATAAACAAGCCAGGTAGCAGCTGGGCTGGATAATAATCCATACAAAAACCAGCGTTGAGCTGTTCCGATTTACGGTTGTAACTTTTCAACGGCTTCGAATTTCGAAAAATACTTTTACTCACATATATTAGATATATTTTAGATGTGATTTGTGAAAAAAAATTAATTTTTGTGACCTAACACACGAGACGACGCCCTTAAACCTAAAGTAATATTTGTAGCCCAAATGCTTTATAGTGGTCCGGTTTGGTTTCAATGTACGCATATTAAAAAACGACCAGTCATGCAAAATAAAATACTCAAAATGATGTTAATATTACCCTGGCATTTTTCCACCTTTGAAGCCAAGCTAATGTTATACCCGTAAATGCCAAACTTAACGCTATAGCACAAAAATTCGTCAAAAAATATATACGTCCGTTAATTAGACAGCTTGCACCAAATCAGGCGCCCAGCAATAGTAGTATAAAGTAGGCAAATTAGTAGGATTAAGAAGTTAGGTTATGGATAAAGATTTATAATTTAAATTTTGAGAAATAACTTTCTGCTTTTCAGTCCATATTTTTTTCTTAGAAGTATTCAAAATCATTTTAGAAAACTCCTTGGAATTTTCAAGCATTTACATCCTTCAAATTATAGAAAGGGTGATATCGTTTAATAAATTCTGATTAATTTTTAACATCTGTTCATTTTGTTTTGCTACCCTCGATGCTTTATTCCTGTAGTATGCAAGATTTCTTACATTATTTTGACATTTCTTAGAAACTGGACCTTCATTCAAAATATAATATGATTCATTGAGTCGGAACTCAAGCGTCTTTGTTTACCAGGAGGTGAGCATTGCAAATTATTCGTATCAAATTCTGATAAACAAGTCGGTTTATCTTTTTCAACGTTTGAGTAATTTGCCTCAAACATATCTTTAGATGGAGCCCCATTAGATTCTTGCTCAAAAAAATATATATTCTTAGATTGATCTAGGTAGTATTGAGGCATTGCCCCTTTTAAAAGTTTTTTGTTTCCAATGGAGCTTTTATCAAAATGCTCGTTGCATATTCGCAATGCCTTATTATGTGTTCTTTCTTGAATGCTACATGCATTAATCCAAGCCTCCCGAATTCCGTTATTTTTAGGAAATCTGAATAATTTATACTCAGGAGAAGTATAACAAAAGCTTGCAATACAACAGTTGTTATAATTAATTCTTATTTTCCGTACCTGTTTTGGCAAAACAGTCTTCGCATCCATATCGTTAAGAGTTGGATGAGCTCCATTTCTCAACTTCTTCTTCAACATTAAAAGCAATACTAAAAGTGGTATATTATCTTTCAGTACACCTGAATACTTTTTGAGTTCAGCTACACCAAATAATTATTGTTGTGTCAATCCATCTGTTGCAATTAAGATTATTCGCTCTATAAAAAATGATGAAAATTGCTACATTGTTGGTAGACTTGTTACTAATTGTAGAGAATTTTTTAATGAACCTTTAAATTCGATGCTTGACCTAGGAATATTTCTAGCGGATTTGATACCTGCCGAAGAAGAGGAATTATTCAGTCCGAATTTAATAGAATTTAAATACATGTGCTTACCATACCAACAAAATTTATTGTTAATACGAATAATTAATGCAAAGTAACATTTACAACTTTCGACAGAATGGAACAAGACGAAGAGCAAAATATTACAAAAAGGTTCTTTACACAACTACACAGATGTAACGCGACTTTGGGGATGGAACCTAACTTATGTAAGAAATTTTTATAGTAATTGCTGCAAAAGATTTTTATTTAGAAAAACACATTTTAGCTCCCGAGGAAGAAGCAAATCAAAACATTATAAAAAGCATTACGGACTTCAAGCAATTAATAGAAAAACAATTCCAGAAAATTATAAATGTTCAGGCTGCACAAAACGTTTTAATAAAGCAACTTCTCAAGAGGCATAATATTTGCAAAGTATTTCCACTTAAAACAGAAGAAGAGGTAATACAATGCGAAGCAGATATTGCTAAAATAAAGAGGATTTTGTAAGCTTAGTTTCCCGAACTTATTTGGTATTATCTTTTCTACTTACTTACTTTCAATATATGTAAATTGTAGATATCAAGTATTGGGAAAATGTTGCGAACGTTTGCCGAACAATTTAAACAAATTGTTTGGGCTTCAAATTATAATGATATATAATTACGATGGCTCCAAAGGAAAAAAGATCTTCAAAAATTTAAAAAATGTGAACGAAGTTATGTTTGGTAAACTCTTCTAACAATATAAAACAGATATACATATATTTACACTATGTACTCTCCAACAAAGGCAATATATGGGTATGGCTGCGTGTTGAAATGGCTTCGACGAATTTAAAAAAGCTGTAATATTAATTTGTTTTTTAAGAAAATGGGATTTCGTTGTTCACCCATAAGCGGACAGTTGGATTATTTGATGCCAGATTTTCACAATAACCCGAAATTGCAAACTTTAATTTACACAAATAACGTGATTAAACAATTAAATATGTGTATCGATCCGAAATGAGAAAGTCAGAAAAGCCACTTAATTACTACATTAAGCCACAACTTATTCAGGAGACAGAAAAGTAAATAGGTCTCGTTTAAAATACATAGGCGCCCTCTCTGAGTTTAAAGAAATCCAATCACGAAAATATTTTTCTGCAGTGTTTGTCAAAATGTTCCAGTCTCGACGGTCCAAATTTAATTATTTGTTTTAACGATTTCCTGATATCGGACAAATCCTTTATACTAAGCGATAAATTCTATCGCCATCCAATCGCCTGGAGATGTCGCAAGCAGTAACTGTGATCACGCAGCGCACAGGAAAGAAATATATTTCGTGAAAAGCGGCTTTCATCCCAAAAATTGGATGATTGGAAATTTTTAAGTTATAAATTTTCTTTTATTTCAAAAGAGGCAGACGGTCTCGCAAACGCCCTCCAGAATGAAGTGTTCAGGCATCCCATCGCTTAAACATTTACATATGAGAACGGACTTCAAAGCCTCACGCGACAGAAGGCAATATCGATTAAGTAGAGATTGAAAGGATTCGGGATGGATTTTTGGTGGATTGCATTTATATTTACCGTCTTTTTTCAGGTGACTACCGTCAAATTTGATTTAGAATATTCTTTCACACGCAAAGCCACACATCGAGATCAGATGATGAGAATTGGTCTAACGTCTAAGTAAGGTGATTCAAGCGATATCGACATGGACTGTAGCTACCTGTTTTAATCGCTTCTATGGGGACTAGCAGTTAGAAGTTGTTCGCTGAATACACCCACCGAAATAACTATAAAGGCACATGTATTTTGTGCTGATAAATATAAACATTGTCACAAATTGTCAGATAAAATATCATCTCCCCAAATAATTGCTTTAATTTTTCCCTACACGCTCTTTGTCAGAATATTTTCTTGAGAAAAAATTAAAATTTAAAATAAACTCAACAAACAATGCCAACACTTAAAGTGCTTGTATTAAAAACGACCACTTCAGCGCGTCTACGTCAAGTCGAATACATTCTCTGGGCTCTTCGGTTCATTTCTAGCTCACAAATTGCGCGACTCTACGATGCTTTGCGAGTTTAAGCCAGGATGCATTAAATTGACCTATAACACTATTAGGGTTTTAAGCTAGATTCATAGTACGCCACAAGATCTGGTCAGGCAAAATAGGCTGAGGAGCGTAGTTTTACCCCAATTGTCCGCATATGAAAAACAACTTCAGCCGTAGCCTACACCCGACTACGAGATTTATTTCAATTGGAGAAGTTTCAAAACCTTGACGGTGCACCTTGGGAAAATTATTTAAAAAAATGTATAACATTTCTACAAGATATGCTGTTTCCCATTTAACACCCACTCGCTGCGTCAAAATCATAAACACGCTCGTAATCTTCAATAATGGTCTAGATGCTTGGCGGCCTTGAACATAATCAAGAAATTGTCATTGGGCAGGCGAGTGTATCCATACAGCAGGCTGACAAGAAAGTGAAATGATGCTGACTAGGTCCCTCCAAATGAGTTTCCTTCTCGGGCCCAAGCTTTTCTTGCTCCTTATTAAGGTACAACAACAAGAGCGATTTCTTTCACAGAATATTTACAAATCCAAAAAAATCCCTCACTTTATTTTTGAGCCCCTTGAAAATGCTGTAGATAAAATTGTGCTGATAGTGTTTATTCTGCTATATTTATCCCGCTATGTTTTCGGCAAGGATATTTCCAGTGCGAATGAATCTTTTCTCTTTCGTATAGCCTTGCCTTGACGGGGTTTCTCCATTTCACCGTTTTCCGGCGTGTTCACTCTCAAATTTAAAAGGATAACGGGGAAAAATGTGGTCAAAATGAGGATTCCTTTTACTAAAGGGTGAAACCCTCGGAACCGCCGCCGTGGCATTCTTTGGACAAGATAACATATGGCATCTAACTTTAATAGCAATGGAGGGAGAGGGGTGGCTGCAAGAGATTTACGTCCGAACAGCATTTTTGGAGTTATAACCTTCTGGCCGTCTTAGGCGGAATTTAATAGGACACCCGGCCAAGCATCGGCTAACAAAGCAGCGATTGGACAAATGATTGCGAATTAAGGTTGCATGGGCTAAGAGGCACTGGATTTCATTGAATTTTCAGTTTCCCTTTTCGATTTGACGTAGTAGTAAGAGATGTGTGTGTAGTGCGTTGAAATGTTACATTGACCTTGCATTTTTGGTAAGACAAGATTTTGTTTATGTCCAAATATAAAAAAGTCGAATTCCGGCGTTGAAAGTCCCCCCCCCCCCCAATTTGAAAGAGGAGGAGTTGTATATATCACATTGTGGAAAGTACAGTTTAAAAGAGAATTTAAAATCATTATGAAGTGTCTCAAATCATTTTTCAAAATTATAGCCCGTATTCCAGATTTTTTCTGACTTTCCCGAAATTGTGTTCAGCGTCATATCTTGGCCGACACAAACCTAATCGGAAATGGCCAATTTTGGAGTCGAATATTTCAAAAACGGTGCAATATCTTTGTTTAAGAAACCTTACCGTTCCCCTTCTTTTAAATGGCGGCCAAACCCCGAAAACCCAATGTTATTCTCACATTGCCTCTACCGCACATAGAAAAAATGTTGTTTTCTCCAAAATGCTATAGGTTTGACTACAATTTGATAACATTTCAACAGATTATAAACATTGAGACCTATTGTGCTACTGTGATCAGCAATAGATAACAATATATGATAAAATTGTGTGCTCGACATTCGCATTTGAGAAACTAAAATCTCTAGACTTGTTGCGGAGAAATATGAGTGGCCATTTCTAAATTAATTAGTCTCTTGGATAAAACATATTAGGTCGTCCAAAAGGTTCATTCGTTTTTTTTTTTTTTTGTATATGAAATAAAACCCAACATATGTATTTGTGTAGGCGCTTTAGAACAAAAAACCAGAGGACTTCCACTTAACAGACTTCATTGAGTTCCCAGAACAGACTGAGTCTTTTAATTCTGTTACGCTTAGATGACCGAGTGCTGGTAATTTTAGCTGCGTTTTTTTCTCCGGGGTTTGCGACCAGATCAGCGGTTTTATACGGTAAGTGACTAAATCCTGTCTCTCACCACGGTTCTGGGTTCTCACCCAGATGATGAGTTCCAAATATTCTACCAGAGGCACCGTTCCCTTATTTCGTCATTGGTTGTTGTTATTCTGTCGCTAATCTAGGTTTTTAACGTGAGTCGTTTTTTTCATTTGACGCTGATCTGCTCACAAACTCCGGTGAAAAAAACGCAGCTATTATTTGGTCAACTGAACAGTGTTAGCAAATTTTCAAAAATCCGCCCCGAAATGCTTTGTCAGAGAAAAATGTAGATATGTTAAAAATTTGGATGAAATGAAAACATGGATTTTCAGTTGGAAGTACGTATGGAAAGACCGTATTGTTTCGATGGTGTTGTTCGTACCATGAATGCTATTAAATTTTTTTTTCAAGATCTTAAAAAGAAACATCAATATTTGATAACAGGACACCTTAATCGAGATCTCATTGAAAATTTTATTTCGATGTTAAGGGGCTTCAAAGGAACCTACGAAAAAAATCCAAGTAGTTGCAGGGTATACCGAAATTTAAAACAAATAATGTTCCATAATTGGTTTACTTCGGAATTTACGAATTATGAAGATTCCCAAAGTCAAAACTTAATGGCAATCAAAAATTATACTCCCACAGAATCTAATGAATTCGATAATTCTGAAGTAAGCAGTGAAGATGTAGATAATCTGTCCTCAGAAATGATTTCAGAAGTTATAACGGAAATGTTTGAAAGCGGTACTTCTGAGAAAACATTTAAAACAAATTCTATGCTATATTTTTATGGCTATTTATCCAAAAAAGTTTCCAATATGATGAAATGTAGGTATTGTAAGACACATATAAATAAACTGCGATAAAAATTATTCTGATATTGTTTCATAAAAGCTTTTAAAACAAGCAAAGGGGAAAACATATATGGTTCACTAAAAATTCCAACAATCGTGTTTGAACCAGAATTAAATTTGATTTTGTGCAAATGTTTAGTTATTTGAAATTCATAAACAAAAAGATAATTTAATTCAAAAATACATTTTTCCGGAAATAAATATTATAATACAACAGTGGGGAGGTTGCAACCATAAGACTGCTGCCATTCAAATTATTGTAGTCACAATTATTCGAATAAAATAAGAGAGTTTAATAATAAAATTAAAATAATATTTAAGAGGCAAAGATTAAACATTCTTCGAGGTACAGAATAAAATAAATTAGCCGGCGTTCGCAGTTTTGTTTTTGATTCCCATAGCCAAAACTATTCTTTAAATTGCCAAAAAAGTGGAAAGAAAATTAGAATATATGCGCCACTCTCAAAACTTTCTTCAAATCCTTGAATTATCCCGCATATTTCCCAAAGTTACAGTGTGCAAGCTATGCTTTTTCTATTTAGGTATGATGTGCATGTAAAAAACAAGAATTCAAATGCATTCATAAGTAGGGATACATTATAACCTCAAGCAGTTAAATCAATTTCCTCTCTTATGCTGCAAAGCAGCTTTATTTCTTAAAGCTCTTAAATTCTCAAATAGATACAAGTATGGCCGTCTATTGGGACAAGCCCCCAAGGTTGCTTATCTATTTGTGTATAATCAATGTGTAGTACACTATTTCAGAGATCAACAACTCGATTCTATAATTCGTTCATGGTATACCTAGCGGAGGTTCACTGTAATTCACTGGCTCATACATGCTCCATCGGATTTAAACCTGGGCTTTGAGCTGGTCAATCCATAACGTCAAAGGTCTGTCTTTGAATTTAACAATTTTGGCTGTATTTCGGGTCACTGCCGTGTTGGAAAATCAAATAATCATTAGGAACCCCACTGATGAGAATTGCATTTCGCAAATTTTGTTCTAAAATTTGCAAATACTGCTTCTTACGCATAACGCTGTTAAACCTGATTAGGGGGCCAAGGCCATTTTTTGTTATGCACTCCCAAACCATCAGTGAGCCACTGAGCTTCATTGTGGGCTTTATTAGGCCAGGACTGGATACACTTTCACGTCGTGGCCAGAACTAACACTTTTCCTCAGACTCATATCAACAGAATTTACTTTCGTCCGATTAAATCACCTAGAAAATTTACAGAGCATTTTAAAAATTTCAACTACGTTAAAATATTTACGTTTACTTGCCGCCAATTTGCCTCAATCCACTTTTCGAAACTTAAACCAAATTTATCTTTTATAACTATTATACGCAAAGTCCATACGCTGCGTTGGACACCTATCTGTTCTGCAGCTTCTCTAGGAGTTTTAGTTGCTCCTAAAGTTAAACATTGAGCTGCTTCGCTTGCACTTCTGACCGTAATCAGCTGAGGCCGCCCATTTGCAGCTTCCGGAAAATTACCAGATGCAGTTTTTCGAATATTCCGGACAGAACCACTACTAATTATCAGTTGTTTAGGAATGATCGTTATAGATTTTCCTTTCCGGCTCAAAATAATAACTTTTTGTTACTTTCTGCAAATATGGGTTTTATTTCATACGATTTTTAGAAATATTGAAAAACTCCTGCACAAATTAAAAATTCGACAAATGGCTATTCCCCCAGTAACAATTTCCAACTAACGGAAGGATGATAAAAATAAAAAATAAAAAACTAATGGAACTTGCTTTGGTGCGAAAGTATGCAAATTAAGTCGAAACATCCCTTTAAGAATTTGATCTATTATATTCTAATTATTAAGAATAAAATGTAAGATTTATGTACGGCACCAATTTTGAAAACTGGTGATTTATATGAAAATAAACATGGCGGGCAGGAGCACGCTTTACTTTACCGAGCACAGGCGTCGGGCACAATCATGCTCAGCAGCTCAGCTTCTAGTATAAGAAAGAAAAAAAACGAGCCGTGAGTCTCGGACAGTAATCCAAAAACAAGTTAAGAATTCAACTAAAATAAACATAATCTTGGCCTCAGAATTAATGAACGGAACCACAAACATTTTAAACAAACTTTAAAACAAATGCCCATAGATTCAGGAGTCAAACAAATACGAGTTCTACCTGGAGGCAGACACGTCACACGTACCGATTCACCAAAACGGGGTGCAAGGACTCACTCACGAACACCCCTAAACAATTAGGTGGTGGACACCTTAAAAAATCGCCAAACGCAAAGGCAAACTTACGAGCACCATAAACTGAGGCGGGCAAGGGCACAGTACAAGGGCAAACTCACGAGCACCTAAATACCACACAGAAAACACCCAGCACATCAGTATGAGTTAAGGCCGTCGTTTGGCCTACCTCCGGCAAAAATACTCCCGATCTATGGGAACATTTTAATAACGAACACATGGGTCGCATTCTGATGAAATTTGGCCTGCACCTTCCGTTGGGCCAGAAACGGAAGAATCCGAAAGAATTTTGCTGCGCTAGCATTTAATTTCGAAAATATTGAACTTTGAAATGTTGACAAACTGTCAAAACTGATAGTTCAATATTTTTGAAATGTCAGGCCACATTTCATCAAAATCCGACGCGGTGTCACGGATTTAGCCATCCACACTTCCTTCCCACTTCACTGCACACACAATACTGGAAAAAAAACTATTATTAATAATAAAAATACCCAAATCTGTACCTGTTCTTGTCCCCAGCCGCGTCGTCCGCTGTTGATGGGATTGCCACTGCAATTATCATTTATTTTTTGTTACTTGCAGATGGCCACATTGTCATCCTGCTTTTGTAAAATGTGTTTGAGTTCTCTATCACTTTGAAAGGTATTTCGGCATTTTACGAAATATTTTTCCTGATAGATTTACAATTTTTGGAATTATAAATGTAATAAATAGGAGCAAGTGGTGTTACAAATACTACAAAGGAATTTATGTGTATTGTTTATTCTACTCAGTTCTAAGATACATATATAGATATATAAATGTATATATATATATATATATACAGTGAGCACCAATATAAAGTTAACACACACAATTTTGGGAGCTTGAGCTCAGTAGCATCTATATAAGTGATTGCTGTCTGTTATTTGGGGATAATTTTCAAACATCTGTATGTACAGATATGGCCAAATTATTATCACCTATAGAAATTTTTAATAAAATTGTATGAAAAGGTAGATTTATCGTTTAAAACAAAAAAAGTTTTGTTGTAAATACATTTATTAATACTTCGTGAACATTCCCTTTGCATTTTTCAAGGATTGTATCCTACGTGGCATTCCAGTGATAGCGTTTTTAGCTGTGGTGACCAAATCGGTATCATTTTCCCAAATTTCCTTCATGGCTTCAATCAATTCTGATTTGGTCCGTGAGCACTTTTGTGCCACTTTCTGCTTAAAAATAGCCCAGATATTTTCGATAGGGTTCATATCTGGGCTATTCGCTGGCCAGTCAAGGATTTGGATGTTGTTAGTCCTTAAAAACTCCGTAACTCTCCTTGCTGTATGGCAAGGGGCTTTATCGTGCATGAAAACTCCATCTCCGTTAAATTTTTCATGCATAGTTGGGATCATCTGTGTCTGAAGAACTGTTAGGTACTGCTCCGCGTTCATTATTCCGTCAACGACGTAGAGTGGGAAGAGTCCTTTGGAAGATATTGCTGACCAAATCATGACCCTTACTGGTTGTTTAACCTGCTGTTGGACACATGAAGCTAAATACTCTTCTCCTTTAGATCTGCGAACAGTCCTAGACATTGGTAGTGTCAAACTCACCATGGTCTCGTCACTGAATATGACCTGTTAAAAAAATAGAGATGATTAAACTCAAATGAAAAATTTATTAGAAAATGTGTTTTCAAAATAAGATGAAAAATAGTGTTTATTTCAACTTTACCTTTTCCCAATCATCTCTCGTCCATGTCAAATGTTCATTTGCCCATGTTTTTCTTTGTTGAACCATCCTATAATTCAGTTTTTGCTTCTTGCGTGGTCGTCTTGCACATAGCCCAGATTGAAAAAGTCGACGTCTCACTGTCCGCTCCGATATTTCTGCACCAACGTCACGCATAGTAGCTCTTAGTGACTTACTGGATAGGGTGCGGTCGTCTTTAGCTTTCCGCAGCAAATAGCGGTCCTGGCTGCCTGTTGTTTTTCGGCTACGACCACATTTTCCTTTTCTTTTAGGACTCGTTGATAGCTTAGCAGTTATTTTTTTGGCTAATTTGGTAACAAATGACCGGCTGACTCCCACTTTCTGAGCTATTACTCCATGAGAATATTGTCCTACTTCCAAAAACGTCGAAATTTTCGCTTTGGTCACTGCACTGATATCCTTTGCTTTACCCATATTAAATTTTATAATATTCAAACAAATTTTCACCACGTTCACTATTCGAAGTTGCAAATGAAATTAAATATCACCGGCTAGGTACTCATCCTTAAATACTACACGGTAACCATAAAATTAAAGCAAAATGTAACTAAAACTAATTAGTAAAACAATAAAAACTCTAATCTGTTAATTTCCAGAAAAGGCTATTCAGCTAATAATTACTCCAGGAAAGGGGTATTTACAAGAATATGACAGTTTTATTGCAGTACTTCTTCGTAATTGAGGTAACCTTTGTAAATGGCAGGTCAATTTAGAAAATGGATACAACGGCACTTTCATAAACTACATTAATGACTTTTTTTTAAGAGGTGATAATAATTTGGCCACATCTGTACTCTGTTCAAAAAATAAAATTTACTAACTTCAAAAATAATATTAACAAGTTCATAGCAACAGAAACAAAACAAGCACTAAATTCATGCGTCAATATAAAGTTAACAGAATCGAAAATAATTATTTAATATTTCGTTGAGCCACCTTTTGCTCTTATTACTGCTTCCAATCTCCTCGGCATGGACTCGACAAGCGTTTTCGTATATTTTTGATAAATTTTTTGCCATTCCTCAAGAAGTATTCGTTTGAGCTCATCTTTGGAAGTAATGCTTCGTTTTCTAGTTTGTTTATCAAGATGATCCCATAGATTTTCTATGAGATTAAGGTCTGACGAGAAAGGAGGGTTATCTAGCTGTTTAGGAGTTCTGTACAGCAACCACTCTTTCACAATTTTGGCAGTATGTTTGGGGTCCTTGTTTTGCTGAAATATCCATGACTGGCATAAGCCCAACTTTTCGACGCTAGGCTGAAGATTTGTTTGCAAAATTTTTAGATAATCTTCCTTTTTCATTGTATCTTCTATGAATACAAGACTGCCGACTCCCGAGGCTGCAAAACATCCCCAGACCATCACTGATCCCCCTCCATGCTTGACGGTACATACTAAATTCTGTTCCTGTAAAGCGCAGTTCTTTTTCCTCCAAATTTTCGGTGGTTTCCGCTGCTTCAAAATTTCGAATTTACTCTCATCTGAGAACAAAACATTCTTCCAAAAGGAAAAGTCCTTTTCCTTGTGCTTTTGCGCGTACTCAAAACGCTTTTTTTTATTAACTTTGGAGATTAACGGCTTTTTCCATGGAACTCTACCAAAATATCCCGTGGCATGAATTGCTCTGCGCACTGTACTAGCACTTACATTATCTCCTTTTACTTGACTAACTTCCTGGGCCACTTTTACGGTACTTGTACATGGGTTTTTCCTCACTTCTTTAACTATAGCCCTGATATCCACTTCATTTAATTTTTTAGGTTGCCTTTTGTGGTCAATGTTTTTAAACGTATTAAAATTTTCATATTTGTCAATAATTTTTTTTACCGCTGCATTACTTTTTTTTATTATTTTTGCAATTTCTCGCAAAGATTTTCCCATTTTAGACATTTCGACAATTATCTTACGCTCTTCTATTGTAGTTTGCTTTCCCATTTCGTGTACTTTGCACTTTTAGACTGAAAATGGTATTAAATCGTAAAAACTATTACAAATATGATGGAAACTGCGAATTACCGTCGTGAATGAGCAGTAGGTGCCTGACAAAGACTGAAATCTATACGATTAACTCAACAATGCAATTACAATTCCACGTTAACATCCTGTTATATAGTGCATTTTCAAACGTGTTAACTTTATATTGACGCATGAATTTAGTACTTGTTTTGTTTCTGTTGCTATGAACTGGTTAATATTATTTTTGAAATTAAGAAATTTTATTTTTACAACAGAGTACATATAGGTGTTTTAAAATTATGCAGAAATAACAAACAGCAATCACTTATCTAGATGCTACTGAACTCAAGCTCCCAAAATTGTGTGTGTTAACTTTATATTGGTGCTCACTGTATATATATATATATATATATATATATATATATATATATATATATGTATATAAAAATGTTCAGTTGGTTTGTATACGCTTCAAAAACTCAAAATGTTCTGCACCGATTGAGCTGAAATTTTGACACAATGTACAACCCTATCTATTTTTCACATTGCTAACGTACCCCCGAGTGCGAGAAAACATTTGAATCTCATTTCAATTGTTATACAGAATGTGAAATGCCAAGAAAAACAATTTTGGTTTTCAAGGCATGTTTTGATTCAAATTTTTGTTGCCTACTTTGTTATATGAAAATTCTCTACAGTGCAATGCCTAAAGTGGCATTGACGATACTGGCGAGTATGCTGCTGGTAGATAACGACGAAACAAACGTACCTCGATTTGGATGAATATTTAATTTAAATTGCATAAAAATTGAAATTAAAATTGAATTTGGGTGAATATTTAATTCAAATTGTATAACAATTGCAATGAGATTCAACTGTTTTGTCGCGGTGGGAGGTATGTTAGTAACGTGAAAAATAGACACAAAATAGATGTCCTCATCCCTCGAATTCCCATGATCCCGACCGATACACCATTTCAATTTAAAAGATTGCAATTCCCAATTCGATTAGCGCTCGCAGTCACAATCTATAAAGTTCAAGGTCAATCTTTAGAAATGTGTGGTTTAGATCTAGATGTGGATTGCTTTTCACATGGACACCTGTATGTTGCGTGTTCCCGTGTCGGCAAACCAGATAGCCTTTTATCTACGCAAACAATGGAAAAACAAAACATATTTTATACCCACAAGTATTGCAAAATTAAACTTCGATAAAACGTATGCTTTGAATCTGAAAGAATTTCGCCGCGCTGCCTTTAATTTCGAAAATATTTAACTTTGAAATTTTGACAAACTGTCAAAACTGATAGTTCAATATTTTTGAAATGTCAGGCCAGCGATGCGAAATTCTTTTAGATTCTTCCGTTTTGGGCCCAACGAAGGGGCAGGCCAAATTGCCTCAAAATCCGACCCATTTGTCTGATGTTAAATAAAGCCAAAATCCCTTTGATCACTACCATAGACCAACTAATCTATAGACTCACCACTGCCATACAGCGAGGTGAAGATAGTTTATCGCATCCCAATCGCTCGTACTGCCTCCCAAGCTTTAAGATGTATAACAATAATTAAATAGCTTTAGCGCTGAGCGAAAGTTCTTATTTATAGAGCACATTTTGCTTATACTGGATGAGAAAACTGTAATACCGAATAAAACCAAGGGGTATGCACATGCGTCTTTTATACCCAGCGGGAATTTTGGAATGCATTCCAAGGGAAGCCTTGTGGAAGCAAAGAAAACTTTTCACGATCAATTCCAAGTTAGTCGCATGGAAGCTAGGTGGAAGCATAAGCAAGAACTAAAAGCGTTTTGCATATTTTCTCTCACTCGCCCTTTCCGAGTTCTTTGTCGACGCAGACGTGAATGCTCCTGATGAATCATACCTGTTTTTACTTCGAAGCAGAGTGCAAATGTTTTCAATTATAATCAGGTGCGTGCAAATATTTTATTCCTTTGCATCCACATCGTCTTCGGTAAGAAGTTCAATTTATAGCTAAAGGTAAGTAACAACCCCAATTTTTTTCTTAGCTTTATCACGGAAAAAACAATGAATTCAACGATTGCAGGACTAAGGAAGGGGCTTTTTAAACGTTTAATTGATAAGCAAATAAATATACAATCAAGAAATAATGAAACTTAAATTACTAATTATGACTTTGACTTACATATTGATACAGAAAGAGATAACGAAAATAGTAATTTTAATCCTAATTATACAGTTACTAATAACGTTGATAGTACAAGTAAATCTCATAATTTAGCAGAATGGTGTGTTAAATATAGGATAAGAAGAGAGGTTTGTGATAATTTATTAGAAATATTAAATAATAATGGTATAAAAGTTCCAACCTGTACAAAATCTTTGCTTTTGGCAAAAAATAATTTTCAGATTAAAACTAGAGTAGTTTCTCCAGGCATGTATTACCAAATTAGAATAGGAAAAGCAATTAAAATGTTAAATTTACCTGTAAATTATTGTAATGATACGTTGTACATTAATATAGGAAGAAATGGTTTACCCTTATTTAAAAGTTCACAGCAGACGTTATAGCCAATATTAGGGGCATTCTCTAATGAGAAAAGCATTACACCATTTCTTATTGGGTCATATATTGGAAAAAAGATAGCGGATAATATTAAGGAATATTTGTTGGATATTATAGAAGAATTCAAAAATATTAAGAATAGTGGTATTGAAATAAATGGAAAAGTTATTAAGTTAGAAATAAGGTTATTTACATGTGATACGCCAGCCCGATCTTTTATAACCGGCGTTGTTGGCCAAACTGCAAGCAATGGCTGTGCAAAACGCACTCAAAAAG
Source organism: Tolmerus cingulatus (assembly GCA_959613345.1). Lineage (NCBI taxonomy): Eukaryota > Metazoa > Arthropoda > Insecta > Diptera > Asilidae > Tolmerus > Tolmerus cingulatus. The sequence continues at coordinate 31,456,164 of OY390708.1, read as the reverse complement.
GGAAGAAAATACGAAATACTTTGTCATACGCCATTACAGCTTCTCCTCTGAGGACAGATGATAGTTTTCAGAATCGGGAAGACAAACCTTTTCACAAACTGTGTTATCAACAAAATGAAAGTCCATTAGAAGAAATTGACATTAAAATGGTATCTCAATTTCCATTAGATCTAATGCATTTAATTAATTTAGGGGTTGTAAAAAAATGATGGGATACATATGGAAAGATAAAACTGCTGTGCAAAAGTTAACTACCGCACAAAAAGACTATGTATTTAAATAATAAATTTATTTCATTTGCTGCTTATATACCACAAAAATTTAGTAGGAAACCTAGATATTTTAATGAATTATGTAAATGGAAAGCAACTGAGTTTCGTCAATTATTACTATATACAGGATTTGGGTTATTTAAAGATATTTTGTATACTGATTTATACGAACATTTTATATTACTAGCTGGATCATATAGATTAATATCATGTCCAAAAAATTGTGCACGAAATTTAGAAAACGTTAAAGAAATGCTTGAACTGTTTGTATATAAATTTTCTATTTTATACGGCGCCGATAAAATTTCTTACAACGTTCACAATTTGCTGCATTTAGCTGATTGCGTTCGAATGTATGGAAATGTAGATAATTTTTCCGCGTATAAATTTGAGAATTATTTACAATTTCTCAAAAAAGATTGCCGTCAGCCTAATAATATTTTACAACAGATTAACAATAGAATTGCCGAAAGAAATCGTTTTATTAAAAATAATTTAAAGAAAACAAATATCAAATTTCCTCTGTACAGAACTTTTTATTTCGGTATGTTTTATTTAAGCGACATAAACCCAAACAATTATTGTTATATTTTGCCATTTATACCTGTCAAAATAACAGGGTGTTTTGAGAATGAATTTGGAGAACAATATGTAGTAGGCTCGAAATTTCAAACTACAAAACCATTTTTTAGTCAACCGTTTGATTCAATTCAGACATTAAGTATAAGTGAAGTGAGTAACATTGCAACTGTAGCAGAACATTTTAAAATTAAAGATATCAATTGTAAAGCAATGTGCTTACCTATTGAAGATGGATTTGTATTTCTGCCAATTTTGCATTATTGCACTAATTAAAGTGTATTTGTAAAATGAGCTTAAATTTTATGTACTTATCTTAATGCTTTTTCATATAGGACTATGCAGCCCTTAAGAAAATTAAACGTTCGTTCCTACCCTGTATATACGCCGACCCCTGCATATAGATGGAACAATGGAATAGAGACTGAAAAAAAAATGATTGCAACAATGCAAATACACGTAAGCAATACATATGTATATGAAAAATTAATTCAATAATGTGAATATGAATATTTTTTCAGACTATCCCACAACTGACCAACATAATTGCAGAACCTGTGAAAAATTATTTAATAACAATATTTATTCATTATGATGCTTATAAGAAATTGCACTCAAGTTTGCGTCAAAACAACTTGGCGACCCGCCCGATGGCAATCTACTTAACAACACGTTTCCTTATTTTCCTGACAAAATATATTCATGATACGCTTCGTCCTAATTACCTGTGCTCTTACCCTGGAGAGCCAGCGTTTATTACTTCTAGCAGACAATTTAAAACTCATCAGCTGCATATACAGTTTCTAATTCTTCCTCTTGTCGCGACACAATCATTAACGGCTTCAGTCTACGCTTAGTCCTGGTTGTTTCGAAATTGGTTTTATTGCCTGAGTCAACAAGTTGTTCTGAACCTTGAGTGTTTTTACAACTGGCCTGCAACGATCACACCAGATGGGATTTCTTTGCCACTGATCGTTACATGATGTTATGTTATACATATTAAACGGATCTAAATTGATTGTTTTTCAGTGGAATCCAATACGATTTTAATAGAAAAATTGTCGGAACAAGCATAAACTTTAGAAACACATACTGTGTATTTGGAAAGGCTTATTAAACATGTGTATCCACCAGCAAGGAGGATGGACATGTTTCCAATAGCAACAATGGATAATCTTAAAACTATTGACACGAAAATGTCAGCTTTACCTCAGGAAGAAGTCGTTAGTTGTTGTAGTTACAATATTAGATTTTAAAAATAAATTGGGGAGGAATTGCAATATCATCCAACTGTTTAAATTCGTCAATTCAAATTACAGCTCACTTTTAAACATCTTACACTGGGCCCTATTGTTTTTGTAAGCTCGATTCGAACGGGTTCAGCAATAGGGCCCATTATTTTTAAATTTGCATTCCCTCGGGGATCTATGACAGTCTTTATTATTTCAATAAAAATATGTTAACTATAGACTTATTGAGCGAAAACTTATGCCATAAATTTTTCCTGTATCTGTAGGTTGCAGCAGTCAAACAACTGATAGGTAAAGCACCAATTGCTAAATGCATAAATTTATTTTTAACACCTGAGATTCAATGGTTTTAAAAATAAGAAGTCGCTTAAAAAATACAAAACTTTTAATTCACTGATTTTTGGTAAGTCGCATAATTCATTTTAAGAAACGTGTGTATCTTAACAAATGTTTTCTCCTTTTATTCGGTTCAGACGCAGTAAAATATGAGAATTTCGGCTATGAACAATATAGCGCAGAAATGAGAAGGGGAATAAGACTTGCCAAATCTAGGATTTACAAGAACACCTTTAGAGGCAAAACACATCAATAGTTTCGTACATTGTTAATTCGTTTACTTATTTTTAATATTTAATTTCCAACTACATATTTAATGAATTAAATTAATTTTATGTTAATGTTTGTTTACAAAATGGAACTGTTTAATTTTATTTAATAAAGTTGAGTCTATTTATTTTTATTAGATGAATTGTATTAATTTTATGTTTAGTTATTAGTGTGTTATTAGTGTATTATTAGTTATTAGGTGTTATGAAAACAACCGACATTAAGAAGTAATAAATCATGAATTTTGATGTATTTAGTGTTTTTATTTATTGTCATTATAATTTCCAACATTAAAATTGCAACCTAACCCTAAAGGAGTGGGTGTGGGTTCCAAACCGCGCGCTCCCAGCTTGATTTCGAGCCAAGCATTTTTGGATGCTTCTGGAAAGCGGTAAAGGAGCTATGGACATTGATTCCAAACAGATCTCATGTCCGCTTATTGTCATGCATTCCTCATTGCTTCTATGGAATCTTGGGGGAAGCACAAGAAAAGCTTTCTTACTGCTTCCTCCTAATGACATGCAATGTTAAAATGAAATGAAGTGTCCAACGAAGGGTCATGCATCCATGCCAACCAAAGGATAGCTTCCACTTGCATCTAGCAGCGATTATTTTCCCGCTGGGTACTTACTCAACACAGTTGCATCTAGCTAGGTTGGTTTTGTACGAGAGCAATATATGTGGCCTTTTTTTGGGAAAATTTTAGATTTGATTTTTTCTAATTATAAAGGGTTTTCCAATAAGGACTTGACAACTTTTTTTCAAAATAAAATGCAAACCATTTGAGATATTTCAAAAACTTTATTATCGGGTTGAAGTACAATCAAAACATTTATGAATGGAACTCGACCTCGTTCATGTGGCCACCGCGGGCACGTTTGCAGCGGTCGATTCGTTGGACCAAATTTTCGATGACTCGGCCACACATTTCGGCCGAAACGGCTGCTATTTCGCGTTCAATACTGGCTCTGAGCTCTTCCAACGTCGTGGCCTTGTTGGCATAGACCAGTGACTTAACGCAACCCAAAGAAAAAATTCTAGAGGCGTTAAATCGCACGAACGAGGCGGCCAATCGACTGGTCCATTTCTTGAGATAACACGCTCATCAAACTTACTCTTCAATAAATCGATTGTAACGTGTGCTGTGTGGCTTGTGGCACCGTCCTGTTGAAACCACATGTTGTCCAAGTCCATATCTTCCAATTCGGGCCAAAAATAATCGGTAATCATGGCGCGATAACGATTACCATTCACAGTAACGTGACGATCATTATCGTCGACGAAAAAATATGGCTCTATGACGCCGCCAGCATGCAAACCGCACCAAACAGTTATTTTTTGTGGATGAAGTGGTGTTTCATGAAGCACATGTGGATTTTCAGCCGACCAATAACGCATAGTTTGCTTATTGACGAACCCATTGAGCCAAAAATGAGCTTCGTCACTGAAGATGATTTTGCGATGAAATTGATCATCTTGGCGCATCTTTTCCAGAGCCCAATCGGAGAACGTACGTCGCTTAAATTCTTGAGTCAGCTTGATCTTGTATGGGTGTAAACCAAGATCCTTACGCAAAATTCGCCACAAAGTGGTCTGCGCGATGCCCAACTCTTGAGAACGCCGTGGAATTGACTGCTTTGGATCATTTGCTGCGGACGTTTCAACGGCAGCGATATTTTCGACACTTCGACCAACCCGTTGTCTCACTGGCACGGCAACATCACACAACGAATATGTAGACTCAAATTTTTGCACTTAACTTGTTACTGCCTGTCTACTAGGGCGAGAATTACGACCGATAATCGGAGTTAACGCTCTTAAAGTAGCGGTCACCGACTCCGAATTTCTGTAGTAAATTTTTATAATTTGCAGACGTTGTTCGTTCGTGTACTTTACCATGATGAAAATGTTAAGTTTACTGAATAAATTGACAGTGACAGTTCAATGATTAGTGAAAGGGTGCGTTCACAAATTGAATTCAAAGTTGTCAAGTCCCTATTGGAAAACCCTTTAGAAAACAAACCTCGAATCATACGAACACAAACATAATTCGCTAATTTTTTTCCTTAAATAGTACCAATGTCAACAAATCCAATTACATCATCCAAAGTTGTACAATATGCAACATTGTATCTGATACATATTTCGTCTATTTATAAAACAGTTTCGTTAGTTCTACTTTCCCATTTTGTTGATATGACTGACAAGCTTTTGAAAATGTCCTCATCAAATTCTTAATTGGATTCCAGCGATTAAGAGATCTTATTGAAGGAATATTAAAATGCACTTTTTCATACATGTGTATATCGGTAGCATGATGCCGATTTATAGTACATAGTCTGTGCCAAAACTCTTTCACTTTTTGTCCATTTCTCATTTGTATGCTTTTTAGATAATAACATTTTAGAAAATACTTTTGCCATTTTCACCAACCTGCTGCAAAGCATCAATGGTTAACGAAAATGGTTCTTTCAATTTTGTTCTAAGGCTTTTATTTTGCTGTTTTTTAATTATTTTTCGTGTTTTTAAAGTGGCATTCTTTTTAGTTAAGTATCTGATTGTATTTCTGAGCTTCATATAGTTTTTTTTATAATTTAGTATATTTATTTTTATAATAAGTCAGGTTTGTATTGGTTTTATCGCATCGGCTGCAACTTATTTCAATGCCTGTATCTAAAGTGATGAGGGGTATACAAGCATTCATCAAATTAAGCTCTTCAAAAGTGAAATCATTGTTGCTTTTTGAGGGTACTGCATAAGTTTTCCCTGAAAAATGTACACATAATTCAGTATCCTGCGAACTGAAAATGCCGCTTAATTCAGGTATCTCACATTGCGGTACATTTTTCGAGGGTACTTTGTTCCTTTTCAAATTTCGTTTGCCAATGGCTTCGGCAGAAAAATGATTTTCACACAAATAAGAATTTTTAGCTTTAAGTGAGTCTGTCATTTGACACGCTTTAATCTATTTATTATATAATGGAGTTTCTCTTGCAGGAAACTTAAAAAATTTCGTTTTCGGCGAGATACGTTGCAAGAGAATAATTCGCTCTTGACTCCCCAAATTCCTTTATCCATGTTAAAAGTTGAAATCCAAAAATCTAGCTTGAGCTAGATGCAACTGTGTTGAGTAAATATAAAAGACGCATATGCATGCTACTGGGTATTATTGGTATTGCAGTTTTCTCATCTAGCAAAATGCGCTCTATAAATGAAGACCTTTCGCTCAGCGCTAAAGCTGTTTTAATATTGCTATACAACTTAAAGCTTGGGAGGCAGTACGAGCGACTGGGATGCGATAAATTGTCTTTGTTGAAAATAGGTGGCGCTGAGCGCATTTTTCCACCGCAAACCGGAACCTAGCCTGCGCCCATTGTATTAACATCACCATCAATCGCTTCGAGGGTAGCCAGCAACGCGATTACATCCTTCATCATTAGGCTAAAGTAAAATCAAATTTATAAACTACTTTGGGAATAAAATACTTGGATAAACTGAATAAACTGGTCTATTGTACTTATCCCATCAGCTACCTTTTGACATTGGTGCCGAAACCCGGGATTGCAGGACCTTCACCTAGCGAGACAGCGACATCCAAGGGCAGAACAAAGTGGTAAATTTAATAATCATGGATTCACAAACTAGAGGTGTTTATCGTGGACAAGTGACTAAAATTGCAAAGGCTGCGACTCATTATCTATCTTCAGCGAAGTCGCAGCCAAAATCTGATAATTCGGAAAAATTGGAGGAAATAGAGGAAGAACTAACGGTTCTTATACAGTGCATGAAGGCAGTCAGCGAAAGCTTAGCCAAAGCAAGTCTTGAAGTACGAGTCATTACGGAGATTAAAGAAGATGAATTGCAGAAAGAGATAAAATGAGGATAAGGCTCCCAGCACGATCACCCGGCTCGTGCACAGATTACGGAAGGTAAAGCAAGTGCTAGGCATTTCACCCGACGCAACTCTTAGTCCTAGTCAAACTATAAATAGCGTTACTCGCGAGACTACCACGGTAAAGTTGCCTAAGTTACAATTAAAGAAATTTTCGGGTGACTTAAAAGAGTGGATTCCTTTCTGGGAGCAGTTTCGTACGGCGCGGGCGGTGCACGAAAATAAAGCATTATCGGGTATCGACAAATTTAACTACTTGCAATCGGTTTTAGTTGGAAAGGCAGTCGACACTATTTTGGGATTCACACCTTCCCAAGCGTGTTATGAAAGCGCTTTGGGACTTTTAGCGGAAGAATTTGGCCAACCTGACAGAATAATTGACAAGAGTATGCAGCAGCTAATGTAACTGCAGCCTGTAACCTCAAGAAACGACGCTGCTGGACTTCGCAAACTATATAATCAAGTAATTTGTTGTACTCGTTCTCTCACTGCTTTAGGAGTGCCATCAACGCATTATTGTGTGATATTAAAGGTTGTCCTTTTAGGTGTTTACCCACTGAACTTCAAGTTGATTTTTTCCGAATTGGTGAAGGAGAGATTTCCAGCGAGGAGGATCGCATGGAGAACTCAACATCATCTATCAGCAGCCTAGCCATCTTTAAAGGGGACAAACAAGTGAGGAATCTTCTGAAATTTATACAACGTGAGGTGGAATCGCTATAAAAATCCAATGTTAAAGGCCGATCGAAATCGACTGCTGTTTCTGCAACTCGAAGAATCATTGCGCGAGGCAACGTGACAGTGATTATACAATTGCTCAGCGCAAGGAACTTCTCAAGGGCGCAAATCTTTCTTATCGCTGCACAATCGAGGGATATTGTTCTAAGCAATGTAAAATTAAGCATTTAAGGTGTACTAGATGCGGCGGTAGGAACGCAACATCCATGTGTGAAAATGAACAACGAAATATTGCGGAGAATAAACCCACCCCAACAGTGTCGGCGATTGAGGATAAGGCAGTTTATGCAGCCTAACAAGTGTTTACCTACAAACAGCGCGCGCCTTTGTTATGCCTCGAGAAAACTCTTGCACATTATTTGTTCGTCTTGTCTTGGATGGTGGCAGCCAACCTTATAAGGCAAAAGGTCGCGAGGAAACTTAATTTACCAGTTATTGGTTCACAAATTGTGAAAATATCAACATTTGGGAATAACAGACGAGTGCATAACCAACAGTGCAATCTTGTTCGGTTCATTTTGAAGAGCCAATATAGCGGAGTCTGTGTAACCCTCGTGGCCTGGTCGACAAGATTTGTGAGGACGTACTCGCGGAACCCAGTCCTAATGATCAGTTTTTTTTACAACTGGCAGATTGCAGCACAACCAATGAAGAATTTTAATTGGATCAGATAATTATATGAGTGCCGTTCCAGGCGAATTCAAGCGTGTTTGTAGTAATTTAACAGCTGTAAACACATTATTCGGGTGGCCATTGCAAGGCCCCTCGCCCAATGTCATCCACCAAAGGGCGATGGCGCTGAGTGATGTCGTTTTGCATTTCCATCTTTTGGACGAGTATGAAGAAAGGGAACTCTGGGATTTGGAGTCCATTGGGATCACCAACGACTGTAAGGAAGTTGAGTCTGCCGTGATTGATTATAGTAAATATGTTCGAAAGGATGGAGGGCGCTATGAAGCGAAGCTTCTTTGGAAGTCGGCCGTTACTGATCTCTATAGTAACAAAAGAGGCGCTCAGCTGTGATTCGTAAATTTAATTCGTAGACTATCTCGAAAATTGTCGATGTTATTGGAATACGAAACCGCTATGGCTGAACTTCTTTCTAACGGCTTTGCCGAAAGAGTATCCGAGTTAAATAACAGTGGAGCTCGTTTATATTATCTTCCTCATAGAGCAATATATCGAAGCGATAAGACTATTTCCAAAATGCGTATTGTATTCGATGCATTAGCGCGTCAAGGAAACAACGCTTCACTTAACAGTCTTCTTTCACCCGGCACTAATTTATTACCAGAGGTGCTGAAAATTTTGTTAAACTTTAGATGCGGAGCAATCGGCATAGTTTCAGATATAGAAAAGGCGTTCCTTCAAATTGGGTTAGCCGAGCAGGACACAGATGTTCATCGTTTTCTTTGGTTCAGCGAAAAAATTAAAAGTATAAACGATCTTCCTCCGATAACCGAATTTAGAATGGCTCGCGTAACTTTCGGTATTACTTGTAGTCCTTTCCTGCTAAGCGCAACTATACGCCTGCATTTGAAGGGGGAGTCCTCACGCTATCCGTTTACTTGTGATATCCTCCAAGACTCGGTCTACATGGACGACCTTGTAACCAGCGTTAGAAATGAGGCCGAAGCGAAACGAATATATTCAGAATCAATAGATATGAGTCGATCGTCAATGAAACTTCGAAAATGGAATTCTAACAGTCTCGTTATAAAGACTCTGTGTAGTAATAGCGATCCTATACCTGATATGCGGTGCTAAATCATATTACGAAAAGAGAATTATTGAGCATGATTTCTAAAATTTATGATCCGCTTGGTATTCTTGCTCCCTTTTCGGTGACACTCAAATTTTTCTTCCAAAACACTTGGAAAAGGAATTTAAAATGGGACGATAAAGCTGCCTAGAACAAATATAGTCAGCTTGCATAGCTGAACTTTCATGGTTAAAGGACATAGCCCTACCAAGATTCGTTGGATTATTCTCCGAGCTTCTTACCCAGGAACTACACGTATTTGCCGATGCTAGTACAAAGGCGTACGGTGCGGTAGCCTACATTAAGAATGTCAGTAAGGATGGAAAAGGTTCCCTACGATATTTATGTTCAAAGAACAGAATGGCGCCTCTGAAGGAGAACGGGTCATCAGAGTTAACATTGCCAAAATTGGAATTAACAGCAGCCGATATTGCAGTAAGATTGAATAAATATCTAAAGAAAAACTTAAAATTAAAATTAGAATCTGTCATCTTTTGGTCGGACTCGCATATAGCACTCGCTTGGATAAGAGAAGTTCACCAGAAATGGAAGCCAAGCCATATGTTTCGAATCGCGTTAAAGAGATAATCGAGAATTCAGATGTTAATAATTGGAGGCGTTGCTCCGGAAAGCACAATCCGGCAGATATATTGACTCGGGGATTATCCTGCAAGAAGCTAGCAGAAACCAAATTTTGTTTGGAGGGCCCTGACTGGTTAAAAGAAAAGCATAATATTGATTAATTTAGTTCTTATGAGGAAGAGGCATCGCGCCCTTCACATTTAATGATGGCCTGCTTAATTAAAGCTGAGGAAGCTAAAAATAAAAAGAGCGTACCCATTCTGCAGATGAAAAATATAGCAATTACCGCAAGCTGCTTAGAATTACGGCGTATGTCTTAAGATTCCTAGCAGGAATAAAGAAGCAGCGGAGTCTTAGCAGCGAAGTCTTATCGGTTCAAGAATTAAAGGAAGCGGAAAATTATTGGATTAGGTTTGAACAGCGCCGAGAGTATTCACACGAAATGCGAGCTCTGAAGAGCAAAAATGTTGTCGAGAGGTCATCGTCAATAATCAAACTAAATTCGACAATTGATAATTGAGGGATTCTAAGAGTGGGATCAAGGCTTTTAGCTTTATACACCGAAGATTCATTTGAAGGGATGTATAGTTCTTTTCCTATTATTATTCCTAAACACAGCTATCTGGTGAAACTCTTAGTATTGGGCATACATAAACGAAAGGCTCACGCTGGAGTGAATTTGCTGCTCGCTGAATTGAAAAGAAACTTTTGGGTTCCCCAAACAAGAAAATTAATTAAATCGTTCATTAATTCATGTGTCCCCTGCCGACGAATGAGAGCGAAGCCTATTAATAAACCATTTGCTCCGCTTCCACCGCATCGAATCATGGAATCTAGACCCTTCGAGACGACAGGAGTCGACTTTGCCGGTCCCTTGTATGCAAAAGGAACCGAAGACTTAGTTACGAAATAATACATTATGCTGTTCACTTGCTCGGCGGTGCGCGCAGTTCACTTGGAGTTAACACCGAGAATGTCAGCAGAGTCTTGTCTGCTGGGACTTAGAAGATTCATTGCTAGACGAGGTACTCCGAAGGTCATCATATCAGACACTGCAAAGTCGTTTAAGAGAGCGTCAAAGGGCATCGCAGCATTAGGGAGTATTCTGACGTCTGACAAGCTACAAGGATTTCTATTTAACAATAACATTGAGTGGCGGTTTATAGTAGAGAGAGCTCCGCGGTGGGGCGGATTTTGAGAGAGGTTGGTCCGCTCGGTTAAATATGTGCTGAAAATAACTATTAGCCGTAGCACTTTAATGGAGGAAGAGCTCAGCACTATGCTAGTCGAAGCAGAGGACATAGTTAATTCGCGCCCGCTGACATATCTAAGCGACGATCCTTTGGATTTGTCACCTCTGTTATATATATTAATAACAAAATGCGTATATATATATATATAATATATATATATACGTAAAATATGAAAACAAACACTCCGCGCTTAGGATTATTTGCGGGGCACTCCCGAATTTATTTAAAATAACTTTTCACAACTTCTTTAAAAGACGGGAGGACGGGCGACAACTCGAGGTCTTTTTCTTGTAACGGACCTTTTGCAACTCTACTTCGCGCGGAAGGACTAGCGAACCGTTCGAGGGACTTCCTCTCTTCGCGATCTTTTCTCAGTGATGGTCTATTAGCAACCTTTTTCTTCGCCGCCGAGAACTTAAGGTTCCCGGTCGGAACTTTTGGCAGACGCGCTGAGTGTGCGTTTTCCGCCTTGCGCCCACACGCGCACTCTATCGGCTCAGCGGTTGACCCCGCTGGCATTGCACATTTTTGCACGGGCCAGCCGAAACTGGAGCGGCCGCCCGTGTTGTATTTCCGGCCATTCAACTGCCGGCTAAGGGGTTTTGGTGGCCCAGCGGTATCGATTTTACAATTATCGATTCTAATCGATACCGCTACGCAACATTCCTTCCCCCCGCAAAAAAGAAAGTCATTCTTGGAAGAGGAATGGCTTTCCGCAAATTAATCGGTCTGTCGCTCGTCCTTTTACAATCAAATTTTGAACACAATATTTCTTTATAATATTGGTGCATTTTATTTTGATAATATGAATTATTTCCTTATATACTTCTCTTTGTACTATACCAATTCATGCGCTTATTTAATTTTAATAAATTTTTTTTTTATTTTTCCTAATTTATAACATTTTTATCAGTGCGCTTAAACAAATTTTTTTTTTTACATTTCAATCAGTGCGCTTATTAAATTTTATTTAATTCATAACATTTCAATCGGTGCGCTTGATTTATACAATTTTTTCTTAATTTAAACTATTTAAGTCCATACTACGTTGTATTTATTTACTCTAAAAATTCTGCGCATCTATTGCAAGTATTTTCACAACCTAACAAATTTGGTTAGTGAATGAAATTCTGTAATCCGTTGTGGCCAAGTTCCTGGAGCCGGTATCAACATTCGCATTCCTACCGCTAACAACTTGTCCGGTCAGTTTGGAAGTTTGGAAGGGCATTTCCTAAAATGTCGATTTTGAGCTTTAATATTAGCCAAAATTAGGATAATAAAAAAAATTTTCCTGCCTTTTCTACTCTACGTAGGGTTTAAGGCGGTTATTGTGAACCAATTTGTTGTGTCTACCCATGCGTATCGTGGTATTCACGGATGACGGGGTAGCGATTACCAGGTAAGGTCCTACCCAGATCTCTGCGAGTTTGTGTTTTCTGTTCTCGCTTTTAAGGAGGACCTTATCCCCTACATGGAAAGATAGGGGTCTAGCATCTTTGTCGTAATATTCTTTAGACCTTTTCTTACTGGCCAAAATATTTTTCCTGGCTATGGCGTAAGATTTTTGTAGCTTATAACGGAGCATATGATAATAGCTCTCGTGATTGTATACGGCTTCAGGTTCCCTTTTTAAATTAGATGGGACGTCTGCCGTGAACCCGAACAAGCAGTCCATAGGAGTTAACTTCGTCCCTTCGTGTGTACTATTATTGTACACGAAAGCTGCTGTGCGCAGATATTGATCCCAACTTTGGGGATTTTCATCTACTACTGTGCGCAAGTACTCAATCAGAGGTCTATGGGCACGTTCTAGCGCTCCATTAGACTGGGGGTGGTATGCTGACGTTTGCATCTTCTTCACCCTTAGCAGTTTGCATAACTGCTTGAATAAATCGCTCAAGAAATTGGTACCTTGATCGGTAATTATTCTTTTGGGAATGCATCTCGTCGAAGAAAATTCGCGCTACCGCTATAGCTTCCGCATTGGGTATTGCGTACCAGTCCACAAATTATGTCTCGAGGTAAACCTTGTCAAAAGGTTGCTCGGCTATGTCTGTAATGACCATGGGCATTTTATACTGTGCTGAAGATTTTAATCTCTGGCATTTTGAGCACTTTTTGATATAATTTTTTATATCTCTCAACATGTGCTTCCAGCGAAATTTTCGCTTAATTCTAGGTCTTAATTACTCCCTGATGGCCTCCGAATGCAGAGTCATGGTAATCTTGTAGAATGATTTTAATTTCTTCGGGGCTCGTGATATATTCAGGGGTATTTTGCGCATCTGGCGATGAAGGTTTGTCAACGGCTACTTCTATAGGCTTAGAGAGTTTTTCCTCCGGATCAAGTGCAATTTCTTCAGGCTGTGCTTCCGCCTGTTTCGTTTCTTTGTCATCTGGAATGACCTCGTTATATTTTTCTTGGGCTTTTCTTTTCTGGGCCCTTGTAACTGCGTGTACTCTCGGAGCGGGTTTATTTTCCTCCGCAGCCGAGTTCATAGATCGATGTACTTGGGCCACCACCGTTAAGGTTGGGCTGTTTCGATCTTCACTATTTTCCCGTGGAATGCGGCTTAGAGCATCAGCATTTGTATTATACTTTCCGGGTTTGTATTCGATGGTGTAATCGAATTCGGAAAGCTTATGGTGAAATCTCGCCAAACGGGATGTAGGGTCTTTTACGTTAAAGACTCCTTTTAGAGGCTTGTGGTCGGTGTGGACCGTGAACTTTCTACCTTGAAGGTAGCATCGGAAATTCCTAGTCGCCCAAACAATGGCCAACAACTCCTTCTCTATTGTAGAGTAGTTGCGTTCCGCCTTGTTTAAGGAACGACTAGCATATGCTATGGGCTGATCTTTTCCTACTTCTCCTTGAGAGAGGACAGCCCCTATTGCCTCGTTACTTGCGTCTGTCGTCAAGTTAAAAGATTTATTGAAATCAGGATATATTAATAGAGGGGGAGAAATTAAAGACTTTTTAATGTTTAAAAATGCTTCTTGGCATTTATCAGTCCAATTAAATTTGACATCCTTTCGGAGCAAATTTGTAATGGGTCTTACTATTTTTGAAAAATCAGGAATAAATTTCCTATAGTAATTGGCAAGTCCTAGGAATGATTGAACTTGTCTAACAGTTCGTGCAACTGGAAAATTTTGGACGCAAGCTGTTTTGCTTGGATCGGGCAATGCTCCTTTACTGGAACATTTGTGTCCCAAATATACTACCTCTTTCCGGAGAAATTGGCATTTCTCCGGTTGCAGTTTTAGGTTGTTTTCTCGCAACCTATTAAAAACTTTACGCAGCTTAGAGTCATGGTCCTCTAAGTTTTTTCCGTATATTACGATGTCATCCAGATACACGAAACATTCAAGGCCCTGTGAGCACGTAGTTCATGAGGTGCTGAAATGTAGCGGGGGCTCCTTTGAGCCCAAATGGCATTCGTTTAAATTCGTAATGCCCTTAACTCGTGCTAAAGGCTGTCTTTGGACGATCCTTGCGATCGACGAGCACTTGATGGTACCCACTGACCAAGTCGAGAGTAGTGAAATACCTCGAGTGGCCTAATTGGCCGAGAATGTCCTCCATCCGTGGGAGAGGAAAAGCGTCGCCTATGGTTTTTTCGTTTAGCTTACGAAAATCTACGACTACTCTCCATTTCTTTTCGCCATTTGGCCCCGGCTTTTTGGGGACTACTAATGGTGGCGAATTCCAAGGGCTTTTGCTTGGCTGCACTATTTCGTTGTCGAGCATGTCTTTTATTTGCTCGTTGATTACGTGACGCTGGGTCTCTGGTAATCTGTACATTTTCTCGTTACTTGTTGCTTGATCTTGCACCACCGGAATAGGGTGGGTGATAGCATTCGTATGCGTCAGATAGTCACCCTTTAGGTGGAATATGTCGTTGTATTCCTGACATAATTCCAAAATTTATTCCCTTTCTTGACTGCTTAAAATGGGGCTCAGATTGAGTTCTTGCTCTAACCTGGCTACACGCTCCTTTACTGGGTCAGTTGTATGTCGATCCGCCTGCGGGGTTCGTACATAAACTAGATTGGCTGTTTGGTCGCCTGCACCGTTTGTTTTCAACTTTTGGGAGCTTATTGCAGTCTTTGTGTCAACATTATTATTAGTAATGGTACTTATTTGGCTCTCGGGCCCGGTCTTGAGAGCGCGGTGGCTGTTTTGGCTCTTTGGCCTATCTTGGGCTCTTTGGCCGTTTGTATTTATACTAATTTTATTTAGCTCAAGTTTGCTTGAACTTGGCTCTATTAACCCTTCTGACGCAAACTCCTTTTAATTACCCTCCGTGGGGTTTAGTGGTGCTAGACTGTAATTATTTACTGGTTCTAGCAGCAAAGTTAAGTCTTTTAGGGCTATCTGGGAATCGTTAGTGTTGAGAAATCCAACAGGAACTTCTTTTTGCTTAGAGGGTACGATACTATTGGCTAAGAAAACGCCGTCGCCTAATTCTTGCGAAAGGCAGAGCATTTCCTCCGGCAATAGTAAAGGTAATTTTACCACCAATTGAGATCGTGCAGGTACGCATATTGGCTCCCTCAGGGCTACTACTTGCCGCCTGATTTCACCGATCAAAGGTGTTTTCGCAAAAATTGTCCCTACTGTTTCCCAATTGGCAACTTACTTCCACCTCTTGGGAAGTTTCGATAATATGGCAGGTGGACAGCTTAACCCCTTCGGATTCCATCTTTTCTGCCTGTATATCGTTTTTTGTCGCCTTTTGGGGACAGTCACTTTTCGTATCCAATAGAATTGGTAACGAAAACTCCTCTAAATTGATTTCCGTTCGAGGAAATCGAAGTTTTCTGTCGGGGCCCTCTATATTGCACTATTATGCAAGAAAATCGTTCCCCAGTAGTCCTTCGTGGGACAGATTGGCATTATTGTCGATTACTTGGAAAGTGCAGGGTATTTTAGTCTCCCTTTTGCCAGGGAGTTCTTTAATAATATTTCCCTTACAGCTTCCCAAGGTATGTCATGTGCCAAATGGAGTTTGCAGGGTATATGGCTTCTCGGGGTTAATGCCCTCGAGAGACTTTAAAGCTTGCTTTTTTATCAAGCTTATCTCAGCGCCCGTGTCCACCACTAGAGGGGTCTTTGTATTTAGCCCGATATCTAGGGGGCGCTCCACTACGGGAGTACTTGGCTTGGGCTGCTGAGTGTACCCTGTATTTTTGTCATTTTTTATAGTCGAGCCGGGGATTTCGGGCTCGACTGAGCCTCGTTTCCCTGGCTTCCTAATTCCCACCTGTGTTTGTACTCGCAAGTGTTTGTTGTATGCCCTTCTCGACCACAAAAACCACAGCTTTGCCTAACATTGTAGGCGGTACGCGTTTCGGAATTTCGCGGCGCGTTATCATCTCGCAGGGGCCCCCGATGAGGGGGTCTATTTCGATTTCCGTTTTGGCCGTACTTCGAATTGTTGTTCCCGCCTCTGGGAACATTGGTAGGCCTTCTATTGTCGTTCCGGCGACACGAAATAGTATCATGCCCATACGTTCGGCAATGTTCACAAGAGGGTGTATTTTTCCTCTTAAGGCAATCCGCGTAAGTATGCCCGTTTATCTTGCAGAAACTACAAGTAATTATCGCGACGAATTCTCGTGTAGGGAGGTCGGGAAAATTGGCTGCCTGCTGAGCGACTTTATTAGTGCTCCGCGGCGCAGGTACAGGTGGGGCTCCGGAATTTAGTGACGGAATGTACGAATTTGTGGGCAAATTGGAGTACCCTCCAATCTGCCTATTCAAATCCCTATTTGGGATCTGCGTTTGTAAGTAGGGAGAGCTCTGTTGCAATCTCTCCATATCTAGAGCTTTCGTAGTAATTTGCTCTAGAGTACCTTCTGTCAAAGTAAGAAGGTACTGACATAGGTGGGGGTTACTTATCCCACTCTTGAGGGCGCCTATTGCAAAATCCTCCAGCTGTGGTCTCACAGCTGTTGCCGCGGTCGCGCCGTATTTCCGCTCGGCTGCCTCATTACACAAAGCTAAAGCCTGTTTTATTCTTGCCGTGAAGGCATTGAGAGATTCCATGGGATATTGCCTGGTGGTAATCAATTTGTTCACCAGCTCCTGCTATGTCTCTCTGGGAAGATACGCCCTGTTTAGGCGATCTTCAAAATCACTGAGACTGATCGGAGGTTCAGCTATAAACAGCTGATAGGCTGCTCCCCTTAGTCGGGTGAGCAGAATTCGAGGAAAGGTGATTTTTTCCTCCTCCGTGAGGCAGCTCTCAACCTGATGGCAACACCCTAAAAAGGTCTGGAGCTCTTGGCTAACTTGTGGACTGTATTCGCCCGAAAAAAGTGGCACGATCTGCGTCGTGTACTTAATCACTTTGTCGTAGTTGGTCATTTTTAAGCACCTTTCTTTTTTACACCCCGCGGAAGCAAGCGGAGACGAAACTCTCTGCGGAAACTTGGGGCTACCGAACGACTCGTCTGCGGATGACGATTCCGCGAATGCAGCACTTAACCACCCGGACAGGCCGTGAATCACAGATTCAAGTTCACTAACACTTTCACTTTTCGAACTTAAATCTATTGCACCAGACTTATCTATTATGGAGAAAGATTGCGAGCGTTCTTTAAATTTTCTAATTTCTTCACGAAATTCCTCTGAATCTCGTTTAGCTTTAGAAATTCGAGCTTGTCTTTGCTCGCTAACTTCTTCAAATTTCTTATTAATTAAGTCAAAATGCCGATTAGAAAATCCGGCTTCTGACGCTCGCACTCTTTCTAACAAATATTTTAAGTGGTATTCTAGACTTACTGGTAGGGAACGGGGTATCACGGTTCCGCTTCTAAGTCTTAGGCCGGGTTGGTAGCTTCCTTCTTCAGGGGGTGATGAGGTGCTTAGTTGCTCCCTCGATGCTGTAGCCGATGCGGCCTGTTGCTCCCTCGATGTAGCTGCTGAGGCGCTGGGGTGCTCCCTCGATGTTGAAACTGAAGCGCCGGGGTGCTCCCTCGATGTTGAAGATAGGGCGGCGGGTTGCTCCCTCGATGCTGTTGTTGAAGCGAAGGGATGCTCCCTCGATGTTTGAGTTGCTGTCCGGTCCTCCTCAGCTGGGATGTGGGCGATGTTGTCCTCGCCTGACATTCACGTCCTTCTTGGGGTAATTGTTTAAACAATGTAATCCCTCGTTGGTGCCTTGATGCACGACTGGGAATTGTAGGGGGATCGCTTGTTCGCCTGGAACAGCGGCGACTAGAGTTGTTCTCCCTTGAAGGTTGGGTAACTGCTTGCTCGCCTGGAGCAGAGGCAACTATAGTTGGTTACCCTGAAGCGTTGGGGCTTCTCGAAACCCAATTGTTCGCAGAATCAAGGCTTTTCAAGCTCTTATGATTTTCGTTGCTGTGAAAATCTGGCTTCCTTGATCCTACCGGCTGCGCCAATTTTGTTATATATTTTTATAACAAAATACGTATATATATATTTAATATATATACGTAAAATAAATACAAACACTCCGCGCTTAGGTTTATTTGCGGGGCACTCCCGAATTTATTTAAAATAACTTTTCACAACTTCTTTAAAAGACGGGAGGACGGGCGACAACTCGAGGTCTTTTTCTTGTAACGGACCTTTTGCAACTCTACTTCGCGCGGAAGGACTAGCGAACCGTTCGAGGGACTTCCTCTCTTCGCGATCTTTTCTCAGTGATGGTCTATTAGCAACCTTTTTCTTCGCCGCCGAGAACTTAAGGTTCCCGGTCGGAACTTTTGGCAGACGCGCTGAGTGTGCGTTTTCCGCCTTGCGCCCACACGCGCACTCTATCGGCTCAGCGGTTGACCCCGCTGGCATTGCACATTTTTGCACGGGCCAGCCGAAACTGGAGCGGCCGCCCGTGTTGTATTTCCGGCCATTCAACTGCCGGCTAAGGGGTTTTGGTTGCCCAGCGGTATCGATTTTACAATTATCGATTCTAATCGATACCGCTACGCAACACATCTTACGCCCGCACATTTCTTGAAAGGATATTTTTCGTATTTGACGACTGAAAATAAGATATCAGTGGAAAGGGAGATTCGTCAAAAATGGAATTTTCGCCTACGGCACTCAAAGTTTTTTTGGAAACGTTGGAAGACAGAATATGTGAACCAGTTAAGGACGGTTCACCATTTAAGAAAGGGATCAGAGTCTAACATCAGGGTCGGTTATGTTCGCATCCATGATGATCTAAGTTCGCGATTGTTTTGGAAGCTCGCATTAGTGGAAACAACCGTTGTTGGTCGCGATGGAAAAGCACGGTCCTGCGAATTGAAGCTGGCAAGCGGTTCTACAATTTGACGCCCTATTCAGCTTTTATATCTCCTTGAATCTCGCCTCCCCGAGGATGTTGAAAATACAGATGGCGCTGAGCGCATCTCTCCACTGCAAGCCTGAACCTAGTCTGCGCCCATTGTATTAACATCACCATCAATCGCTTCGAGCATAGCCAGCAACGCGATAACGAAACAAAACAAAAATTAAAAATCGGTTAAGAATTGTCCGAGTTTTCGATGCGACCAGTTTGAAAAAAGCTATTTCGAGAAAAACGCGTTTTAAGTTTTTAGTCCATTTCTTTCGCAATGAAATCATGTATCTTTTAAAATTTTCATACCTATATTAAACTATTACATTTTTTTTGACTTATCACGTGGTTATCCCCCTTAAGGAGGCAGGCCAGTTGGGACTTCCAAAAAAAACCGGTTTTTAGATTTTTTTTTGGCCACGCATAAAATAATTAATAATAAATGTTTTTCCACATGAAAGATATGTATTTACAGAAAATATTATAATTTTTTTGTAGCAAAATATTGAAAAATTAGTGGGATACAGCAAATTTGGGAGGGGTCCAAAAAAAACGTGTTTTGCCGTGAGCACTGCTGCTCGTGAATGGATCATCTGAACTCAACAAAAATAAAAGGGATCATTAGTTAATGACATAATGCTCGGGATGAACGAAGGAATTTAGAAAATTTTGAATTTTCACAAAATGGCGGATGTTGAAAGTCAAAATTCTTTATACGACTAAAATTTCACTCGTATTTTCGACTATAAAAAAAATAATCGTCCAAAAAATTTCCTTCGTTCATCCGGAGAGCAATTATGTGTAGAATAAGTGAAAACAATTTCAAACCAATCGGTAAAGCCGTTCTCAAGTTACAGTGATCACCGACTTCGAAAACATAGTTTCGAGAAAAACGCATTTCTAGTTTGGAATAGATACGATTTGAATGCATATAAAAAAAATTATTTTGGAACTTACACTGAATCGTCTATTCCATAAATATCGGTCCGATTTGTCTGAAATTTTCAGAGAATTCTACTTGCACCCAAAAAATGAATAAGCTCGGATTCAGCGTCTAGGCGTGACGGGCTACCCAGTTTCAACCGATGTACCAAACTTTAGGCCGCCATATTGAACCCGCCATCTTGAATTTCCAAATTTCGAAAATAGATTCGCAATAAGGACAACTAAATACCCCCAAATACCAATTTCCATGCCAATCTGTTGATATTTTCAATTTTGGACCGCCATCTGGGGTCCGCCATTTTGAAAATCATGAATAAAAATAAGTCAATTTGTTGGGCCGGAACATGTAGTACCAAAAACAATATATAGAAATAAGACGTCCCAACAGAGCAAACGTTCAGCGAGAGAAGCTTTTAGATTAGGGATCCGACTTCAGCGTAGAGCTTTCGCAGTTGACCACATTTTTGTATGCTACTGTAACGCTTCATGCGAGTGCGCAGGGCAGACGCGACAAAAGAGCTCAGAATTATATTCTGTTGCACTGGCGCTTATCATGGCCTACTGCCTGACTTGAAGGTGTTCTGTTGTGCACATAAGGCATGTGGATTATTTGTGTGTCTCCTCATTCACTTGTGAATTTCGTTAGAGTCAAGTAGGCGATTGATTAAGCGAGTTTTATCGATATTTTTTTCAGATTTGTATTTGATTTTAATTTCATTTCAATATGGAATTAGAAAAAATAAAATCAGCTGTTGTCACGGCTAAGAGTAAGAGATACGAGAAATGTTGCATTTCTGTATGTAATGCTAATAAAGCCAATGATAAATGCAGACTTTTCCGTTTGCCTAAATTAGAAGCTATGCGCAGTAAATGGCTAGCCAATTGTGGGCTTAGTATAACTTCCACTAAAATGTTTTTAATTTGTGAAAAGCATTTTGAAAGTAAATATTTGGGAAGGAAAAAGTTAAAAGTGGGCGCTATACCCACATTGTTTTTAGGGTGTGATCAAGTATCACAAACAGAATTTGCAATTACTGAAAATAAGAAAAAATATAAGAAGTGTTGTATTATATCTTGTGGCAATAGTAGCGAATATTTTCGTATGTTTAAATTTCCTCAGAAAGGCCCTAAGTTAAATGCGTGACTTACTGCTTGTAATTATAATGAAAGTGATAAAGTTTCAAGCAAACTTATTTGCTCTCAACACTTCGAAGAACGATTTTTTGAGAAGAAAAAATTAAGTTCAAATGCAATTCCTAATTTAAATCTCACAATGGAGAGTAATCCATACAATTTCATTGATGGAAATATCATTTTCAGTCCTTGCCTCCTATGACTACGGAGGCAAGGACTGAAAATGATGTGCCCTTTGGTAAAAAT
This sequence comes from Tolmerus cingulatus, assembly GCA_959613345.1. Classification (NCBI taxonomy): domain Eukaryota; kingdom Metazoa; phylum Arthropoda; class Insecta; order Diptera; family Asilidae; genus Tolmerus; species Tolmerus cingulatus. The sequence goes on along the minus strand of OY390708.1, from coordinate 31,434,593 downwards.
TCAGATAATGAAACAGTATGTAAAAGATGTTTAAAGAATATCAAAAATGCTTCCTATTATAGATCAAAATTGCATAAATCGAATGAGAAAGTGTTTGAATTGGAGAAAAAAGTCAAACTTTTGTCCAAACAACTCAAAACAAGACAACGTAAACTTAATCCAAAAAGTATAACAGATCACGTTAACACCCTTCCTAATGTAAGTGAAAATTCAAAGGAATTTTGTAAAATGCTTTTGACAGAACGGCAAAAATCAACGGAGTGGAATGAAAAACAAAAAACCTTAGCCCAGACCTTAAACTACAAGTCAAATTCTACCTATTTATTTATGCGAGACAATTTAAATTTTCAATTACCATCTAAATCATCAATACATCGGTAGACACCATTAAAAAAATTACATCCTGGTTATAACAGTAATCTTTTAGAAAATATCAAATCTATGGCAAATAAAATGGATGACTTTGATAAAGAGACCGTTATTATCTTTGACGAAGTAGCCATTCGAAAAGATTTGGTATATGACCCTTATGGAGACCAGGTAGAAGGACTCGTAGATTATGGCGATGGTAAAAGAGAAAAAATTATTGGAAAGTATGTATGTGTTTTCATGCTTCGTGGACTTTTATCAAATTGGAAATACGTGCTCAGCTATTTCGTTTCCAGTGAAAGTGGTATGGAAGGAGAAGACTTAAAGGAATTTTTATTACAAAACTTAAAAATAGCATTTAGTGTTGGTTTAAACGTTCATGCTGTAATTTGCGACCAAGGACCAAATAACAGGAAAGCCTTTACACTTTTAGGTATTTCTAAGAGCAATCCGTATTTTACATTCGAAACGAAAAAAATATATGGTATATATGATGTACCACATTTAGTGAAATCTTTACGAAATACTCTAATGAAATCGGATATTACTTCAATTTATGGAGACGCTAGCTGGAAAATATTGCAAATATTATTTCAGCAGGACTCATCCCAAATTGTAAAAATGTGCCCAAAGCTGACTGCAAAGCATATTGAACCAGGAAGTTTTGACAAAATGAGAGTTAAATACGCCATGCAAATTTTTAGTAAAAGTGTTGCGGCTGGTATTAAAACCTGTATAAATTTGAATAAGATTCCAGAAGAATTTTTATCGAAAGCTCAGGCCACAATCGACTTTATCTTACATTTAGACAAAATAATTGACTGTTTAAATAGTCGATATATATATGATAAAAATATGTATAAATCTCCATTGCGGAAAGAAAATGTTGTACACAAATTTCTAGAAGAAAGCAACGACTTTTTAAATAGTCTTAAGTTAGTTAACCGAGGTAAAAATTATTGCATTGATGGTTTAATGCATTCCGTAAATGCAGTTCTTCTTCTAAGCAATAATCTTTTTACTTCAGAAAAAAAAATTTCGTATTTATTGACATCAAGATTTAATCAAGATCCAATTGAGAATTTGTTTGCACAAGTACGATCTAAAGGAGGAAATAATAACAATCCTTCGATATCCGAATTTAATAGTATTATAGCAAGGGTCATGTCGATGAAAATCATCACGTCGTCTTTTGTCAAAAATTGTGAAGACGACGATGACCTGCTTTTAGACTGGAATCAGGAAGATTCAAACATTCCCACTGGAAAAACATTTTCTATGAGTGTTATTAATACTAATTTTGCTGAAATGATTACCGAGGTGGATAATGAACTTTTCAAAGAAAATTCGGTACTACTTCAGGAAGAAAACTCGGATGAATTCTTGGTCGAATTATCTGCTCGAAGGTATTTTGTTGGGTATGTTATCCATAAAATTGTAATCAATAAATTACATTGCTCATTGTGCATAAGTCAAATGGTAAAATCTGACGACACATTAACATCGCAATCTGAATCTCTAATTTTAAATAAAGATTATTCTGGTTCAATGCTCTCAAATTCAGTTAATTTAAAGCCGCCTGCAGATGCATTTTTCGAAATCTGTTCTTTACATTTTAAAATATATAAAATTTTCTTTGAACAGTTTTTACATGTAAAAGATATAAAGAAGAATATATATGAAGCCTGCATTCAAGAAACAAACAAAATATTTCCCTTTTGGTTTACAAATGGGCCATGTACAGAGCACAGAAAATCTGTTTTAGATTTTATGATTTTAGTTCTACTCCGAAAAAATTGTTCTTGGATGTTAAAACATAGCTCAAATATTATTAAACATGGCCTCCTTAGTAATTTAAAACAGTAAAAACTTAATACAATTAAAAAACTTTAATGAAACCAAACCTACTTCCGGTCCGGGAATGAATAGTATTCATTCCCGAACCGGAGGTATACTGGTAGAAAAATTTATTTGATCCAATAATATAAGTTGTGTTCGTTCTATGTTCTGAACCTAAAAAATTGAAATTCTTGAATCAAGAAAACAGCATTTTTTTACGTCAACAAAAAAATATTCTTCGACATTGCAAATTTTATAATTTTATTTTTTATATAATATAATATGATAGTTGAAATTAATAATTAAGTAAAAACCAAAATATTCTTGACTCGAAGCAAATTGCTTTGATTCTAAACTTTGTTCTACCAGTGTAGGTTTGGTTTTTCTTCCGGAAACTTATTCAAATTTATACCAGCTGCCACACTTTTACTAAAAATTTATTTATTTATTTAATTAGGAAGGGTGTTAACGTGATCTGGTATACTTTTTGGATTAAGTTTACGTTGTCTCGCTGAGGAGAGACACAAATAATCCACATGCCTTATGTGCACAACAGAACACCTTCAAGTCAGGCAGTAGGCCATGATAAGCGCCATTGCAACAGAATATAATTCTGAGCTCTTCTGTCGCGTCTGCCCTGCGCACTCACATGAAGCGTTACAGTAGCATACAAAAATGTGGTCAACTGCGAAAGCTCTACGCTGAAGTCGGATCCCTAATCTGAAAGCTTCTCTCGCTGAACGTTTGCTCTGTTGGGACGTCTTATTTCTATACATTGTTTTTGATAGTACCTTTAGCCAAAAAATGAAAATGACTGGATCCACCGTTTAGTCGTGACGGATTACCTAGTGTGCAAACATTTTAGTCGCCATATTGATTCCGCCATTTTGATTTTCCAAATTTCGAACGTAGATTCGTAATAAAGACATCCAACAGCACCCGAGTACCAAGTTTCATGGAAATCGCGTGATATTTTCAATTTCTGGCCGCCATCTTGGGTCCGCCATTTTGAAACTCGCGAATAAAAAATAGCCTATATGTTGGGCCGGAATATGTAGTACCCTCACCCAAGAAATGAAAATGATCGGACTCGGCGTTTAGGCGTGATTGAGCAACAAACAAAGAAACAAACAAACCAACTTTCGATTTTATATATATACATGATAAGATGTGAGCATGCTTCTAACTTTTTAGCCCAGCAACTTTGGCCACTTTTAGGCAATAATTAAATACTAAATAAATAAATAAATAGGATAAATTAAATAAAGAGTTATATTATATGCAAGGTTTTTTGATTGGAATATTTCCTCCTAATACAATTTTAGTTAAATCACATTTTTTTAGACCCTATTTATTGCAGCCGTATTCATAAATATTTTATATCTTGATGGTCTTCACTGGTCAATACAAAATCGCCGGAGGGGGAGTGAAATTTTTGCGGGACTTGAAACTATGGCGAGATATGGAACCACTAATACTGACGCATCAGGCAGCGAACGCGGCATTCCGGCGTTTCATTTTCAGTTCGCAGCACAGCACAGTTACCCCCCACTCCAACACGCTCTTCTATGCAAGCTTCTTCTTATTTATGAATAATTTAAAGAAATTTCCTTCTACGTCATCTTTTTATATATGGCACATAATTAAAGAATGTTTAAATCTGATCCCACCCTAGTGCTTGGCAGGTTTGTTGTCATATTTTCGTTTCAGAAAGTTCGCAATCGATTCGGTCGGGAATATCAGACAAATGTTGTATTATCACTGGCATCCACACTGGCTTCACTCGCCCAATTTCGACTTCGTAAGGCAATCAACTATTTTGCGCACTCGTATTGTAATATTAACATGCTTCATTTCTAATAGACCAATAAACATGTAGAGAATTTTACGCTAATATTACTAGACCCAGGCGATGTTAAAATGTTTCGGAATTGCAACCATGAGCTTTCTCTCAGGCGGCTTTATGGCTTTACTAAAACCTGTCACTCTAAATTTCTTGTCAAATGCATAGAGTGCTTTACGAAAAAAAGCGTAAGTTGTTATATCTACTTACCTTGTGCTACAGTTTCTTCACAGTGTTAAAACACCTGAAATAAACCAAGAAAATTGTCTAATTAGTGCATAAAGTGCAAATTGATAAATTATCAAAGGAAATATATGCGCGATCAAAGAATCTTGCAAAACGTAAAGTATTTCAAAGAGCTGAATTACATGTTTATTAGCCTTTTCCTCATTGCAAATAATTCTCAGTTTATTTTTTGTTTATGCCTTCATCCCAAAAGACTTCTGTTAGTCGTGCCGAGTAGAGTAGCTCACTTTATGGAGATGGACAATTAAAAATATAACGGGCACAAAACCTTACGCGGGGTGTATTCTCTGGAATAAAGAGCAAACATAGTGATCCTGATAAAAAGGATTAAATCGTCATTGAGAGGGAGAGCTGTGTGATGCCAATTTAAAATTTCACGAAAATTGACAAGAGTCGCTAACAAGATTTTAAAATCTTAAAAAAAAATCTGTCTTATTGGTCTTCTTTCTGAAGATATTTAAATACTTTTGTTCAGACAAACTTCTTATATAATGCGTTATTTTGATACGTTAACTTAAATGGAAACCTGGTATATGTAGGTACATATGTATGTATGTCTGTATGGCCTTAGTTATATAGAGTTTTGAATGCTTATTTAATTTGATTATGTTAATATTTTTATATTAACAAAATTATATAACAATAATAATATAACTTCGATCACTTCTGCTCCAAGCTATCTATTTGATATATTGAAAATCTTTAAAAAAGTAAGTAAGTAATTGAAGAGCATTGCGGGAAAAATAGCAAATCTATTTTGGATTAAAAGAAATTTTGCTCAACATTGATTTTAAAAATAAAAAAAGTATAAAAAGAAACTGCGCTCTTCATGGAATGACCCGAATTTAAGAGGTTGGAATTGACGCAAATAATGACTTAATAAACGATAGTGTGTTTACGTAACGTCATAATATCTTTAACAACACAGCAAAACTAGCAAATTATCGCTATATATTATTTCTAAAGAATAGTTTTTGTGCATACGCCAATCTCCCTTAATACTTCCTCAAAAAGAATGATTGAGCCATCATTTTGAAGATTACTTAAAAAATTGTACAATTCACATCGTAATATTAATGAGATACTCGTATATCGTCAAAGAGCAACGAAAAACATCATAATATGAACAAAATTTTTTGTAAACTATCAACAAAATTTATGTTAATTTGTACGATTTTGTTTTGTATTATTAATGAAATTATCATAATCATTCAAATTACGAAATTTTTGTCATTAATATGAAACAAGTTGTTATTACAAGCGTTTTATAAACCAGTTCGTTCTTTTAAAGAAAATTTTTCATTGGCTCGTAATTAACGACAATTTTGGTTTAGTTTATCCCTATTTTTTGTAAAAAATACGAAATATTTTTCTGAGTGTATACATAGATGGCGCTAAGTTAAAGTGCTCTTCTCTTTTAGCCACATTGGATACATGCTTCAAAGTTTTCCAAGTACTACACTTAGAATATCCTTTTTATTTCTATGGTGTTTGGTTATTCATACAAAAGTATTTTTATGAAGTTGATACAATTTTCGACAAGCTCTCTCCCAAAGTATCTGGTTTAATAAGTCATTTACAACATTTATAAAGCATTAAAATAATATATTGCTACATTTGCTTGAATAATTTGTTTACAGTAAACGCTTTAATAGATCATATTAAATACATACACAAAATCGGGACAATTGGCATTTACAAATGTGTGAATAACAAATGCCTGCAGGTATTTTCAAATCGAAAAGCTTTTAAAATGCATTTAATTCGTTTACATTCCGAAAGTAATAATGTAGCAATTCCAGCAGATTTAGTTGATTTAAATAGTTCTCAAATACAGCACCACCTTCTCCCAACAATTCAATAACTTTTCTCAATTCTAACAATAGAAATATAGTATACACAAAAGAAGAAGTTATTAACGATAATCACAGTATTAACGCGTGCTCATCTTTAATCTTGCTCCGTGAAAATGAAAAGTTTACTTCTGATCTTTATTGTAAAAGCAATTTTACAAGGAAAGACGTAATAGAAATTCAAAATAAAATTACTAATTTGACTGCTTCAATAAGCGATGCATTTGAAGGAGCATCCACTCAAATATCTATTGGACAAAACTCACAGTGTAAAGAGTTTCCTAAGTTTTCTGCGGATCCATTTATCAATATAAATACTGAATATAAATTCATGAATCACATGTGCATGAAAGGCCTTTTTCAGTATCCTGTTACTCATTTAATTAATAATGAAATTGGTGAAATAGTCCAAAATGGTCAACCGACGCTAGACCGAATGCCTTGCAAAGCTTATTTAATGTCTCTTACATTTCAATTTAAAAGGTTTTTTGAGATTCCTACAGTTTTAAAAATATGGTTGGATAACTTTAAAAAGTTGAGAAACGAAAACAATTATTACCATTTCATAAATGGTTATTCCATATTTTTTGTATTTTGATGACTTTGAAATTAATAATTCTTTGGGAAGTCATTCTTCGCAAGACTCACTTTGTGTTATTTACTATACATTTCCAATACTACCTCAACATTTACTCTCATTACTAAAATATATATTTGTGGCTGGATTTATAAAATCTAAGTATGGTATATTAAACATGATGGTAACAGTTCATGCTTTCAGCGGATATAAAACACTTGGAAGAGAACGGTATTGAAATTTGTACTAAAGAGGGAATTTTTCACATTTAGTTTGTGTTAGGTCTTTTGCTTGGAGATAATTTGGGAGTAAAAAGCGTATTGGGATTTTCCAAATCATTCAACCGTAACAAATTTTGTAGGATTTGCTGCGGCAATAAAATTGAGATGCAACAGGATACAAAAGAATATATTTCACACATTAGAAACATTGAACAATATTCTCAAGATGTAGATATTAGACAAACTGGTATAGCTGAGAATAGGATTTTCAATGAAATAAAAACGTTTCACGTCACAAAAAACATAAGCGTAGACATTATGCATGATCTATTCGAGGGTGTATGTCAATACGAAATATCGAAAGTTATTTTAATATTAATAGAAAAGCGGGTATTTACTTTAGAAACTCTTAACTACCGAAAGAAATTATTTTGCTATGGTGAATTGGAAATTGGTAATATTTCTCGTGATATTCAAATGGATAGATTAAAGTCTAATAAGTTAAAAAATGTCAGTCACAGAAATGTGGAACTTTACACACCTCCTACCTTTAATAATTGGAGATTTAATACCGCCTGAAAGTCTAGAATGGAAATTGATTTGTTATTTAATTCAAATTATTGATTTATCATTATTGCCAAGTTTTTCAAGCGATAATTTACATATTTTAACGGATTGTATTAAACAACATCATAGGCTTTACATACAACTTTTTGGCAAGCTAAAAGCGAAACATCACTTTATGGTCCATTATGCAACAACTATTTTGTATAGTGGTCCATTAAAATGTATTTGGTACCTTCGTTTGGAGTCCAAGCACAAAGTTATAAAGAAGTATGCCTCTGTTATAAACCCTCGCAGGAATATAGCTTATTCTGCATCAATGAAATGCTCTTATGCTTTCACAAACTTTTTGCTAAACTGGCGACCTTCAGAATTTCCAAATCGTTTAGAGTGGGAAGGCGAAAGAACTGTAAATTTGTTACAAACAAATCCCTTATATTCAGTACTAGAAAAAATTCGGAAATAAACTATTCTGCTGCCACAATTGCTGATAAGGTAAACTATAACGTGATGTGTTATAAAAGAAATTACTATTTAACATATAAAAGTGAAAATTTACAATTATTAAAAATTATTGATTTAGTTATATCAAGCAAAAGAAATGTGTTTGTAATTGCAGAAGAAATAAGTATTAATAACTTTAATTTTCACTATCAATTTTTTGAAATTGGCAATGCGACTCGCAGCATCTCTATGAGAGAAATTTCATATTTTCAAAGTCCACCATTACATATTGACAATGTTAATTCAAAATGTTTTCTTCCAAATAAATCCCTGTAAGATTTTTGTATACATATATTCATATATCCCGTCAATAAATGAAATAAGTTCAGTTTAATATGCTTTTTATTCTTTTTTATGATTGAAATACAATTTGGTTTTTTAATGTTTTACAATTTTTTTATGAAATATGTTTTTAGGTTTACTGACTTTTTTTAGATAATGTTTTACTATTTTGTTATTTAAAATATCTAACTATGTATAAGTACATTTCAACAATCGCTGCAATGGTTTTCCTTAAATATATACAAAGGAACGCGTTTATTTATATCAAACGAATGTTAATGTTTATAATGCAAAAATAAATATTTGGTTAGTGTAAACAAGCCCCATGGATTTCAATAATAAGTGTATTAACTTAGCATCGCCTAAATCTATGGAGCCTGTTGACAATAATAACCGAATATTTATTTCTTCATAATCAGCATTAACATTTGTATGCTATAAACAAACGAGTTTTTCACTTGATTTAATCAAAAAAAATATCTTTTTGGCAAAACTTTATATTCAAATTAAATATTAATTTTTTTAATCCAAAAATGTAAAAGTATTCAGAAAAATTTTCGGTTTTTTTAAATTCAAAATACACATTTTAATTTATAAATAATATTTTCCTTTTAACAAAAATTTATATTCAAACTAAATATTAAATTTTGTTAAATCAAAAATCCAAAAATTATGAGTTGAACTTACTGTTTCTTAATTTCACAACAAAAATTTCTATTCAAAAATAATTTTTTTTTTGTTAAATCAAACATCCAAATTTTCAAATAAAACATATTATTGTTTGGCGCCATTTTAAACATGAAAATGTTTGATTTGACCCATGATTTTATTGTTTTGAACCGTACATTTCTCTGAGTGTAATTACCAAAATTTAAGTGATTTTATAGCTATTTCCTCCAGTGTATATTTAATAATTGAATTGCTCAATATTATTAGTACTATAGGGCATACAGGTCTGTTTAATAAGTTGAAAGTTTTACCCATGAGTAAAAAGTGGTACACATTTTTACCCCATACTGTTTGTTAACTCCAAGGAGAGTAAAAATGAGCACTTCCCCTTTTACTAGATTTTACCAAATTTTACCCATGCCGTAGAGTTCGGATAAATTTGGTGAAATCACCGACTATTTGTTAATCTCAGCTGCTTCGTGTCATTGGGTTATGTCTTGTGTGTTTTGCAATTAAGTTGTGATAAAAGTGAAGTTAATGAATATGATTTTAAATACTAATTAGATAAAATTTAAAATATATGTGGTTCAGTTGTGTCGCGTCATTGCGTTGTGCCAAAAACAATATATAGAAATTTTTACTAAAGGGTACATCATTTTCAGTCCTTGCCTCCGTAGTCATAGGAGGCAAGGACTGAAAATGATATTTCCATCAATGAAATTGTATGGATTACTCTCCATTGTGAGATTTAAATTAGGAATTGCATTTGAACTTAATTTTTTCTTCTCAAAAAATCGTTCTTCGAAGTGTTGAGAGCAAATAAGTTTGCTTGAAACTTTATCACTTTCATTATAATTACAAGCAGTAAGCCACGCATTTAACTTAGGGCCTTTCTGAGGAAATTTAAACATACGAAAATATTCGCTACTATTGCCACAAGATATAATACAACACTTTTTATATTTTTTCTTATTTTCAGTAATTGCAAATTCTGTTTGTGATACTTGATCACACCCTAAAAACAATGTGGGTATAGCGCCCACTTTTAACTTTTTCCTTCCCAAATATTTACTTTCAAAATGCTTTTCACAAATTAAAAACATTTTAGTGGAAGTTATACTAAGCCCACAATTGGCTAGCCATTTACTGCGCATAGCTTCTAATTTAGGCAAACGGAAAAGTCTGCATTTATCATTGGCTTTATTAGCATTACATACAGAAATGCAACATTTCTCGTATCTCTTACTCTTAGCCGTGACAACAGCTGATTTTATTTTTTCTAATTCCATATTGAAATGAAATTAAAATCAAATACAAATCTGAAAAAAATATCGATAAAACTCGCTTAATCAATCGCCAACTTGACTCTAACGAAATTCACAAGTGAATGAGGAGACACACAAATAATCCACATGCCTTATGTGCACAACAGAACACCTTCAAGTCAGGCAGTAGGCCATGATAAGCGCCAGTGCAACAGAATATAATTCTGAGCTCTTTTGTCGCGTCTGCCCTGCGCACTCGCATGAAGCGTTACAGTAGCATACAAAAATGTGGTCAACTGCGAAAGCTCTACGCTGAAGTCGGATCCCTAATCTAAAAGCTTCTCTCGCTGAACGTTTGCTCTGTTGGGACGTCTTATTTCTATATATTGTTTTTGGTTGTGCCTTATGTGTAAAATTTAACACTTTTGACAGTTTACGTACACAAGCAAGCCTTCCAGAGTTTACCAAATTTTTACCAAAGGTCGTTTGGTAACATTTCATAAAGTTCATCCTTTGTTTCGTACAATTAATTACTTGGTGATGAAAAAATATTTTAGCACGAAAATATTTTACACGAACACATAAGCACTGAACCGTTAATGTTTGGACGCAGATAATTTAGACCAAATATAAACGAATCATCGTATTGCAATAAAAGTTATATAGCTAATAGGGTTAGATGAATCAAAGTTTTGTCGGTTGGAATCTGCAAGCCGATCTTGGTTTTGAAGAAAGACTGGAAAACCCACAAAACCGACTCATGTCAAGCAAATAGTCAAATACGGTGGAGGTTCGGTTTGGGGCTGTTTCACCCAGGATAATGTTCGACGGTCGGGGTTCGAGGGAGTCGGGGTGTCATAAACATGAAATTACCTTGGTAACTATGTCGAGCCACCTAGCGGAATTAATGAATTTTGGCGGAGCATACAAGGGTATATATAATAGAATTATTCTTATGAAAAACATATTTGAAAGTATGCCAAAGAGAATTCATCAGAGGCAAAAGAAAAAGATCCAACTGTAGATTGAATGGAGCAATATATTTCTGGCACAATTTGTTCGAAATTATTTTATGTTTGAATTTGTGTGATTTTATTGATTTTTCAATTTAAAAAAAAAACTAAAACATATTATTATTGTTAATAATATGTTTTAATTTTTATTTTGTTGCATGCAATGAAACAAAAGGGTGTCGAAACATTACAGCACTTTTGCTCGTCATTGTAATATATAATATATAAATGAAACTTTTTAAGAATTCTTGATGAATGAGCCCGATTGCCAATATCGTCATTCCTACGACAAAAAACTTTGTTAATAAAGTTTCTAAAATTCTCCTACATTCATTTCAGTAACCGTTTGTACTCCGCGAACTGAGCACTGAAACAAAATAGCATATGATTGCAGTAGCCACCATAAAGGTAGCCCTCTCGTCTCTCGAATAAGAGTAATATAATGAAACATAAATTTCAAAAAGAAGTGTGTTCGTTACTGGTCGGAGAATGCTGTTTCTTCGCCAAAGGGAAGTTTCTATGACTAACAATATATAGTAAACTTTTTCAAACACGGCAGTTTAAGGAAAAGAATTGACTTTATTGAATTAAAACGTTTTACAATTATTACGTGGATTAAGCTATGTAATCTTCTTAAAGGTTCACGACGAACTGACTAACATCTCCGAATCGAGCTTTCTCCCGGCAGTCGCGAGAAAACGTGACTTGTAATATGGGTGATCACAATCCGTCGTTGGGATCTTGCAGCGGTGCGATTATGTGCTTATTATTATGGCTACAGTAAATGATAGTTTTGGGTTTCGCAAGGGCAGACAAAATTCATGGGAACATGCTTGATGATGAGAATGTTTTAGGGGAATGGCTTATCTTGCGAGGATGTAACTCCTCCCTCATCAAGTTTCGACTCCTGGTGATGGCTCTCGAGGTCAGATGTTCCAACATTTGATCGCCTTTTTAAGCAGCGTGCAAGCAAGTACATCCAAATCATTACAACAGCAACGGCAATGATGATGTCCGTAGTAAAGCCTGTCTGCCATCTCTGAGTGTTTCTAAATTTAATTTCTTCCAAATGTTTTGTATTGTTTATGTGTTTAAAATACAGGTCCTTTAAGTCTATCTCATTTACAACCTGATTAATGCTTATATTTCGCTCCACGTTCGGTAGAACTCTGCTGTGATATTCCATTTCAAAGTTCTCTTGTTGGAAGTTTCCGATGGATATTTTGCAATTTGTAAACTTTATAACATTGTTGTCTCTTATTGTAATTCCCATTTGCTCTCCGCAATCATTTATTAACAAGATCTCCCTCAAATTTTTTGTGATCACTACGCCTCCTGATAATGTTTCGACCGCCTCTGTATTGTTTCTACGATAACTACATTTCATATTTTTATTATTAAACAGATTTGTAATACATTGGTCACGATGTGGTATAAGCTCTTTTTCTACGATATGTTTTTTATCCACATTTACAAAAATAGTTTGCTTTGATACAATAATTTTGTCAACATTTGTATTTAATTCCAATTTATTCCCTTTATTTGGGACGGGTTTTAGAATTGTTCTTTGATATGAATTCTTTACAAAATTTGGAATGGAAATTACAAAAACGATTACATTTTCTTTAAAAAGTACACAATTCTTAATATAGGGTAACATTTCGACAGTAATTTTATAATCTATTATCTCTTCTTTCGTAAAAATATCTTTGGGTAAAATTTCTAATTTACTAGACAAAATTATTTCTTTAATATTTTCAATTTGTTTTGACAGAATATTAATATTTTCATGAATTTCAGTTGTAATAACAAAATACTGCACCTCATGAACCATCTTATCTACATGGTACTCTAATGCCTTTAGTTTATCAGTAATTATCTTTTGCATGCCGTTAATATGGCTGGTTATGTTTTCCATCTGGTCCGAAATCTGCTTATTTATAAACACCTGACCGTTTAAAGTCTTAATTATGTTTCTATTATTCTGCTCTAATGTATCGAAATGGTTCTGGAACTGGATCTCCTCGCGGTCATCGTCATCCATTACACCGGTCAAAAATTGGAGCCCCCTGCCCACAATGTTAAATAATCCTAGCTTGCTCATATGGTGCGGGATAATACTATTGAAGTCTTCTTTTAGCTGTTTAACGTTATAGAGTAAGGTTGGGCGAACTTGTATTTTTCCGCGCAGTTGGATAATATTTGATTCTATTTTGTTGATATTTTCTTCATATTGGGTTAAATTGATTAGACGCATAATTCTCTTGTAATTTTGGACAATTTTAAGATCTACTTCATTGAAGAGGATATATCCATTCCCGGATTGTATTTCGTCTATTTCGATTGACGATGGTTGCGCCAACACACAGGGCAGTAATAAAACCAGGATGAAAACCATTATCCCTGAAACACAACAGATGCAACATTAAGTTTGCGAATGAATGTAAGTTATCAGTGGATAGCCTTCCTTTTCTGTTATCTGAAATAGCAGTAGTAGACTAGATTGATGTACCGTAAATACAGGTACGGGGCGAGGCGTGTAATTAAAGGTAGTAAATTAGTAAAGTGATGATACAGGAATATCCTTCTAGGAATTTTGGAATTTTAAATTTCGTCTAAATTGATTGATATAACGTGGCAATTCTTCTTTATTAATTTTGAAATGCTCTTCTCCTGATTCTCTTATAGTAACTTTTTTGTGATAAGGCTGCATTTTAGTAACTCTATTTAATTTAAGGTAATTTGAAGCTTGGTCTTTTCTCTTTTTCAGTTAATTTTTTTTATTTTTTCCTCCTTGTTCTTAAGGAGTGTTTGGTGTATTGAAGGATATTCTCGCGGATCTAAGGTTCCATTTATAAAATCAATAGGTCTTTTCCCCGTTGAGGAATGAATAGTTTCATTATAAACTTTCATGCTTTTTATTACTGGGTCTTCATCCAAAGGTAATCCATGCTCCTTCTCCATAACGTTCAAAATTCTTAGATGTTCATTGAGAGTAGCATGGAACCTTTCCACATCGGCATTGCTGGTATGATTATTCGGCGTGGTAAAATGAATATCTATTCCTTCGGTCTTTAGAAAATTAGTGAAATTCAGACTGCTAAAACCCTTCTCTTGATCTGTTACAATCTTTTTCGGCTTCCCGATCGAAGCAATGTATTGCATAATTGCATTTTTCAAATCAATCCAGTTTCTGGATTTCAATGGTATTACTTGTGTGTGTTTAGAGAATTTGTCAATAATTGTTAAGTAAGGATCACCCTTAGATTTAAACCAAATATCCATATGGACGATCTCTAATGGCTTGCTTGGGGTTTCTGTTATTTTAAATAGTAGTTTTAGAGGGTGCCTCTCGTGTTTGGCAGTATTACAAATATGACAATTATTTATTATTTTTTGTATTTCTTCTTTTAATTTTGGGAAGTAATATTTACTTTTTAATTCCAGGTAAACATCATTAATGCCTCTATGATTAGTTCTAATATGCTGTTCTAATATTTTTTCCTGAAGATCAGATCGGTCTTTAATATCTTCGAGTTTATGTGAACATTTGTTGAGCTTTAATAACTTGTTTTTCGAAAAATGTTTAATGTAGATATTTTGGAAAAGGTTATAGGTATCCATCTCCTCGATCATTACGCCTACTATTCCTTTACAGGGCATATGTTCTCTCAAAATGCAAGTGAGATGATCCTCATCAGGGTTGGGGTGAATAAAAATTTTCCTGGTTCTACCATGTACTTTTTCAACTTTAAATCTTACAGGTTCGCCCTTCTTTATGATGATTTGGGTTTTATAAAAGTTTAAAGGATATTCAGTTATAGGAATATGATTTGAACTGTCCTCGTCAGCTGAATGGATGGTTGCATTCGTAGACCAGGTTTCTTCATTATCGGTTAAGGAAAATTCGTCAGAACAATTGGCCGTTGCATTGGTTGACCAATTGTCTTCGACATCTGTTGTATTTGTATTTATTTCAACCCTTGATAAAGCATCAGCAACCCTGTTTTCCCTGCCATTCAGACATTCAATATCGAAGTTAAATTCTTCCAAATTAATTTTCCACCGTTGGAGTTTGGAGTTTGGTTCCTTAAGGTTGTGAAGCCATTGTAGTGGCTTATGGTCTGTTCTTATAGTAAATTTCCTACCGTAAAGGTAGGGACGGAAGTATTTGACGGCCCAGACAATCGCGAGAAGTTCTTTCTCGATAGTCGAATACCTACATTCATGTTCGTTGAGAGTACGAGATGCAAAACATACTGGATGATTATTTTGCGACAAGACCGAACCAATGGCGAAATTACTTGCATCGGTTGTTAGTATGAATTTTTTTGAAAAAAAATATGTACAAGAATTGGATCGGTTGTAATCAATAGCTTCAATTTATTGAAAGCCTCTTTATATTCAGAATTATTGAGATCTATCCTTTTATCCTTTTTCAGACAACTTGTAATTGGCTTTGCAATTTTTGCGAAATCTTTAATAAATTTACGATAGTACCCGACCATTCCCAAGAACGACTTTATTTGTTTGGGCGTTTTAGGTAAGGGGAATCTATTAATTGCATCGATTTTATTGGGATTAGGTTTTATTCCTTTCGTTGTTACAACATGACCAAGAAACTCAGTTTCTTGTTTAAGAAACTCACTCTTATCGAGTTGGATTTTAAGGTTTGCATTCTGAAGTCTTGTTAATATTTTATTTAGGGAATCAAAATGTTCTTCCTTACTTGTGCTAAAAATAATAACGTCGTCCAGGTAAACGTAACAAATTTTTCCGATGAATTCTTTTAGAACAGAGTTCATCAATCTTTGGAACGTTCCAGGAGCGTTTTTTAAACCAAACGGCATCCTGAGAAATTCATAATGACCATCATATGTGCTAAACGCGGTCTTTTTAATATCTTTTTCGGCTATCTCAATCTGATGGAAGCCTTTAGCCAAGTCCAGCGTTGTAAAATACATGGCTCGACCTAATTTATCTAAAATATTCTCGATATTTGGAATAGGATATTTATCATCGATGGTGATATTGTTCAGTTTACTATAATCAACAACGATGCGCCATTTTTGCTTACCCGATGCATCTTGTTTTTTTTGGCACAACCCAAATAGGTGCCGAATAAGGAGAATCACTACATCTTATTATACCTTGTTTAAGCATTTCTTCGATTTGGCTATGGACTTCTTGGCAGTGTACTTCTGGATATCGATAGAGTTTCGAATGAATCGGAATTTCGTTAATTGTATTAATATTATGTTTGATCTCGTGGGTGAATGTTAAATTATCGCCTTCTTTGTAGAAAACTTTACCAAACTTCCTTATTATTTTCAGAAGTCCAAGTTTCGTGGATGTATCTAAATGATCACATCTAACTCCATTTTCATTCAGAAATATTTCATTCTGGAACATATCCAATTCTTTAAGCGGAAAAGGAATACTGTACTCCGTTTCTTCATCCAGTTTAAAATAAAGTGGGATTTCATTACCGGTTTTTGGTTTCAAAGACTTTTCTTTATAACTAATTTCGGCCTGAAGGGGAAGCATTATGTTGTTTCCTATTAAACCATCAAATTTATCATGAAATTGCAATTCCAGGAACTCTAGTTTGTCCCCAGAATTGAATTCGACAAAGGGTTCGATTACTACTTTGGTATCACAAGGGATGATGCTGTTTAATGTTTTAATGTTAATGGGTGATATTTTACTAGCGTATGCTGGGCTGCAAATGTTTTTATTAATTATGCTCATGGACACACCAGAGTCAATTATAAATCTTAAAGGTCTTCCTCGTGACTGTAATTTTATATAAGGGAGTGATTGTTGCTGTCCTCCGAGGCTGCTAATGGAAAATTTTCGATTTGACTCGAAATTTCTAATGAATTAACCCTAGTGTTTGTACTAGCATCAATGTCCATAAGTTCCCCTCTATTATTATTAGATTTAGGATCAGATCTTTGGTTTTCTCCAAAAGATTGCGATCCATTTAACGGGATTTGTCTAGAATTAGTACTCCGTTGATTGTAATTTCTTTGTGTAAAATTTGATGACTGATTTTGTGACCTATGGGACTGAGAAGGCCTGATATCACTACTATTCTGTGAGGATCTTAGATTACTAATATTCGAACTTGATCTATTGGGATTGCGGAAATCACCCTGTTTTTGGCTGCGTACGTTTTTTCTTTTATACACCGTATTTTTGAAAGGGTTATGATATGCATAATTTCCCTCAAACAGAATGTCCATGGCTTCTTCCAAGGTAGCGGGATTTCTGCTGAATAGAATGGAGCGCATAGGCTCCGGGAGTTTATCTTTAAAAACTTGTAAAGCCGTTTGAATATTTGCTTTCATAGTGAGTTCCGAATTGGGCTCATCTTTAACTTTATTATTCAATCTTCTAAGAACACTTTTAATCTTGTTATATAAGTCAACACTGTCTGTGGTAAAAGTTACACTTCTTAACTCGTCAAATATTTGTAACGCTGATTTTTTGTCACCAAAATTATTTATTAACACACGTTTCATTCCGGACCAGACGTTTACACTGTTATTTATTTCCATAACCTCCCTAGCTTTCCCTATGAGTTTACTTTTAATTCTATTAAACAAAATTCTCTGGCTAGCTAGATCGTATTTTGATATTAATGGAATTATATTATCAACTAATTCTAAAAATGTAAATAGCTCGTCACCTCGTCCGCTGAATTCCGGCAGTTTCTCGATGTATTTAAGGGGGTCGATTGACAACGTCAAGCGCTGCTCTGCTTCGTCTGGCATTTTGCTTCCTTTGTTGTCCAGTGATTGGTACAGTTGAGTTAGTCGCTTTGCTTTCTTAATGTGGTCCACCTTTTGACTTCAATTGCTTTATTTTCACGTAATAGGGGTACCGGTTAATTCGTGCGGTTTTCTAACAGATGGCCTAACTTGTTTTATATTCCAATGATTCACCTTTCCAAATATGTGTTGGAAAGCTACTATCATATAGTTTCAGAATCAGTATGTGTCATTTAGCTGAAGCGTAAACAACAATACTTTTTTTTACTCTGAAAATGTCGAATTTTGTGCCGAATAAAGTGTTTTTGCGGGGAGTACTTCTTCATTACTTCAATATGAAGAAAAAGGCTGCCGAAAGTCATCGTATTTTGGTGGAAGTGTATGGTGTGCATGCTCTAGCTGAGCGTACGTGCCAGAAGTGGTTTGCACGGTTTAAAAGTGGCAATTTTGACTTCGAGGACGATGAACGGCCCGGACAGCCAAAAAAGTTTGAAGACCACGAATTGGAGACACTGCTCGACCAAGATCCATCCCAAACGCAAGAAGAACTTGCAAAATCACTTGGTGTCGCTCAACAAACCATTTCCGATCGTCTAAAAGCAATGGGAATGATCCGGAAGGTAGGCCATTGGGTGCCGCATGAATTGAAGCCAAGAGACGTCGAACGCCGATTTTTCGCGTGTGAACAACTGCTTCAACGGCACAAAAGAAAAAGTTTTTTGCATGGAATTGTCACTGGCGATGAAAAGTGGGTCCATTACGATAATCCAAAACGTCGGGCAACGTATGGATACCCCGGCCATGCATCATCATCGATGGCCGTTCAGAATATTCATGGCCTGAAGGTTATGCTGTGTATTTGGTGGGACCAGCTGGGTGTGATCTATTAGGAGCTGTTGCAACCGAATAAAACGATCACAGGGGAAGTCTACCGACGACAATTGATGCGTTTGAGCCGAGCACTGCGCGAAAAACGGCCGGAATATGAACAAAGGCACAGCAAGGTAATTTTGCAACAGGACAATGCTCGGCCACATGTTGCACAGGTCGTCAAAACCTACCTTGAAAGGCTAAAATGGGATGTCCTACCCCACCCGCTGTATAGTCCAGACCTTGCGCCATCCGATTACTATCTCTTCCGATCAATGCAACATGCACTTCTCCAATTATGAAGAAGTCAAAAATTGGATCGATTCGTGGATAGCGGAGAAGCCGTCCGAATTTTTCAGAAAGGGTATTCGTGAATTGCCAGAAAAATGCGAAAAGGTTATAGCTAGCGATGGACAATACTTTGAATATTAAATTTGTAACCATTTTTTCACAATAAAGCTTCAATTTTCGAAAAAAAACCGCACGAATCAACCGGTACCCCTATTAAAACTCTTTAAACTTTTTCTCTTAATGCGCACGTGTTCTTTAGAGATCCTACCGACTGCGCCAGTAAACTGTTTCAAACACGGCAGTTTAAGGAAAATAATTGACTTTATTGAATTAAAACGTTTTACAATTATTACGTGGATTAAGCTATGTAATCTTCTTAAAGGTTCACGACGAACTGACTAACATCTCCTAATCGAGCTTTCTCCCGGCAGTCGCGAGAAAACGTGACTTGTAATATGGGTGATCACAATCCGTCGTTGGGATCTTGCAGCGGTGCGATTATGTGCTTATTATTATGGCTACAGTAAATGATAGTTTTGGGTTTCGCAAGGGCAGACAAAATTCATGGGAACATGCTTGATGATGAGAATGTTTTAGGGGAATGGCTTATCTTGCGAGGATGTAACTATATATTTTAACTAATAACCATAATTTTATTTTTTTTGATTTCCGTGTCTTTAAAAATATTGATTCCTTAAATATTAAGTTGATCCTATTTTTAGATGCGCCTTATAAATGTTTGAAGTAAAATGTTTTTCTAAGGGTGCTTCTTACTGAGTGTCTTATCGTACCGTTTCCTTTTTTTCCTTAAAAAAAAGAAACTCCGAATACTAATTACTGCCCAGGACAATGAAACGACACTGAACGACCAATTATACCTTTTAGGGCTGCATAAAACAAATAAAGAAAATCTTGGGCTTATCTATGTTTTCCAATTACGCGACCCCTATAAAAACACAACGTGTGCGCATTAAAAGCCTTAAAGCATCCGCATGTTGTATCTACGATAAATAAGCACATCTCGGTGAACAAGGACATTATCCAGCCATCAACAGCGCTGTCTTGATAAAACACCATTATAGATGGGTGAACACTTTGTATAAAATTTACGGTTGTTATACAGCTTCCATCTTTTAATTCAGTGGCGGCTCGCCAAAGGAGGCAGGGGAGGCAGTGCCTCCTCTATCAATTCTTAAATGTTCTTAAGTACTTAAATTGTAAATTAAAGAAAAAACGTTAACACAATTTTTTAAAGAACTATTGATGTAAGTAAAGTTGTTGAAATATCAAAGAAATTCCTTGTATCCTGTGGCAATATTTGTAATTTTCGCCTTGCCCTGTGCCATGAAAGTTTCGCATGAAATCAAGGTGAGGCTAGCCTCTAGAACCCACTCCATGCGAAAAAAAGAGCTTGAGCTGTGCAGTGGGAACTACTAAGTCAAATCCAACAGAAAGTTCCCTTTGCGCAAGCTCTTTTCTCCGTGACAAATCAGCTTTGCTTTCTGTGTGTGCGTGCCAGAGGAGGCAGTGCGCCGATTGCCTCAAGGAGGTTTTAAGCACAAGTCATAGAGATGCAATAAGTTGTGGTTGTGTGTGTCTATCTGAGCAGAAAAACTACAGGGCCTGAGACTTCTGCGTGTGCGTGCCCGGAGGCTAGCCTCATCTGAGCAAAAGTTTTGAGATTGAGCTTTGGTCGTTTAAAAGCGAATCTGCATAAACTTACGCGTTAAGCTTGATGAGTATGAAATTCATTTTTGCCACTTACGGAAAGTTCTCAATTTTCTGTTTCAGAATTTTTAGTAGTATCGTTATAAAGACATTAGATGAAAAAATAACGAATTACGACTCTGTTAAACTTAAAAGTGAATTAATTGTGTTTTATAGTAAAGAAACTTTGTAGAATGATAGGGATACAGTGTCATCTTTGTTAAAAAATTTAATCGAAAATAATATTACTGACGTTATGCCGGAGTTAACAAACTTATTTGAACTTATATGAACAATCCCTGCTACATCAGTTAGTACAGAAAGAAGTTTTCCTGCTTTGGAAAGAATTAAAGATTATAGAACAAATACAATGGATCGAAATCGGCTATCGGATTTGGCTCTTTTGAGCATAGAAAAAACGTTGGTAAAGGAACTGGAAAAAGACCCGCTTTGGTATTACAATATTATAAATAATTTTGCGACCATTAAGGAATGTAGAGTAGATTTTATTTATAAATAGCTATAAATATATCTATGTATGTATAGAATATATGCAATACGGCATAAAATTTGAATTCTTATTAGCTTCTGCTTTTGTTTTTAAATATATATATTTATATAATGTAGTGTAGAGGCGATAATGGTAACAAAGGTGATTGTCACTATTTTTGGCTAGCGTGGGGCCACAAATTAGATTATGGAATTTTCTGCCTCCTCTGTTTAGAATACCACGAGCCGCCACTCTTTTAATTAGACTTTGAAGACATCTTTTCTCAATCACTCATAGACTTAAAAAATTATCAGGATATTTTTAAAGAATACCTTACAATTGATTTAGTAATTATGAACAGTCCAAAGCTAATCTATTCCATGCCTGATGAAGGCGTAATTGGAATTAGACTTAGGTAACAGTTTCACAATCAATAATATTATTTTTTAAATGGAGTTAACGGTGTCAGTAGAAAGCGCCATATAGGGTTTTCTTATGATTCCTAAGAATTAGAAACCGTTTACTTTCGATGACATACATACAGTAAGCTGTAGCAGCGAACCAATAATAAATGATCTTATGGTTTCTTGCAAGTTACTCATTAACTTCGGCAAATATCGTAAAAAAGGTTATAATTAATTTTTCAGAGGGTTACATTCTGTGCAGATATGTACTTTATTTTTTTTTATTACTTGTAATTCAATGCAAAACTTCCCTCAAAACCTGGAACCGGATCTCATATGAAAAGGATGCATCTACATACATTTTTTCGTACCCACTGAACACGTTGGCCTGACTATTATTCGTCAGTTAATTTTGACATATAGATTGAAAGTTGATCTTTTCTAAAGAATAAAGTTGTCGGCCAATAGACAAATTGGTACTCAAACGCAAATTTTAAACAAATGGCGTATTTTAATGCTAAATAAGTATACGATGTAAGATGCGGAAACAAATATGTGACGAAAAAGCGATCTTGACAGAAGAAATAAAATATACTTCTAAGTGCATTTATCTATACACTTGCGGTCATAAAAACCGCACAACTGGAAATTCATAAGACAAAATTGAATAAAAACATACCTACTTTACTGAATGGAATAATTCTTTACTACAATAATCAATAGTAACTCATAAATAGTTTGACAGAATTTCGTTTGCCTACTGCCCTTTGATTGGAAAAAATTTAAAAAAAAAAGTTTAACTATCAATTTTCCTTTTTTATTACTATTTACATGTTATTTACATTAGTTATGAAACTAGCGGATAATTTGGAATACTTTTTATTTATACATAACGTACACATAATTTAAATTATATGTACAGTGTTCAATACCGCGTTGCACCCCCTTTAGCCGCAATAACCGCTTCGATCCTAGAAGGCATTGAGTCCACCAACATTTTATTGATGTCGTCCGTTATTTCGTTCCTCACACAAGAGCCAGCACTTGATTTAACTTCCTTTTGCTCTCCGGTTTGTGCTCTGCTACTTTCCGTTTCATAACATGCCATAGATGCTCGATGGGATATATATCGGGCGAATTCGCTGGCCAGTCGAGTCTCTGAATTCCAAGATCAGAAAATATTTTTTCGAGTTGGGAAAAAAAGAGGATACATTTTTATTGTTTTTTTATTTGAAAATGAAGAATACATCTGGCAGTTTATGTGCCGTAGTATACATACCGATTTGGCACGATGGCAAGGTGCAAAACCCTCTTGGAAAATGACTTCTTCAGTAAACGAAAGATGCGCCTCCATGGCTGGTACCAAAAATTGCATTATGACTTCCCCGTACTTCTGAGCGTTCATGGTTCCATCAACAAAGTGCAAAGGACCTAGAATGTAGAAAGAAAAACATCCCCCGACGTTTGACTTTGAGGAAACTTCATCGTTCTAATTGTGCACTCATCCTTAAACCTTTCTCCTGCTGAATTTGCTTTCATCGGACCAAATCACATGTCGCCAGTCTTCCTTCGTCACATTTTTGTACTTCTTCGCCCATGATAGACGAGCCGCCTTCATTTTCTTTGTCAACATGGGTTTTTTCACTGATCGTCTTCCATAAAGTCCCATTTCTTGCAGCCTTCTATGGGTTGTTTCAACGCTAAGATCGACTTGATGATAGTCCCTCAGCGCTGTCCTCAAACGGACAGCGGTTGAATGGCTGCACCCTATTATAGTCGCTATCTGACGATACGGCAGACCTTTATCTACCAAAGTCAAAATTTCGACTTTTTCGTCTCGGGTGAACTGCTTGTATTTTCCGGCCATTTCACTTTATCGTTATCACCACTGAACTTGAACTGAATATCCTTTCACCGAGAGGGTTGCTTTTATACCCCCTTAGAGCAGGTCAAATTATTGCATCCCTCCCCCTACCCGAACCCCTTTAATTATGAGCATTATTGAAACTACCTGCGTGGTGCCGTTTTTGTGACCGCAAGTATTTATATAACAAAACCTGTCTCGAATCATAATGAATTAAAAGTCAAGGGTGAAAAAAAGGAAGTAGCAAACTCATTGTCATTTAAAATTTTAACCCTTTCTTTACATTACAGATTTAGTTTTCTTTTTAAAGAGTACCCACTTGTCACGTAGAAAATTTGAGTGATTAAGAATTTGCGTATTTAGAATTATTTTTGAAAATGTAGCTGCCTGCTTAACCTGGGTAAAACCTTAACCATTACCGGCCAGGCAGAATTGCAGCAGAAAGGCGACGTGCGCAGGCAGGGTAATAAAATCGATCCTTAGAAAGGATGCGCGACGATAACACCATAAACCTTAGATATTTTGATCGTGGCTAACATCTGGAATGCCCTAGAATAGTTAGAATTGTTATTTATCCCGCATTCAGTCAGTGAATTTGAAGTAGTGCGGGTTAATAAAGGGTTTTCTAATGACTTGACAACTTTTTTCAAAATAAAATGCAAACCATTTGAGATATTTCAAAAACTTTATTATCGGGTTGAAGTACAATCAAAACATTTATGAATGGAACTCGACTTCGTTCGGGCACGTTTGCAGCGGTCGATTCGATAATTTCGTGATGAGTGAATCGATAATGCCTGTTACGGGGGTGAAATCTAGACACTGGTATGTCCGTGTCTTCCACTGGTATGTCCGTGCTGCCCGCACTGATCACTGGTATGTCCGTGTCAATGTGGGGAGACCCCCGGCTGCATACTCACTGGTATGCCCGTGTTGCGTAGGGCTCCATCTTCACTGGTATGTCCGTGGGGATCGGAGTCACCCCTGGGGAGGTAGGCACTAGTATGTCCGTGCCCTACACTGGTATGTCCGTGTAGACTTCCATTAAGGTATGCTCTGGTATGTCCGAGCATTATTTGTTTATTCACGGTATTACGGTAGCTTTATGTAATCGCAAGTAGTTAGACGGCCCACTGAGTAATTATACTCATAGGTGTCTTTTACTTCTTTGCAGGTGAAACTCGAGTCAGCGCCGAAAGTTTGAACTAGTTTGATCATGCATTAATCTTCTTCAGTGAAAATATACAGTAGGTGATCAATGAATTAGAAACACTTGAAAATTTTAACACAGTTTCAATTTATAATTGCAATATGCGTTTAGGATGAAGTCTGATAAAAAAGAGTTTGGCATGAAACAATTAAGGGGATCTCCCACATTTGTTAGGCAAGTAAATTTTATAACATCCTTCCTAGAAAGGGTAAAAAGGAGGTATAAAAAGGGTATGAAAAAGACGATTTCAGCTAAAGTGCTGTCGTTTACATTAAGGAAGTTATCGAGTGACGTTGTTATAGAGGGGATAAAGTGTTTTTGTAGAAAATAATAAACAGTAAGTGTTAAGAAAGTATTCTGCCAGTGAAGTGCGAAGAAACAAAATGAAAAAGTATGATTTTAAGGTGTATATGAATTTTTTTTCTGAACCTGTGAATTTTTCATAGTGGGACGGCGAAAAGACATAACGAGTGGGAAAAAAATCGAGATTGCAACATGGTTAAGATTGCAAAAGTTTTCTATTCGGAAAATAGCTAGGAGAACTGAAGTTTCGGCGGCCACCGTGAGCAGAATTTCAAAAAATATTGAAGTTGGCTTGTCTCCCCGTCATAATAAACGGGAAAACTGTAAGAGCAGAAGGAAAACCTCTGCCAGAACTGACTGGGAAATTATTCAGAAGGGTGCACAACAACGCGGGGCACCAGTACGCGTACTTACTAGAGAGCTGTATGAACACGGAGTGAATATATCAGCGGTGACAGTCAGAAGAAGATTTTATGAGGCCTCACTAAAATGCAGGCGGCCTGCAAAGAAGCCGAAAGTAACGGAAAAAATGAAGAAGAAGCGATTAATTTGGGCTAAACTTCATCAAAACTTAACCATTGATGATTGGAGAAAGGTGATTAAAAATTGGAATATTAGGGTTCAGTGTTGACCCGTATGTTTGTCAAAAATACCAATTTTCACTTTTTCGTAATTTCTTTTTTTATTTAGGTCATCTTTAGAGACGAATGCCGATTAGAAGCTATCACGGAAGCAGCTCATTTTGTTAGACGAAGACCCAATGAGCGTTTTCAAGAAGACTGACTCGTCAGAACGATCAAACATCCACCGGCAACAATGATTTGGAGTTGCATTACTGGAGAAGGTCTCGGTCCTCCTTATTTCGACGAGGGAACGCTACGCTCGGAACAATACAAATGTGTCCTGGAAACGGTCCTTCTTCCTTATATGGACTCTCTATCTTCTGGCAGATCCTCCTACACGTTTATGCAGGACGGCGCACCATGCCACACCACAAGATCCGTTAATGATTTTTTCATTTCAAAAAATATTAATGTTCTTCCTTAGCCAGGCAATTCTCCAGATCTCAGTCGTATTGAGAACTGTTGGGCCTTCCTAAAATCTAAAGTATACTCGAGGTCAAATAATACCATTTAAATTTTGAAAAATAATATCGAAGATATATGGAATAATGGCGCTGAAATTAAGAAAATGATCATCAGTTGTATTGGAAATATGCCAAACAGAATAAAAGAAGTAATTAAAGCTAAGGGGGGCAACGAAATATTAAATTTTTATTCACTATGTACACAAGATGGAGCTGAATAATAAATATGTAGTGCAAATTTTACATAATTTTTACTTATTTCCTTAAATTTCCAGAAATACCCAAAAACTTTAAAAAAAATTCGAGTGTTTCTAATTCATTGATCACCTACTGTATATTTTGTTTGGTACCGAATTTAAGGTCGTATTACACTAAAACAAACCAAATAATGGAACTGAAACAGCCCGTCCGAAATGCTTTAATCCCATTGGGACATTTTTTAATTAACATTTGACGGTAAGCAAACAAAAAAAAGCAATCTTTTGTTTACTTACACCATTTCCAGGATGCGAAGTGTATCGCGACCGATGCTGCAGGGTTATGGCTACGCTCAGAATTCGAGCTCTAAGAAAATTGTTTACAGTTAGCGCAGAAAATGGAGAAAACTCGTTTGTATGCCGCGAATTTTTCTAAATAAACAAGCCCTGATTGTATTCTCAGCAAACATTCAAATAGAAAATAACGAGATCTGTGCCATTGTGTCTGATAATCATCGGCAACGACAGCGAGGAAGATATTTTATCTTTTCATTTTTCTGGCAAGATGTCACACGGCTAAGCGAGACCGCGTTTCCACAGTTAAGGTTTCCTTGCTTCCCCCAGCATTTCTTATTTGTCAAGCTGTTTTTGGTGTCTTAATTATGAAGCTAACAAATACAAATTTTCATTCAAATTCTCCGTTTGGATCTGCTTAGATAAATCGCCAATTTGCATTATTTATTCAATTTGCATTTTTGATTTGAGTTTATAAGTAATCGTGCCTATGAGAAAAAGTAAATTGCCTTTCAAGAGCGCCATATATGTGCATTACATACATACAGTCGCTCACAGCTTAAATGATGTGACTACTTAATACGACGAAAATGTCTAAGAACTCCCAAAATATGAGGAGTCCTTTTATAAAAAAAAAAAGAATAGTTTAATTCGCGGGCTTATTTATTATATCCAATGAAAAAAGCAACACAGTTTAAGTTAATTTTGAGGTCAGAAATTCGACTCACAGCTTAAATGATGCGCCACTGCAAGAGCATAAAAATAATGAGATGTGTGAGGTTTTTTCTGCATTTTTGGTTGCTTTTAGGTTTGTAGCATCATTTGAGTTAAATAAAACAAAACAAAAATGAGTTCAAGGCAAAAATGGATCGGCGAACTGCAATTAAAGAGCATGAATTAATTATTAATCATTATAAAAACGGAAAACCGCAAAAACAATTAGCGGAAATTAGGTGCAATGTGCAAACCACCTTCTACTGTTTGTTCTGTGTCGCACTACACATAAATTTAACACTCCGAGTACTTCTAATCATCTAATCATATAGGGTAGAGATAGGAGAGTTGTAAAAATTTTTACTTAAAAGAACATATCTCAACACAGAAACATACCACAATTATGAACTCTATGCCACAATGTAGCTCAATCTTTACTCTTTTAAAAACAGTCATCGAAGTCAATGAAAGTTATAAGGATTCTGAGAAAATCCACGAAAACTGAAACTACTCCTTTTGTCACAACTCTCCTAACAGCAAGGTAAGTTGTGAGAGGTACTAAGGTAAGTTGTGACAGCTGTCTAGACTACATTTGATAGATAAAAATATTTTTATATGAATTATAAATAAAACACATTTCTTTTGGCATAAAAGTACGTTAATCTAATCTTACAAACAATTATGGCAGACGTATTGCAGCTCGCCCCCAGTGCAATCTTCGTGAGACCCAGCCTTTGCAATCCAGACACTGAACCCACTTCTCATTTGATCTGCTACTGGCATAGGACTTATAAGATAAGATTATATTTGCTTACAACGCCTGTGTAGTTCTCAAAGAAAGCAGCCACATTAGTTTTATTAAAGCTCGTTGCGCGAGCTATGCTTGTAGCTTGTGGCAATCTTAAAGATAAATTGGGATGTCGTTTCATAAATAATTTGAGCCAAAATATAAAAGAGCAATGTAATGTCGCCACAAATGAGGACCCAAACTATGCTGACTGGTTTGTCACAGAATACCCATGTTGTGAGCATAGAAGGCAAATGTTGGAGTTCTTAATTTTAGTCCTCTTGCGGAATCATTGTATTTGGTTGAGTAAAAAAGAATATGCCAACAAGGCTTCAAAATTACAAATTTTAACTTCCTAATACGACACACAGGATTGCAGAAGGATTACTTAATTTTATTGTTATACGAGCCACCCCACAATATGCCCAGCTTCGGCAAAACAAGGCCTTGTTCGCCGTTTCGGCCCTTTCGTAGAATTCTCGGCCGTTCTCACACATCTCAAGCGCCTCCTCAAACGTCATCCACTTTCCTTTCACCCCTGCCTGCCGCGCAAGACAACGTTCCAAAGAGTGTGTTGAAGAGATAGAATATCGCCAATTTCTTTCTTCCTGAATATGACGGGTGTATCCAGGGGCATAGCTGCCGCCATATCAGCCGTATCAAAGATATGGGGCCCCTCAGCTACAGGGGCCTCGAACCTGTAGGGCGAGAGTACAGCGAAGAATTAGCGAGTTTTTAGGGAGAAATGTAGTAATACGTCCGTTCGGCTCTAAGGCATTTAATGGAAGAGAACAATCTATAGAATGGTCTGCTTGACCGAAACACGGTTAAAGAAGACATGTTTGGTGCGAACGTGACCATATAACGATAGACATTGGGCGCAAAACTTCAAATTGAAATTTAAACATCCTACAAACCTGTGTTAGCAAAAATTTGTAAAAAGTTATTCAAAATGTCACTCGAACTCTAAGGCCGCCGTACGCTAAATTTCCCGGGAAAAAAAGAAAATATTATACACATTTGAAAAATCAATTTAAATAGCTAGTTTAGGTCGTTTACGGCGCTAAATTCGCGTGGCTGGGGGGGGGGGGGGGGTTTGCTTATTGGCAACCAGAGGTGTCGTAAAAATGTTTATCTTTATGTAAGGATGTCTTATTATACTCCATTGGTAAATTGGTTCAGTGCTTTTCGTGTAATAGAAATAAAATAAAATAATAATAATTTACTATATGTAAAACCAAAAGGTTAACCCACCGTTCCTGGGCTGTGGTGGAAAAAATGCGACGCATGATCGGAATAAAAACTTAGTCAGGAAGCAGCATGTGTTTGCATCACAATTAGTTAAGGAGTTGAATTACCAGTAACAACACATCGGGTACAACAGCTTTTAAGAGCCGACAATAAGTTGGTGTACAAAAATTACTATACGAAACCATGTTTAACCAAGCAATTCAAGCAGGCAAGTTTAAATTTGGCGAAGAAGTGCATGTCCTGGACATCGGAGTGGTCGCGAGTTGTTTTCAGCGACGAGAAAAAGTTTAATTTAGATGGAACTGACGGTTTCAAATACCCTTGGCATGACAGAAGGCTAAAGGAATCCGTTAAAATGAGCCGCGTATCCGGTGGAGGCAGTGTTATGGTGTGGGCTGGGTTTTGTTCTACTGGTACAACAAAGCTGGCACTTATTTCTGGGAGAATGGACTCAAAATATACACCGAACTTCTCGACGAAATGTTGATTGAAAGAGCCGAAGAGTTATGCGGTGAAAATTTTATATTGTAACAGGATAAGGCTGCGATCCATACTGTTAGATTAGTTAGGGATTTTTTTGCAGTTAAAAATACAACGGTTTTTGACTGGCCCGTCAAAAGTCCAGATCTAAATCCCATTGAAAACCTCTGGGGAATTCTAGCTCGGCGAATTTACAATGGTGGGCAACAATATAAATCGGTTAAAGATTTAAAAGTAGCTGCTGACAACGCTTGGACATCCATTATAGCAGAGGAACTAAAAGTATTAGGGGAATCTATGCCAAAAAGAATTTTTGAAGTAATAACTAACAAAGGCGGTTACACAAAATATTAAAAATGATTTAAGAGGCTTAAAAGTGTTTTTATGTTATCTTGCAACCTGTTTAATTTTATTGATTTTATGGGAATTTCGCTTCAGTTTGCAGGCTATGAAGTAAATTTTGTTAATTTCTTTCAGTTATTTATTGTTGTGACCCAAAAAATATATGAAATTATATCACTTAATAAATTTATACGATTTTGACAACTAATGCCGTGTTAATATTTAGTCTAATATTACTTAATTCAATATTTAAGTGTGATTTTATGGGAATTTCGTTCACTGTATGTACAATAAAAAAGACAAAAAAAAACTCAAGAACAGTTAAATCACATTGATACACCATTAAATGAAAGTGATAATAAAGGTATGAAACTTAAAAAACTTGTGTAAAAATTTGAAAATGTTAAAACTATTTTGTTTTTTAAAGAAAATTGTTCCGGTCTCGACAGTTTACTATAGTTGAAGCACCATAGAGAGCCATGGAGTCTTGTGGAAGAACATTGACGAGCTTCTTTTGATATACGTCGAACACAGAATACTTCAGACTATGCTGAGCTTTTAAGACAAACTCTTGGCTATAGACTGGTATGTTAAAAGTAATAATATTTTATGTACATAGTAACAATAACAATTTTTCTAGGTTGAAATTGACTTTGAAATTTTATATCCAAATAAAAATTACAATTTACTGGAAAATTTGTATAAATTTTCGACCAAAATACATCCTATAATTAAAAAAAAATTAAAAGACAAGCAGACATGGCAAATTTTCGAAAAATTTGATGAAGCTAATGAAGGTATGCATTTATTTTCTAATTCAAGTTTTACATTATTTTAAACAATTTTCATTATTAGATTCTAAAGGATTGATTGTGTCATACTGTTTACATGCTGTGCTCCCACCAAGCATGAAAATAATTTGCAAAAGTAATGGTAAGAAAACTATGTGGAAACCAAGTATCAAAGACGCGCAGAACTCCTTTTTCATATTGTTACGAGATGCATCAGATATTAATAATCTTCTTCAACAAAAGAGGCAACGGTATTTAGAAATCGGAATAACACTACAACCATTCATAATTGGAATAGGAGTGACTGTTTTAGAAATACAAGATTTCATCGTGGTATATGACGAAATATTCTACAAGTTCAAAAAATTTGTCAATGCATTGGACTTTTGCTTTAAATTATTTCATGTACTAAATTTGTCCTATCCAAAAGAATCTTTTTCGACATGGCTGTTTATTCAAAAATATTTCTTTAAAATTGATACACTCCATGATATTAAAAATCCTGGTTTAATTGACTTTTTAACAAAACTTGAAAATGATTAAATGTTTTATATGTACCGAATTTTTTCAAATTTAGATTCACTTTCAATGCATTTACGTTGCTTTCATAATTTAACCGTAAATAGTTATTATTCCTGCGGTCACGGAAACTGTATACAAGCCTTTTCCAATTTATACTCTTTTAAAAAACATATTAAAAACAAACATTTATGTAAAAATTCGTCTGAAACACTAAATAATCATATTAACGCTGAAGAAAATGAAAGCATATATATTACAAATATCAATTGCTATAAAATTTGGCTTACAATTTGCGAACTTTTTGTTGGAGGGAAAGGGCTTAAAAGAAGATTTAATTTTATTTGTACCACATAAGGTTGAGTTGGGCAGTTTACCTTATTTTAATATAATTTCTTCGTTTGAGCATACATCACTTTATACAAAAGTAGAGTTTAAGGGATTATTGTACAAGGAAGGATATTGCGTGCTTACTAAAACTGAAGACAATTTCAAAATATTTAAAATAATCAGTATTATTTCTAATTCAACGAAAAATGTTTTTTTAATAGTCAAAGAATTACAAATTGAAGGCTATGATTGTCATTATAGGGCATATTTTATTTTAGAAAAAGAAACTGATAACTTTAACATTTTAAATTTGGAAAATATCCAATATCCGCCTTTTAATTTGCAGAAATTAAGTTATACAGGTAAAATAGCGTTTCGCATTCATGAAATTCATGAAATTTGTAATCAATGAATTTATATATTATATTAATATGAAGTTTATTAAACACTTATTACAGTGGAGGAAATAGTTCTAAAGCCAATGTGAATTTGCGCAATATTAGTAAGTAAAATTGTTATTTTTATTTTTTTATATGTAATTACAAGTATCATAAGAATATATGACCAACACACCGTACTTGTTTATGTTTGTTTATTTTTATAGTTATAAAAAGTGTCACTTTAAATGATGGCTTTAAAGCTATTTCCTCCACTGTATGTAATATACATATTTAATCAAATATGAAAACAAGTGCCATTTAAAAATTCAATCAAATATTAACTATGAGTTATGAAATTACTTCTGTAAAATTGTCTATGCTTATTGTAGAATAAAAACAATGCAAGTTATATATCATTCGTTTTGTACTTTCCCAATGCCATTGTATATATGCATTATTTTCAGATTTTTTATGCAGAAGTAACCAATCCTGGTCTAAAAAATGTAAACTTTTTGTTTGCATTTAATAAATTAGGAGAACAAAAAAAAGGAAAAGAAAGGAAAAACAAAAGCTTCGTACACATAGATATCGTATATATTCTCAATGGTTGTTTTCATTAAAAAAATAGTGAATTTTACCAATCCAAATAGCCCATTCAACTATTCTCAATGATTGTTTTCATTAAAAAAATAGTCAATTTTACCATTTCAAATAGTTAACTCGACTATTTTCCATGGGTGTTTTCATTAGAAAAATAATGCATTTTGCCATTCCAAATTGTTATTTTCACATTGAAGAATTTTAAATGTAACTAATAGTTGTAGTGAACTTAATTAATTCAAATAGTTTTTTCAACGTTTGCTTCATAGTAACTATAACGTTTTTGAATATGTTGAAATTATTAAACAATAATTGGCTGAAAATCATTGCTATAACTAGTTTATTTTGCATTCGTTTATGGTAAAATGAACTATCTTTTTCTATCGGTGTAGTAAACTGTGGAAATCTAAGATGGAGAAGTTTAGATATAAAATAGTTTTCCCAATATTTCTTTACTTCGATGATTTCCAAATTAACAATCCACTAGGTCCTCACAACACAACGGTGTGCGCCATATATTACAGTATTCCAATTATTCCAATGCAAAAACACTTCAAAAACTTATAGATATTATTTATCTATTAATGGACTTGATATTCTTTTTGAAAACAAAACAGTAAGAATATACTTTTGCCTTGGGCAAATCTTGGGTGATAATTTGGGTCTGAATTTTATTGTAGGGTATAAAACCAGCTTTAACTCAAACTATTGTCGAATCTGTACTAGATCAAAAGTTCAGTGTCAGACAGATACACGTGAATTTTCTAGTTATAATAGGACTAATATAGATTATAGCAACGAATTAAATGAAGACAACGATAGAATAGTTCGAGAGGATTCAATTTTTAATAACCTCTTTTACTTTCATGTAACCGATAACATGGCATCTGATATCATGCATGATGTATTTTTGGGTGTAGCACAATATGATATCGCAAAAATCCTGGATTATTTCACATACGAGAAAAAATTGTTTACACTGGAATCGTTTAACTATCGAAAACAAATCTTTTCATATGGTCCTGAAAATGCTAGGGATATGAGTTGTCCAGTACAAAAAAATCATATAAAACAAGGCAATATCAAGATGAATGCAGCTGAAATGAAAACCTTCCTGCATTTTATTTTACTTATGGTAGGAGATCTCATTGATGAAACAGATCTTGTGTACAATTTTCTTCTTGGATTTATTAAACTAGTGGATATTATTATGTTACCTGAGTTTTATGATAACACCTTACGTGAATTAAAAGTCTGGTTAATAAGCATAATATGTTTTTAATTGATTCCTTTAAAGTAAATTTAAAACCGAAACACCGCTTTTTAGTGCATTATGCGACAATTATTGAAAATATTGGTCCATTAAAAGACCTTTGGTGTTTTCGATTTGAAGGGAAACATCAAAATTTCAAACAATACGCTCACACAATTACTTCTCGTGTTAATATACCTTATACATTGTCAATTAAAAGCTGTCTGCAATTTTCACTCCTATTGATTGAAAACAAATTCTTTGTAAACGATTTCGAGCATTTAAACAATGTGACAGAATTTGATTTAAGAAATTTGACGTATTATGAAAATATTTGTACTAACTTAACCATTGTAAAGAAATTTGATTCATGTTTATATAAAGGAATACTATATTCTGAATATGCATATGTAAAAATTAGTAGGACAAATGTTATTTTGAAAATAATGTTACTTTTTTATAACAATGAGCATGATATTTTTATTATTGGCCAAGAAGAATAAACGTGTTTTTTAGAAAAATATGAGTCATATAAACTTCTAGACTCAAATGAATTAAATTGCTTTTATTTGCAAAAAAATGAGAATATTTCGTTACCTGGAAAAAAATTGACTTTAAATAATGGAGAAATAATAATAAGGTTCAAACATGTCACACATGTATAGTAAATCCTTTTACTTAAAAAGTACAAATAACATATAGCAATTAAAACTACAATTTACATATTAAAGTCATGAATGTCGTATAATTTGTTTTTCATTTCAACCCTAAAAGTATTCATAACTCCATTCTCCTAAAAATAGTCTTATATCTTCATATCGATTCTTATTGATTGATTCCTGGATCCACTTCATACAACATGTGACATACCTTTAAAACAACATTTGTCACTGTTGAGGTCTTAACATTCTTTAGCTCTTCCATCAACAACTTCGTAGGTATTGACTAACAGTACACTATCTTGAATTAACAACTTTCGTAATTGCATCAGCAACTAGTTGCAATCTTGTTTTAAAAATATCACTTTTACTTTAAGTGCTTTCATTGTTGAAAGAAATCAACAATTTTAAAGTTCTCAAGATAAAGGTGTACAATTGTTGGGTACGATTTAACCAAGAAAAGTTCTTGTAAACAACAACATTTATTTTGTTTTTATAGTTTTTTTTTCTCAGTGCATAAAATTCAATACCCTTGCATCAAGTTTTCCGGGGGTAATAACAGCATACTTTCTATTTCTGACCCTTCCGGTTACAACTACAACAGCTGGAAAAAGTTTTTCGAAATTACAACTGATAAAAAATTATCTGAGGACCTCTATGGAGCAAGAACGGCTATCAGAGGCAGAACATCTAGAAATAAATTTGCCGAAAAAAAGGCAAGAGAAGTAATTATTTGATTTCAATTGTTTTGCTAACTAGCTCCTAGGAGCAGTTATTGTAAGTAATAAGTAATGCTCAATAAATGATTTTATTTTATTCAATACGAGTGCTTTGTGTCTTCGTGTAATATTTTACCTTCCATTAGGGCTTCGCCGCAGTTAGGAAGAAGGGCCCCTCCAAAAAATTTTAATACAGAGCCCATTAAGGGCAAGCTACGCCCCTTGCTGTATCTGATAATAAAACAAACTTTTTTTGTATGTCTTTTGTAAAATTTTTGAAAGTTCTGACTGTTGTAAAAAGCTACTGCGTAGTCCCAACCAATAAATGCATGGCAATCGGATAGACTTAGAATAGTGTGAGTCCAAAGTTCGACGCATACTCTACATATACAATTAATTCAATTTAGGTCTTTGTTATTTTCTTTCTTGATCGCTAACCCTGGTAGCCAAAACTTTCATTATCAGTTTTTATGATATTATTTTCCTGTATTTGATAAGAATTACACTAGTTTCCAAATGTTACACAAATTTTATTCGATTTTTATTGATACCAAATAGGCATTACCTCAGCAAGAACGGTGGCAAAGCGTCCTGCAAATGGTAAATCGTTCCATATTGCGGGAATGGAAATTTTGTAACTATACCTATATTTATAAGACTGTGACACATTAGCAAAAGAATAACTTAAATGAGTTAACATAAAACACATATATATATCTTTATGAGCATATGCATGTATACAATGCAACGAAGTTTTACACACACACTAGGTAACCTCATCTTGCTCCGCACTCCCCTACAACTGAGTTTTGACTTGTTCTAATAACAAATGGTTCTGATCCATTTTTGTAAGTATCGTAAATAAGTAGATAATTAATTGCTCAAGGAGTATGTATCTGTGACAACTATGTATAGAGATATTGAAAGTGGGAACACGGTTCTTATCACCCTTGCGAAATACATACATATGCATGTGCAAGCGCGACCGACCAGTAACGTAGAAACAACATTCACGGTTTGCCTTCCAGCAAAAATAATTTTCATTTTCATTAAAAGGGAAATGTTTTGAATATTTACAGAGTAAATCGATTGCTCAAAAAAATTTCCCACAATAAATTGAATCTTCGCTGCCGCTGGGTGAACAAAACCTTGTTGAAAAAACAATTCATTTTAAATTTACGAACAATTAATGCGACGACCCGTTGCAATTGTTCGTAATCTGCCTTTTCAGATACTGAAGCAAGAAAACTTTCTGAATGGGAATGTGTCTAGAAACTCAGGTTATAATAACAATCTAATCCGAACAGTGGCAATCTAAATACGTAATCTAAAAACACTGTGAGAACAATTAGGTAAAATGTTTTTTCAATGACAAGCATTATCAACCACCAGTAGGTACGTTTTGCGAACTACGTAAATACTACATATTAATTTCTACAACTATTTTTATTATGCAGAAAAGAACTCGAGAACAAATGGCCGTAAAATCATAGAAAATAAAAATTAATCTGAGAATTGAATGGCAAAGTTAAATATTTGGATGTTGATAAGGTTTATCTTAGTCTACAGTCTTAGATAAAGAGGGGAGTTTATATTTGCTAACAGTGACCCACATCAAAGCCAAATACTTTTATTCAAAGGCGAATATTTTTCAAGCCACCCACTGCTCCTTGAAGGTATTTTCTCCTGTATAAAGTAGGGCGGCTGTCGAATCAGACAATGCGCTCACCCTATTAGATTAATTCAGTAAACGAATTCAGCAATGAATACCCACGAATATGAAAACAATTATCTCTCCCCTTTCACCCCTATTAAGGTGATAAATGCGTAAAACATGTTGTTTTATATTTTTTCCTCAGAAACGCGTTAAGAATTTGAAACACTTCTGTTGATTGTCTTCAAATTAAGATGGATGAGACGGGTGCCGGCATGCGTCGATAAAATACTGAGAAGCAATTGTGTCGTCGCGAAAATAAAAACATTAAAAGAGCCCTGATGTTGTCGTTGTCGGTGTCTTAGGCGTGGTCCAATGCCTACAGATTTGCATAATTTGCTAAGGTATTGGCTGGCTCAACGAAGAAGGAAAAGTCATTTTATATTTTACGTCACTGGCCGAAAGTCCACATTCTACGCAGACATAACTCTCGGGCTCGAGAAATCAGAGAATTTAGGTATCTTATTTTGTTCGCATTCTTAATGGACTGCATCGCTTATATAGCTTTTCCGCCTGCGTAAAATTTCTTTGAAGTACCGACTGCGATTGATAAGATAGTCCCGTCCAATCTATTTATCATATAATAATTAGCAACAATGTATGTGGTATTTAGTGATGACTGGGTAATATTCAATGAAATCACTCAAATTTGTTTTCCAAGAAAACAAAAATTTAGTTCAGTTTTCGGACTCTCCAAAATACCATTATGAGAATACTTTTTGGGGAATACCATACATCATGTACGATTATTAGCAAAAATAGATTAACACATTTTCGAGTTATAATTTTTTCCGAGATTAATGAAGGGGAACCGCCATTTTTACGCTTCCGTATAGCAAAACAGAAAACCTTAATTTCGCCATGTCCGTATGGCGCCTTTATTTTAATCAGAAAATTAATACTATAGTACCTACTTACTCTAAAGTAATCATTTTCAATTAAGTTTGTACAGATTAAGATATCCTGAGGGCAATTTTGGATAACTCTGAAAAATCTAGAATACTAGAAAAATATGTATAAGTATATACATACACTCCGCGACACATGATTGTAGACAGTCTCCAATACTCAGGTATTTTAAGTAATTACGAATTCTAAGAAAATGCATACCCCTCATTACTTAGAACAAGTAAGTGCTAATTACTTTGTGGGATTTTCCCATCCATTTGATGCGTTTTTTTTTTTTATGATTTTTTACCTGAAAATTGCTATAAAAACCTGCGACACTTGATTGTAGACACAGACGTTTTTGGTCATTTGGAGCGAAACAAACTGCATAACTGTAATCATATTGTATTGAGAAGTAAATAGCTAGTGGATAGAATAAAATGGGTAGTGGAAAAAGACTCACTCTTGAGGAAATTGGAAAAATAAGGGCATTAAAAGAAGAAGGATATTCTAATCGAGAAATTGGTAGAAGGATCAACAGAAGTGTTGGAGTAGTTGGCAACTTCCTTAAGGATCCCGAAAATTATGGGAAACAACAACATGGGAGGACGAAAAGAGCAACGTCGTCATCTGAGAGGCGCAGAATCTTAAGAATAACCTCAAATGCATCAAAGACATCGAGGGAAATTCAACAAGAGGCTGGAACATCGGCCAGTATTCGTACGGTGCAACGCGTACTGAAAAGCTCACCAGCCCTACAACGTCGCCGCCTGAAGAAAAAGCCACAATTAACCTAGAGACATAAAGAAAAAAGGCTTGAATTTGCTCGAACACACATGACGTGGAAGAACGAATGGAGACATAATCTTCTCAGACGAAAAACGCTTCACATTGGATGGACCCGACGGTTATGCATTCTACTTTCATGACTTACGAAAGGAGGAGAAATTTCTAGCCCGTCGTCATAGCAGAGCAGGAGGTGTCATGGTTTGGGGAGCCATTTCTTACAATGGGCAAATCGACCTAATTTTTATTAGTGGACGGCACACATCCAATGACTACATAGAAGTGCTTAGGAGCGCCAAACTAAAAATAATTGAAAAGATGGAAGGTCACCATTGGACTTTCCAACATGATCACGCTGCAGTTCATACAGCCAGAGTTGTTAAACGGTGGTTTGAGGACGAAGATATTGCAGTTTTGGATTGGCCATGACTATCTCCAGACCTCAATATCATCGAAAATCTCTGGGGATGGCTTACAAGAAAAATTTATGGGTCCGGAAAACAATTTCACACCATTGAAGAATTGAAAGGAGCAATAACCACAGCTTGGAACGAGGTTCCCTTGGAAATAATAAGGAATTTGTACAATTCTATGGAAAATAGAATTTTCGAAGTTATAAACCGAAATGGTGGTAACACACATCATTAAAAAAATGAATAAATGGTAATGTGGTGTTGGACATTTAATTTCCTTTAAACCCATTTCACTTTTTTTTTAACCGTAAAATTTCTTCAGAAAACTGGTAGTGTCTACAATCAAGTGTCGCAGGTTTTTATAGCAATTTTCAGGTAAAAAATCATAAAAAAAAAATAACGCATCAAATGGACGGGAAAATCCCACAAAGTAATTAGCACTTACTTGTTCTAAGTAATGAGGAGTATGCATTTTCTTAGAATTCGTAATTACTTAAAATACCTGAGTATTTGAGACTGTCTACAATCATGTGTCGCGGAGTGTATATACTGAAGTTATTAAAAGTTACACGACTTACTTGAATGCATTAGTTTACAAGGCATAGCCGACCAAGCTATGTTTACTTGAACTCAACCGTTCGAGAAAAGCCGCACGCGCGTTTGTAAGTGCATATAAGCATATTTAGTACTAGCTGGGTTACCCGGTTTCACCCGGTGTACAATTATTTTGGCCGAGCATCGTATTGGATCCGTCATCTTGATTCTCAAATGTTGTACATAGATCCGCAATAAATACCAATTTTCCTGCCAATCCTTTGATATTTTGAAATTTAGGGCGCCATCTTGGAACTGCAATTTCAAACTCGCAAAAATAGTAACTTATACGTTGGACCGGAATATGTAGTACCTAAGTTAAAAAATGAATATGATCTGATCCAGCGTTTAGGTGTGATGGGTTACCCGGTTTCACTCGCTGTACAACAATTGAATCCGACATTTTGATTTCCAAATTTCAAAAATAGATTCGCAATAATTTCATACCAATCTCTTGATATTTTCAATTTTTGGCCGCCATCTTGGGTTCGCCATTTTAAAATTCGCGAAAAGTATCCTATATGTTGGGCCGAAATATGTAGAACCTTCACCCAAAAATTGAATATGATCAAATCCAGAGTCTAAGCGTGATGGGGTTGCCCGGTTTTAACCCGTGCACAAAAATTTTGGGCGCCATATTGGATCCGCCATTTTGAATTTCCAAATTTCGAACGTAGATTCGCAATAAAGACATCAAACTTCCAAACCATATGCCTAGAAAAAAGGTCACAGCTATCTGAACATAGTTCTCAAGAGAGATTAGCAAAAATATATATAATAAAACAGCTGGATCTGCGTGTCTATAGATTGAATATATTTACCAAAACTTGAGAGGGGGCGATAAAAGAAGAGAAATAAAAAACAAAAACAAGATTTTTAAAATTTGCCTCTGTGTGTTCATGCTAATCTCCGGAATTATTGAGGGAATTTTCATGGGGTTTTCACAGCTTGATTAAACTTGGCTTGGGTAACATACTTATAGACTTTGTTTCATCAAAATGGAATGTCGGCAAAAAAGTTATCGTCATTTATCCTTTTCCATTGTTTATTATTGTCGAATTGTTTTTGCCTACGGCAAACTGTATGTGGGCTGGTCACGGATCAGTTATGCCGACCATCCATTTATATTTACGCACCAGATGGAAAAACTGTCAATATCGTATACTAAGGTATTCTTCAACAGTATTTAAAGTATAATAAAACATTTAGTAGTCCGTTTTTCTCAGAAACGAAATTAAAGAAAAAGGTAAAATAGGGGCGCCTGATAAAAAAAAACCAAAACCCATACGGACGAAATCGCGGGCGGGAAACAGCTAGTATCTTATATTTATATTATCACCCACATTTTAGTGCCCAATCCACTTCAATTTACTGCTCAATTAAGTTTTCATGCCTTCAAGTATTTTTTGAGCTACTCATTTTCAGGTTGTGTGATTTCTCGAATTCATTTTTTTACTGCTGATATTTTATCTCTCATAAAGTTATTAGACATACAATTTGTATTATCATATTGGCCGAAACTTTCATAAATATTAATATCTCAAAATATACTTAATGAGTTTATCTATAAAAAAAATAGAAATATTACGCAGAATCGTGTTTACGATACAGTTGATGAGAAACTTGCAAAAAAGCTTCGAAGGCGGACAATTTCAAAAGGCTCCTCTTATCAACTAAGTTCAATACATGTGGACAACTTTTTTGTCAAACACTCGGCTATGCCCTTTGTTTTCGCTAACTAATCGAGAACTACCACAACTCTACAAACGTATGGTTGTTTAAGTTATATCATTTTTCGAAAGTTCTAAGTTAAAACTTGTATGAAAAACAAAAAGTGACATTCTGCAAGTCATTTGCATAACTCTACATAACGGTGGCTTTTATATGTTCCCGAATTTTTTACTAGACTCTGGTTGATAAGCGCAGACAGGTTTCGTCGTTACACTTCCACGTTCAAAAGTTTGATTTCTACAGCCTCATACCCAGAAGCTCGAGAACCACTTCACGCAACCATTATTCCTCTGACAAGCACTCGGTAAAGTTATTAATTAGTTAATGGCCCGCTTGTGCAAATAGACGTCGACATACGTGAACTTGTCAAGCGGCGACAAGTGTGCCATCGCAAGTTGGTTCTTAATAGGTTTGCGTGGCATAGCTTCTGAAAATTATGCACTCCTTAAAAAAGGACAATGTATCCGTCTTTAGCACACTTATTCACTCCAAATCTGTGGGGAGTTTTGCTTAATTATTTATCGAACAGAACTGTCGTACACTACGCTTCTGGAATTTTTGTTTTATGTAACTTGCTCGTGAATTTCTTTTTTGCATTAAGTTCACAATTTTGCAGTGGGATTTTGTAAGGATTTAAAGTGTAGATTTTCAAACTTTTCTAACTCATACAAGTTTTAAGTCTCTAAACCATCTAGAGATAGACATGTACTAAATTATAGGACATAATATTACAATTTGATATGTAAAATGACGATAATTCCGAGTGACATTTCCGAATAAATGTACTTGAACAAATTGTTATGTTATTTCCAATGAGAACAATATTACATAAAGGAAACGTGGAATTTTACGATTTCAGGGAAACATTAGGAGGATTCTCTTAGTATGGCACAAAAAATTACAGCAATAGTTATAAATTAATATGTGAACATCGAAAATTGTAGTACCCTTTGTTTAGTATTTATTATTTTTTGACTTCAAAATTACAAAGGCAAACTTGAAACCATATTTACGATTACAAATAAAGGGTTTTCCAATAGGGACTTGAAATCTTTGAATTCAATTTGTGAACGCACCCTTTCACTAATCATCGAAGTGTCACTGTCAATTTATTTAGTAAACTTAACATTTTCATCATGGTAAAGTACACGAACGAACAACGTCTGCAAATTATAAAAATTTACTACAGAAATTCGGTGTCGGTGACCGCTACTTTAAGAGCGTTAACTCCGATTATAGGTCGTAATTCTCGCCCTAGTAGACAGGCAGTAACAAGTTTAGTGCAAAAATTTGAGTCTACATGTTCGTTGTGTGATGTTGCCGTGCCAGTGAGACAACGGGTTGGTCGAAGTGTCCAAAATATCGCTGCCGTGCAAACGTCCGTAGCAAATGATCCAAAGCAGTCAATTCCACCGCGTTCAAGAGTTGGGCATCGCCCAGACCACTTTATGGCGAATTTTGCGTAAGGATCTTCGTTTACACCCATACGAGATCAAGCTAACTCAAGAATTGAAGCCGATGGACCATTTGAAGCGACGTACGTTCTCCGATTGGGCTCTGGAAAAGATGCGCCAAGATGATCAATATCATCGCAAAATCATCTTCAGTGACGAAGCTCATTTTTAGGCTCAATGGGTTCGTCAATAAGCAAAATATGCGTTATTGATCGGGTGAAAATCCACATGTGCTTCATGAAACACCATTTCATCCAAAAAAATAACTGGTGCGGTTTGCATGCCGGCGGCGTCATAGGGCCATATTTTTTCGTCGACGATAATGATTGTCACGTTACTGTGAATGGTAATCGTTATCGCGCCATGATTACCGATTAATTTTGGCCCGAATTGGACTTGGACAACATGTGGTTTCAACAGGATGGTGCCACAAGCGACACAGCACACGTTACAATCGATTTATTTAAGAGTAAGTTTGATGAGCGTGTTATCTCAAGAAATGGGCCAGTCGATTGGCCGCCTCGTTCGTGCGATTTAACACCTCTAGACTTTTTTCTTTGGGGCTACGTCAAGTCATTGGTCTATGCCAACAAGCCGACGACGCTGGAAGAGCTCAGAGCCAACATTGAACGCGAAATAGCAGCCGTTTCGGCCGAAATGTGTGGCCGAGTCATCGAAAATTGGGTCCAACGAATCGACCGCTGCAAATGTGCCCGTACGAAATCAAGTTCCATTCATAAATGTTTTGATTGTACTTCAACCCGATAATAAAGTTTTTGAAATATCTCAAATGGTTTGCATTTTATTTTGAAAAAAAGTTGTCAAGTCCTTATTGGAAAACTCTTTACATATAATAGTGATAGTAATATACTTTTCGCACAAAAATATTCTAAAAGTATGTATTGTAATGATTATGATCAAAAAACTTATAATTTACTATCAAGTAATTTTTATTCTGCCATCCATCGATAACGTCTGTCAAATAATTTTTATTTTTGGATCGCTCTATAACGATCAATAACTAGATTCTATTTTTCAATATAGGATTAACTAATTAATTATGTACAGCGTTTTTCAACAAGAACTTTGTTTTTGAATTGGGCAACACCAACAACGTGACAGTTTTGACAATTAGTTTGTTGACGTATTCGTAGTAGATGCTTTGGCAATTGTTACTATGAATTCAATTTCGCTCGAAAATCGCATTAAAATAATTAAAATCCACTATGAAATTGGTGGTTCTGTTAAAGTTACATTTCGTAAAATTCGTGATATTTTCAGACAACAAAATCGTCCTTCTTAGATTGCTATTAAGAAGCTGGTCGTTAAATTTGAGTCGACAGGCTCGGTACAAAATGTGCCAACACCAACGCGTGTACGACCGGGTCGTTCAAATGAACATATCGCAACCATATGCCACAGTGTTGAAGAAGATCCAAATTTGTCAATTCCTCGACGTTTTCAACAATTGGGGGTATCCAAAACAGCCACATGGCAAATTTTGCGTAAGGATTTGGCTTCGCGAAGCCTTACAAGGTTCAACTGGTGCAGGAATTGAAGCCGACCGACCATTCACATCGCCATAGATTCGCTCAATTCATTCAGGAACAACCCGCTGGTTTTTCTGAAAAAATCAATTTTTCGGACGAAGTCAATTTTCACTTGTCGGGGTACGTCAACAAGCAAAATTGCCGCATTTGGGCTTCTGAAAATCCTAGAGCGATTATTGAGAAGCCTTTGCATGCTCAATGTGTCATTGTATGGTGCGCGATGTGGTTTGGAGGCGTGATTGGGCCATTTTTTTCGAAGATGAGGCTG
This sequence comes from Tolmerus cingulatus, assembly GCA_959613345.1. NCBI lineage: Eukaryota > Metazoa > Arthropoda > Insecta > Diptera > Asilidae > Tolmerus > Tolmerus cingulatus. The sequence goes on along the minus strand of OY390708.1, from coordinate 31,389,633 downwards.
GAAACGCGGTAACGATCCATGGATCACGCTATCACGAGATGTTAACAATTCAATTTTGGCCTATTATTGATGACGTGGATATCACTGGCATGTGGTTTCAACAGGACGATGCCACATGTCACACAGCCAATCATCAATTTATTGCAAACCAAATTTCCCGATCGCATAATTTCACGAAATTCAGCTGTTAAGTGGCCAGCCAGATCGTGTGATTGAACACCACTGGATTATTTTTTGTGGGGCTCTGTTAAGGACAGAGTCTATACGGAGCCAATCGAATCGATTGCAGCCTTAAAACTCAAAATCCGTGATGTGATTAACGAAATAAACCCGCCATTTTGCAAAAAGTGATTAAAAACTTTGATGAAAGAATCGACATCTGTCACCGGGGTCGTGGAGGACATTTGCCAGATATCATTTTTCATTCATAATTGCCAAACTTTTCTCTTAGTAGTACAATAAAAATTTGAATCATCTTCATCTAAATTCTTTGTTTTATTTTGTTTTAGAAAACAAAGTTCTTGTTGAAAAATCCTGTATAATAATTAATAAGAAGCGGTTTAATATTCCCCTCACAGCCAGTCGAGAACAAAATTTCGTTTTCATTACGCCAAACGAAAATAATACCCTCGATACACGGACGCGGTCGAATGAAGATCAAACACAGATTATCATCGGTCGTGCCGTGTATCACCATGAATTAAGTTTGTAAGTAATTTCATCGGATCTTCAACCGCAAATTAATCGGACGAGGTTCCCACAACTTAATTCATTCGGCAGTGTCCGTGTATCTAAACTTTGTACCACAATTTATTACACATAACTTCTCATAACTAACACATAATATCACATACTCTTTAAAGCTTAAGCTTGGTAAACCCAACTTAAAATCAGTATATGTCTAATCATTCGACTCATAGACTGCAAATTCAAACAAATATGTTTTATATTTCCTTTGTTATTTCCAACAAATTAGCGTGAGAGAAGTATTAAAATATTTCAACTACATAGAAAACTCAAAAATTAGCGTTAGCAATCTTGGCGGATGGTAAAAGTATACTCGCCAAAAATAGCCTTGTTGCAGTAGTTTCATACGTGTTTTATAAACCTACGTTTCTAGATAGACAAAAACAACAAAAACGTTTGGGAAGGATAACAAGTGCACAGTTTGTTACCTTCGAACAACTCAATTTACTATTTATGAAAGCCCAGTGAATGGGCAAGCATGAGCGAAACGGGAACATCGCGAATTCGCAAGACTAAGGGGTTAAAAGAAAATTCTTGCCGTATTTCGCGAGAACAAGCATTTATAATTACATTCCTCTCGAGGCACCTGTGCCACACAACAAATGAAGATCTCTCCACGCGATAAAAAGCACAAAAACCATTCCGCAAGTCATTACCTTTCTCGCAATCACCTGCAGAGCGAAGTTGGCGCAATCAATAACCAGCACCTGAACATGAGCCCCCGACACCAGCAAGGAACACTTTTCCCGCTTTTACATCGTTCCTCTAAAGAGAATTTTTCGCCGATACTATCGCTTACTGCGTGGGAGGCGAGCAACCACGAAAAATTAGCCTACAAGCCGCATTTCCTTTTACTGTCCATGACAGAACTTCAATGATTACGAACTGCAAGTTATCTAGTAAGGCGCGCAATTGCCGACCCTTCGTCCCCGCTGTGCTCCTAGTTCCAAAGTTCGGCGATCTATCAGTGCGATTGATCTCAATATGGAGGAGCGAGCGCGGGAATATTCCGAGCAAAGATTTATTCCGGAAATCCCGATTGGGCGGACTGGAAACTGGGGGTTGGGGCTTGTGGGGAGATTCATTCTTGACCTGAAATAGTGCTGATGGATGTTTGGCTGCGACGGCGATTTCACTCTATTAATTAGCGTTCTGAATAGAACGTGGCCTAAAAATAGCGTCGCACATAATCTGCCGCTGCACATGACTACCGCAATCCGGATTTTGTTTTTGGACACAAAAAACCGAGCCAACCAAATCGTCTAAATGGAAATAGAAATACTAAAGTTTTTCAATCAAAACTGCGGCCTTTTCATAAATGTGGAACCCCCATTTTAGCTCCTGCCAGTAAATCGCCACCAGGATAGAATTTTTTGTCATTACACAAGTTTTGTAAGTGTGGTCGCGTCGAACGTGCCTAATTGCCCGAATAAGTCTGGGCAGAATCAATTAAACGATGGTCCATGTCGGCCCCCTCGGGACGCCGCTATACATAGCAGGAAAGAAAGGGGCTAAAGAGGTGCTTGATTGGAAATTTCGGAGAGGCCATTTAGTCCGCAGAAATCCTCCTGCGTCCGCACGTTCGATATACGATGCGGCAAAGGAAAACGTTGGTGATTGCCATTGTTCGCCTCGAATTTAGGACTTTTTTCTATCTGCAATCTCCATGCAGGCCTGCGAAAATTATTGAGATTAAATTGGAAGAGTGTGCATAACTTATACACAATAAGACTTTCAATTTTACTTTACCTAATTTCTTAGTTTTTGTTTTTCAAGTCTGTGTAAATGCGACTGTTGACCGATTTCATGTAGACGAGTGGCACAAGAACTTAACCACCCTTATAGTGTATTGTATACCAGCTGGGTTACCCGGTTTTATCCGGTGTACAAAAATTTGGCCGCTGTATTGGGTCCGCCATTATGAATTTCCAAAATTTTATAGTGAATTCGAAACTACCTCAAAATGACCATAGTAGACTAATTTTCATTTAAATTCGTAGAAGTTCGAAAATCATTGTACGTCACATTGAATCTGCCATCTTTACCTGCGCATTTCGAACATGGATTTGCCATAAGGTCATTCAAAAACACCCAAGCACAAAATTTTGGTGGCCACATTGAATGCATTCGCAATAAGGACATCTAAAAACCTCCAAAATACCTATTTTCATGACAATCCCTTGATACTTTCAATTTTTAGTGGTCATCTTGGGTCCCCAATTTTCAAATTTGCGAAAAGAGTATTCTATATTTTGGGCCGGAATATGTAATACCTTCATCTAAAAAATGAATGTGATCGGATCCAACGTTTAGGCGTGATGGGTTACCCCGTTTCATCCAGTGTACACAAATTTCGGCCTCATATTGAGACCGCTATCTTGAATTTACGCATTTCGAACATACATAGATGCGCAATAACGACATCTAAAAACCGCCAAATACCAATTTTCATGCCAATCCGTTGATATTTTCAATCTTTGGCCGCCATATTGTATCCGTCCTTTTTCAATTCGCGTATAAAAAGTAGCCTATATGTTGAGCCGGAAAATGTTGTACCTTCACCAAAAAAATGCAACTAATCGGATCCAGCGTCTAGGCGTAATTAAGCAAAAAACAAACAAATAATCGATTTTATTATACATGATGATAAAAATGAGATCGGTCGCGCTTCTTATTGAAAATCAAAGGATAGTAACTAAGATAGCTGATCTTCTGAAGAAAACCAAAGGTAATGTATTCGATTTACTTGTTTCTGGTACAATATTTTTTGAGAATCCCACATAATAATTAAGAGATCATCAAAAAAATTTTCAATTTATATTTAAGTTTTAGACCGCTATATGTAGTTCCGTGAAAAATAATCGGATTTCAACGATAGACGGCTTGTTGAAAAGATTGTTCAGCAGCTCGTTTCTGTAATTAGCAAATAGACCATTCTCTATTTGACGTCATTCTCCACCACGGTGACGGTGGCTCACGGCGAATTATTTCAGTTCATAGAGGGAATTTGCTTATCGTCACAGAATAGAGAAGTTTCTCAACTGAGATACAGAAACGAGCTGCAGAACAGATTAAACTCTTCACAAATTTTGACAAAACTTTTTAGTAGGAATGTCCGTTTGGAGTCAAAGGTGACGGATATGAAAAACAAGGTCACATGCATTATATTTCCCGAAGTACTTAAATTTGAAACACTGAAATTGGACATTTTGCCATCACAAGTTTTCGCATATTATTTCCAGAATGTTTCGTCGCAACTTGAAAACATAAATAACTTAAATTTGAGGAATTTCGGACTTTTCAATCAAAAAATTCTTCAACCATCTTTGAAATTAGGAAATTAAGGATAACTTTTTCGATTTATAAAGTAATAAATCGATATAAAATAAAACTTGTCTTATTTTCAGGACTCGGGTAGAATTTGTCTTCAGAAATGCAATGGAAACAATTTTTAATTTTTACACAATTTACACTAAAAAATTAGAGAAGAAGTGAACAAAGAAATTACTGCGGAAACCTATCAATTTCCAGAAATTTAAAGTTAAATATATACATCTCTCAGGAAATATAAGTGACCGATCTGTAGTTCACTAATTTGTACGTTCGTACGGCTATTTTTCAAACCTCGCAAGACGAATTTGATCTCTCTAAAATTTGACCAACTGCTTTATCTACAAAGCCAATGCAATACTTCATCATAATATTGGGACATTCAATTTATGATTTCAAGATAACGGACTGCCAAATTTTAAAACGTATGTAACGTCCACTAAACTTGTCTCCATTTGTTAAAATTTAAGAGTTCGAAATGGTGGACTGTGAAACTTTGAAAATTTATGAGACTTTTCACCACACTTTGTACTTGAGGGTTTTCGGGATCGCTGATGTTAGTCCGACTGCCAGAATTTATGAATTAAAAATGGTGGACTATCACATACTAAATTTCATGTGATTTCAACTAAGCATATATCGTTCTAAAAAAAGGGCATTTGTTTTGAATGTTTTCATATAGCTATTGTGTTTTTAATTTAACATTGCCATCCATGCTTCCTTCTGAGATATTAAAGCTTCTTCCACAAGCATATGGAAAATTGCAGGTTAGCACGACCCGCATCCGGAGTTCACGCGTCCAACGACCTGCAGTGCACGCGCCGCCGCCACTTCCTGCTGATACAGTAACAATTGAATATTGTGAAATAGCTTTGTCTTAAGAAATTTATAATGCTTATTTGTAAAAATGGTAATTATTGTAAACCGTGAAATATTCAGGTAGAATAAATCGGTAGCTCGTCGAAAACAGATGTCTTACTTTTAATTCTACGAAAATTAGTTTCGTTAACTTGCATATTTCAGAATATAATTTTACACATGTATCTCCATCGATTTATCAAAACAAAAGTCGCTAGCAAAACATCGGCACGTTTAGCTCATGTGACAGCGCAGCGATGCGCCAGTTTAAAGATCACAGGATCGATTTCAATCTGTAGTTAAAATCGACAGTTCAGCAGAGAAAAATTATCTCTTTTGTAGTGCTATCTTATTTATTGAGTGTTAGACTTAATGTCGCAAACTTTATTTAAGTGGCAGTGACGATCTAATAAAAGGAGGCCCCCCTTCCTTTAAGTATCCCTTGCGTCGACCTATTTATAGTGTGTAATAAAATATTCCTGGATTTTAATCCTCACCGCACACAATTTCCGACAGACAGATCTCATTAATGACATTGACGTGGAAGTGAACTACATTTTCCTTATTCTGTTCATTGAGGCAGCTTTGATGAAACAGTAGCTCGTTATGATAATTACTATATTCCTATTATACATATGATACACATAGGGTAAATTTTATCGGATATTTACTTCGGAGTAATTGAATCACTTAGTTAATTTGAACCTACTGGCACACATAAACTGGGCAATCTTTGACATTTGAGGCACAAAGTAAATGAAACGATTCGCAAACAAGCAGTTTCGGATAACACGCACAATTGAAGCTGAAACGCACAGTAATAAACAGAGGGGTAAAGTTTATCCTATGTGTATAATGAGCATTCCAGCTGCTTACGAAATTAAGCTTCTAGGCTTCTTGGACAGATAAGTTTGGCATTGCACGAATATCATTATAACGAGGCGCCCAAACAAGAGTAATGTTCATGCGCTCAGCCAAACTGTTGAGTTCTGACCGCAAATCCACGACGAACTAGGATGATGTAAACACACCTGTCAGGACTTTGAGCGCGGAATGACTATAACCGAATAGTTGTAGGTATATCTCAGTGGAAGGCAGAGTTGCGTCATTTAATCATGCAGGTACATGAGATATGGCCGGGAATTCCTCTTGAAATATACTGCAATGGTTTGGTAGTCTAAGAGAAATTGCAATGTTCAGTGACACGGAAAAGACTCCCCTTCAACTTCACCAATCCTCAATCGTTAAATGACTAGACTAGGCCGATCTGCCAGGATTATGAAACCCTTATCCCACTCTGCCTAGCGGAAAGGGGTCCCTGTGCCAAAAGAGGGCGCAGAAAATGTACAATCAGTTACCACAGCGAGACATTCTACAATGTACATATGTCCGTTTTCTATGCGCGACTATTAACGACCCGCGTTAAACCTTATATCTGAGGCAGCTGTCGTCTACTTGTGAATGCCCGGTTGTAGATCTTATCTAAACAGGCCACCAGATCAACACCCTATATACAAGTATGAGGCTAATGACGACGACGTAGAGCCCGCGGATAATACGTAGTTCTAGCTCTCACTTCCTGCAAATGGGTTTTTTAAAAGAATATAGGTCAGGATATACTTGTGTAATGGTTTTCCAGCTTATTATTCTGTCAATTACAAGGCCACAAGCCTGCCTGCAAATTTTAGGCTAATTTCATTGAGTGCGAGCGCGGAGAAAAACAATTCATGATTTTAGTGAGATGATTAGAACTTACACATATAGGACTGTTATTACCTGCAAAGTTGTTTCAAATCGTCGTTTGTATGATTATTTGGTAAATGGAATCTGCAAGAAGAATAAAGGGACAAGTTTAAAAAATGTGGCGCATTATAACAAATAACTTATTACTGTTTCACAAAAAGCCAATCATATCTAAAAGCCCTACCCTGTAACAATGTTTATATGTTTGACTCGATTAGTAACATAAACTCAATCTCAAAGCTGTACACTAGCTATCTTTATAGCTACGCATCCTATTTATTAATGTGTGATCTTGAAAAAAATATAGATGAAATAGAAAACATAATTTTTATTAAAAATAATTTCACTAAAATAATTTTTTCTAAATAACTTCACTAACAAGGGAGAGAGAGAAGTGGGGGTCACCGCTATGGCTCAGGTTGTGCCAGATGGTAGTTGAGGCAATATAAGAAAGAGTAAAGGCGGGATCCCAATCTATCCGCACCGTTGCGATCCGATCCTGTCCGCTCCGTTTCGACGAAACGGACATTTCTCCGATCCGAACCGTTATTTGACAATTGTCTGTGAAAACAAACTGAGTGTGCGGTGATTCGTTTGTGAGGATATGCTTTCTGTCTTCCCGAAAAAAGTTCAAATTTGCTAAACTCGTCCGTTCCGATCCGATCCGCCCATTGTGTCCACTTCCATAGCACTACGTGTGTTCAACTTTGACAGCTCGTCGGAACGGATCGAATACATTGGGATCCCGCCTTAATTTTGCCATTTTGCACCCTACTCAAAGAAACGCGGAATATTTCCTTCAAAGTTTTCACTTTGAGGTTTTATACTTATAAAATACATATACACTATTACAATCAACCGTGTACTATAGCGGATAGCGAGCTAGTTCATAATCCTGGCGTTAATAGTTCGAGCCCTCGTTCCATCGCCTTTTTTCACTGTTTTTTGCTGTTTTATAAGTAATGCCATAGACAAACTATTATAGATATCTAGGTGTCTAGTTTGTCTATGGTTATGCTTTCTTATAAGTTCAAAAAAATATACCTAAAAAATGCATCAAAAAGAATAATAGCTCCAGTTGCACGATGCAGCGTGACAGTCAAAAATATCGTTATAAGCGGCAAATAGACGGACAATATTAGTGTTTAATATCTGAGTTTGTCCAATATGATTGATCTTCTGTAGAGAATATTGAACGCTTGTGCCATATATTGTACGAAATCAAAAATTTTTGAAATTTATCAAGCAACCTGGAAAATGTGCCATGTGTAATCAATATCGCCTCTATACGATTCAATTTACTGCACAAACATAATTATTGAGCAATAATATAATATTGTATGTCTATGCACAGCCTAACAATATTGTGCAATCATATTCCGGAATGATATTGACCGTTTATTTGCCGCTTAAGGACACAAATTGTACTGGACCTTAAATACCTCAAAGTATATGAGATCTGGAAAATACTACTCGAGGGAGCAATATCAAGTGAAAAAAATCATTGGTTGTGAAAAACCCTCCGTCCATCTGCATGGATCTGCTGAAGACAGTCCTCCTTTCAATAATGATGAAGTCACATTTTGCATTTAATGTGCTCATTTACATGTAGAGTTTTGTTAAATAGAGGCCTCTTTTCTGTTTACGTTCCATGGAATTAAGCGTGGACAGGGTCTACTAACTAAGAATGTGTGTTTTGACGTAGGAATTGTCGAGGGCAAGCGTTTCCTTGTTTCGTGTAATGTATCTTAACCACAGAATAATAAAGTAAATTCTCAAACAAAATTCTAGTCTATATTTTCAAGTTAAAAAGCGATGAGAATTCCGATATATGAGATCGCCATTAAATATGACACAGCATTATCTTGCGAATGGTACAACCGTTGAGCGGATGCTTTTGACAGAGGAAAAAGTGAGACTGTTAAAATGAAATCTCACTGAAGTAAAATTATAAAATTAAATTAGAATTGATAAAATTAATAATTTTTAGGATTGGTAACATAGCAATTGCCTTAACCGACAACAAAGCATAAAGAGGTATTTATACTCGACCGGCTTTTTACGCAATTTGTTGATATTTCTACCCAACTGGACGGTTAAGCATTCAGAGCGCTTTTAAATGTAACCTAAATATCGAAATTTTATTGTTATTTACGGCCTTCTTATTTCGCGTCACTTTTCGCACACTCGAGATAAGGAGATTATATTACCAAGGTCAAGGGATTCAGAACTTAATGAAGTTATTAAGTGATAAGTGGATTTTTTTATCCAATAGAAGGATAAGCACTTCCAAAATGTCAAGGTTATTAAAGTTAAGCTTCAAATTGACTTAACACTTAACGGACGGGCCGAATCTGCTCTGTCTTTCCTAGTTTCCGGGCATTTTTCAGGGGAATTAAATAAACATTAATGTATGGATTTAAATCGTTGTAACTACAATAAAAGTTAATTAAATCAATTATATTTCTTATTATATTTTATAACAGTATTTATTAAAGCGTTTAGTATTTTTTAAGCGTGTGATATGCTGAAAAACATTCACCTTTATGCAGTGGAACTTGACAAAAATGACAAACAAATTTAGTTTCGCTCCTTGCCATTTTTACCGTTCTAAAATTATTTGGAAATACTTCCTAAAATCAAAACTACACCGTAAGAACAACAGGCAGATAGTGCTATCTAATGGGATTAAGAAAAAATAACACAATGTGCGTAAAATAAAAAAGCTAACGCAACGTACCCAAATTCAAGCAAAAACGTAGATCTACGTGGCCCGTCCTAGGAAGTCAGAATGGAAAAACGTAAATCTACGGGGCCCGTCCGTGAAGTGTTAAAATGTGGAAGCATTTAAACAACTTTCTGTAAATTTCACGAAAAGAGATCTAGACTTCTAACAGTGAAAAATAGTCGGAAGCAATAATAAGAATATATGTTAATGACGGGAGAGCAAGCAAACAAAGTGAAGAAGAAAGAAAACGTAAATATTTTCGCAGCAATGCAAGGGGTTTGATGATTTTCTCAGAAAATTATTCTTCTTAATATAAAAGTGGAAACCACATCGGTTTTCAAGAATAACCTCTTTCTTAAGCACGAAACAGGAGAAGAACTATGTATACCGCGATATGAGTTACGGGTGGACCTCAGCCGTCCCCGAAGATACATAACTAAGGAGGAAACTTTTGAAAATTTGCGACACTCCGCGACAGCTGGATAGCACACCCCTTAAAAAAACACGATTTAGAGGTATTTTTGTATGGAAGGGCATATAAATGTTTGCAGGTAGGCATTCCCTTCCTTGTGCAATGGTAATTAGGAATATTCTACCTCCCCTACCCCGCTTCTTTTCTGAGAATTTCGAATTGCAATTGATTTGTATTTGAGATTTTCTGTTTTTTTTTTAATTGCATACTATACAAAACTAAATTAATAATTCATTTGTTGACTTTCACATTTTGTCAATAAATTTTGTGCGACCCTATAAACCGATTGATCTCTTGTTTTTGTCAGTTAAGGGGCAATTAAGTCAATATTGAGTTCCCAAACTTTCATTATGATATCTTTAACGCAACAAAAGTTACAGATTTGACACCCACGCAAATTAAGAAAACATAAATGACTATCGCTAAATGAATCCCAGGCCATTACCACAAAAAAAAAATTAATTATTCCACAGTCCCTACCATCAACGGACCTGAAGTCGTTACAGGCATCATCCTTATTGTGTACAAGCCTCGATGGGTTAAAAATGTTTACAATCTGCTACACCAATTTCAACTGAGCCTTTATTAATGTGACACAATTGCTCGCGTTCATGTGCAGCTTTTATGCGTGAGGCACAAAAAAGGCTAATAAAAAAAAAGTTAATCAAAAAACTAAAACACGGAACAAAAAACAAATTGATTTGTATGCAATTGATGCCAAAAAGTGAATCTGGGGGATATCCTGGAAAAACATTAATTGTCCCCTTTACGAGGAAGAAAAAATTGCATCTCGCCTACTTTGGATGACACACGCTAAATATTTTCAAGGAGTCGAAATACCTCATGTGGAACTCTCATCTGACGAAAAAGTGGAGAAAGTCACACGGGGCTTCTGGACTTGTCACCGACTATTCGAAGAGAAGTGAAGATTAAAATGATACTTTGGTCGTACAAGCTAACAAAAAGTGCAACTGAACTCAAATCAGATCCCAACATCTCTGACGGTCGAAAGGGAAATACCAAATATTTTTTACCGGCACCAAATATTAAATGACCTAATATCAAGGAAACTCAACTCCAGTTAACCTTTTAAGGTTGAGATAAGAGACTAATACATAGTATATTGGAAGGATTTAGGCCTCAACGCCAGAACTAGGATTCCGGACTGCTGTAGGAAGGACGAGGTTTCTGGTTCCGAAATCTATGATCGCAACTGCCGGGTCTTAACAACCCTTGGAAAAACCACGACAATCTTCCAGGCCAAGATTCTACCCATCGAAATTTGCGACAGAATTATACTGGAAAAAAGCGCCTCCGTCATACTCAAATTGATATTCAGCTGCCTAAACGCACTGAGAAAACCCTCAGTACTTAACAATGTACATTAGCTCTAGCCTGTATGGTATACCGGACCACAAAAGAACATACGGCAATGAAGAAGGCGGATAAGCTAGCGAAACACGAGCATAATTCATTGGACCGGAATTGTTCTGTGGCCTGAGTAGGAACTGTACTAATTCGTTAGAAAAATCACTAATCTGGTTTAATCATCTATGGACTTAAAAGGCCGTTCTCCAATGCACGGACCAACCAACCAACGAAAGTGCTGAACTGGGGAGATTATCGTGTAAAACACATATCCTTGCCTGTAGTTGTGCTGGAAAATGTCACAAAATCGTCTTCAAGGTGTCATAATCCTTTTATCACAAGCGCCATTTTAGGCTTGGTGCGCGTCATAACGTAGGTTTCACTTAATTTTCATTTCTCAATTGTGAAGTCAAATACATAACGCAATATTGAAATAGTTGCGAAATATGTAGTGTAAGTATTAGATTAAGTAATTTTTCAATAAAATCACTATACCTTTAAATCATTAATTACAAAATGTTTTGATTTGTGAAATGTTATTGCTGTCACTACATCTAGTACAAAAATTTGCTGAATGGGCGAATCGAATAGTACTATGTGGTTAGAGCGCACACATGTTACACACAAGTTAGCCCGGTCGACCAAAACGCGAGCGAGAGGGAATATGAGGCCAATATGAATGTCGGACGCGATGAGGGGATTTTGGTTGGTTCGTGGTTGGTTGGTCCGAGCATTGGAGAACGGCCTAAAGAATCAAAATGATTCATTAAGCCCTTCTTGAAAGAGCGTTTAAAACACATCATGGACCTTTACAGGTGACACTGTCCATTAAAGTACCACCATAAACAAATAGGCCTTTCAGACGATACTACATACCGTTTCTGCCTCGAAGAAGACAACTGGTCTGGGGCCAAGTAAATTTCGCACAAATCATCTTTTATATCGCGTTGCTCCTAGGAGGTAGATCATGCCTTCACGCAAAAACATAAAAGCGTTATTATATGTATTATACTATTAGCATCCTTATCCTTAAGAAAGTCCCCAGTATTGATAAACATTTACAAACATTCATTCTATGCAATTCTGACATGCAGTGGACTACCAATTACCAAATGCGAACAAAAATTTGTAGCTTCCGACGAGTGCTTATGTCTTTTCAGTTTCTTTTTTGCAAGTAGTCGGATTTTTTGTTTTCTTTTTTAATTAACATGCATATGTAATTTCTTAATTTTTAATGTTTGCACTATGGATTTTTTGCAATAATTTATTTTTATTATTTCAAAGTCCTTAGTTGTGTAATTTTTCTTAATGAACGAGTTCTTCACTCAGTTTAAGTATTCCAATATAATAAGCAATTAGCTGAAGGTAAGGTTAACAGGATAGAGATTTTAGAGGATCTACTTAATTATTAAATTTCAATTCCATGAAGTATTGACGGCTACACTTTCGATGGATTTGGACTCAAATTGGCGTGAAGCTTCAAACCCAGTGATAATTTTTATACAAAGTGTTTTGTTAAGATTTGAGCAGAGAGCCAATCAATTCTATACAGGCTGCCCTATAGCAGACTTATGTATGTTTTTAAAAGTCAATAAAACAAATAAAAGAATTCATATTGTTCAATGAATGAGTTTAACATAAATAAAAAGATCGCAGATTTTATGTTTGAAGAAAACACCGTCCAATTGCCGTTCGGTTCGATGCACACTCTGCTCGAACCAGGCCATCGTGTTTCGTAACTCACGCTGCAACAGATTTTTTCAATATCATGAATTTCATCACTCTTCCTTCTTCCGAACTAAGGCACGTGAATTGTCACGCAAGCTCTTGAATATTTTCGGTTGCCTTTGTTGATTTGCTATGTCCGGACTAAGGAGTAAGTGTTGATTTCAATCGGGACGCAATATAATCGAGTCGCTCTTATTTTATAACATTTTAACTTTCCTACGATAATAAAACATTCAATTTCAACAAATTCACCAGTCTCAAACAAAACGACATAATTGCATTTTTTAAATTGAGATATCCTCCGTTTTATTACAGATAGGAATCTTGATTTGACATAGGCCAAATTAAGTCACAAACACCACATATTAGTTCCAACAAGAAAAACTCGTCAAAAGTCGACTATAAATACGCCATTGAATTGTTTGCTCTTCCTTTATAATAATGAATTTTGTGTAATTAGATAATTATTTCTTCCGCTCCTAAAACCCAAAAACCCTAGCGCTTCTCTACAGGCAAAAATTAAATGCACTATTTATCGCTGATGCTCATTTCCTGGCTCGTGGCATGATTAACAACAATAACACGAAAAATTCCAATAACATCTTTAACGAGGTACACTCTATGCTGCCTCGACACATTAAGATGTCAACCGTCATACCTTGTCTGCTACAAGAGGCATAGACAGGAGGGAACTAGGAGCGGCTACACCTCCTCAATCGGCGTGTAAAAAATTTACTTTTGGCATAGTATTCAGTGTCTCTCTTCAACACAACCTGATAACGTCCTTTTCACCAGCAAGTATTTCTACATCCAACCCAACCCTACTAGGAGTTCATAGCCGGGCCACCTTCCTGGGAACAGTATGTATGAAGCTTTTGGGAATCTAAAAATTTCTCCCCAAACAAACACGATGTCAATACGATACAAGTCCATATCGACGAAGGCCTTGGCAACATATCGTGTTTGAATTCGTTATTTATGAACTTCAGCAACAGATGGACTAGTCACTTGTTTGCGGAGGGCAATAAATAATTCGCAGTATGTTTTTTCGGGTCATCTTTGAGGTGAACATCACTCCAAACAAGATACTCGCCCACATTAGACGTTCTATAGAACAAACTAACTCTAATGTTCAAAGATAAGATCCATTCCTGTCCATCCCATCCCAGACGTTTTTCTGTAACCTGATAAATTTGAAGCCACAGACAAATTTATTTAAATCATCACAGAGATAGAGACTGTGTAAAAACAGTGCACAGAAGTGTCCCAAATTAATTAGGGCGTACATTGAATTGAAAGCAGTTACTGCCGCATGTTTTATAAAGCCAACCGACAAGGAAACATTCCCAAACCGAAATTTCCGATTTTGACAAAACTTGGCAGAAATCCATACTAATATTATAAATGCGAAAATAACTCTGTCTGCTACCTTTTCACGCCTAAACCGCTAAACCAATTGTTATGAATTTTTGAATTTTAGTATAAGACCTTGGAAAAAGGCATAGGTTACTTTTTGTAACGAAGCCAAAGCATGAAAGGGGATGACAGTTTTTATGGGGAACCAATAATTTCTCAAGTTAGGGATATAAAAATTCATCATATTTATACTTTTGGCAAGAAATAAAGAATATTTCTACGTTTTTGAGCAATCAAGGTCCTATGAGAAAGTAGCTCTGTCTGTTCTGTCTGTTATCTATGCCGAAAAGCTGGATCTGATCATTTTCATTTTTTGGATAGTTTTGCTACATCTTCCGGGCCAGCATATAGGCAACTTTTTATTCGCGAATTTCAAAATAGCAGACCAAAAATGGCGGCCAAACTTGAAAATATGAAGGGATTTGCATAAAAATTTTGTATTTGGGGGTTTTTATTGCGAATCTACGTTCGAGTTTTGGAAACGGGAGATGGTTAATCGAACAATTTTTGCACTTCAACGAATTTAAATGAAAATTAGTACTATGGATATTTTGAAGGAATTTCGAATTTAGGTACCTACTATAAAATTTTGTAAATCCAAAACGGCGGACCCGGAAAACGGGTTTTTACATGTCTCACCAAGGGTAACATTTCTCCCAAGTTTCATCAGATTTGGGGTAGGAAATGTTCCCTTGTTAGAAGAAAAAGATGCTAATAAAACCGAATTTAGTTTAATATAATGATAAATGGGAACATATTGATTTTGATTTTAACGTAATTATGTTATGTGACAAGCCAGAGAGCAAAAGTCTCTCAGTAGAAGTTTATAAAATTTAAACGCCTAATGTTCGGCTGTCCTGACTCATAATCGGCTCCTTTATATATATGTATATGAATGTAACACAATTGGTATCCGGAACGCGTTGCGAATCTTAACTATAGTTAACCACGTGGTTAGCTATAGTTATGCTTATATCGAAGTCACCTAACCACAGAATTTTGCTAAAAAAGCATGTGTACACATGATTATAATCCAATTTTTGGTGTGTGAATGTTGAAGGAACATTAAAAACCGCGAACACTCTAAGCAAATTTTTTTGAAAGTGTGAACGTCTCAATCCATTCGAGCAAAGGGATTTGTAAGTGCTAACCTAGGCTCGATCACAAAAGTAAAAGAAAAGATTTTATTTAATGTGGGCGCGTAGTAGAAGAAACAAAAGTAAGTACGCTGATTCTTGCTGATGTTTACTTTTTTAACTACATGTGCTGCACATGCGAATATGAATATGCAAGCAAGCACAAGCATATTTGGATTTTCAGTGAATATGCAGACGTGTTTTCAATCAGATTTGCCTGCATTTGCATATTTTCCATTTTAAGTTGGAAAATAAAATAAATAATAAAGACTGATTCAGAAAAAAACCGACCACCTACATATGAATGATGAAAACAACAAGAAAAAACCTTTTTTTATCAAATAATATTGATTAATCTATTACTATTATACTCATTATTTATAACCGACATGCAAAAATTACATACAACAGTACTATAAAATTGGCGAACATTTTACTTGAGATTCTTCATTAAATTTTGTACAGAGACAGTATCGAAAGTATCGGCCGCTCTTTTGTACTGCCTCTTAAAAGTGTCGATGTTAGACGTTCGTTTTTTCTTAGCCCAATATTTTTCGATTGGCCTTACTTTTGGACAATGTGGTTGGTCCGCTTCTTTTGCCACCACTGGTATGGATTGTGCATCGTAGAAGTTTCTCGCTTTCCTACTGTAGTGGCAAGTTGCTAAATCCGGCCAAAAGAAAACTGATGAAGTATGCTTTCTAAAGAATGGAAGAGGACGCTTCTGAAGGTACTCCTTAACGTAGACATCCGCGCTGATTGTGCCTGTTGTCACGAAAGGTGTTGATTTTTGACCACACGTACAAATTACCTGTCTAACTAAATATTTAACGGAAAATTTAGCGCATTGACGATTCTTAAACCTGGGATCTGCGTTACCTCTCTTATTAGCCAAATAAAATTCCTGTCCAGGAAGTTGGTTGAAGTCCACTTTCACGTACGTTTCATCATCCATAATGCAGTAGTCGTACTTCGTTAAAAAATTTTCATACAAAATCCGACTCCTGGATTTTGCAACGTGGTTCTTTTCGGCTGTTCTGTCCGGTGTTTTCTCAACATGGGGACTCCGTAGGCCTTCTCTTCTTTTGATTCGATGAACTGTAGCAGATGATGTTCCAACCTTATCAGCTATATCTCTCAATGATAGGTTGGGATTCTGTTAAAATTTGGCTACCACTTCCTTGGCCAAATTTTGGTCTGCCAAACTAAATTTTCTTCCCGACCCGGGCTTTCTCTGGACACTACAGCATTCTTGCAATTTCCTGAGCACATTTTGGATGGTCGTCTTTGGGATTTTCAACTTTTTAGCGAGGTCCTTTGCGACATATTCGGATTTTCCATATGTGCGGAAACAATTAATTTTCGACGTTCTTCTTGACTTGTATCTATTTGCACTACACAAGAGCTTTGCACTTAGTGGCTTGCAAATATAAGTGCACTTCCTTTTATAGTTGCAAGGCTACCTGAATGGGGTGAGTAGCGGGGGCAAAAAGGTGGTCGGTTTTTTTCTGAATCAGTCTTTATTTACCAAAACTGCAGCATTTACAATTATAAGAAAACTTTATTGTCTGACATATTGAACATAATTAACCGGCGACATATGATGGAGAAGACAAAACGTTATATTCGGGATGCAGCACAAGCACCATAACAAACGCATCCATTGCATTTAAATATACGTGCATATTCCATAAACTTGTTCAATATTATTCCTAAAACAAATTCAAGAAAAACAGTTTGATCTTATTTGTGCAAGTTGCAGACTTCAAGTAGTTCTTAAAGATTAGACGGTGTTAAAGAACCTCAAAGTGCATTTAAATTTGAAGCACATTTAACATTACATAATCTTGGCTGTATCGCACAAATGCTATCAGTTACCAAAATAAGCGATCACAAATGTCTGCAAACATACTGGACCGTTTATAAGAAATTCAATGGAATAATGACCTGAAATTCACGCTCGAATGCATAAACTTGAGTTGCATAAATTGCATTCACTACGCGACTTCTTCTCACGTTGTTATTGCAGAATGTGAAAATTCCCTCGAAAACCACATTAAAGCTAAATAAAAATTGTCGGACACCATGCAACTTCCATTGCGACGATCAGCCTCGACGACATTGGCATTTTAACAGAAAACTAAATCTCTTAAGCCGTGAGACGATAATAAATGTTTCAAAAGCACCAAAATAAATTTTGCAAGTTCACGGAGAGTTTTATGGGCTTGTGGATAGATACATACCGCCCACCCTACAGCTTCTCAATCCTCGGTTCCATCCAAAGTATTTGGAGGCTCCATGCAGAGAAAATGAAATCCCAGGTCCACCAAGGCGTGTAGCTGTTGCGGAACAGAGCTGCCCTGGCACAACCAGAACTAAAAAAGGAAATATGAGAAGCACAAAGCATCCAAGACTATTCAAGGACCATCCCAGATCTCCTGGAGATATGTGTCACCGGTGCTAAAGGATGCAGGAACAGAGGGTGCAATTAGATTCACCCTGCAGGATATACTTTATGATACATAAACATATCTGCTACAGGAGTGGGCTGATACGTTACCAGCCAGCGAATTCCTCCAGTTTCTCTCGTTGGAGCAGTAATCTTGAGCTGAGATGCAATTCTCCAGGCATGAGGAACACTTTCAAAAGACAGAAAGCCTGTGCTGAGTGCCTTGCTCCCGTCTCAAAGTTGCTATGAGGCCTTTTGTTTACAGTGCTCCGCCTGAACTGGACGTCATTACTTCGTGTGGCGCGTTAATCCAATTAGTAAATTTGATTTCCGCCTAAGTGACGCATATCTTAGAATATCTGATTCGTGTAACTCTCAACAGACGGCAGGCAGTTCATTTGATCTAGTTTTATTCCTCAAGAGTTTGTTTCTTTTCATGAAGTAATTACTCACGTATTTAGATTCAAAATATTTTTATTCTCGTCTTTATAATATTCAAAGACAAACTCTTTGAACATTTTGAAATTATTTTCAAGTTCCCAAGAATGGTTACCTGCTTTTACAATGGATACGATAATTAAATAAAATGTCTGTGTGATGGGAAAGCTTACATCAGTAATTTTTGTCGAAATTTAAATTAACTGAATATTGATAAAATTATTATTTTATTTCAAATAATAATAATAATAATAATAATAATATGTTATTAAAAATATATTATATATAGAGTTAAGAAATTCTGATGAATATTTATGCATTAAATCTTTAATATTCACATTACCAGTGTATATTTTATTTCCACTTCATAAAATAGGTCCACTATTCTACTTAAAGTAACCGGAGAATTCGATGCACTTAAAATCAAGGTCGAGCAATGAGTTCGAAAAGATCGAAATTAATTCTTTTGATCTGCTCGAATTCATTAGTCCGGATCTTTAGATTTTGGTTTTGAGTTCAACGGATTCACACGGTTCATCGAAATGGGATTTTTGGTTTTCTCCAATAATTTTAAAAGGATAACCCCATAGATTTAATACAGAACAGCATATTCATCTACTAAGATATTATTTTAATTCAATGTGTTATTCCTTTGCTTTTAATAGGCAGAGATTGTAGAAATAATAGTTCGAACTGTTGTAATAATATTATTTACACTATTAAATTAATAATCTCATCATATTACTCTAATAGTAGAAATAATTAAAGTAATAGTTTAAACTTATGTCATTTAATATCAAAAGAAGGGTCACATTAACAATTAACCGTACATCACATTATTTTAATATAAGGACTTTATAATTCTAATGAGATGACCATCATAGTGTTCTAACTATACGGACTATTACTTATTAATGGTATAAATCCTATTGACCAAAATTAATGGGAATAACTATTACAAAATCATTGATTTTAAGTGATTTTTTTCTGAGTGTGGTTATCCGGCTTAATAAAAATCCCACTGAAGGATTAACTCTATATAATAACATTTTTGTAAATCAAGAATTATTTAGTTACAGATTATCAACAAAGAAGTGAATTGTAAATCGGCATCTCCGTTACATACTTAATATATACACTGCTTCTGGCAAACCTACTACCGTGCGTGCGCCGCCGCCAGCCGGACGACGTTTCTCTGCTTCTTCTGCGCGTCGGCGTTGTTATATATTCATTGTGTGCGCTCACATAATATCTACGGACGCCATTTATTTATTTTTGATAACACTCTTCCTCTGTTTCCTTAAACCAGTAACCCTTAACTTTTTAGTTTTGAATTTTAATTTTATGGCTTTCTGTTCAATTCTAAACCTAATTTTCTATACAGATCTGTAGCTTATATTTTGCGAATCAATAAATTAAATTAAATTAAGCTTGATATAAGCTAATATTTTCAAAATAAACAACTTTTGGTAAAATTAAAATTATAGGATATTATTTCAATTCATCAAAGTCTCAATTTGGTCGCTCTACTTCAACTAAACCTACACTCTTTACCTACTTGAAAAACATTTTTCTAAATTTCTAGAAAGTACAAAAACAACATTAAATCCTGCACGCAATGTGCATTATGTTCGAAAAATAATTCGATATTGGAACCCACATGCAGAATTAGATGTTGGACTTTGCTCTAAAAATTATCATTGTCCTTAATTGAAATTTTTAATTTTGTATTTTGTTTAAATTTATTTGGCTTCGTATTCTTTTAAGTTGACAGATAATGCGATATAAATTAATTCTTTTTAACATTTATTTTGTATCAACGAAACAAATTTTCTTTGTTAAAAATTATTAAAAACTTAATTTTCTCAACAACAAAAAAAAAACGCGTAATGTTTTTTCATAATCAGAACTTTAAAGCACAAAACATAATTCGAATTTTACAGCACAAATATGTAACTCTACTTTCGTCGAATAAACACGTTTTCGCATAATTAAGCAGACAAAAGAGAAGACAACAAAAATCTATTGATTCTTTAAAGTTTAACACTAAACGTTCACTCACTCAGTTCACTCATTTTTCGAGCCTTTAATGTAATGTACCTTTAAAAGTGGAATAATAATGACAAATTGAAAACGATTCCTAAATATGTCGCAATTGTGAATCTTAATAAATGTTGGCATAAACCTTTATCTATGACCTTAAAAATTATAATTACTCAAGGAAGAAATTAAGTACCGGTCATTTGACCGGTCCTTGGTACTTTTAGTGTTAAACTAAAGCATTTCCCGATAGGTAAAACATATGCGCTAATAGTCGTACGCGTCGAATTAATAAACTATGTTTTTTTTAAGTTTAGTAAACATTTCGCTATTCGTACATTAGAATTTTGGTTAGGATTTTCTGAACTGCAATTGTCTATATTCACATTTCTTGGAAAGCTGCATTTGAAATATTCTAACATTCAACTCTGGACAACAATTCTTTAATGCGCTCAACAATACCGACATTTTTCCAGATTTTCAATTTTACTAATTAAATTCTTGACCCCGCATTTTTAATATTAAAAGCCCTTCTGATCTATTTAAAATAAAAATAAACAAGGTCGGAAATAAATTGCAAATATGCCTCTGCATATTTGCGGCTGGGACCCAAACCAATAACAGGCTTTCATTCGCGAAATCTAATAAATCTGCGTAGCTCCATTTTATTGAATTGGACAGGAAATTTAGTATATCCATCACCGAGCCCCCGCTTATCTCCGTGAGAATCCGGTAACGAGATTGTTTCTGTCATGCACCAAAAGCAATTTTGCGCGCACTGGGGTCGCAACGCAGCATAGCAACCAACCGGAATCACCGGAGCATCGTACAATGAGGATCCTGAGCGAATGTCGAGTGGGCCACCTAACACAGCTAATCAATCTGCCCCCAATAGCGGCCGAAAGGGGGAAATTACATCAGTAGCAGAGCAAATGAACACCAACAAAATTATAGGCTACAACGGATTGGTGCTTCCTCAAACGAGAAGCGCTCCTTGTTTGTCACATATAGCAGGAATTGTACCTCTCCCCCGGAAATTTTTGAGCAATCTGATTTAACGTTCACCCCTTGCCTGCCACATAGAACGTGATCTTACCCTCAGCTAATGTCTCCCTCTTCTTACAGATTTCGAGGACGGGAATATTTGGCAATAATTTCGAAGGAAATGAGAATGACTGACGGAGAAGGCCTTAAAGATGAGGGCTGATAAGGTACCAAAAACGCCGGTGATGCGCTTGGATCTTGAATGGATTGAGTAGTTTCGAGCCAGTTCAAGGTCGTCGTTTATCTGCTTATTAATCACCTTGCACAGCGGGTATCTCGCAATCCGAGCTTTAAATTGGTGTTGGGTAAACAGGGCCGCGATTTTGGATGCTATCTATGCATCATGATAAAGAGAGCTTAAGTGATACAAAGTCTTCTCCCCTGTGTCATCTGTTCCTTTGTAGACTGAGGACAGATTGGGGCACAGCGTAAGAGAGGAAGTTATTGCCACAAAAAGCAACTATAAATTGACTATCAACAAACACGAAAACCAAGCAAGCGCTCCGCAATGTAGCACAAATTAAGTGTTCTTAATAAATAAATCATCTGTAAGATAATGACAAGTATTGCCACGATGGTTTTTGATAAAACGTTCTGAAAGAGGTAAAAGAGAAATTTAATAATGGAATGTGAATTCCGAATGTAGTATATTACATACATACATATGTGTATGCTGCAGAAGTGGTTGTAAGTCGTAATATTATAGAACTGTATTATTTCAGAAGTTATCAAACGAATTTTTCCCCATTTGCATGCTAATTTGAAAAAATTTCTTTGGATTCTTATTTCAAATAAATCAAAGAAAATGTGATTGTAAATTTTAAAGTGCCACCCCTATTCTGACAGTCACGTCATTTGCGGAAAGTGTTATAAATGGCAATTTGATATTCTCCCAGTTTTCAACTGAAGGGATTATTCTGGTTTAGACACTCAAAGAAAGGTTATTTTCATTAATGTTTTTAGGAAGGAATTGTTATAAATATTTATAAAACGTTAATTGAGGTTAACTAAAACAAAAATTTTTTTTCACTCTTCTAATACTTCAAAATGGCGGGTGACGGTGACTCCGTGAAAAATGTAATTCGCTGTCGGCGGTAATATCTCGATAATGGCTCATCTAAATTGAAAAAATCAAAATTCTTTACATTCAGTATTGGTAGCTCTAGCGTGAACTACGAATATTAATTTTTACCGACAAATAAAAAAAATGGCGAACATTTTAAAATAATTCGCGCTGTTTTTTTCACTGTTTTTGGGCCAAAAAAAAGTAGTAAAAATCATTGTAGTTCACACTGGAGCTGTATATCTGTATAACAGGTGGGCTGAAAAGTTCGTAGGTTAGCATAGAAAAAACTGTTTTTGATATAATTTGTTTTTATTATTCAATATAGTTCCCTTCGAGGGAGATACAGCGATTATAGTGGTCATACAATTTTTCGATACCTCCTTAGAATCATCGATTCGTTGTTGTTTTTGATCGATTGTCAGCTCGCGCGGCACCCACTTTGAACAGAGCTTTCTCATATCCATATATTCATGCACGATATGACCAACACGTTCCTTAGATATCTTTAGGGTCTTAGCTATCTCAGTCAACTTCACTTTGCGATTATTAAAAATTATTTTGTGGACTTTTTTGATGTTTTCGTCCGTAACAGCCTCTTTGGGGCGTCCACTGCGTGCATTGTCCTTGGTACTCATTTCGCCTCGTTTAAACTTAGCAAACCACTTCTCTACGGTTGATTTTGCTGGTGCAAAGTCCGAATAATGTTTATCCAGCCAAGCGTTTGTTTCAACAGTATTTTTTTTCGCCAAAAAGCAATTCTTTATCAACACACGAAATTCCTTTTTTTTCCATTTTTTCGAATTAACAAAAGTTCTTTCACTAAAAATTCTATAACTCCGATAATAATCGCGCAACAGCTGTCAAATTTATACACGCGTCTTTTGAAGGTTAGGGCTAACTAAAAAAATATGGATTTGATACTAGTGGCGCCATCTATGTGTCAGCCTCCGAACTTTTCAACCCACCTGTTATGTGTACTACATTTGTTAAAAATTTCATGAAGATCGGTTTAGCGGTTTCGGTCAAATTACCGCCGCTGACCATAAAAACATAGTTTTGAGATAAACGCGTTTACTTTTTTTAAGAGAAAAGTATTACCTAAAGTTAATTTGCGATGTCTGCACTACATAAAATACCGTCTGTCTCTTCGAAAACTTTATTTTCTTCCAGTCTACCCTTCCTTGAGTTTGTTGTGGTCTGTTTAGATAATTAGGAATTGCAACGATTTGCTAACCCCATACGTCCAACATTACAATTAGGCAATATGCATACGGGCGAGCGCACTCAGGCAGTAAAAGTTGTTCCAAACAAGTCACAAAATAATATGTTTAGACTGCTCCGATCATTTCAATTTTTTGACACAATACTTTTAGATATACAAAAAAATGCATAAAAAAAACTAAAACCAGAATGATCCCTTAAACGTTTTCCGTAAACAAGAGAACCGTTGACGTTACTGTCGGAATAAAAATGATAATGTAACAATACTCGAATTCTTTGTACTTCACAATCAGAGTTTTAAACAAGTGGATATGAGGACTGGCATTCGGTTCACGCAGTCGTGGCGTCTGTGGTAGGGCTCGATAAAAATAAAAAATAAATGTGTACTAGTTACATGAATTTTAATATAGGAAAATAACTTTTGTCCAGGTTCGGAAGTGAATGTACTTACGTATTGTCGGAGCTGGCAAATCTACATTGTTGAAATTTTTTGAAAGGGCATTAGGATAGAAGATTTTTGCGTGAGTTGGATGACGCTGCGTTGAAATAAAATAATGATTTATGCATACCATAAAAAATTAGAATTTACAAATAACCTTATAATTCCCAACGGTTGCAAAGCCTCCTCCCTTGCCATACAATTTTTTGTTTGTTTGAATCAGATCTTCCATCCCACTCATATCTGACTAAAAATTCTGGCACCATAAATATAAACTTCATGAATTGGGTACTTCTCATCAAATTTCGAAATTTGATTCCCGAGCCATTAGTGCCGAGTCATATGCATTAACTACATAAGTCTTTTTTTTATTTGAATGTACGCTGTCTATACCGCTATTGTTTAAAAAGAAAACATATTACCTCTAAAGAAAAAAAAGATATGGCTACTTTGTTACCGTGAAAATCATTCCCTCACCTTGTCCCTTAGTTCAAAAATATTACTGAAATGCCTATTTATCTGTAATATATCAATATTCTTAATAATAAAATTATGCAAATATATAAGAAAGATATTTGTTATTGTCTATAAAAGCTTCCATCTTACAACAACGAATTTATAAAAACAATAATTCGATTTTAAATATGTCCCGCCAAATAAAATCATTCCCTCATCCTATTACGAATATTCGATTTCTGAACGTGTCAAACGATATTTAGGAACGCAACCTTAAGTTTTTAGTAACTGGCAACACTCTCAAATGATTCAAGATGGCGATTTCTTCTCAACCGTAGGTGAGTTCGTGTAAAAAAATATTTTGCGAAAAATTGTTAAAAGTTAAATTTATGACGATCATTACCTCACGTTACATGAATGTATTAAGCATTTTAATATCATTAAAATTTGTTGGTTTTATGCGTTTTTGGGAGTAAAATACATATTCGAAATGTAACAAACAAATTGAGGTTATGTGTCGGTGTTTTTGTAGCTTAAGTTAAAATTCGTCATTCCCTCACAGTCATTCCCTCACTGCACTTATTATTCCCTCATTTATTTATTTTTTAAAACCTCATTTTTTACAGGTTATATACAAAAATATTGAAGACCAATACCCCTGGACAGATCTCTAAAAGCAACTTTTCTGATCTCTGCAAAAAAAATATCTAAGTTTATAAAAAAAAAAGAAATTTCAATAATATCTCAAATTTTGCGATTTCATAAGAAATACCCAATTGTTTACTTGCGGTTTTCTTTTTTCGCAGAAAAAACAACATTACGTTGTTAATATTAAAACTCTATTGGTAAAACTGCAACCTGACCAGTACCCTTTGCTTCTTATCTGTACCTGCTGCCTTGGGACAAGGCGTCAGAAGTTAATTTCACCAGTGGCGAGAAATTTAAATGTTACTGTTAGCTTCTCCTCTAGTGGAACAGCTCGCCTTAAACGTGTGTCTGTTTTGGAAATTGTACTTATGCGTCGCAAAATGTAATTAAATGAATTTTCATCCATTCTTATAAAGTTTATTGCATCACTACAATTCGAGATTCGCAGTTCCCTCAGAATATGTTTATAATTCCCTTTCATATCCCGGAAATTCCTACATTCTTTAACCCAACATTTTCTCTTGGGACAGTAGGTACTATTTTCATCAGAACTATCATCTGGTGCTATTAACAACGCAGCTGCAGCCGCTGCTGAAACTAGCATCGTACTTCTAAAAGATATTTTTGAGTATAAAAAACACGAAACAAATAACAACCACTTGATGCTGATATCGCAACACTCTGAATTAGGATGTTTTTTACTAGGAAAAAATCTGTTTTCCCTTAATTTAGTGGTGTACATATATAAGAACATATAATTAATTAACCCCATCGGAGAAAAGTATGTGCACTTGTCTTTTCAAAGCTAAAAGAAAAAATGAGCCGGGTTTAAGGACTCACAAATGTCTTTATTGTACCTGGCCTGGCACTGTCCAATTTTTCAACCTCCTAGACCCAAAACACTCATCAAAGCATGCGTAACAGCAGCCGGGGAAAATCTGCCTGGCTCAATCACACACCCAGTACCCAGACCATCCCTTCAAGGAGCCTGAGCACCATCTTCGTTGCTGACTGACAGGCAAATGAGGAAAATTTCCAAATTTGTTCTAAATTGAATTCGAATTTTTCGAAAGATACCGGTGCGCTGCCACCGGGTGCAACGAAATGAGGCTAGTGTGGAACGGGCCTTTGATCGTTTTGCCACACAATTTTTATTTCAGCGATTGTTTCAGCTGTCTTAGCGCTCTTCTTCTGATCACTAAATTAATGCCACCCTCTTCATACCACATTAATGTTGTTTTGAGTTGTGAGCCGATGTAGATTTGGTAAAAAACGAATAGATCAACCATGTTTTCTAATAATAAAAAAAAAACAAATTTAACAAAAATGTTCGGAAGTTTCGTTTTAGGGTTTTTTCAGATTTTTTTTCTTTTTTTACATCATAATAAGTTACCTATATTAGTTGTATTCTTCTGAATAAATTTATCCACCCATGTCAGATTATATCGAATTGAGAAAATCGTCGACAAACCTATGATATTTACCAGCGTACCTAAAACATTTTTTACATTTTCCAACACAAAATCAAAATATGTGAACACAGAAAATTCAATATTATTTTCGCGAAATGAAAACTATCCAATGAGTCAGTTATCTCGCGAACATCTTTTTCCTTAATTTTGATCTCCCTACAATTTACCACTTAAAATGTGGCAATTCACATTCCTACAAATAATTCATTTCGATTTGTCCCGCGTTGTGAAACAATTGACGATACTTTATTGGAAGAGCACTTCAAGAAACTATTTAGTCGCATAAGTTTCGTAATGACTTTTCGCTCTACTTGTAAAATAGACTGATATACACATTCTAATTACTAATTTTATTTGCGGATATGTTTTTAAACAAATTATCAAGAT
This sequence comes from Tolmerus cingulatus, assembly GCA_959613345.1. Classification (NCBI taxonomy): domain Eukaryota; kingdom Metazoa; phylum Arthropoda; class Insecta; order Diptera; family Asilidae; genus Tolmerus; species Tolmerus cingulatus. The sequence continues at coordinate 31,362,447 of OY390708.1, read as the reverse complement.
TTATTCTTTGGTGATGTATGAATTTGCACTCCTTAGCGAAACGTAATTTATTTCGGTTTCCACGATTGAATAAATAGATTCGCGAGGAAAATTTAGATGTACTAAAATTGATGAAATTTTTGTGTAAATTAACCGACCTTTGAAGTTACACAAAAAGCAATTGTGGATTATGAAGTAATTTTCGTGTGTGTTACGTAAACTACGTAAATACATAATTGGTATTGCGGGCAATGCTGTGGGTGAGATAGCTAGTTGCTAATAAAATAACTATTATTTTATTACTTTTCCAAAATATAAGAAAAACCCAAAGGACTTGTGAAAAAACGAAATATCCTTGAACTGTGCTTGCTACTGAAAAGCTTTATTTTAATAAAATTTCCATTAGAGTCTTCAATAGTGAGTAAGGGTAAATCACTTAATTAAGGCACCTGGTTCCACTTCATCATCCACTCAACTTTTGGGTCATTTGGTGGATTTTAGGCCCCATTTGAAAAAGTTCGCAGTGAAAATTACTCGAGGATGTACCTGCTTCACCCGAGGAATTTTAATTTGCGAAGTTCTTATGATGGATGACAGATTTGCCCCTGTTCAGAAAAATTAATGTCCTTATAAAATTCTTTAATGAAAGAATCTTGTTTCCAAGTCTCAAGGGAATTGGAACAGTACAAAACGGGGGCAAAATTTATCAATATTTTATAGCCGAGTAAATAACATTCATTAGCAGAATAAATCATATAGTGGGGCGTACAAGGAACTCTTATAAAATTGTCCAGTCCGCCTGTCAATCTTGCAGACTATCACTCCCTACTAAAAACAGTGCGAAGATTTGCAATGTGCTTCCGCGACATTCAGATATTCTTCATAAAAACGTTTCTCTGGGTCCACGTTAAACAATCCTAGTCCATTGTCTGCATATTTAGTACCTTTACGGTACCTGGACGAATTTTTACTTATTTTCTATCGTGCTGAACAATAATTAAAACTGCTGAAATGATCGATATCAGATGAAATGTTGGACTTATGATACACATAGTGTAACTTTTCGAAGTATTTAAATTACTCTTTTTTACTCTTATTACTCCATATAACACTAGATATTACCAAAATATCTTACAAAACAAACAAATAATATCGAAGCATTTGAATATCCCAAAAATTGTTGATTAATTTCAAATACCCTTTATTAAAAAAAACCTACTGGTATACATTTCAAACGCGAATGCTATCAAAACTATTTGTTTTTTTTTTTTTAAAATTACGGAATTTCAAAATCGATTTATGGGGTGAGATGTAGTCAGATGCGTGAAAAAAGGAGTATTTTGAATATTTTTTTTCGTAATAGTTAAGTTTATTTTATAAAACTAAATACACAGAGTTGTTGTGTCATGTTTCAACTTGACTTCTAACAAATTAAAAAAAAAATATTAAGTATTTATATAAATATCGCCATCATTGTTGGACATCCTTTCGAAAGTAGTATTTCGCGGTGACTATCACCTCATCTAACTGAATCATCTCAAATCAATGAAACAAATAAAAATCATTAGTTAAATAAGAAATCTAATCCTTAATCGACGATTTTTGTTTTGTTTTTAAATTAAAAATATGGCACCTTTTGACAGTTTTTTTCCCGGATTTACGACCAAAAATCATTAGCTAATTATTGAAAAAAAAATAGAAATTTTTAAACAAATGAAAATCCTTCGATCAGAGACTAATGTTTAATGGCATTTGTTAAATAATGTAAACTTTATTTAATTCAAAGACAATCCACTCTGACAATTCAATTAATCCTTTATTAGCTATTCCACATTTTTGACAGAGCATTTCAGAAGGAGCCTGTCATGCTCATCGAGGAGGCCGTCACACACTAATCGACTTAATCTTCTTCTACTTGTCGCATCGGTATGCGTAGCGACGAGGAATTAGAAGTTTCTCAACAGTATTAATAAGCTGTGCAAATTTCATCAAAATCCATCGAATGGTTTTTGAACTATAGTGGTCACCGACTTGAAAGATATTCTCGGACTCCATTAATCGGATTTACTTGAGCTTCTCAGAGAATATTTTCGAAACATCATGCTTGAAGAAAATGTAAAACACAAAATCGATTTTGTGAAAAATCTAACTGCATCTCACTCCTTATACTGTGAGTGAAAAGTGTTTCTTTAATTTTGTGCACAAAATGTCAAAGATTGCCCGGCTAATGTGTGTCAGGGGATTCAATTACTCTGAAGCAAATACCCAGTAAATTTTACCCGCCGCATACTTCACCTGACGCATTTGGTTTCCGTTGCCATGTGATGCTATGCCATGCGCGCTCCAATTTTACTCGCGAAACCCTTTCGAAATAGCTTGAAAGCTTGCCTCCGTTTCCGCACACACATAAAACTCACAATTTTTGAACTGCCGAAATTTTTATGAGACGGTGTTGTTTGTGTGCGCACGATTACATGACCTGCGCATGCGTGCTTCGGAAGCTCGCTCCCTCAGCCACAGACCATCTGCGTAACGTATTATTTGCTCTGTTCGGAAACGTATTCCGGAACGATTAGATTCATTCCTCTGAGTCCTGTCTCCTGAAATCTTACTCTGTTGGGACCAAAGAATATGGAACCAGGTTCAAAGAAAATTTTTAAAATATATATGGCAAACTGCTGGCAAATACTCGGCGGATGTTTCTGCTACTCTTGACTGCTGCTCGCTCAACCTATTTGACTCTAATCATATCTCCCTTTGCTCGAGTGTTTCGGTCAAAGACTATGGAACCTACGTTACAAAGACTGTTCACTCCGGTAATTTAGCTTCTCATTTTTCGGGACCTTGGTACCGTTATTTCTCCCAACCCCACGATTTTGCTAGAAGTCGATAGCATGCTTACGCATTGTGGTGAAAACGAGAGAAACAATGCTGAGGCGGGGCTTGGAATTTACAGGAATGGATACAGAGCTACAGGGTCCCCAAAAACTATGAAAGCACAAATTTTTTATGTGTTCCTTTATGCAAAAATCAATTATTAATTCACTACATATTTTAGCGCAATTTTTTTAGATATTCACAAGACAATTTAAAAATAATTGGTCTAATATGCAACTATTTAGCATAAATTCAGTAAAAACTCAAACTGAATGAAGCACCCTGTCCCTTCCCAGCGGGAAAAATGCTGATTCTTCCTCAGAAGCAATTTTGAAGTTCTTCCTTCCAATATCTAAAAACGCTACTTAGGAAGATTTTAAAAGTTTTAGCGGGCACCTGCACTCTGCAAGTCGAAACGGTATTTTTTTACGAGCGATGAGTTCATTTTCTTGTGAAGTCTCTCTGATGGAGAATTTCAGTTTCATTTTCGTTTGGTCGCTTGAAGAGTTAGTGCGTGTGTGAAAGGTGTGATTTATTTTATTTGCCATAATTGTTTTCGGTAAGTATTATTGAAATTATTAATTATTATTAGTTGAAATAATTTTCCCTTATTGCATTGACAAATCATACATATTATTTCTACTGTATAGATCCCTTTTTCTCAACTCATACGCAACCAAACTCCATAAATGTGGTATGAAAATGTACAGAATTTATTGGTGACTTTGCGAATCTATAATAAAAATTGAGAAATACTCCTATTTTTTTCGAAAAATGATTTTAGAAAAAGGCCCTTGATATTTCTCTTAGTGGACAAGTCGATCTCAGAGTCCGCTGTTATCGGGTGCACCACGCTAGTTAATACTTAAATTAATAATCAGAATACGCTTAAGTTATATTTTTAAAAATAATTTGAAATTGGAATTGTTATTTGAGCTGTTACTTTTGAAAGTGGTATAAGTCCAAATTTCATAAGGTCGATTTTTCTATATTCTTTTAAGGTAAAGTCGGCCTTATGACGACAGTAGCTGGAATAACTAAACGTCACTTCAAAAGACTCGTAAAAAACGAAATTGTAAAAGATATATATAACATAACATCTGGCAATGTTGACAATGTTGAACAGGGAATACAAAATAGTTCAGAAATGACTTCAAGTAATGTGGGCGATAATGTTGATAGTTCTGAGATCTTTGTTGAAAGTATTATAATAATTTGCCTGATGAAATACCAGACAATTGTAAAAATTATGATTTACCAACTGAAATTAGAAGTTGGGTTGTTACACATGGCATAAGTAGAGCAGCCACGGAAGATCTTTTGGATATTTTGAATAAAGTAGGCTTAAACATTCCAAAGTCAAGAAAATCTCTAATGAATACCAAATGCACGCCTACAAATATCGTTTCGGTACCTCCAGGCCAATATTGTCATTATGGGTTATTAAAATCCTTACAAATGTTGAATATGAAAATAAAGGAAAAAATAAATACCTTATATATAAACATTGGTGTTGATGGATTGCCCTTATTTAAAAGTTCAGGGTTAACTTTATGGCCAATTCTTGGGTGTTTATCCGATTTTCTGGAAATAAAACCTTTTTTAATCGGTGCATACCTTGGAAAAAAGAAGCCTGAAAATCCAAACGAGTACCTTTCTGAACTTGTCAGCGAATTAAAGTCTATTCCAAATGAAGGCATAATGATAGATGAATGTCAAGTTAATTTGAAATTCAAATTATTTGTTTGTGATGCCCCTGCCAAAGCATTTCTAACTGGTACAGTTGGCCATACTTCCGGAAATGGTTGTTCTAAATGCAAACAACAAGCTAGAAAAATTTATAACCGTTTATCTTATTCTACCACAATTGGACACTTGAGGACGAATTTAGATTTTAATGAACGCTCCGATTGTTCTTAACATTTAAAAAATTTCATAAATAATCAACATATTTTGGAAGAAATTGGTATAGGCATGATTACACAATTTCCACTTGACGTAATGCACTTGGTAGATCTTGGTGTAACGAAAAAAATTCTACATTTAATATTGACAAATAAACATAAGTGCACAAAATTAACTACTAGTCAAATAGAGAGTATGGATGATAAGCTCATTTCACTCCGGCCTTTCATCCCAAGGGAATTTACGAGAAAACCGCGAAGTTTCAATGAATTCCATAGATGGAAAGCGACTGAATTCCGTCAAATTATTCTGTATACGGGTGTTGTACTTTTTAAAGACATTTTGGACGAGGATATGTTTCACCATTTTCTTTTACTATATGGAGCTTACAGATTGATATGTTGCCCAAAAAATTGTTGTAGTAATTTAGAATGCGTCAAAGAAATGTTGCAGACTTTTGTGCATAACTTTCAATTTTTATATGGAGAAGACAAAATAAGTTTCAACATACATAACTTACTACACTTGCATGAATCCGTTCAAACATTTGGAAATGTGGAAAACTATTCAGCTTATCGGTTCGAAAACTACATGCAGACATTGAAGAAATATTGTAGGCAGCCAAACAAAATCCTGGAGCAGTTAAATAACCGAATAGTTGAAGAGAACAGATACGCCTATAATAAACGTATACCCAAAAGAAAAAATTCCAAATTCCATAGTAAACTTACTTCAAATCCAATTTACCGAACTTACAGTTGCCACATGTTTTTTTTATCCGATTTGCAACCCGATAATTATTGTTATGTTCATCCCTTAATCCCCATAAAAATTGTGGGATTCACAGAAGATACTAATGGAAACGAATGTGTCATCGGTTTCGAATTTCGCCATGTTTCTCCTTTCTTCGATGACCCATATGACTCAATAATGACGTTAGGAATTTGCTTCGCTAAGGATTTATGCAATGAAGAAAACCAATTTAAAGTAAAAAGCATTGCGTGTAAAGCAATGCGTTTACCCGTCAATGATGGTTCAATACTTATCCCCTTATTACATCATTGCGTTAATTAAATGTAATATTAAAAATTAACATTTCTGTGCTTTCATATACAAATACATACTTTTTGTGCAGAGAAAAATGGAACCATTAACAAAAATATTTAAACCAGCAGTTGCGTATGAACCTACACCAGTTTTTCGTTGCAATGCAACTGTTGGCTGCGATACTGAAAAAGAAAATAAGGAAAATTCAGGTAGCCAATAATAACTTTTACTATCAACATATTAGCACACATAATTCTTCTTTTTCTATCTTAGATACTTCAAACCAAACTGTAAACAAAATATTAGAAATGTTACGAAGGAACGAAAAGGAAATAACCGAAATTAAAAATATATTGGCCAGTAACAATGTGTTAATGAAAAGAATCTCAGCAAAACTATTCCCGGACACATCAAATATAAAAATATTTCCAATCGAGACATTTGAAAAATTAGTTGATATAGACAAAGCAACTGAAAATATTCCAAATCATGAGCTTGTAAGTCATTAAATTACAATGTAATTGTGTAAACTGATATATAAAATGTTTTAATTTCTAGATTTCTTACGTAAAGGAAATAATAGGCAAAGCACCATTATCAAAATGCTTCAAAGTAATGTTCAACGAATGTTATATACTGAAAATATCTTGGAATGGGTCCAGAAAGCAGTTTGGAGTTAAAAATTTAAAATTGTTCCAAACAATTTTATTTGGTAAGGTCTTAAATTTATTGCATAAATATAAATTTTAATAAAAGCAAATTAAATTTTTAGAAGCTGTGAAATCCGATACCTTTGGTTATGTACAATATGAAGAGGAAATGAAAAAGGGCTTCCGTTTAATGAAAAACCTCTTTTATAAAAATACATATTTCTTAAAAAAATTGAAATAATTCAAAAAAATTAATCTGTTTGTTTTTTAAATGAATTATTTATGTTTTTGTTATAAACTATTATTTAAGAGAAAAAGAGGCTGTTTATGTTTTTTAAATGAATTATTTATGTTTTTGTTATAAACTATTATTTAAGAGAAAAAGAGGCTGTTTATGTTTTTTAAATGAATTATTTATGTTTTTGTTATAAACTATTATTTAAGAGAAAAAGAGGCTGTTTATGTTTTTTAAATGAATTATTTATGTTTTTGTTATAAACTATTATTTAAAAGAAGAAAGAGGCTGTTTATGTTTTTTAAATGAATTTGTAATGTTTTTATTATAAACTATTATTTAAAAGAAAAAGAGGCTGTTTAGATATTTCTTAAATAAAAATGAAGCATGTTTATTCAATATAATTTTTTTTATTGTTCGAAAGAGAACGACATACTATTGTGAGACTAGGTTACCACCTCGAAATTGAAATGATTCCTTGTGTACGAAATTTAATTTAAATTCTGTTAGAATTTAGAATATAACGATTTAATGAAAGCCAGCAATGGTCAATTAGTTTCCTTTTTTAACTTCTCTATTTTGCTCTTGCTTCCGACTTAAGCATAAAAACCTATCTGTAATCTTCTGAAGAAGAACTTAGACAGAAAGTTATAAATCTGCTAAAAACATTCTAAAGAAGGACTTGAGCAGAAAATTCTACATCTGCTAAAAATCTTCTAAAGAAGGACTTAGGCATAAAGCTCTAAAAGTGCTTCCTTCCAATGACATGCCCATACTAAAAAGATACGGATAGGCAAACGGAGAGTAAGAAAATTTATGCTTCCGAGATATTGCTTCTTCATTGCTGATGAATGATTCCGGTTCCCGCTGGGTTAAAGCAAAGAAAGTATAACCATAAAGAACTTGCAAGCCGCACAAGAAATTTTGTACGAAAATTTTCGACTGGGGTCGCTATATAAGAACCCCAGAGATACAACTCAGCATTCAGCATATCGTGAGCCGACCCCATAGAACCCCAGTCGTGTGTTGCGAGCTGCTTTTCAGCCGTTCTAGTCCTTGACTCTCTCTAAGTTCTCCCGAATTAGTTCACACCCTTGGCTCACTGAACACTTTTCGGAACGTGGACGGTATGTGTGCGGCAAGGGGCTCAGCACAGCAAAGCAATCGGCTCGTCGTTGTCGCTGCGCGAGCGCTCACCATCGTCGCTTTAGCCTGCGTTCTGCGGCTGCGAAACCCATGCCCCATCGATGCGTTTTCATTCACTCTGTGTCTTTTGAATGAGCGGATTGTTTTTTAGCTAGCGCAATTTTATGCTTTTGATTTTGTCTAGCTACCACTGTCGCTATACCTTAATAAAATTTTGTATTTATTATTTATTTATTTTTATACCTGAATATTTTGGTTTTTTTATTGGATATCTCCTTTGTTTTTGCTTTTTTCTTGTTTTTTCTTGATCGTTAGTTATGGATTCAAGAAAATCTGGATTAAAATGTAGTTTAGTAATCGATCTAATTGTGAACATGATGATGATCTTATGCTTACAATAGAGCTTTCGAGTCACAATACCTCTTTAAATAATGATCAAAGTAGTTCCTTAAATTATTCGAACTCCAATATCAACGAAATAAATATTGCAGACATTCCAGAAGACTCATTCGATGAGATTAATATCCATATAGATCTCTCATCAATGCGATATTTTATAGGATATGTTATATTTAAAATGTTTCCTAAAATAAAGTGTGATGTCTGTGAAGATATAATGAGAAAATCTGATGAAGTTCTGACATGTCCATCAGAGCTATTTATGTTTTATAAAAATTATAATTCAGCTTCATCAGATTTTGGTAGTTTGTATGCACCTTCGGAAGAGTTTTTTAACATGTGTAGGAAGCATATTTTAATTTTTGAGGATATTTTTAAAAATCATCGTGAAATGAAATTAATCAAGAAATATATACTGGAGAAATGTGAAGCCGTTACGCCGGAATGGTTTGATGAAAAAAATACATGTTACGATCACAGAATCAAAATATTAGATTACATCATATTGATATTATTAAGGAAAAATTGTAAATGGAGCGTGCAAAAAAGAGACAAGAAAGAATCAGAAAAACTTAACATTATAAATCCCTAAAACTCGTACATATAAGTTTTATAAAAGAAATAATTTCTCATAAAACTATTCCTGTAACGGCTTCTTTCAAAATATATTAAAAAATCATAATGTGGAAAAATAATGCCCACAAACTCTCTTTAACAAATGGAGGAAATTGGTGATGAGGATATCTACCTGTAAATTTCGATTATTGACAACCTTACGTGTTTGCAATATTTTTGTACCAGTTTATATCTGTGAAATGGAATTGTCAATGCTTATAAAGAAATAAATAAATATTTTAATAATTGATATTGTAGTAATAAGTTTTTTGGTGAAGCTGAAATTAATAAATAAATAAATATATGCCTAAATAAAATACCTGAAACATATGTATGTATGTTATGATATGTAACATTGCAAACATTGTAATAATATCCTAATTTAAAAGCTTAAACAATTCACTAATTCAAGATAAAATTCGCGCATAAGGAGCAGCTCGTCACCGAAAAATATTTTATAAAAATAAATTCAGGTTCTAGGAATTCTTGAGGCTCAGGGACAACTCAAGTAGTTCAGCTCCTCTCAATGAGCAAAGGCTCAGCTGGGCTGCGTGCTCATGCTCAAACACCGGAGAGAATATTCTCAGCAATCTCACTATCGCAGTCCGCAGAATCTACAGGATTCAGCTGAACACAAGATTTCCCCTGTACAAACCCCCTTGCGCCGACCGCACAAGGCCCTTTGAAGCAAGAATTTCGTAAAGCGTAGACTTGTACTGGATGCAAGTTCTTTATGGTTATACTTTCTTTGGTTAAAGCTACCTGATCACTGAGCGCATACAGTCGCATTTGCTTTACCATATTCGGCGCCGAAACGCATAAGGAAAACCTATGATGACAAAACGTAAACAAATTTATATGTGAAACCCTTCGATGTGTTAGGCAGGACTTCGAATTTTGGCAGTTCCTACCCAGCAGGAAAAATGAGATCTCCTTCAGGGATGAATAAAAGAGCACATAAAATTTCATTCTTTCTCACTTTTCTCCAAGAAACATCGTAAAGGAGCAAAACTGGAGGAGAAAAACGGAGCTATGCTCGGAGACAAGTTCGTGCATGCGAAATTTATAAGTCATAACGACGCAGTCTGATCATGTTGATGCGTTTTAGTCTTATTTCATGTTGTTTTAGTGCGCTCGAAATATTGTATACATAGTAAATAATTCAAAGCTAAAATAGTTAAATGGTCAGAGTCATTTCACAGATTTGAAAACACTTTTCTTTTGCTTACATTGCAGCCTATTGCAGCTAAATTAGATACACTTTTTGTTATTCATTTTGGAGGTGAAACCATGCTTTCGGCTTTACCATGCTTTCGGCTTTACCACGCTTAAAACAACGCCTCCCTTATTACTAATTTTGGGAGTGAAACCCTGCGCTTCGCTCTTGCTCGGTTCGCACCAACAAATGAGGCCTCTTCTATTGCTCTTATGCTAGAAAAAGAGGTACACTCCTCTCCGTAGGACATGCCTATGTTAAAAAGAGGCCAAATGGATGCAAATGCAAGCACTCCATACATCGCAAAGAGCGCTCAATGATTAGTTGTAGGATGATCGTATTTCCTACTGGGTATCTGTAAAGCTGGGCAGATTGGCACCAACACAATAACAGAAAAACCCGATGCTTTGCCGATACGCAAAGTAATAGATGAACTCTTGTTGCGTAGTGTTTAACGGCACTTGTAACTGATGCCGTTCTTCTTGCTTATTAGGAAATTTAACAGAGAATTTGGAACTCTAACCAGCTCTTTTCGGCCAATGGCTACATTTTTTGTTTTATTTTGCTGAAAAGTGGTCATAGAGAGGGTAATTTGCGTCGTAAAATTAGAGTGAACATTCCTTGTAACTAGGTTCCATATTCTTTGGTTTCGGCTGCTCTTGACTGTTGATCTATAAGCCGGTTTGACTCCAAACGCACGTCACGTTGTTCGGACATTTCGGCTCTTTTTCGTTTCGTATCTGCTGTATGTATTTCTACCAATTACTGCTCTTTTCTGATTTTGTTGACTAATATATGGAACTGGCCTAGAATAATTACTAAGCCCGTATGTTAATGCAATTTGTTGGAGGTATGCAATTATGCTCCAAAACGTTAAATATGATAAAAATAATTGGCGGTAACCTATATTTTAAAAGAACTTTCACAAAAAAAAATTGATGTTTTACTTTTTATTTTATATTTATTTTTCACTCCTCCCCACAAAATTGCACAACTACAGCCTGTTATTACACTACGCACCCACGAACTACAATTTTCACCGTATAAATGTATTTCTAAACAATTAATAATAATAAATTTCATTTAAAAATACTTACCTCCTTCCATGTTATGGCTGCCAAAACTGACGTTTCGCGTTTGAAGGAAAATAACACTTCTCCTTAAAATTTCGCGAAACTTCAATGTTGGCAGCCATCAGATATAGGAAGGTACGTATTTTTTTAAACTTTTATTTTGCAAAAAAATGTAACCAGTTTTTCGTTGGTTCCTTGCACGTGTAGAGTTAAAAAATGCGCCTAAGGTCTAGAATAATGACTAAGGCTAGAATGTGCTGAATTAGTAGTAAAAATGGAAGAATTTCAAGGGGAAACTAAAATTTTAGTTGTTTTTAAATATCTACAAAACTAAATGTTACCGCCACAAAATTTTTGCATATTTATCACTCCTAAGACTATACCTATTAAATAAATCCAAAAAAATTAATGAAATCGAGTCTTAGTCATTATTCTAGGCCTTACGGAATATTTTTTATATGTAAAAAGATAATTTTTTTTAACAATCGCAAACAATACTCAAATTTTTGCCAACAATCAACACAATCACCACCACTATTTATTTGACTTTTAATATTTTCTAATTCGATTTTGACACCAATGTTTTGCAAGTAACTGCACCCTTTGATGAGGTTGAAAATTTTTGTATGGGAAGAGTCGAAAATCGACTTCATGAATGGACCGAATATGCCCAAAGCATTGTTTTAGTGGTCTAGAACCATTTTTGCATTATTGCGTTTTAAATGAAACCGGTTTGGCATGTCAGTTTGATGGTTGCGAAGTTACTAACGGAAATTGTTAAAAACATTTTTTGTGTTTTATATTTGTACTAGCTGGGTTACCCGGTTTCACCCAGTGTAAAAATATTGGCCCTGCTCCGTATTGGGTCCGTCATTTTGACTATCAAATTTTGAACTTAGATTCGCAATAAGGACATTTAAAAGCCCCAAAATACCAATTTTCCTCCAATTCCTTGATATTTTCACTTCTAGGGCACCATCTTGTATCTGTCATTTTCAAATTCGTAAAAAAAGTAACATATATGTTGGGCCGGAACCTGTAGTACCTTAACTTAAAAATGAATATGATCGGATCCAGCGTTTAGGCGTGATGGTTTACCCGGTTTCACCCGTTGTAAAACAGTTTTGATCGCCATATTGAATCCGACATATTGACTTCCAAATTTCGAACATAGATTCGTAATAAGGACATCTAATAACCTCCAAAATACCTATTTTCATGCCAATCCCTTGATATTTTTAAATTTTGGCAGCCACCCTGGGTTCACTATTTTAAAATTCACGAAAAAGTATCCTATATATTGGGCCGAAGTATGCAGTACCTTCACCTAAAAAATGAATATGATCGGATGCAGCGTCTAAGCGTAATAAGTTGCCCAGCTTTAGATGGTGTACAACAATTTTGGGCGTTATATTGGATCCGTCATCTTGAATTTAAAAGTTTCGAACATATATTCGCAATAAGGATATCTAAAAACCCCTAAATACCAATTATCATGCCAATTCCTTACTATTTAACATTTTTGGGCACCATCTTGGGTCCGTCATTTTGAAATTAGCGAATAAAAGGCAGCCTATACATATGCTAGGCCGCAGTATGAAGTAAATTCACCCCAAAAATAAGTATAGTCCGATCCAATATTCAGGCGTCATGGATTACCCGGTTTCCCCCAGTGTACTGAAATTTGCGACACCGTGTAGGGTCCGCCATTTTGAGCTTCCAAACTTTGATAGTAAATTCGAAATTACCTCAACATATCCATAGCATTACTTTTCATTTAAATTCCCTGAAGTTCGAAAATTAGTGTACGCCATATTGAATCCGCCACCTCTCAGTGCAAATTTCGAACATGGATTCGCAAAAAGGGTATCCAAAATACCCCCAAACACCAATTTAATGGCAATCCCTTCACATTTTAAAATTTTTGCCATCATCTTAGGTCCACCATTTTGAAATTCTTGAATAATAAGTAGCCTATATTTTGGCCGGAATATGTGGTACCTACACCTAAAAAATGATTAAGCTCGGATCCAGCGCCTAGGCGCTTTTGATCGCCATATTAAATTCGCCATCTTGAATTTTTAAATTCCGAAAATAGATTCGCAATAAGGTTATTTTAAAACCCCTAATACCAATTTTCATGCCAATCAGTTAATATTTTGAATTTTCAGCCGCCATCTTGGGTCCGCCATTTTGAAATTCACATACAAAAAGTACCCTATATGTTGGGCCGGAAGATTTAGTACCCTCATCCAAAAAATGAAACTAATTGGATACAGCGTTTAGACGTGATTGAGTAACAAACAAACAAACAAACCAACTTTCGATTTCATATCCATATATACATGATACACGATACGTGATGATAGATTGTATTCAATTGTGCATTGCCTTCTCTGGTCCTTCCTCCTGCCGCCACTAATCATAAGTATTAGAACAATGTGTACGATTCATGTAGGTATTGTATATATGTTATGTCAAAAGGATAAAATATTCGACACAACGCCACCAGTTAAAAAGTGGTCTAAATAAAATGGGATCTATATAACATTAGTTTTATATAAAATTCCGTCTATATAGAATGCGGGCTGTGGCAACGTCTGTCCGATACTATTAGTGCATATATGTGTTGATATAAAGCTTACCATTTTTATAAAAGTGGCACAGTAGTGCAACACATAAAGCATAATCAAAGATACATTTCATGGGAAAACTACATACCTGGAAATATTTTACACAGTCTAATGGAGTGCAACTAATGTGCTCCCCCTTTTAATTTTGAAACTGTTTAATCTATACTTATAAAGAAATGAGTGGATGCTACAAAATATAATAGTTGTTAATAAAACTGAAATAGTTGCAATATTTATTTTAGTAAATTTTACGACAAAATTACAGAAACAGTTAGTTGAAATACATTAGTAAGTGCGATTTACCATATGGCCAGAAGTAAATTAAAAAGCTAGTGTACATATATTAGTTAGTTTCTTGGTTATTAAATGTCATAGTATAACTGTAATTTCGAACCGGCATACAGTAAGTTTCTCGGAAACTTCGATTTGCAAACGAAATGTTATTGTTTATATACCTAGTGAGAGCACCACACTCGGAAAAAATGCGCAACTATTTCACACTTAACGGACGGCCCACGTAGATCTACGTTTTTGTGTGAATTTTTAGTATACTGCATTAGGGTTTTCTTTTATGCAAATTGTTATTTTTTCTTCATACTATTAGTTATAGCACTACATATCTGTTGATTCTACGGCGTAACTTTTATTTTAGAAAGTATTTCTAAATAATTTTATAACCATAAAAATGGCAAGCAGCAGAGATTTCTGGTTCCACTTCATAAAGGTAAACTTTTTGCAGCATATCATACGCTTATAAAACGTGTTAATAAATACCGTTATAAAATATTATAAATTAGTTTAATAAAACGACAACGCTTTAAACTAGGAAAGACAGAGCAGATTCGACCCGTCCGTTAAATGTTAAAAAAGCAAATGCTTATTTAAAAGTCTAGAAATTCTTTCGAACCCTAGATGTGGAAACAGATGGGTCGTTGTATGGAGCATCTTTGCAAACGGAGTAAATTCAATACGATTTAAAATTTTTCTATTAATCTTCAATAAAATTCATATCGGGAAATAAGGGATAAAATACGTAGCTACCTTCTCAAACAACCCTAATTTCTTTCTCCCTCAAGAGCTACCCCTGCTAATAATTGCTATGAAAGGCTTAAACTTTTCGAATCCATCATGGAAAGTATGCAGAAAAGTCAACGCGCAAGGTAAAGGTTGGTCCATTTAAAAATTGGAATCTTTAACAAAAAAAAACGACTCAATATTTTTCTCTGGTTGAGCATTCATTTGAAAGGTTGTTTTATGTCATTTATCTATGAAAAACAATTTCGGTCAAATGACAACCGCGGCTGACTTTGCAGTACCCCATTCGGTCCACCCAATTTTTGAGTATATTTTCGATTGTTTCGGGCTCTATGTCAGCAATAGCAACTTGAATCTCGTACTTGAGGTCGTGAATTATTTCTGGTTTATTGACGTAACATTTATATTTCACCGCTCACCAAAAATAATAGTCCAAAGGCGTCAAATCACAGCTTCTTGCCAACCAAATCACAGCATCATTTTTGCTGAATATGCGATTTCCGAAGATAGGGCGTAAAAGATCGATTGTGGCGTTCGCTGTATGGCACGTAGCGCCGTTCTGTTGAAGCCAAATATTGTCCAAGTCTTCGGCTGCCATTTCCCCGAAAAACTAATCGACCAACATTGCGCGGTAGCGCTCGCCATTGACGGTTATGGCGGCTCCGTCTTCATTTTTGAAGAAGAAAGGGCCGATGATGCCGCCGGATCAAAATCCGCACTAAACATTTGCATTTCCACGATGACGTGAGGGTTTTCTGTGGCCCAGATGCGACAGTTTTGCTTATTAACATAACCGCCGAGGTGAAAATGAGCCTCATCCGAAAAAATGATTTTGCTTTTTCCAAATTTCTCACAGTTTGAGTAGAATACTTAAGAAATAAGTTTTTAATATGTCACAACTTTCTTCAAGAGAATACCGTCCCATTTCGTAAATGTCAAACCGTAAACTAAATTTCGGTCAAGTCAAATTACCGGTAGTTCTAATTCCAAACACTAGATGGACCATCCTATACATATATCGATCATTTAAACCTGGCGTTTTCTTTTATTTTATTCAATGATTTTAAACTTCCAATTGCCCCAACGGCACTTTCGTTAATATATTGCATGAAAATTTTATTATATGTCTGTAATGAGTAATATGGGTCAGGAAATGATTTTGCTAGCTTTCTGGTGCATAGTGCAAGATGTCCTTCTAAAACTAAGTAAATGACTAAAACAATTTGTGTTTTGGAACGTAGTTTATTTTTAACCTCAAAAATACTTATGAAATTGTGACTACAGGTAATCCCAGAAATTTAATAATAAACCATATACGGTACCTTAAAAATTTTATTGTGTTTCAAAGCTTGGTTAAAAACCATCAGGCTCGAGTTTCGACATGCGATTTTCGGCATTGTAATCCAAAAGAACCACACATTTCTTTAGGTCAATAAATAAATATACTTATTTTGAAAGTTTGAACTCGAGTATTCCCTAAATGTTAAGTTATATGTTTTACGTGTATTTACACTCCGAGACACATGATTGACCGCACCGTCATTTTTTCAAGTCTCCAAACAAATAATTACTTCCATTACCTATTAATGTCGGAAATTTCTAATTACTTTATGCAACAATTTTCCCTATTCCATGCGTTGTGTATTTTTGGCGAATTTTTACCTGAAAAGGAGTATAAAAACGTGCGACACATGATTGACCTGACCAATTTTAAATTGTGTTTCATGTAAGTTGGATCCTTGTTTTTTAAAATAGTTGTTGAGAGGTGATTGTTATTTGACATAGAGCAAAGAAATTAACAAAATGGGTAGTGGTAAAAGAATAAGTCAAGAAGAAATCGGGAAAATTAAAATGCTGAAACACGAAGGATATTCTATTAGAAAAATATACAAACAATTATAGAAGCGTTCGGGCACTGAGGAATTATTACAAGACCTTGATAATTTTATGGAAGAAACCAAAAAGGGCGAACTAAAAATGCAATGACGGAACCAGAGAGGCAGAGAATCATGAGAATAGCTTCAAATTCATCTCAAACTGCAAAGAAAATCAGGGAAGCTGTTGGAACTAGTGCAAGTATTCGTACAGCTCAACGTTTATTAAAGACGACACCATTAGTACAACGTCGTCGTTTCAAAAACAAGCCACTGCTGACACAGCAGATGAAAAGCGTTTTACGTTAGGCGGACCAGATGGATACCCATTTTATTTTCACGATATAAGGAAGGAGGAAAGATTTTTAACACGTCGTCATCGGCGGAAAGCAGGTGTTATGATTTGGGGAGCCATTTCATACAATGGACCTGTTGATTTGGTTTTTATTAGTCGGCAACAAACTGCTAAAAAATGCAAAACAGTCCTTGGAAACGCTAAACTTAAAATAATAGAAAAGATGGAAGGTCACAATTGAGTATTTCAGCACGACCATGCAGCCATTCACACAGCGAGGGTTGTTAATCAATGGTTTACGGAAGAAAATATAAGAGTTTTTGAGTTGCCATCATTATCTCGCGACCTCAATATTATAGAAAACTTGTGAGAATGGATCACTAGCAAAATCTATGGGTCTGGACGTCAATTTGATAGCGCAGATGCAAAGAAAATTTAAAAAGCCAACCAGCTATAAGGAAATGCTTTTTACGTCGAGTAAATGTTTCTAGACGATTATTATGGTGTCGTCCACTCCTCGTGATAGCGCTAGCTCCTGCGCCAAATCTGTGCTAGTAGCAGTTCTATTACTCTTATATAAGGGCACTAATTTGTTTTTTACTGAGTGTATGATGAGAGATTTGCATCCTGATCCGCTCCAATGTTCAACTATACCAGTTTCTTCATACCTTTTCATTGTCTGATGGGAACAGGTCTTGCTCTCGTTTAACATTGATGCAATTTGGCGTTCTGATGCACCGCGCGTTTTTAAGCCAATGATCTAAAATGCACTTGTAATTTATTCAAAATGATAATAATAGTTGCTAAACGTGTTTACCTGCCATAAAATCGAAGCATCCACAGATTTTTCCCATATTTCAGATTTGGAAGACTTAACACTAATATATGGTAACAACTTACACAAGTTAAATAATCGTAGATATGATATTTAATATAAATTGAACTATTGCTCTTTATAACGATCAAAACAGAATACCATCGAGAATCCTAAACGGAAATATCTATAGTTTGGGAGAAAAACTAATACAATTCTCCATAATTTAAACGTGGGATATATTACCTCTTCATGATCTTAAACATTTTCAGAAGGATTGGTTTTTGCAAAGTAAAGTTTTTCTGTCATTATAAATGAACTAAACAAATAACTTTTTTATTTTAATTAAGAACATTGGCAGACACAATGCTATAATTTTCGTTTAATTTTGTGATGCATATAACCAATCCACATGCATTTAACGTTGCAGATCTTGTCAACACCCAAGGTGCTCTTAAACTTTTTCACACGACTGTATATTGCCATGATATTTACCCATCCAAACTTGAAATCTTGAACCAGATTAATTCTTGGTTTAAGGTTTTGACACAAAGTGGGTATAATTCCAGGCAACTATGATTTTATTTTCTTGAAGTAGAAAATCTTTATATGCGTGACAATTTATAAAATTTCAATTCGTTGCGAAATTTCCTGCAAAACCCAGAACCGCATCCGATGGGTAAAGAACGCACTTGATATTTATTCCAAAACATTCATTTTTTCTTTATTTGAACAGAAGAAACTTGTTGTTAAGTGAATAACTTCGTGCTGAAATAAATTTACATACGGAGACCGGGTGATAGACGATTGCCCATTCAAGTATCTAAACTAATACGATTTGATAATAAACGGTGACTGCAACAATTTGAAGAATTGGTTCTGGGTTTGAACACTTAATGATTATACTGCAATAGGTCTAATCCCAACAAACATGAGAATTTAGGAATGAGATGTGAAGATAAAATATAGTTCTCCCATAATCCCCTACACCGCCCAAGCATATTTTCATTTTTTATTTGATTTCGGGTTTTCTGGAGAAAATTAACAAATTACGTTCTGACTTTCTGAGTGTTCAACCGAATCTTAGTGGCAGTCCTTCTAGCTCAGTCTCAACATTAAGTTGTAGCCTTTGGGACTCATGTGTGATATTGCATTTACAATGGGGCATTACTAATGATATGGTCATTTATGAAATGCTCCAAGTTCTCCAGCCCTTCAATTCGTTATGTAAGCCTCACGACCAACGGAAGTAGTGGCTTAGTGATGTAACCAGCATACTTAAGTGATCTCAAGGCTACTTAAAAATGACCACTGTACGAAATGTACCTTTAACTAATTCGCAGCGTTCAGCTCAAACTTGAGAAATCATAACACCTTGCTCAGTTTTAAAAGTGCCGCAATGTAATACACAAGATTTTCCATAAAAAAAACAAAAAACTGAATTTATTTATTTATTGATTTATTTATTTCACCAGTTTATACAGTATTAAACAGACCAAGTCCCAATTATACACTAATGTTAAAAGAATATTAATGAAAAAAACCCTTAGTAATAAAGGAGAAGATCTAGTCTTTTACAAGAATTTTACAGAGCCTCAATCAAACACTTGACATGATAAGAAACCCAAAAATAAAATAGAAGCAATGATGGATTTCTGGAGTAAATCAATTTACCCCATAATAGCGGTCATTTATTTTCCACTTTGTTTCCCGTCACTTAATTTTTTCTGGAGAGCTTTCCTCGTTCATAGAGCTGCCGTAGAACTGTCAATACAATCATTTCATTCACCTACAATGAAATTTTGATATTTAAAATGCAAATGATTCCTTAATGGTCCGTCAAAAACTGATTTAGTGTCATTAGAGCAGCTTATGCCCTGAACACAATGAACAGACCAATGGACACGAGTCTGACTTGGATCACTACTGGAGATGAGACCGGGACCGGGAAATGCTACGAAATGGTCAATGAACTAATTGTTACCCAGACTTTTAGATTTTCGCAATTAGGGTTAGTGCTAGCAAACGGTTGGTGTGTTGCGCAGCAACAATTGACGTTCAAGACATCTGACCTCGAGCTGAACTTTTACCTCTAATTTTCTGTTACTCTGGAGATAATTAAATTAGAAAACTTGGCGGCACTTTCATCCATTTACAAAAGCCGTAGAACGAACTGCCGATTTACTCGAATAGTTCACATTTTGAATGCAAGAAGTTTAAGTGCATTAGGAGGAGGAGGTGTTCCTTGAACCGAGGAAAGAGGTAAAAGTCACTGGGAGCCAGGTCTGGCGAATAGGGTGGGTATTCGAGCTATTCGAATCCCGCTTCTTGAATGGCAGCCATCGCGACAGCGGCTTTGTGAACCGGTGCGTTGTCTTGGTGGAACAATACTGCAGCTCGCAGTTTGCCTCTTCTGTTTTCCTTGATGGCCTCCCGCAATCTTCTTATTTGGGCTGCGTAGTAAGAGCCCGTAATAGTGGATCCCTTTCCCAAGTATTCCACCATAATAATTCCTTCAGAATCCCAAAAAACGGACGCCATAACCTTTTCTGCCGAACTTGACACCTTGAACTTCTTCGGCGTCGTTTCCAATTCATTGACTGCTGTTTAGTTTCCGGATCAAAATGGTGGATCCAGGTCTCCTCAATGGTCACGAAACAAGACAAAAAATTTTGCTGATCTGCTTGGAACATTTCGAGATTCACCCTCGAACTGTCGACTCGTTTTTTCTCTTGCTCGTCGGTTTACATTCTCGGGACCAAGCGCGCAGAGACCTTTTTCATATGCAGTTCCTTCGCAAGGATTCTTTGAACTTTGAACACTGCCATATGAGATCACTGTGACCTCAGCTACATGCCTTATGGTTACTCTTCGATCTGCCAACACGACATCTTCGACTTTTTTCACGTTGTCTGCAGTGAAGGACGTGGATTGGCGTCACTCGCGAAGTTCATCTTCTGTGGATGTTCTACCCAGCTTAAACTCCTTTGCCCAACGCGCAACTGTAGAATACGGAGGAGCAGAGTCCCCCAATGTTTCCACTAGGTCGCTGTGTATGAATTTAGTAAAATTTTTTTCAAATAGAGGTACTTGATGATAGCTCTGAGTTAATTTTTCTCCATTTTGATATTTTCTCTCTGACTGTTCGTATTCAAATGAATGTACCTCCCGGGAATCGAGGTCTACCTATGTATATGATTTTTTTGTGTTCACCTAGTAGATATATGAGGAAGCAAAACAAATTTTTTTCATATTTTTATGTGTTCTACAAATATCCGATTATCATTACTTTTGGATCACCCCTCGTATGTATTAAGGATTATATAAAATTAAATTTTATTACACTATTATAAAACAGACTATAACTTTATTCGTGGAAAAACTAGAACAACTCTACTTAGAAAACTAAAAATTTAAAAAAAAATCGGATTGTACGTACATATGTATGTATATCAGCCTTTGCGATATAAATATTTAAAATATGAAATAAAATAATATAAAATAAATCAATACTCCTAGAGTAAAACTACCAGAAACGACAATTTTTGCTTTGAAACGCTTCCAGTATTAGATTACTTAATAATCTAATTAATTAATTATTTTTCGTCGAAAAGTAACATTCTGAAACTTTCATCAAGCATCATTTGTTTATTGCTAATGGTATAAGCAAATAATTATTAGCGAGCAAGAATTGTTTTTATATTGTATTATTGAATAATCAAAAATTATAGACACACTAGCTGGGTTACCCGGTTTCACCCGGTGTACAAATATTTTGGCCGCGCATCGTATTGGATCCGTCATTTTGGTTCTCAAATTTTGTACATAGATCCGCAATAAGGACAACTAAAAACCCCAAAAATACCAATTTTTCTGCCAATCCTTTGATATTTTGAAATTTAGGGCGCCATCTTGAAACTGCAATTTCAAACTCGCAAAAATAGTAACTTATATGTTGGACCAGAATATGTAGTACCTAAGTTAAAAAATGAATATGATCGGATCCAGCGTTTAGGTGTGATGGGTTACCCGGTTTCACTCGCTGTACAACAATTGAATCCGACATTTTGATTTCCAAATTTCAAAAATAGATTCGGAATAAGGACATCTAACAATCCCCAAAATACGTATTTTCATACCAATCTCTTGATATTTTCAATTTTTGGCCGCCATCTTGGGTTCGCCACTTTAAAATTCGCGAAAAAGTATCCTATATATTTGGCCGAAATATGTAGAACCTTCACCCAAAAATTGAATATGATCAAATCCAGCGTCTAAGCGTGATGGGGTTGCCCGGTTTTACCCCGTGCACAAAAATTTTGGGCGCCATATTGGATCCGCCATCTTGAATTTGCAAGTTTCGAATATATATTCGCAATAAGAAAATCTAAAACTACTAAATACCAATTTTCACATCAATCCCTTACTATTTAACATTTTTGGCCACCATCTTGGTTCCGTCAGTTTGAAATTAGCAAATAAAATGCAGCCTATACATATGTTTGGCCGCAGTATGAAGTATATTCACCCCAAAAATAAATAAAGTCCGATCCAATATTCAGGCGTTATGAGTTAACCGGTTTCACCCAATGTATACAAATTTGCGTCAAAGTGTAGGGTCCGCCATTTCAAATTTTCAAACTTTGATAGTAAATTCGAAATTACCTCAAAATATCCATAGTACTACTTTTCATTTAAATTCCCTGAAGTTCGAAAATTAGTCTACGCCATATTGAATCCGCCACATCTCACTGCAAATTTCGAACATGTATTCTCAAGAAGGGTATCCAAAACCCCCAAACACCAATTTTATGGCAATCTCTTTATATTTTCGAATTTTTGCCATCGTATTAGGTCCGCCATTTTGGAATTCGTGAATAAAAAGTAGCCTTTATTTTGGGCCAGAATATGTGGTACTTGCACCCAAAAAATGAATAAGCTCGGATTCAGCGTCTAGGCGTGACCGGCTACCCAGTTTCACCCTATGTACCAAAGTTTTGGACGCCATATTATACAACTAATTACCCCCAAATACCAATTTCCATGCCAATCTGTTGATATTTTCAATTTTGGACCGCCATCTGGGGTCCGCCATTTTGAAAATCATGAATAAAAATAAGCCCATATGTTGGGCCGGAACATGTAGTACCTTTATCCAAAAAATGAAAATGATTGGATCCACCGTTTAGGCGTGATGGATGACCTAGTGTTGAAACATTTTAGTCGCCATATTGATTCCTCCATTTTGGATTTCCAAATTTCGAACGTAGATTCGCAATAAAGACATCCAAAAGCACCCAAATATCAAGTTTCATGGAAATCGCTTGATATTTTCAATTTCTGGCCGCCATCTTGGGTCCGCCATTTTGAAACTCGCGAATACAAAATAACCTATATGTTGGGCCGGAATATGTAGTACCTTCACCCAAGAAATGAAAATGATCGGACTCGGCGTTTAGGTGTGATTGAGCAACAAACAAACAAACAAACAAACCAACTTTCGATTTTATATATATATGTACATGATATATGATGTATCTGCAAAATATAAGCAACTATCATTTTTGTAGGCTTCAGTCTGATTTTTACCAATCCTTTTTCCATAAATGAACAAGAAAGCATTGGAACCTTGAAAAGTGAAAATAAAGAAAACAATGATTAGAAATATTAACGAGACATTTCTCACAACATCAACTGCGAAATTCAAAATACGAAAAGTAAAAGTAATTTTCCGTTAGTTTGTTTTGGGACAGCTGAGTGGAAAGAATGATTTGGTACAATGACTTGAGTTCAGCATCACTAGTTACAGCATAAAACTGAAAATTACCGCTGATTACAACAATGGAGAACCACAAATATCCTTATCATAGAAATACATATACTATTCATAACTCTATTTCCAGACTAATTAAAAAGTCTTAAGAAAAGGTGCAGTAAATAGGCAATATTTATGGTGTTGTGTGTGTGTGTGTGTGTGTGTGTGTGTGTGTGTGTGTGTGTGTGTGTGTGTGTGTGTGTGTGTGTGTGTGTGTGTGTGTGTGTGTGTGTGTGTGTGTGTGTATGTGTGTGTTAAGTTTAAATACACCCATGGAAATAATTATAAATCCACATCATAATTCATATAGAGGGTGAATAAAAACACTCGCCTTTGTGATATAATTATTACACATCTTTAGTATATTAAGAATATGAAAATACATTGCATTAACTACAAGAAGAAGAGGCATAATGATTAATAATAAGTCATTTTTACATGGTAAGCGTGAAAATAATTATAAATCCATGATAAACACTACAATAAATTTCAAAATCTAATAATGAGTATTACTTCCTTTATTAAGAATTACTTCGTAATTCCTGCTACGCATAGATTCTACCAATTTTTTTAATTCATCTTGTTCGATTTTTCGCCAGGATTCGCGCATACTCATTTACGGTAGTAAACTGTCTACCGTTTTCATACACAAGCCGAGTTAAAGTTCCCCAAAGATTCTCAATGGGGTTTAGGTCCGGACTGCACGCTGGCCACTCTAGAACATTAATATTTTTTTAATTTAACCAGGTTTTAGTTTCATGTAATGAGTGCATGGCAGCGTTGTCGTGTTGAAACGTCCAATGTTCTCCCAAAACGGTATCAACAAATTCAATGAGCACTTCTTCTAACAATTGAATGTAGTTCGCAGAATTCATTTTTGTTGAAATGAAGCAAATGGGTGATTTAGTTTTACTGGCAAAGGCTGCCCAAACCATCACAGAACCTCCTCCAAAATAGCGACTGAAGACTTTTTCTGGTACTTTTCTGAGAGCGTGCGAATAGAATTGGTTACCATCAGGACCATCTAAATTAAATTATTTTTCGTAACAAAAAATAATTTGATCCCATTCTTTGGTCCAGGACATGTATTTTTAAGCGAACTCCAATCGTTGTACTTTATGATGATCTTTCAATGGTGGTTTGGGCATCCTTTTCGTCCATTCAAGCGTGCCACTGTTGCGCAAAATTTGTCGAACACGTCGATAGGATACTGGTAAATTCAATTCTTTGACAATAAAAGCAGAAGTGAGCTGCTTTTGTGGAACAGTTCTGATAATGTTCCTTTCGCACAATTTTGGAACTCTACCCGAACGTTTTGCAGTGCCGTAATTTTCATCTTTCCTTAGAAAATTACCCACAATAGTATGAGATCTGTTAATTTTTACCGCTATTTCCCTATTTGAGAGGTCGCATTCTTTGTAGGCGCTAATTTTGGCTTGCTCGGACACACTTAAGCTTGTACCTCTCGGCATGTCTAACTTAAAGAATTTAATTAATCAAATTTCTTTCAGTTCATTCAGCATAATTTCAAATTAAGTCAACTTGAAAAAAAATTTAAAAATTGTATAGTCAGGACAAAATTGTTTGCTTAAATTTAACCGGATTTATAATTAATTCCACCAAAATATTGAATAAAATTGAACTTTTTCAGTTTACGTCGTAATTATACTAGCCATTTGAACCAGGTTGCAGCGATCCCGTTAGGACAATTAGTTGCCCGATGTTAGTGCACGTTTGAATATGTTTAACGCTTTTCACAGTTGCCAGAGCAGAGTTTTATGATGGATTTGTAATTATTTCCATGGATGTATAGGCTCTAGTACCGTTCTTCAGTGGGCAACAGAAAATAGGTTAAAAAGTTATATAGTGCAAGAAACCCTTACTTACAAAAAACACACCAGCACTGATAAGGTTTCTGATAGATAAGTTAATTTCATTATATTCACTGAATATATCTTACGCAGATTGAACTTCACTAAACAGTATCTAAATTGATCTCCTGAAAAATGGAAAACGCTAAAACTTGTAAAAACACGATTTTTTTTCTTATTTTCCACGGGAGCCAAGTTCACGTGGAAATAAATCAAGGGGGCAAGTTTCTGGGAATTGCTGACGTGTCACCAATTTTCACCATTCCCCGCAGGGGCTAGACCACCTTTGCAAAAAAAAGTTTTTCCAAAAACAATTTTTTTCATTTTCCACGGAGGCCGAGTTCACGTGGCCATAAAATCAAGGGGGTGAGTTTCGGGGTGTTGGTGATATTTCACCACGTTCCACCATTGCCCGCAGGTGTTAAACCAGCAAAAATTGTCGTCAGACCGTCTTTGGAAAAAAAGATTTGACCAAAAAACATTTTTTTTTTCATTTTTCACGGAGGCCAAGTTCACGTGGCCATAAAATCAAGGGAGTGAGTTTCTGGGGGTTGGTGATGTTTCACCACGTTTCACCACTCCCCGCAGTGGTTAGACCCCGCTTTGAAAAAAAGTTGAAACAAAAATCAATTGTTTTAATGAAATAGACAATTTCAAAAACTTTTAAGGCAGTTACGTACATAGCAGGCTTAACCTGAAATGAAGTTCCGATAATGAGAAAGACTAATTGGAGTAACGTCATCCATTACAATATGGTATACCGAGGCGCATCAAGTCAAAACCCTGGTTGCATGCGCATCTGGGCGCTGAGCTTTTTGTAACTTAACCAGTGCAGGTCGCTCCAAAAACCAACGGTATCAAAATAAAAGGTATGACGTTTCCTTTTTCACCAGCGCCATTTTAGTTTTGATGGTTGTCATAAAGTAGGTGTCACTTGGCTTTAATTTCTTAGTAATAATATCGAGCATTATACCAAAGACTTTATAACTATAAAGATGTCGCATGCCGAACAAATTCTGTGGACACGAAAAATATTGATAGGTCGTAGCGCTGCGACCTATGTGCAGCAAGGAGGTGCTGCAGATTTCGCTGAGTCCTACTGCAGCCAAATAGCTGCTGCGGCGGCGCTGGCCCTGCGGTGGGCTTGTTTGTTTCGTTGCTGTTCTGCGCAAGGGTCTTGTGGGTCTGTTCTACCAGGAAGTGAGAGGGGATGAATTTTTCTAGGAATACTCTGAGTTGCGGGATCTTCGCAATCAATTAACGAAATATCCTGAAGGGAAAGTGGCACACGAGCAGATTCATAGGTTTGAATTATAATCTAATAAAATTCAAATTTATTTTTGTTTTAGGTGTTTTTCATTGTCTTAAGGAACTATTGAAACAATAATGTTAGATATTTTCTTTTAAATTTCGATTTACTAAAGAATTATTTTTGATTGATTAGAAAGAGCTAATTAAGTTCATATAGTTGCTAAAGTTTAAAGAAAAGTAAAGAAATCTTTATTTTATGCATATGTATATGAAAAAGGTGTGGAAATGTAAAGTAGATATGAAAAACTAAATTTATATAAAAAACTGTCAGTTCCGCAACGTTAATTGACGCTCATCTGCACGGGGCCTACAATTTTTCTCTACTTGCACCATCAGATGTTAGTGCTGGTGCAAGTCATAATATATGAAGGAAACGATTGATCACATTTGTATTACACTTTTTAAAGAAGTGTACCGAATTTTATTAAAAATATTGCATAATATAAAAACAGATTAACCATTTTGTATCCCCTACATTTTAGTTTTATATCCTATTGCAGTATAATATAAAAATACGAATTTATAAAACCATTTCATGAATTCAATTTTCTTAATTTATTATGTTTGGTATTAGCAGTGTTTTGAGTAGTCCAACGACAATGTTTATGAAAGTAAAACTAACAGCAAAAAATCGAACGCTTTACATCGATGTTCAAAACAAGAATTTGGCTGGTCGAACCACTTTTCAAACTCTTCATGCTGTTTAGTTATTTCGAAGCATTTACTACTCATAACCATTTTGATAATTGTCATTTCTCTAGCATGTTTAAATACATATATCATAAAATACTGCAATGTGTATCTTACAAATATTGAAAAACAAATCAGTTGGGCCATATAGGCTTCCAAAGTCTGAATTGTTTGAATAATTTTTAGCAAAAATTAATGTTTCTCAAGGACACGTCAAAATCTGTTCTTGTTTCTGCATGAAACATCTATAATCTAACATTATTGTTTCAATAATTCCTTAAGCCAATGAAAAACACCTAAAACAAAAAAAAATCTGAATTTCATTAACCAGATGATCAATTTGGCCGGAAGAAAAAAATTGTATCGCTCTATTATGAAAATTAAATGACGTATATATGTATGTAAGATATTATCTATCGTATTAAGGAGCGAATAATTTTATCCGACGGATAGCTTTTTTAATTCTAAGCCAAGTTTATTATTGGGCCAAATGTATTCGACGAATAAATTTATCTGACGATTGGGAAATTGGCCCTAAGTTTGAGTAAAAAGTTTTAAGTAATTACTTGAGGTTTCAGGAAAAAATTATCCGAGAACTTCAGCAAGGCATATGAAAGTATTCAATTAAGGTGTACTTTAGCATTGTAGTTTGGGAGTATTCAAATATGTAAGTCTTTTATGACATGTGTTGTTTTTATTCCTAATTTTTGGACCTTTTGGAGGATTCGCTAACTTTCGGCTTAACTAAGTCGTTTTGCTCTTTCTTATTCGATTGTTTATAACAAGTTTAAATTAATCCTGTTCCCTTACAATTATTTGCTACATCGTCGGCAATAAATGAATGGTACTGCATTGTGGCTGCCGGGATATTTTACTTCAGATTTTCATCAATTCTTGTGTATAATTAATAAGTCATTATATGCCATGCAACAATTAACATTATCTTTAGCTAAGGATTTATTTTGTTTTCCTCTTTAAAGAGAATACGAACATTCAATATTTTTTAAGTGAAATTTAATGCTTGAATGAGTGCGACTGGTGGGACAATTAATAACTTTATTTTTCTATACCTTTCTGTTGCACTAACCATAGGTACTTTCTTAATTTTTTGTTTGTAATTGCACAAGTGCAAAACCATATTTAGGTCTTTCCAAAGAGACAAAAATACATATGTATATGCTAACAATTGTGGAAAATAAAAAATAAATAACTTTTTTTATTTGTGACTAGTTTTATAATATTTTCTGATTTGTAGGACAGTTCCGAAAGCTGTTTAACCATTTTTTGTACCTACAAGTAGGTGGCGATAGTATTATGCATAATAATAATAGTATTATTTGTATGACAAATGCAATAAAAATATTAGGTACCTCACTTTTACAACTGTGACTGGAGGAACAAATTTAAAAAATCTGTCAAAAATGAAATAGTAAATGAAAAGTTAGTTAAAAATACGTTTAAAATAGTGCATCATGATTTTATGGTTACTTTAAGAAAACTGCTATATTAAATACTAAACCCCATTTTTATGTTAGGCTACTACTTCTAAATAGTTTTGTGTGATTCTTGTGACGAGGCGTCATTGCTTTAAAGAAAGATAAACCAAAACCTTAATAACTTTTGTATTGTATGTCTTCACAGATGAAATAGTTTTAAATATTGTTTTGCTGAAACAAACTTGGTAACATTCTGCAGTGGTATAAATGGTCGAACATTTTGTTGTCAAATGATAACAATATAATAAGAGTAAACATGTTTTTTGTTTTTTTTTAATTATTTATCTCAATCTTCAAACATTCTGATGACTCCATAAAGATACATGAACTAAAAGTCAATTAACTGCAACGAGGTTGAGTTTTGAAATAGTTTCGTTCTAAATCAATGTCTATGTGAAAATAATCAACGTTGAAGGGGCCTCACATTGACCATGCAGGTTCATTTATACCATAATTAGTTCACTGGTAAGACACGTGGAAGAAGTTTCCTTCTCTTAGAACGCGGACTGGGACAGAAATGTTGAATTAAGCTACGATCTCCGGGGAATTGATTCTGTTATGCAAGCAGTCATAAGCAAAGATGATCCAGTAGTCAATACGACGCTGTTTCAGTGATTTCAGAGATAAAAATTTCACCCAGCGCGAGTCACAAGGCAAGGCTAAGCGCATTTCTCAACGAAAATTCCGCAAGAAAACCCTAGAAATTTTCGCTGAATTGCCTCAACGTGGTCAATGGAGGATCTGTAGGAGCGAGATCAGATCAGCCTGCCGTATACTCAAGAATACGTATAACAAAGGTACAGAAGACAATTCGTTTAATATAAGGGTCATTGAATTCTGTAGCCCAATGTTTAACAAAGGGTGGAGTTAGCTTTGCTAACAATGCCAGTGACTTCCAAATCTTTAATTTTATCGACTTTATCTAATGGGCACCCATCAATGGAATAGATAAAGGAAAAAGTGAATTTAGAAAGCGATTGAAAAGAGTTAGATTATTTAACTTCTCACAAACACTCAAAATCCAAGAGATGTAATACGATGTCCTTTTCAGAATCCAGGGGTTGTTCTTTGTTGTTAATTTTCGTTCGAATTTTGAATTATTTATTATTGTAAGGTGGGTGACCCAAATAAGGCCTACTTTAATTTTTTTATTATCTAATTAGCGGGTTTATAATAACAATGCACTGGTAATTTGATTATTTATTAAACTTTGTAATAAATGAAACAAAATTGCTTTAGAAACAGAAATCACACTTTTGTGAACACAAATAACTAAAATTTCACTTTGGCCTTATTGGAAACCCTGTGTCTTAATAAAGCCTTAATAAAAACAAGTAAATATTCAACTTCTTAATGAATACAAAACGTTGTCAATACTTATTATTAAATCTAATGAGATCCCATTATTACTATGTGAGGAGATGGCTACACGTATAATTATCCTATAGACAAAACACAGCAAACCTGTACAAATAAAAATAAAAGTACTTACCGTTTACTCTGCCAGAATTTTATAAAAACAAGCGTGCGCTCCGCGGTGTTGTTGTTTTGGAATGCAGGTCCCAACAGGCTCGTGGCACGAGTCACTTGCTGTGCTTGTGTGCGTTAGTTAATGAGCACGCACATATCTACAAACATTGGCGGCCATTTGAAATCGTGAAGCGGGAAATTTTAAAAATAGGCCGTATTGGGACATAGGCTTTACTTGGGTCACCCACCTTACTAGCGTTAAAAGCTTTCGGTAATCGTAATAATATCTACTGTTTAAAGTTTGTTGTTTATGTTTAAAAAGTGGAAATTTCATAAACATTACGTCTACATTTTTGATTCATAAAAAAAAATACTGCTTCATCACAATTGTTGTTCACAAGATTAGCAATTACCAAATTATGTTTCATGCCAAGTTCAAGAATGTTACTTTGATTTAAAATTAGTTTCCAATTCTTATTCGCCAAGGGGATATGGAAATGCGTGTATTGAATTCATCTTCAAAACTCACAATTTAGTGGTTCATATTTTCTTCTGGTAAGACAATTTGACCTACGACGAGTAAACATCATACCAAAAGTGAGATTTCTTGAAACTGTTTGGAAAGATTTTGCTCAAACACTCACAAGCAGGTTTTAATTAAATATACATACATACATAAAATGATTAACTATATTTCTTTCAATTCTTACGGTAGAATTTTCAACTAACACTACTCTCAAAATGCATTTCACTCAGGAAATAATTAGAAGTATATTTTTACTATCTCAACAAGCAAACTGAAAACAGTTAATAAGTCAACCTAAATGCGTGGAAACAATAAAGTTGCTATCCACCTGCAGTATTGACTGTGGGTATTTCCTCATCGCTCAAAAGCCATATCCATTTCCTCACCATTCCACAAGGAAATATTATACCGTATCTATCTATGCCTGAACCGTCTGGAAATAGTTACTTCAAAGAATTCATCCCCATTTGTGCGAAGGTGCAAGGAAAATGGAAAATTGGAGTGCTTAATAATGTCGAGAACCTTTTTTTCCTTTTTACCTTTCCTACGTTTTCTTTATTACTTCTTCATCTAAGTCCCCAAAAACCTTTGGGATATAGTCCCCATGATTTCCTCCAAGCTTCCACTCCCACTAGAAGGCGCTTTTAAAAGTGTTACATAATTTTTAGTAGATCGCTTTTGCAAGGAAATCTTTCAAAGGGCCAACTGTGCCGAAAATTTGTAGGCGACGTTTTCTTTCGTTCACTCTGTATTCATTCATCTACCATATACTGATGCAAAACTTTTATTGTACATCGAGATTTAAAAAAACTTCGCGAAGAAAACCAAATCAGGCTTTCTATTACTAGCATAAATCTGTTGACTATCAAACACCGATACTATTTATTTTATCATTGAAGCCTAAAAACATATTAATAAAACAATAATATGCATTTAATAATTTTAGAAATGTGACTTATCCAAGATTGTGTTTAGTGTTAAATTCACTTCAAATAATTAAAAAGCAAATAAGTTTTAAAAGCAATGGTGCAACCACTAAAATTAGGCGTCTGGTATTCCAACTCAGCCAGTTCATTTCTAATTCGAATTCCGTAAGAAATGAATGCGTATAGCTAAATTACACAACTTTATACATATGTATACATATGTAGGTACATATATTTGTTATTTAACATTTATATTATCAAATGACTATAAATGATTATTTTTTGTTCCTTTTCATCTTACTGCACCTTTTTGTACATTGACAGATTCTTTGAAATTAAATATGTTAATCTTATATACATAAATCCCTAATTTTCTTCGATTTTGTCCCGATAGTTCAAAAAGTATAGTTTCTGAAACAACAATTCAATCATCGTCGACGATCTCCAAAGCCTTGAATGATAAACATTGAATAATCCAGTACTCATCAATATTTATAAGAATAATCCTTCACAAATCGAACGCGGCACCGATATTGCTGTCCTTTCCTCTCCGCGCGCCGGCAGCCGAAGATACTGTTGCCGATGTTATGATTACAATTCAAAATTATTTTTGCACAACACATATAGCCAAAAAATTTGACCAAGAAAGTTGTCACATTTTTTGATATGTTGCAAATACAAGCTACATTTTTGTTTAGAATGTTTTAATAAATCTTACTGGAACTACATTTGACTACATTTCATTGAGACTACATTTATTTATTTACTTAATACTATCGGTCCCCAGGAACCGGCGCCACGCTCAAAGTATTAAGGAAGAAATAGTCGAATGTTCGAACAGGTGAGTGAGATGTGTACAGAGGAGACGTGTTTTATAGCGCTGCAGAGTTTTTTGCCTTATTAGCCGGTATCCCTGGGGTCAGCTGATTTCAACTGTGCTCATTTTCCGTGCCTTTGTGTTTTCTACCAGTTTGCAGTCAATTTGTTGTATTTCCGCGCTTGGTGACTACTATTTTGCCCAAAAAGAAATGCGTTAAACATTGCCTGAGCATCAGCGTAAACAAATTGCCTGAGCATCAAAAACTTGTAAACGCAAAAATCACATCTCTGGGAAATCCCCTTGAAATGATGGAGCGTCGTTATATTGCAACCGATATTGTGGTGACTGGCATTCCGGCTGTAGGGGGAAAGTTTACCGGACATATTTGGTGCGATCTTGTGCAATCTTGACCTGCCGCAAATTGAGAAGGCGAAAGTCCATCGTCCTCGAGCTAAGCGTGGCCCAAATAGCACGCTGTTTGTGAAGCTGCCGTCAGTGCTGGAAAAGAAAGCTCTTCTCCGAAAGTTTTACGCCTGCGCAAGGGAAAACCGACCACTCACGCTTCGTAGCATTGGTAATGAGTCTGACGCCAGGATCTACATAAACGAAAGTTTAACCAGCCGTATGTACGCGATCAGAAGGTTTGCGGAGAGGCTACAGCGGAACGGAGAACTGCGATCAGTCTCCACGCTAAATGGTTTGGTCTATGTGCGTGTTTGACATGATGATTTGATGATGAAGTGGCTGTTACGTCAATTGAGGCTTTATAGAGACGAAAATTCAGCGGCGCCGTAGTGTTTAGCCTATTTATTCATTTTTCCATTAATTTTCTTCTCATTTGGATTAATTCAGTATGTTAAATAAATGAGTATTAAAATAATTGCCGGGTACAGGGGTTTAAAAATAAAACAGAGAATTAGAGACAAAACTTTACATTATAATTTACAGTTAATAGAACATTAATTAATTGAACAATTCATCATTATTTGATACAATAATTAGATTAGAATTTAAGTACTGTGTTTTAGAACAACCCCAATCTGCCTTTAAAAAGTTGCTAATTGAATGTTAGAGTATTTTGATATATGTCAAAACATCAGCGGTGGGCTTAATTTCTTTCAAACTTGCGGATTGTCAAACACTAGCGGCGATTTTAAGTTCTTTCGAACTTGCGGGTAGTCAAATACTAGCGGCGGTTTTAAGTTCTTACGAACTTGCGGATAGTCAAATATCAGCGGTGGTTTTAAGTTCTTTCGAACTTGCGGGTTGTCAAACCCATGCATGCAAAAAAAGGGGCTTACAACTGCGCGGTGTCAAGCAATCCAACAGTATTGCCGATAACGGCAGAACTCTTGCATGACAGCGGGTTAAACTTTGGTGCAGCAGTGTAAGTCGCTGTATAACTATATGCGGGGGTGTGATGTTCAAATAAAATTGACCAGGCTCTAATCGTTGATCACTAAACAAAGTGATTTTTACTTATTAAATTCACTTTACTGAAAAACCAACTGAGTACTGTTCCTAATTAGCAGATATCTTTGTGAAAGTCGAACACAGACTGACTGAACACTCCGAAAATGTCCCAGGATAACAATTTCTTTAGGCGGGGTTCGTTTGAATTTCAAAAAGAAAGGCGGTAGGGAGTTTCTATGAAACAGTCACTTATCTGCAATGTTTTGCTGCGACAAAGGGTATTAAACATATCTGAGTGTAGGCGCTAAAGTGCTGTCTAATTAGGCCTCTTTAAAATGCGGATGCAATGTATCGCAATAAAATTAGGGATCAGGGATATTCAGACAGAGAAGTAATGCAACCAAAGGGTGAAGCACCGCAATAAACTCAGGGTAGGAATAAATGGTCACTGGACCCAATAACAGAGAATGAGCCAGTCCAGGTATGCGTGCGAACTATCTTCGCATATGTTATTGCCTGCAAGGGCGCGTTGCATCAGACGGGTATCCGAGATTGTTTCTTGTCGTCTTTTTTCTGTTTTTTAGTGTTGAAAGTAATAACCCAATCCATGTAAAACTAAATAAGTGTATTGACCCAAATTTGTTTAGCACAGATGTATGCGCCCAAAACTGCACAGAATCTATCTTTTTTAAACACAGTAATGCTCTTTTATTTTATTTTAACTTTAGAATTTTGTGTTCTTTTAACAATACTCTAGTCAATTGCTTTTTCGACTCATTTATTTTGGTTATGCTCAGTTTGGCGTTTTTTCTTGTTAGCTTGTAGTTACTTGTAATTAATTTAGTGCCCATTTTTATTTTTTGGTAAGTCAGTGGCGTTCCGGTAAGTGTGGACTTGTTGCCCGTTCATTGCCACTTAATTTAAAATTTAGCTGATTTTATTTATTCTTGGTTTTGATTCGCTGTTGAGTTATTTTTGTTTGCTTATCTATTTGAGTGTTCGTGTTTCTTATTTATTTTCTATTTACATTATTTTAAAATGTCAACTAAGGATTTACTGAAAATATTTTCTAAACAGAAGGAAGGTGTGAGCTTTTGTCATATAAACATCCGAAGCCTTATGTCTTGTTTTGATGAGTTTCGATATACGATATCGAACTCCAATGTAGATGTTGTCTTTGTGAGTGAGACATGGTTAAGCGAGCAGATACCAGACGTATTGTTGAAGATCCCAGAATATAACATCTATAGAAACGACCGATCCGGTAAAAGAGGCGGAGATGTGGCAGTTTATATTAAATCTTGCTTTGAGGTCGAGGTATATTTTGAATCGGAGAGTTGCCCAACAGAGTCGCTGTTTCTAAGGTTAAGTTCAGGGGGATTACAAACTTTATTGGGTGCGGTTTAGATTCCGCCTAGGAACTACCCAGCTGAGCTAATAAACATTCTTTCGACGGATTCTCTCTATTTCGAAAATATTATAATTAATTGGAGGAGACCTTAATATAAACCTTCATTCTGAGGATGCGAGATTGAAAGAGTTAGCAGACAACCTTAGTGCGCTTAAGTTATCAATAATAAGCAATGATATCCCAGCATGCTTCTCTGGAAATACCTCGTCACTTCTGAATTACTTCATTGTTGATGAGACATCGAGAGTCCGGTTTCGTAACCAAATATCGTTTGGTGGGTCCGATCATGATATCATTTATATGAAATATTTGTTGCCCAAGTCAGAAGGAATCTCTTCTACCTTTAGTAAAAGAGATTTTAAATCAATAGACATGATCCTAATCAGCTTAATAACTTTTTTTCGACTTTGCCGCACGCTCCTGGCTCCTCTATATTTTCAGCACTAGGATCATCGACACATAAGCGAGGAGGAGGAGGAGGAGGAGGAGTTCAACGTGTTTAACCGATTTCTAAACAACGCCGAGTGAAATTTTTCATTTTTTCAAAAATCGAAGCAACCCAAGAGGAATAAAAAAAACACATCCTTGTTTTCACGCGGGGGTGGAAACAGCCAACCAAAGAGTGGTCTAACCGCTGTGGAGAATGGTAAAATGTCGCAAAATGTCACAAACCCCCAGAAACTCACCCCGTTCATTTTATGACCACGTGAACTTAGCCCCCGCGAAAAATTAAAAAATAAAATTTTTGTTATAACTTTTCTTCAAAGGGTGGTCCAACGATAATTTTTGGTGGTCTAACAAACGAAACTAATGGGTGGTCCAACATGGTCCTACGATGGTCAAACATTGGAGCCATTTCACACCCCCACCCCTCTCTCTGCGGGACCAACTTCACAGACCTGACAATTACTCGGATCTTTCAATTAACTTAATGATAGTACCTAGTATTTACAATAATTTTATTTAATATATATATTCCTCATCTTTTGTTTACTCATATCTGTAATTCTTCCTTCTCCCGTTGTGAGATGTCTGGGAAAACGTTCATGGAAAATTAGTGTTCAAGATGCTGAAGATTCCTTTATAATACATTGCCTGACTCAAAATGATATGCTTCGTAGAATAGAGGAACTTAAATCCAAGTACTACGCATATAAGATAATCAACTATAATTGTAGTGGGTGCGAATATTACAAAACCATTAAGGATTTTTTTTATATATAAATGGCTCATTTCTGAAATTCGCTTCTATGCATGCATGTATATGGTAGATACTTGCTTTAAATTATTTTTTGTGTTTGATTTGCAATATCCAATCCAATGGTGGACGTTTATTCAGAAATTATTTGCATCTATTATGAACAATTTAACTAACTACTTAAAAGAAAAACAGAGGATAGAAGAAGGAGACATTTTGGACATAATGAAAACTTCTTCTAGTCCTTTCACTTTTATTGACACAGAATACAAATATTTGAAATATTTGGAATCAAATAATTTCTTTGATTATCCCATTTCTTTCTTAATTAATAACGAAATAAATATAAGAATATATAATTACGAACCATCTCTTAATAAATCTAATATCGGAAGCTGTATGATGCTGTTGCATTTACAATTTGAACGTTTTTCAAATTACCAAATGTAATGAAAGAGACTCTACAAAATACTAAAATTCTCAGACAGTTCTACATACTTAAACTATATTTATGTCGAAAATTATAAAAAAATGTAAAACACAGTTTGGTAGTAAATTAGTTTTCCCATATTTTCTTTATTCCGACCATGTCGAATGAACTAACACTTTGGGAAGTCATTCAGGCCAAAATTCGATCAATGCATTTTATTACATACATATTTCCTACTACGCCATAGCATTTGTTATACACCCCACGAAAAAATTATAGAAACAAAAACGAAAGCTCCAATGTTTGGACTTATTTTAATTATAAAATGGAAATATTTTAAAATTCTTGTTATCAAAACTACGTTTAGGCTATTGCTATTTAAAAAATATCATTACAATCTATATAATTCATTTCTTATATTATTAACAGAAAAAAGTAGCGTATTATACAAAATTGTAAGAACGAAATAATTATAGAAACAAAACAATAATTCAACATATCATGAAAAATATATCATAATTATGTATGATATCAGAGACATTTAATAATTTGTATTTCCACCTGAGTTCAAAATGACTTGCTGAAGCCTCCTGGACATCGAATTGATTAAATTTTGCAGATATTGTTGGTCAATTTTGTTCCATTCGCTGATTATAGCATTTTGAAGATGTTTTACAGATTCAAATTGACGTCCATTCTTGTAAATATTATTGGCCAGTAGTCCCCAAACATTTTCAATCGGATTGAGATCCGGACTACAGGCTGGCCACTCCAATAATGGAATGTTGTGATTAGCCAAGAAGTCTTTTGTGAGTCGAGCAGAATGGATTGCCGCATTGTCTTGCTGGAATATGTAATCAAGGTCAAAACAATGATCGCCTGAATTCACTAATTCACATTCCAAGAGGTTAATGTAATAGGCAGCATTCATTTTGGTAGAAACAATACATATTGGAGTCTTTCCTGCATATCCAATGACACCCCATACCATAAGCGAGCCTCCTCCAAAATTTCGCGAAAAACGGTCTTGTTTTTTTTTGTCGAATATCGTGCCAATATTTTTGAAAACCATCAGGCCCATCTAAATTAAATTTTTTTCGTCGCTAAATACGACTTTACTCCACTCCTTATCCCAAAACTGATATTTGTCAGCAAACCTTAATCGAGCCGTTTTGTGACGTGGCAAACGTTTAGGTTTAGTATTCCGTTTTTCGTATGACAAATTTTTGTCGTCATGTAAAATTTGCTGTATTCCACGTACAGATACATCTAACTTCAAATGGCGCTTTATATCCGATGGACTGACAGAACTATTAACTGCTAATCGTTTTATGTCCCTTACGTCCCTTTGACTTAATTTCGGTTCCGGGCCTGCCAATTTTTGTTTTGTACCATAGACCTCTTTCAGTTTTATAAAACTATAAATAACTTTCACGCTTCTCTTCAGACGTTTTGCTATTTCCCTTAAACTCAGATGTAACTCGCGATAAGCGGTAATTTTCCTCTTTTCGTCTGCTGTTAAAATTTTACCACGTGGCATAATTTCTATCTTCGTTTTTTTTGAAAAATGTCCAACGAAATAATCCTAAGAAGTACCTAAAATATTTGTTAACAACTTAATATGTAATGAGCTCTACGAAACTCTTCATAGCAAACCTTATTATGCACAAAAATATATGAAATTTTGTAATGCTGCTCACAAAGTTACGATTGTTTCTATAATTTTTTCGCACTGAGTTTGTGTCCCTCACTCATGGAAAGTAGTAATAACTGGAAAACTCTAACTTCGACCTACGGTATTTTGATGGACTAAGGGTGTAGTATTCTTAGCCTACCCACAATTTCGTATTCGTGTGCAGGGTTAACAATGAAATGATAGTATAAGTTTGTTTCTATAATTTTTTCGTGGGGTGTACATATAAACTCAAATACATCTTCAATGCAGCTTTTATAAAAACAAGCCCATCAAGGATTTGGCAATTATTTTTGCTTACATAAACTTGTTCAATCGATGAAATTTCTGGAAGAAGATGGCATCGAATTTAGCTCTTCCGATAGTATAATTAAAGTTCATTTTA
The DNA here is from genome assembly GCA_959613345.1 of Tolmerus cingulatus. NCBI lineage: Eukaryota > Metazoa > Arthropoda > Insecta > Diptera > Asilidae > Tolmerus > Tolmerus cingulatus. The sequence goes on along the minus strand of OY390708.1, from coordinate 31,323,199 downwards.
TGGTAGGTCTGGTTTTAGGGGACCATAAAGGGATGAAAATACTTTTAGGGTCTTCCAAATCTTTTAATAGTAACTGCTATTGTAAAACTTTACTTGTCATTATTTAAAAAATAATTGGAGCCCAATTTCCATTTTGTTCTTCATTACCTCACAGCTAATTGTATTTAAAAATCTGGGCCTCCTAAGTTCACATCTACATTCAGATTTGAGTCATATCATCAAAACAAAAGACATTATAGTTAGTTAAGTTAATAAGTACATATTAATATATGTTTTTCCCTCGCAATGAAGGCGTCACTAAAATCTATTTTAATAAAGAATGAAGGATTTGAAGAGTATGTTACACGGGAAAAATATGATATTATGATGGAAGACGTAAATAAAAGGGATGTTTCTGTTGATTCATAGATGAACGACAAATTCCTTTAGACGAAATCTTGCTATGTAAATAAATTCTCTATAAGGGAACTACAACTACTTACAAGAATAAGTGTTTTGCTTCCAAAATAAGTAAAATTGAAAGACAATTATTCCAAATTAAATATATATGTAGCTATTCACAAAACAACAGAAAATGTTATATTTACATATGTAAAGAATATGCTGTAAATAGTTTTGACTTCGATTTTTCTTCATAGTAGACTTGTCAAAAATATTAAACGAAGATGTTATTTTACTACCTATTGATGTTACAAGTCCCCTCATTCATGTAAATGTTTGACCTAACGGAAAACATATGTTTCGAAACAAAATTTTGTAATCGTTTAAAAAACCTTACAATCCTTTCTAGTATTAATAATGCTAAGATGTTAATTTGGATTTGTTTTGAATATTGAATAAACTCAATAAAATATATTTTTTCTTTTATTTAATATTCCTTGTTCTAGCCGAAAATAATAATGGATGATATTCAACATTTGGATTCCAAGTTACTACGGAGACAGTTCATTCTATACAGATGATTAAATGTTCTAAAATGTTCTCAAATGTTAAGTAAATACTATAGGAGTACAATAGATATGAAGTTATTTTTCCCCCCAACATTAACCTACTGATTTAAAATTAATCTAAAATGTACAAAATTTTGTATAGTTATTATGACCGTACATGGTTTAATTAATATAAACTGGTTGTAGCTTCTATAAAGTTACGTTATGAAAAAAACTATTGTCCAATCCAATACAAAACATTGGCTCTGTACTTTCAAGGGCATTTTCAGTAAAAATAAAAATATCAAAATGTAAAATTTGCAGAAAAAGGTGTCAGCAGAGATTTTGCAGCGTTAGGTTCTACAAATTATAACTTTTCTTCTAAAGATTACAACTGGGACTTGTGATTACAACAACTTTTCGCTTTGAAAACGAAAATATGGAACTTATATTTGCAGTTTTCGTTATCAAATTGATATCTAAGAATTCGAATTTATATACATAGTTGTGAATTTATAGGCAACAAACAATCATATTAACAACAGTGGAAGTAGGGTCGATTTTGACAGAGACTATAGGTAGATTAAATTTACAGTAAAATTTACATTTTTAAGTGCTTTTTTCTATGGATGTATGCACAATAATTCAAGCATATAGCTGGCATAGGCCTTTTTAATAGGACGAATAATTCATTTCTATATATAGTATATGTGTACATATGTATGGACGTGAAATATGAAGGTTACGCAAACGCAGCAACAAAGAAGAAAATCCTAGAGAATTCTGGAGAGCAGTCAAATATTACATGCAAGGTAATGAGCACGAAAATAGTAATATCACAGAAATCTTCACAGTAAACGAAATTGGACCGGAGAGGGAAGGAAAGAGACAATGAGTTTAAAACCTACTTTACAAACATAAGAAATGAAGCTAAGTATTCGAAAGCGACAAAGAAACTACAATAACTCCCGACGCTAGGATAAAATTTGACTTAAGTGACGTCCTTCAACTTAGCACTACCATTTTATAAAATCATACTTCGAGTTGGTGGATTAATATTTGTAAATATGTATGTCGCAAACTTGTCGTAAAAGAAAAAATTTCGTCGCGCTTCATTTTTTAAAAATAACCTCTGTTAATACTAACTTGATATTTAAATTAGCATCACCACCAAGCAAAATTATTATCAAATAACGTAACTAACGCTGACAGGTCAAATAATTTGTCTTGGCCGGAAAATGCAGTATAAAAGTATTTTGGCGAAGATATCGGCGCTAAACGTATAGATGGAATTGCTTTGTTATGAATATATCATACTATAGCGGAGATGAGAATAAACGACTAGTTTGAGTGATTTCCCTATTAAAGAAACTTGGAATGACAAACATGAGGGTTACAATATTAAAAGGTAGTAGTGCTGAGTGCTAATTGTTAATTTTTTCTATTACTTATCTACAAAATCGAACAAAAAACTCATTCTTTGTTCTAGAGTTTTGAAACAATGCTCTATTTATTTTAATAAATACATCCAATTTAAATAACACAGCATGTTGTCGGATACTTTCGTATAGTGTTCTAATATTGTTTAGCTATATGTATAAGTATACCATACATATGTACACTCCGCAACAAAAAGTTACAACACCCCTACAATTGATCGAATTTCCTGTAGTGGTAAGTCTTGTAATGGAATTTCAATATTTGTTGTCAACGGTTCTTTGTTGATAAACCACCTGCAGGTGTAGTTGCTTTACCAGTCGATTCATTTTTACAGTTACTTTCCAGCATTTTCTGCCAAACTGGTGCGACAAAAAGATACGACAGGGAAAGTACTTAGTACACTTAGTACTAAGTACACTTAGTATCCAACAACAACGTTCGTGGTATTTATTCTTATAACACGGAGAATTTAGTGCGTAAAATAGATTGTTTTGAGTGCAAAGAAATTTTCGTTACCGATATAATTTAATGAAATGGGTCGCGGAAAAAAAAACTTTCAATGAGTGAAATAAAAACTCTTATAAAACCTAAAAATGAAAGTATGAGCATTCCTAAAATAGCAAGAATATTAAACAGAAGTAGGAGTGCTATCTCGGCGTTACTTAAGGATCCCGACAATTACGGGAAAAAGAAAAGCCCCAGGTAGACCACGCGCAATTACTAGTCGGGATCGTGCAACGTCTTTTACAAAAAGTAGAGCATCTTAAACGGAAGAAACTGCAAAGAAAACAGTCCCTTACCAAGCAACACAAAGCAAACAGGCTGTAATTTGCACAAAAACATATTAGATGGAAAAAACAGTGGAGAAATATAATCTTTTCTGATGAAAAGCGATTTACATTAGATGGACCAGACGGATGGAGTTACTATTAGGTTAGAGGGAAAGTTCTGTCGTATTTTAAAGAAAATATTCGAATTCATCTCCAACAGTGGTAAGATGAATGCTAAACTCTTCTGCAATTTCTCGACTTGTTAAATGTGGATTATTTTCCAACATGGATCGCAAACGAAATTTACTAAACCATCTTTGACAAGTACGAACATTTGCAATATCTTTTCCAAATACCGCACATACATTTTTACATGCAACCGATGCGTTTCTTCCTTTTTGGAATTCATACAAAATGCAGTGTCGTAAATGCACTTAATTTACTGACATGTTTTTCACTTTAAATATCACAAGTAAATGATGAACGGTAAAAAAGGACTCCTTTTATATTATACAGCAGCTGAAAAAAGAAAACAAAATCCGAATGACTCACTAGCCAGATGTTTTTTTATTTACAAGAAAAATTACCTGCCTATTCAAAATACGACAGAACTTTCCCTCCAACCTAATATTTTCACGATTTATGGAAAGATGAGGTTTTTAATAAACAAGAACCAATGGGAGGTGGAGGTGTGATGATATGGACGGCTATTGACTACAATGGGAAAACTAATATGCGATTTGTAACGGGGGAAAATGAATAGTAGCGACTACAACAAACTATATTAGAAGAAGAATTACTCTCAAATGCTGATAGGATTTCCGGAAACAAATTCCAACAAGATAATGTAGCAATACATACTGCACGTGCGGTACAGAACTTTTTCATTACCCACAATATAAGAACCCTGGAATGACCGGCAAAATCACCAGCCCTGGGGTTCCCTAACGAGTTAGAGTTTAGAGCTCTTCGAACTCACACAAATTTTCTAACTTAGAGCAAATCGGAATTCTCTAAATGACTTAGAGTGATGTACTAGATTATGAGACTAAATATTACATTATTGCATGTAAAATGACAGTGACAATTTCAAAAGGAATTTTCAAGATAGAATAATAAGTTAATTCAATAATTACTTCAATCTATAATAATAGTCGATAGCGGGTCACATCATCTATAATAATAATCGATGGAGCCCAAGAGCAATTAAAAACATTCAGTTCTTTCTAATATTTTAGATGCAACCTCCTCATCTGTTAAAAACTTCATCCCTCCGCCACCGAATTTTATTTCTGTATGTCTGGAATGGGAGAAGCCAATCTCAACCGCCTGCTACAAATTTTTCGGAATATCCGTGCAGATCAACCGCAAGGTCGCAGATGATAAAATTGTTCAGTAAACTTTACCTGTTTTGGCGAAAGGGAAAAAATACAAATAATCATTCAATATCCAGCGCAGGCATACAGGTAGGTGGGTTTTCCCGATTCAAAAGCTATGCATTATTATTTTTGAATTTTGATTTAAACGAATCCAAGTTCTCATAATAGAATTGATATGTGAGTGAAACCGTTCTAACTTAGAGCTCTAAGTTAGAGAAAAAACATTTCAGGAATCTCAATACTACTCTAAATTTAGAGTGAACAAGTACATTTATTTAATTCACCTATTTACCGATAGTTAGCGCCACTTTCGCATTTTCCTCTAACTTAGAGTTGTCAAACTGACTTTAACTTAGCCTAATTTTTGTTACGGAATCGCAAATTACTCTAAATCGTTAGGGAATCCCAGGGCAGGCCTGAACATCATTGAAAATGTTTGGGGGCAATTAGCACGAACAGTGTACAGAGGTATGCAACTGTGGGAGGGCTAAAACAAGCCATTACAACTGTTTGGGCATTACTTCCTGGATAATTTATAAAAAATTTGTAAAAATCTTTACATAACCGAATGTTAGAAGGAATAACAAGCACCCTTTATTACTTTTCTTCATTTGCTTTCATTTTTTATGAAATAATTTGCGTTTTATTTTAATTTCTTACCCTGTCGTATCTTTCGTCGCACCAGTTTGGCAGAAAATGCTGGAAAGTAACTGTAGAAATAAATCGACTAGTAAAAGAACTACACCTGCAGGTGATTCATCAACGATTTTTTACAAGTAGTGAAATTCCCTTACAAGGTTTACCAGTACAGGAAATTCGATCAATTGTAGGGGTGTCGTATCTTTTTCTCGCGGAGTGTAAATACATATAGGTAAATAATATTAGAACACTGTACGAAATTCCCCGACCACATGCTGTTTTATTCAAATTGGTTGTATTTTAATAAATAGGGCATTGCTTCGAAACTCTGGAACAAAGAATTAGTTTTTTTACGATTTTGTAGATAATAGAAAAAAACGAAAATAGGCACTCAGCACTACTACCTTTTAATATTGTAACCGTCATGTTTGTCATTCCAAGTTTCTTTAATTGGGAAATTACTCAAACTAGTAGTTTATTCTAATCTCCGCTATAGTATATTCATAACAAAGCAATTCCATCTAAGTTCAGCGCCGATATCTTGCCCAAGTTACTTTTATACTGCATTTTCCACCCACGACAAATTTTTTGAACTGTCAGCGTCAGTTACGTTATTTGATAATACTTTTCCTTGGTGGTAATTTTTAAAAAATGAAGCGCGACAAAATTTCTCCTTTCACGACAAATTTGCGACATATTTACGACAATTAATCCACCAACTCGAAGTATGATGGTAGTGCTAAGTTAAAGGACGCGCTTAAGTGAAGAGCACCGTCATCACTCAAATTACGATGAAATTTTGCAGGTGCCTTTCATTTTCCGTAAATAAAAACAATGTGATGGAATTTTACAATGGTCAGTTATACTTTCGGAAATATCCAACTTTTAATTTTGACAAATTGTCAAAACCCACATAAGCGAATTTGTTTGAAAATGTGGAACTCTGCACACAACCTAAGGAAGGCATTGACAAGCGTTTGAACAGGTTTCGTCACAAAAGTAAAAGAAGGGATTTCCTTTAATGCGGGCGTGTGGTCAAACAAACTTATTTGGGCTACTGCTCGCCTTCATAACCACATATGCTCCAGATGCGTTTGTGACGACAAAACCTAAGCGAATGTTTGTAAGTGTGGACGCCCTTTCAATCAGATTTGCTTGCATTTGCATGATTTCCATTCGAGTTGGAAAATCACAGCAGATGTGTTCAGCCTTCGTCCGCGTGCAACCGTGATATGGAGTGGAGCAATTCAAAAACAATAACGTTAATAGGAAATTATAAATCAAAGTGCCGTCTATGGAACCCTCAGGACGAATTTTACAAAGTGAGAAATTGTTTCATATTTGAATCCATTAGCAACGAACCGACACTGTAATGCTCCCGGGGTTTAAAAATCTTTGATTCTTGATCTTTACATTTTCTTTCTCTTTAGTTGTTTTTTAATATACTGGATATTATTAAAATCTCCGCAATCACAATTTTGACTTCCCCATCCAACATATTGAGTAAAAATGACAAATATGCATATGCTGGAGTTGCTACAATTTCATAATCAAGATGAAGCACAAGCACAAAGTGACAGTCGCATTAGTTTTCATTCGAACGGTCGTACACATTCGGTTTTTAATAACCTTTGCTACAAATTTGTGAGGCGTGCATATCGCTTTTCTTAGACATTTATTTTATACAATGTGTTCGTTCATGCTTGTATGAACGTACACGCCCATTCGTTTGTTACAATTTGGTTGCGACGGAACGAATATGATCTACATATATTTATCAGTAGCAAGGAATACAAACGCAGGGTGCTCAGTGTGAACTCACCTTAACAAATACACATAATTAGATATTATTGATACTTATTAAATTTGTAATAATCGAAATTTTACGAACGAGCATGCCAATATAGCTTTCAAGACAAAAACATTACATTGGGTCTGTTCGTTGACTCATCAAAATCAATCAAAATCAGTCATCATCCGCATTCACTCTTAATTCAAAATTACTTCCTTCGTGTTCGTTGAAAATGATCTTTAGATTGATAATTTTATCGATTAATATTTCCTTTCTTTTATGTCATTAATCTTTCTTTATGTTTTATGTTTTTTTTTTGTGCACACAATGCTGGGTCCGAATTCATTTGAATTTTGCAGCTATGAAGAAATTCTTAATTTTGACAATTTGGTCAAATTAAAAGTTGCATATTTCCGAAAGTACAGCTGAACGTCGAGAAATTCCTTCTGATCCTTCCGTTTTCGAACAAACGGTAGCCTCCTACAAAATTCCATCGAAATCCGAGCGACGCAGATATTCTTCATTTGTTTTTTTACATTTGTAATAACTGAAAATTTCCGAAGTATGACAATGCGCCCACCTGTAAGAAGCGAAGATCGCATTACTAATAAAATGTGTGATGATGTGACAGCTAAGGCAATTTATTTTGATGGCCAATTTTTGTTTTTTAAATTTTTAAGTGTTGTTTTTTTTAATTGTGAAAATATGTAGTGCGAGCAGTTTCGTGTCAGATATAATAGGAATTGTGCAAATGGGAAGCGATTTTGGAGTATAGTCAACTTTTAATTCTGACAGTCTGTCAAGTCAACCCTCACAAAATCCCTTTGGAATCTTCCGCTTTAGGGCAAACGCAAAGCTCCAGCAAAATGTCATTTGCAAATTGCCATTTTTATTTGTACAAATCGCTTAGATTATTCCGAAAAATCTTGCTTTTAGAAGGAGAAGTTTTGTATTTCTGGATGCACTTCTTAAGTTTGGCAACGCCTCTTTAGGAACAGGCAGATAAAGCCGATGGTGCACAAAAAGTGCGGTAATCGCGGTCATGTGTAAGTTCCAATGTAATTTTGATAGGGGCAGGGCACAAACAAGAAAAGGGACAGGATAACGAGCTCAGCCACCACACCTCCAAAGGCACTAGAGACTGAAGGAACTCGACGACCCCATGAGTGTTAAACATGAGCAACTGGGCTGGAGGCTTGTTTGTGGCTGAGATAAGTGGACTCAATAGATAATCCAACGATGTATGCGTCTATAGTTAAATACAACAGGGCAGAGCAAATATAAAATCCTGAACTTACCACAGCAGGAGTTATGCGATTGCTGTCAAAGTGATAGGCCAAACTGTCTTGTGCCAGAGAAGTCTCCTCACCTTCAAATCACGGAACGCTACTCGAATCGCGAACTTCTCACGAATCTCACTGCACCATTGGAAACTGCACGAAAACTGCTTGCCTCCGAGCTCCTTCGCCCAGGTCCGCGGTCAAACAATGGCACGCGGAAAACGGAAAAGGGTGGTCGCCACCCTTCTGTAGAACTTGTCAAAGCCCAGCTCCGGTTTCGATAGCGGAGAAAACCTCTTAGTTCTGAGACACACTTATTCGATTTGCCAAGTTTAGGGATCACTTCGGTGAAACTACACTATTAACCAAGAGTTCAACTTTTCACAGGGAAAATCGACACCGAAACAGGATGAATTCTTGAACTCTGAAACACTACACAGCCTCGTCAACTTTACACAACTCAATGGCAGCAGCAAAACACGGCCGCATCCAGAATGTGCTGCTAATTCGTGTGGCCAGCTCGAAGCGTTTTCGCTGGCCTTAGAACCGTAGAGGTAAGAGCCGTGTAGTCTTCTTGCTCCGACCTCGAAGTAGTCGCGCAGGGGCTCTCCGGGAAAAAAGCGTGTGACTCTTGGGCACCGCCGGTGGACTTTTCTTAATAACAAAATCACGGCTTGCGCTTAAACTGTTCCAATTCAAGGCGTATTCTTCCCGAGCTTTCACTGCACACAATTTGTCATCAGACGGGGCCACTCCAGAAGCGCATGAACCGGAAAGTTGCACGTAGCGAATAAAAAAAAAATCACACAAGGGAGCCGCGAAACACCCTCCGACCTGTTACACACAGAATCCGGACATGTGCGTATATATACTCTTAGTGCTGCACTCGACGAGGGTGACAAAGCCAACTAATTGCGCCAATAGTATGAATTTGATTGGATTTCGAGGACTATTCGGGATCGAGAACTTTGATCGCTCTGAACTCCAGCTGACTCACTGGCAGAAATGAACTAACTCAGAAATGAACTCCGGGCGCAGTTTTGACGTTTATCACAACTGGAGAGAAAGAAGCAATATCTCCAAAAACTGCACTCATGTTTTTTCAATTGCTCGGTTATGTTTTCTTTATGGGCATACGAAATAGTCTAATATTTAGATCTTTAATTTTTCTTTTAAATATACTTCATTGAATGCAGCAAAAATATCAAATTTTATTCAGCAAAATGTGCGGCATCTCTTGTAATCCGGGAGAACTAATAGTCCCATAATAGAAAACAGAACATCTGAAACGAATGAGAATGAAGAAGATCCATTGACAAATAAATCCTGGTCTGACAAATCTCATCTGAAAATCGAGGCTATTTTTGTTTAGGTCCAAACCTTTTAGGCTGCTCAAATTCGTTCACAATTATGTTTAAACTTTAGGTAATAGAGTAAAGCAGACTTAGCTGATTCGAATTGCCTAATAGGTTAGTTTGTTCACTTATGCATCTACACACAGCTAGTATCCAATGGTTCGGATGCCATGGTATTCTCTATACTATGCTGGGTGACACATAGCAATCTAGGTTTATCTGACATTTGCAACGCGACGGACTGTTAAGTTTCAAATGATAGACTGTGAAACTTTCTTTTGGTTGTGTTTCCTAGTGTTCCAATTTCTTAACAAAAGTGGACATTCTTAGTGTGGTGATTTCAAATATTTTAAAATACAATATTTGAGTAGGCAGAGGAAATTGTTTTTAAATTAGCACTGAAGGCAAAAATCAGGTACCGGTTTTTGGCATTATTTGGAAATAAAACAACAAAAGGAGTATTTGGACAAATGTAGATTGAATAAAAATAGGATGATTACTACAAAATATTCAAATAATTTTATCTCAAATTAAAACTTTCAACAGATTAAAATGTCGCAATTTTGGGAAGTTGACGTCCCTCACTTCACCGAGGAAAAATGTAAAAATGTATTTAGGATGGATAGATCACCATTTGTGTATCTCGTGGGTAAATTAAAATAGTTAAGTAAAGTTGATACCCATTGGGGGCTTGCTATTCCATTGGAAAAACGGATAGCTATAGCTCTTTACGCCGTAGCCTCATCAGCGGAGTATAGAACTGTGGGCAGTTTACTTGGGATTGGTAGGACTACAGTAGGAGAGCTAGCCTTGGAAACTTGCAATGCTATATGTGAAACATTGCGCTATGAAGTTTTCACTGCTTACCCCGCACACAAGAACAAATAGATGAAATTGTTGATGGGTTCACTAAGCTTCCGACAATGCTACGCTGCAGTTGGGGGTTGCCATATAGAAGTAAATCCGCCAAAAGCGGAAGCAACGGATTATTTTAATTTTAAGGGCTGGCACTCCACAATATTACTTGCACCAGTTGACTATCGTTACAGATTTACTTATGTAAATGTAGGTCGCAGCATCTATTCGACTATATTTGAATGTTCAGAACTTAAAGCAGTGCACGTGAACAACGAAATTTTTGAAAGAAACGCAAAAATATTAGGAGGTGTTAAAGTGCTTATTTTTTTAATAGGCGACTCCACATTTAGGTTATCTAAATACCTAATGAAACCTTTTCTTTTCTGTGTAGAAGGGTCTCACGAGGAGCGCATTTTTATTTTTTATTTATATTTATTATTTTATTGCCGAACGCTACGTGTATTCCGTGGACATGGAAACTTTGGGTGCAAATAGCCACTGCCTAAAATAAATCAGTCATGGATCCAAGAAAATTATCGACGAAACACAAGGCAACAACCTCAAAGAAGCACTGCTAGCAGAGATGTTGATGTCTCCAGAAGTTTTATTAGACAATCTATAATGAAACACTTATGTAAATTAATAAACTCTTTATTAATTTTTTTTGGCTTGAAAACTTCTTTCAAAATGTTGTTATTATTTTCAAAAAGTTTTATGATTTTCTAATCATTCTCCAAACATTTATTTATTAAAAAATGCTCAAAAATTTCTTTTCCTTTTTTCGCTAGTTCAAGGAATTCTTCAACAGAACATGCTTTTCTTTTTTTTTATGTATAGGATGGCGTAAATTGTGTCGGGTGTGATGCCGAATATGTTTCGGGCACCTCTGCTGAAGTACCTAGAGATCCTGGTCCTAGTGGCGATGGTGTTGGTATTTGAGTTTCTTCAATATCTAATTAAAAAAACTAAATACATAATACTTAAAATATGTGTAAATATTTACCAAATAAAAAACTCTCCCCCATCGTTGTCTTAATATTGCTGCTTTTAAACGTTCACATAAATTCATTGATGATATTATAAATAGTATTCCCATTCGGAGGGCGAACTACCGGAAGGTCCTACTTTTACTTTTTTGGCTCTAGAAATAATTTTGATATAAATCAATGCAACTCAGACTATTACTTGCTTACCTAAATTTGTTTTTTAAAATATATGTTCTTGTTCTGATTTTATCAGCAGTTGCTGATGATGCGAATACAATACATTTACGAGTTCTGCACTCATGCGCTTATGAGAATTTTTTACAATTCCCGGTAGGTTCTCTATGTTGTTTCGCCATACTTCGATTAATTTTAAGATTTCGTATCTTCCCAAAACTTTTCTTTTTTTTGAGCCGGCTGCACATCTTGGTTAAAATTCTCCATTTTTACACACTAAATTCAAATTCAAAATTACACACGAAACCGTCGACTCTATACAGTCCTGTCAATCAACTAGTTCAACATTTTTCTGTTTGTGGGAAATTGGCGCTCTATTCACTAAAATGCTTGTATACCATGAAAAAAACCCTAGTATATATACTACGTTTATACCAGCTTATGCCTGTGACACACACGTAGTATAGATACCATGGTACGGATACCATGGTATCCTCTATACTATGCTGGGTGACACACAGCAATCTAGTATAAACTGTCATTTGCATTGTGACAAACAAAATTCAAATTCAAAATTACACACGAAACCGAGTATTAACTGACATTGGCCTTGCGTAAATGACAAATAAATTTTAAAAAATTGACAAATTTTTACGTTCAAAATTTTCCCACTGCTCGAAATCGTACATCCATGTACTATGGTATCTATACTACGTGTGTGTCACAGCTGTGTAATGCCTAGGCATTACTCACCTGGTGGTATTCAGTGACACACACGTAGTACATCCGCGTACTATGATATCTGTACTAAATGTGTGTCACAGGCATTAAAGAGCTGTGGAAAAGACATTATAATAACAAGATTTTCCAAGCTGTAAATATCGTGCAAAGCAGCTTTGAGATGGAGTGCACGAATGAGCGCAAACTTTTCAAGTTGAACCCTTCAAAAATTTTTTCCCAGCTACTTGATAGGGCCAATAACGAATCGCACGTGACTCAGCATCAATGCATGTTTGGTTGTGAACTTTCCTAACATGAAACGTTAGAGGTTCAACTCAAGAATGAAATTTTGAAGGGAAAGGTTATTCAAGAATGTGTAATTTTGAGCTGATGGGGTGTCATTCTTCGAGTACATCTGTTACTGAGAGGATATGCGATGCCGAGTGTTTCGAACAAATATAAAAAATATTGCATTGCGAGCTGCAGAGGCCACGGTGAGAAATTTTTTAAACTTCCTACGGTGGAAACTATGGGTAAAATCGCTTTACAACTGTGGGGTAAATTCCCTCATTAAAGGAACTGTATTAGTTAGTGTTGGCAGCACTGGGAACCGAACGCACCCTTTTCACTTTTCATCCAACTTCACAGTGAAGCGAGAGAGGTTCCTTCTTCCCTTCTTCTTTTGATCAGCCCGTCCGTCAACAGGACCTGCCGGAGCGAGTCATCGTAATTTTGTACTTAGACTTAAGTAATTAACCTTTGTAAAGCGTGATCTCAAATAAAGTACATTGCCCTCTCAAGAGGTAACAAATTGGCGACGAGGATACTGGTGGAATTTCTTTTTCTTTGGTGCTACAAATCAAAAAAAAGAAATAAAGATGGCGAACGATGACAATTCAGTGCAAGAGCTGATGCGGCTCCTAATTTCGCAACAAAGTCAGCAGCAGCAAGTTTTGGAGTTGCAGCGTCAAATGCTCTCATCACTCAGTGGACAATCAGGCTCCAGGCAAAATCAGGTAACACAAAAGGGGGTGGAATTTACTATAGAATCGCTAGCAAACAACATTACAGAGTTTTGCTTTGATCCGTCCCGGGGAGTTACATTTTGGTCGTGGTACTCTCGATACGAAGATCTTTTCAAGGAAGATGGCGCAAGCCTGAATGACAAGGCAAAGGTGCGATTGCTTTTGCGCAAGTTGAATCCGCTGGCTCACGAGCAGTTTGTGAATTACATTTTACCCAAACATTCACGTGACCTGTCATTCGATGATGCAATAAAAACGCTGAATAAAATTGTTGGCGTACAGGAATCACTTTTTAACATTCGTTATAAGTGTCTTAAGGCTGCAAAGGATCCCTCAGAGGATTTCGTTTCTTTCGCAGCTAGAATAAACCGGAGCTGTGAAGATTTCAAGCTGGGAAAACTTTCCATAGACCAGTTTAAGTGCTTAATATTTGTGTGCGGATTGCACTCAGATGCAGTAGCAGAAATCCGTACAAGACTTTTGGCTAAAATTGAAAGCGAATCCGAAACAGAACCAATGACATTGGACGGACTCGTCTCGGAAGCACAGCGCATTATAAATTTAAAGAAGGACACATCACTTATTGCTAACGAAGCCAACAGTAAGCAGGCTCGTCTAGCGGAAATGACTGCAAACCAAATTCAAAAAAGTCAACCAACGCGGTCTGATAAAAAAACAATTCGCTCAGGTGCGAACAAGCAACAGAAGCAAAACAAGCAGAGTCAATTTTCAAAATCTGCGGTACCACGAACTCCATGTTGGGGATGCGGAAAAATGCATTTCTCCCGTGATTGTGCTTATGCCACACATACATGCAGTCAATGTAATAAAATGGGGCACAAGGAAGGGTACTGTACATGCTTCTCAAAACAGTCACCAACACCGCAGGTGCAACCGAAAAAGAAGTGGACGGAAATACGAAATTTTTCTGTCGCTGTTGCGGTCAGTCGCATAAATTTTGCTGAACATCGACGATTTGCCACCCTACACATCAGCAACATTGAGGGGGGTACAATTGCCCGAGCAGCACTACGGTTGCAAATAGATACTGCCTCGGATGTCACCATCATTTCCCGAGCAGTATGGCAAAACTTGGGAAAACCGGGAAATCTTCTGACGAAGGCCGACATACAAGCGACGAGTGCATCACGACACGATTCATAGCGCAATTCAGCTGTGATGCTGAATTGGCCGGGGAAGTAAAACGTGTTGGAGTTTTTGTCACGGATGCTAATCTAGATCTTAATGTTCTGGGTATTGATCTGTGCGATGTATTTAATCTGTGGGAGAGACCACTGAAGACTGTCTGCTCCGGAATTACGATGTCAACAGATGCTCGTTCAATCACATCAAATTTGCAGAAAAGATTCTCTAAACTTTTCTCAGACACACCGGCAGTTTGCAGAAAGATTAAAATCGGGCTACATCTCAAAACCGATTCTAAGCCGGTATTCAGACCAAAACGTCCTGTGGCTTACGCTGCTCTAAATTCAATTGAGCAAGAGCTGAATCGCTTACAGGATCTTGGAATTATATCACCCGTGAAGTTCTCAGAGTGGGCCGCACCAATTGTGGTCGCTAAAAAACCAAATGGGAAAATACGAATCTGTGGAGACTACTCCACTGGACTAAACGATGCATTGCAACCTCATCAATATCCCTTGCCAGTTCCAGCGGATATATTCGCAACATTAGCAGGTAGTGAGTGGTTTTCACATATCGATCTGTCGGATGCCTACTTACAGGTGGAGGTTGACGATGAAGCAAAAAAGTTACTCACAATCAACACTCATAAGGGATTGTTTACATTCAACCGATTGGCTCCGGGTGCCAAGTCAGCACCGGGTGCATTTCAGCAGGTGATGGACACCATGTTGGCTGGAATTCAGAACGCAACGGCATATTTGGACGATATTCTCGTTTGTTGACCTGATCTGAAAACGCACATTGAGACCCTGGAACGGGTTTTGCAGCAGTTGATGGATTATGGGTTCCGGATCAAACTCGACAAGTGTACATTTTTGACCGATTCACTGAAATATCTGGGACATATCGTTGACAGAGAAGGACTGCGTCCTAATCCGGAAAACATCGAAAAGATCAAGAACTTGCCCAGACCAACTAATATTACCCAACTTAGATCATTTCTTGGGGCAGTCAATCATTATGGCAAGTTTGTTAAGGAAATGAGGAGGTTAAGAGTACCTCTGGATAAGCTTTTGAAAAATAACGTAAAATTCCAATGGACCAAACAATGTCAGCAATCTTTTGAGGAATTTAAAACACTTTTAGCATCAGACTTGTTTCTCACTCATTTTGATCCTGCATTGCCGATAAGGGTAGCGGCGGATGCATCGAATGATGGCATCGGTGCATACATCGCGCACACATTTCCGGATGGATCCGAAAAGGTTATCATGCATGCAGCTAGATCTTTGACGGCAGTGGAACAGAGGTACAGCCAGATAGAAAAAGAAGGACTTGGACTTATTTTTGCAGTAACCAAGTTTCACCGGTTCATCTATGGCCGTTCATTTAAGCTTCAGACGGATCATAGACCTCTTGTGAGCATATTCGGATCAAGGAAGGGCATACCAATTTATACAGCAAACAGACTGCAGCGTTGGGCCTTGACTCTGATGCTCTACGATTTTGAAATTGAATATGTCAACACAAATAATTTCGGATATGTTGATATCCTGTCCAGACTCATCGGAGAACACACCAGGCCTGATGAGGAATACATAGTGACTTGTGCACGACTCGAAGGTGAATTGGATTTGGATTTTCGAGCGGCAGTTGACACACTACCATTAACAGCCAAAATGATTCAACGGGCTACAGCAAGAGACGGGACTTGTAAAAAAATATTGCACTATATCCAGGATAAGTGGCCTTCAGGAGTTAGCAGAAATGGGCCCGAAGCACAGAAAATCATGCAGTTTTTTCATCGCAAGGATTCTTTGTCTGTGGTCAATGGTTGTCTCATGTTCGGTGGCCGGGTGGTGATACCAGGGTGTTTCATACCAAAAGTATTGCACCAGCTCCATCGAGGTCATCAGGGAGTTGAACGCACAAAGGCAGTTGCCAGAAGTTTTGTGTATTGGCCTGGGATCGATGGCGACATTGAGCATTTCATCAAACAATGTCACCAATGTGCGAGTGCAGCGAAGATGCCTGTGAAGACAACATTGCAGTCTTGGCCGTTGGCGGAGGAACCAATGCAGAGGCTTCACATGGACATTGCGGGACCATTGCAGGGTAAATATTATTTAGTAATAGTAGATGCTTACTCCAAGTGGCCGGAGATATTTATTACAAATCATATCACATCAACCGACGTGATTGAAAGATTGTTATCAGTTTTTGCACGTTTTGGTGATTGTAGGCAGATTGTCACAGACAATGGCACTCAATTTGTTAGTGCACAATTTGAGAAATTTTTGGCGGAACGAGTTATTAAGCACTGGAAAACCGCGCCATACCATCCTCAGTCTAACGGACAGGCTGAGAGATTTGTGGATACGCTGAAAAGAGCCATTAAAAAACTTAGGTCGGAGGGGACAGAGGTGG
Source organism: Tolmerus cingulatus (assembly GCA_959613345.1). Classification (NCBI taxonomy): domain Eukaryota; kingdom Metazoa; phylum Arthropoda; class Insecta; order Diptera; family Asilidae; genus Tolmerus; species Tolmerus cingulatus. Next base: position 31,306,279 of record OY390708.1, on the reverse strand, counting down.
AAAACCTTAATACATTTCTACAAACATACCGTGCAACGCCGGGCCGGCATGTACCCGAAGGATTGTCTCCCGCTGAGTTGTTCCTAAAAAGAAAAATTCAAACAAATTTGGACCTTATGATTCCATACGTGTCTACGGGGGAACCCAGACTAAGCAATAAACAGGATGCACAGTTTAACCGAAAGCATGGGGCAAGACAGCGATCTTATAAGCCAGGAGATTTGGTGTTTGCTCGGTTGTATGGGGGAGGCCCCGCGATGTGGCGTTGTGGTAGAATCATCGAGAGAATTGGGAAAGTGAATTATAACGTCTTGATCGATGGTGATCGTAGGAGATTGGTTCGTTCACATGCAAACCAGCTCCGAGCTCGAGTTTCATCAGACGGTGGAATTTCTGAGCCCCAATTATCAACTGAATTGTTACTGGACTGTTTTGACATTCCAGAAGCAATTGTTCCAGCGGCTGAGCAGTTACCAGCAGATGTGGTCGATTTGCAGCCCTCGCTGATTGCCGATGAGGTGTCAACAACAGTATCATCGGCATCATCATCGGCATCATCGCCATTATCAGCGCCGGAGGAGGTACGTCGGGAGGAATCCTTTTCCCTTTTCATCCAACTTCACAGTGAAGCGAGAGAGGTTCCTTCTTCCCTTCTTCTTTTGATCAGCCCGTCCGTCAACAGGACCTGCCGGAGCGAGTCATCGTAATTTTGTACTTAGACTTAAGTAATTAACCTTTGTAAAGCGTGATCTCAAATAAAGTACATTGCCCTCTCAAGAGGTAACAGTTAGTGAAAGCGATTTTTCCCTGTTCTTTAAATTAGCCTAACAACTTAAAAAGAGAACTCTAGCTATCTTAAATTTAGGCAGCACAGACCTATTTCCGTGCAAAATTTTGGCAAAAAAGAGAAGTAAGTTTTGTTGTTTTCCAGTTTGTTCTAATCCTAATTAGAGTAATACAAAATGTTTAAATTCTCTAAGGACACCAATTTATGTATAAAATGGATTAAAGTGTGTTTACTAGATAACATCTTGGGTGTTTGACACAAATTTTTCTGATAAGAAATTTCAGTGCACACAAAAATTACTTTCTGATACTGTTCCTACAAAAAATACATATACTATAATATATATACATATAATACGTTTAAGGCAGGGAATGCAATTTTTGCTTTTTATTTATGCCTTTATGCATTTATAATAACATTTATTTATTTGAAATAAAAGACTGAATTTATAAATAATGTTTTATTACGTTTTAACCCCGAGATGAAAACATATGCGCTAGAAAATCTCGTTTCAAATTGCCTGCCATCGTTTCGCTATTATCGGATCGATCTTCTGCTGCACTATTGTCCTCACTTCCATCGGCAATATTTTCTGCTCGGCTATTTCTAAAAGTACGTCCTCTTCTCTGTGTTGTAGTAGAAAGTTGTGTAGAATACAAGTGGCCATGAGGATGTATTTAGCATTCTCTATTTTTCTTATCTCCAAGAATTTAAGCTTTCGAAATATTCCTTTCAACCTCCCAAAAGCTTATTCTATAACAACCCGCGTGCTGCTCAATTTCTGTTTGAATAATTTTTTTTCACAATTCAAGTGACCACCATCTCTGTACGGCGTTAACAAAAAACTTGATATTGCGTATGCTGAGTCGCCTAAGATATGTACATCCGGAGGAAGTGGTCGCTCTTCTGAATTTCTTTTATATTCGACTCGTCGAAAATTAGTCTTTCAAACACTTCAGAACACTCCATTATAATTTTATTTTATTTTTCACAAAATTAGATATTTGCCATCGAACGCTTGTTAGCTGTCAAATAATCACTGTAGCCAAAGTGTTGCAGAATTCAGGTAAATCACAATCCAGTCAGTTTCAGCTGACAGATAGTTGACGTAAGAAAAAATCTGAATTTAACAATACGCCCTATGTCTTTCCTTCAAAGCCAACTGATCGCCGGACCGCTTTGGCAATTTGAATGAGAATTCGGAACTGGAACCAACTCTCTTTTCGACTAATGGATAAATTTTTTGTTTTATTTTTCTGAAAAGTGACCTTGGTAGGGATAACTGCGTCGCAGAATTAGAATGAACATTCTTGTAACTAGGTTCCATATTATTTGATTATAATCAACAGTTTTTCTTTTCTCTTCAACTATACACTATAAAAATTTAAGCCACGAGCAATGTTGTCAATTGGAGTTGATATATAGTTTGAAATGTACTAGTCGCTATTTGGTTTAAAATATATCGGATTTACGGTGCGTTTCTAAGGATATTATGATTAATTTCATTGAGATATACAATAGAAAACATCCAGCTTTATGGAAGTTAAGTTTAATGAACACAAGAACAGACATCTTAAAAATCAAGGCTAAAATAAATTAGTTGAGTTTTATAAGCAATACGAACTTAAAGCTATTTCAAAATAAAAATGTAAGCATTAAGGGGTAAGATGCAGTTAGATTTGTCAAAAAATCGATTTTTTTTTTTACATCTTCTTCAAGTATGATGTTTACATATTCTTCAAGTATGATATTCTCTGAAAATTTCAAGACAATCCGATTAATAGTTTCTGAGAAATATTACATTGACTGAAGGTGTCTCACACCCAATAGCTTCATTGCGAAAACATTTAAATGCGGTTTTCTTGAAGCTATGTCTTTCAAGTCGGTGATCACTATAATTCAAAAACTATTCAATGCATTTTGATGAAATTGTTACAGTTTATTAATAGCATTAAAAACTAGTCTTTAATCGGTTTTTATTTTCAACAATAAACTAATGATTTTTGGTCGTAAATCCAGAAAAAAACCGTCAAAACATGCCATTTTGTTAATTTTCAACGAAAACAAAATCTTCCATTAAAGACTAGATTAATTATTTAACTAATGATTTTTATTTGTTTCATTGATTTTAGATGATGGTGGTGATGGTCACCGCGAAGCACTACTTTCGGAAGGGGGTCCAACAAATATGGCAATATATGTATAAATAATTAATATTTTTCTTTAATTTTGTGGAACTCTAGTTGAGACATGATATAAGAACTCTGTGTATTTAGTTTTATAAAATAAGCTTAACTATTATGAAAAAAAAATTATTCAAGATATTCCTTTTTTCACGCATGCATTAGAGCTCTAACAGTTGCTCGTACTTATAGTTCTCCTGACATGTTTTTAAAATTAACTACAACTTATCACTTAAAAGACAGATAGCCGCTCCAAAAGAATTCGGAAAGCTATTCGGAACGTTCATAATTTTAAAATTCCACATGCCAGATTTTCAGGTGTCAAAGCAACAACAATTCTTATAAACTTTTTTATCTCATTAAAAAGCTCTAAATCACGTTCGCAATCTCTCATGAAAGAACTTGTACTGTATTTGTGTAAAGCTTTGTGAAGTGAGATACACAATCCGACAGGCAAACCCTCGCATGGGTTTTAAATATTGCCTCGCGGGCTTTCTAGATAATGTATGGCTAACTATTCTTTCTGAAAATGTACCGCCATCAAAAAATAAGGTGATATGGGAGATTTTGAAACGTAAACAAACTGGAGTACCTAAATTAAAACTTAATTTTCTCATTTAGACAATTTATGGCGACAAATTTGTCTATCGGCATTAACTTATGAATACTTATAAAATATCAAATAACACTCTAAGTTCTCTGGAAAATGGTTTTCCATTTATATATTGCCTATTATTTTTACAGCAGGACGCGACGCACTTCATACTAAAAATGTTCTTTAATAATAAAAGCAATTAAGAATTTGTCTGGCACTCTAACAAATAGCATACACTAAACGTACTAATAATCCTTTCATTTAATCAAAATTCGGTGGAAACTTTATGTAGTACTCCGTACATAAACAATCCAATTCACAAGGCAAAAACGAATTAAGGTGATACCCCCTTTGCCCGTTTTGCCGCATTCCAAAAAATGCTTATCGCACATACCAAATTTTTCACGACATAGCCTCTCTCTCCGTTTTCATTTGTTCCTCCATACAAACATGCAACCGTAAATGCATAATATAGGGTGTATAAGCATAAATCCGCTGTTAGCTTATAGATGCCGTTAGGGAGCATATTAAGCTACTATGGACATGTCATACCTTTTGTTTTATGAGTTTCACATCTGTCAACATTAATCAGTACACATCAGCAGCAATTTCATACAACAACATACATTTTTCCTTTGGCAATCATGTCCAGTTTTTTGCCAGAAAAAGAGCATATGGGGGAAGCTTTGATTTTCTGCTTCAATTTGAAGAAATCGGCTGCCGAATGGCATCGAATGCTTGTGGAGGCCTATGGCGGCAGTGCTTTATCAGAAACAACGTGCAGGGATTGGTCTCGTCGGTTCAAAGACGGCAATTTTGACCTGAGCGACAAGGTTGAGGACCATGAATTGCAGGATCTTTTGGATGAGGACGATACCCAATCACAAAACATGCTTGCCAAGCATTTGCGTGTTACTCAACCAGCCATTTCCATGCACTTGCGTGAAATGGGAAAGGTTCAAAAGATCGGAAGCGACGCCAAATCACATGCGAAATCTCGTTCGCCAGACAAAAAAGGAAGTCGTTCCTGCATTGGATTGTGACTGGGGACGAAAAATGGATTTATTTTGAAAATCCTGAATGCAGAAATCGTGGGTTGATCCCGGCCAACCTTCAACATCTTCCCCAAAGCCAAATCGCTTCGGACGGATGACGATGCTGTGCGTTTGGTGGGATCAGGAGGGTATCTTCTACTATGAGCTATTAAAACCAGGTGAAACTGTCGATGCCCACCGCTACCACGAACAACTGATCAGGTTGCACCATGCTCTGCGTGAAAAAAGGCCGCATTATCAGCAAAGACATGAGAAGCTGATTTTCCTCCACGACAACGCACCATCGCACAGGTCAACAATGGTCCGACACTACTTGGAGAGACTCAACTAGGAACTGCTAACCCACCCCGCTTATTCGCCAGACCTGGCCCCTTCCGACTACCACCTGTTTTCGTCGATAGGCCAAGCCCTCGCTGAGCAGCACTTCGATTCTTACGAAGACGTCCGAAAATGGCTTGATGAGTGGTTTGCCTCGAAAGAGAGCGAATTTTTTTGGCGTGGTATCCACAATTACCCGAGAGATGGGAAAAATGCAGGGGAGGCTCTACCTTAGGGGCTAGTGGGGCTTAGCCCCACCATCAATTTCTTAAACAAAATTGTATTAAAAATGTCAGCCTAAAGAAAACGTCTGAAATAAAAACGAAATGAAATTGCATTTTTCTTTTCAAACGCACTATGATCCACGTTTGTATCTCCGACTGTAATTAACACATTTTGCAAGTTATTGCATATAAGGTTAAAATATTTCTCCTCTCCGTTACAAGAGCTAAGGAACTCTTTGTATAAACCAATTTTTCCTATGCAATAAAGAGAACACAGCAAATTCCATGAAATTCAAACAAGAAAGGGCTAAGCAAATCCAGCCCCAAGCCAACAAATTGTGAGAGGTTGCTAAGAGACTAATCAATAAACAACACAAAGCTCTATGCGCGCAGGGCTCAAGCAAATTAGCCCTGCTTAGGAAGATACCAATTGTGTCCTAGGTCCATTTCTCTTTTATAATTTTAAGTTTTGTTTCTCTTCTGCCTCATGTGTTTCAAAGTGCAATGGGCTAAATTGATTTAGCCCCGCGGATGACAGAAATTTTATATATGTGTGGAGGTATCCTCTAACACTTTTAACCGATTTGGCGTGCATAGATAGTTGTGAAAAAAGTCGTTTGGGGCTGACGAGAGGGTATCCCCTAAAGCCTAAAGAGTCGATATATTGAAATGTTTCCTCATACAGTCGAAGTCGTATTGAGACGGATATTTGCAAGAGTTAGCACAAATTCATAACAGTGTGAGGGACAAAATTTCCCCGTTTATATAGTATTTATGAAAATTATAAAGGTATATGGAATTTGTACAGATAAGTTAATTCAAAGATTAAGATTTCTTTTCATAATAAAACGAATTCGGTTGGCAATTTAATTTTCAAACCATTTGTTTCGCGTTCACTCATGAAAAATTGGAAATTAAACGTTTAGGACCATATCAACCCTCCACCTTTGCTATAAAGACATGTGCTAAAAAACAAACCCGTAATTGTTCTGCTGATTGGTTCAATAATAAACCATAGTTAATAAGTAGTGACTCGAGAAATTCTCGTTTTTGTCTTTATTGCCTATTATTTGGAGGTGATGCAGCATGGACAAATACTGGCTTTAGTAGCATATCAGGTCTATTAATGTCGTTTTGGATGATTATTTAAAGAGCAATAGTATCGCTCAAAATACTTCAAAAACGAACTTTTGGACTACATTTCCAAAATTGATGTAGGTGAGTTAAGAACAGAAATCGATACAGCAAATTTTATTTCGTTTCAAGCAGATGAAACAACAGATAATTCCTGCATATCTCATTTTGTTACCGTTGGAAATTGGTCCAACGGGGAGTGTATTAGTCGTCCGTTCGTTCTCTGCAGGGGCTCAAATCTAGGACCCATTTCCTTTGTGTCGTCTATGTGTAAAATGGGACCACGACGCTGTAGAGAAATTTTAATTTCAGAGCTGTGGCCGTAGGCCAGAGAGGGATCTGAAGGGGTTGGAGAGCCGAGGAGAGTGGTTGAGGCGAGACGGTTGGTTTGGGCGAGACGCTTGGGGCAGAGGCAGCACAGGGTTCGGCGATGGCTGGAGGGAACCTTAACGGGGGTTGCGACACTCACCGGCGCGGCGTTACTTACCTGTGGGACCCCGGCACGGATTCTTCGTCGTCTTCATTCACATCGTCATTCACATCTTATTGCGTCATCTCAAGTCACATCTTATTTCGTCGACGTCATTCGCATCTTCACTTGGTCGTCTCCATTGGCATCCCCATTCAATCTTCATTCACATCTTAGTCGTCGTCTCCATTCACATCTTTATGGCACCGTCATTCACACCGTCATTCGCATCTTTATTGCATCGGAATTCACATCTCCGTTTGGCCGTCTTCAGTCACATCTTCATTCATTCCCATTTTCATGCACATCCGCATTTCGTCGTTTCCATGCATACTCGTATATTCATTTGGTCGTCTTCATTCATATCGTCATTTTTGTCTTCATCTCATCCCCGTCTGCATCGGAGGCTGAGAAGACTATCGTCCAGGATAGGGTAACAGCAGGAGCATGCCCTTCATCATGTTTAGATTCGTTTAAGTACTGCATAGTTGTTAGGTTTTGCTCAGTGTAAATTAATAGGAAGAGTACCCAAATCGATTTAGATTAAGTTGAACTCAAGTAGTAGTAAGGGTAGTAAGTTGTAAAGCTCGTGTACACCGGTTGAGGACGTTCGAGCGTCGAAGGAAGGCCAGGGGGCATGCCGGGGAGAGAACGGCAGTGGTCGCGTGGTAAGAAGGGTGCTTAACTCGGTGAGCCAGATCGCGTGTTGCAGGATTAAGGCGGTTCCAGCCCTCTCAAGTTTTGGTGCTACCCCTGAGCAGCAGTATGTTTCGAATATCTCGATTTTCCCCAGGGAATTATCCGACTCAAAAGGAAAGAACCATCGTAACCCGGAGTGGACGGTCGCTGCATTGCGCCCAGTGGAGAAGTTACACAAGAAGCCTTGTGGCCCACGCTGATCGAAGAAAAATTGCTAAGGGCATCGGGAGAAGAAAAATGTATCCCAAAAATGGGAAAGAGCCTTAATAATATCGCTGGCCCATGCCGATAACCGATAGGACGAACGCGGCCCTCGGAAGTTCGAAGTTCGAGAGATCGGGCAAGGCCGATCGGAAACTCCGGTAGGTGAAGCGGGCGGTTCTGAGAGGTAGTGTGAGAAGGAGTCAGTCGGTCGAGGAACGTAGCGGAAGCCAAGTCAAGAGGAGCTATACGGAGGAAAGTAGGAGGAGGAAAGGACTGGAACTTAGCTGCGAGAAGTATTGTTTTATGAAAGATTGGCATTGAGGAGCAGGAGGAGGAAAATTCGGCAAGGACGGGATAAGGAAGGAAGAGAGCTCGGAAAAGGGTCGGAGTAAAGCGGAGAAGGAGGAGGATTGCTTTGAAATTCCCGGATCACGACCACGAGGGCGGCTGGACCGCGTGATCGTCGCCGAGGATTTTCGAGTCCGGGCAGAGTGGGCCCGTGGAAAGGATGAGAGTTAAGTACCCTTTGCAATTTTCATTTATTTCCTAGCAATTCGGTTTGGTTTGAGCCCCGCGCGGCGTACGCTCCTGCTTAGAAAAAAAAAATATAGAAAGAAATATTGTGTTTCCTGGTAATTGATTCCGGGTGACCTGACCGAGTTCGAGCCTCCTCGCCGGTACCGCTAGTGTTCGGTAGCTTTAGTGGTTAGTGGTAGCGCTTAATTTTCATATTTGTATCGTCGCACGTTGTATTTGACTCGGCCCCTCACGGAGAAAATATATCATGTATTCCGCATTTGAGCCGTGCTGATTAATTTTGTGATTCCCTCCCGCCTCCCGATTATGCATTAGGTACCGTTAGGTGGAGTACCTTGGTTCTCGGTGAGCCATAAAACCGAGTGGCGCCCAACTTCGATTCAGGTGCGATCGGCGAAATTTAAATTAAAATTACCCCGGCCCGTCTCCAACAGCTGGCCAGGCGCTCGTGCAACAAATTTTGCACGTAACAATTTGCTGATAATTTTGCGATTTGTGAAAAATGAATTGCCGTTAGAACGATTTTTTCTTTTTTCGATCTGCCCGATTGTTCTGCGCAAGGGATGGTTGATGTGGGTACAAAAAAAATTTTCCAAAGGTATGACGGAGCGGCTCTGATGAGCGGCGCAAATGGATAATAGGCCTAAAAGGAGCCTTACAAATAATGTTTATTAATTATTATACTATTATATTTATTACAAAATATATATTTTTTTTGTAATCTTAACACTTCCTCGTGAATTGTAAAAGCTCCTTTTGGGGAAACCACACACTTTAATTCGGTTAACGCCCTGAATATGGTACCTCTTGTGTAGAGCGGAGACCTGCATGCGTTCATTGAATTACTTTTGTTTTGTTTTAGTAGTTAGCCCCACCAACAATAATTTGCACGAGCCGGCACTGGAAAAATGTATAGGTAGCAAAGGCCAGTACTTTGAATAAATTTGTTTTTGTTTTTTATGAAAACAACATGTGTTTTTCTGACTAAAAAACAGCGGATTTAACCTCATACACTAAATACTTTTGCATGCGTGCTTCTTAATGCTCATTTATAAATTATTTTGTGTTGAGTCAGCACTGCAATTGATTTTTTTACCTATTTGCTGATATTTTACTCTCGTTTAACTTAAATTTCTTCGTAATTATGAAGCGTTTTTTGAATCATGTTTCGAACATGTCTTCAGAAATTGAGAAAAAAATAATAATATTATGATAATACAAACAAATAGTAATAAACTGATAACAACAATATTAAAAAATAAAACTTTGAAACTTCTGCCACATTAATACCTGCGAAACAACATTTTTGAATCTATTATCTAATTACATAACTATTATAAGTTCCTTTTATTATAAAATAAACTATATTATTTCAACAAAAGATTTCTACAACAAGGTATGGTACCTTGGCAGTTCAAATGATACTTGAAAGAATCGCACGATTAGCTTAATATTTCCGAACTATTTTCATTTCAAATGATTGAAATAATGCTCGAAAGATACATACATATTTCGCGCATAGCCAAATAATTTGATTAGAAAAATCCAATGGAACATTTTTGATGTTATGTTCAGTCCAGTTTCTTTACGTTAGTGGGACCGTCTGCTGTACTGATGGGCGTTTAGCACAAAAGACGGTTTGGTGGCAGTGCGCACCATATGAATGGATTTTGTGAAAATTGTAATCTAATTATTATATACTTATATAAGGTAAACTGCCCTATTTCCGGACACCTACCTAATTCCGGACACTCACTCTTTTTGTTAATGTTGAGCACAAATATTGTGATAAATGAAAAATATTAATGTTATTATACACTTTCATCTGTACTCTTCCTTTTATTTGGACAGAGTTTCAAAATTAATAGTTATTTTTATAGAAAAAAAAGTTATTCTGGTCTGAAAGCTCGTCTTGGCCATCTACCCTTCGTCCAAATGCCTAAAATCAGTATTAAAATTAATTTAAGTAATTTCTTAATTGGGGCAATTCGAAAATGATATATTAGTTTCGACCCATTCTCTAATCTTTTACATTATGGATAGAAACATAAACTTTTGATTTTTTATATTTCTTTTAAAAAACGTTTAAATATTGTGTAACAATTAGTTATAATAAACATAAACTAAAACAGCTATTTCCGTGGAACTATCAATCAGCATGAAGATTTCTCGCCACGATCGAAAGTTGAACCAGTCACTCGGCCGATTTCAAAAAAGTTGTTCTCCCCACAAAATTTTTAGAAAATGTAAAATTCTATGTGCGTTTACCCTAGGTTCACTTTCGATTTGGGCTCTTAATGCTCAAATTGCTCCAAATTTTCCAAAAATTGTTGAAGTTTTGATGGAAAATCCAGTGCTTATTTGATTAATTCAGCGGCTAAGTTTTTCAAGATGAAGAAAGTGAAGTATACTGAAGAAGCTATGTGTGAAGCATTGCAAAGTGTAGAGACGAATTTAATGATTGTTCTGAAGGCATCTAAAACCTTTAATATTCCAACATCAACTCTAGCTGATAGAGTTAAATATAAACAAACGGAAAAATATAAAAATAAAAACGTGCGCAGTTACAGAAAATATAAATAATGTTGAAGAAGAACTAAGTGAAAATATTTTGCTAGAAAAAGTTAATGATGAAAATGAGCAAGTTAATTTTATAGTATAGGAGTCAGGAATTTAAACACGTCCGAACAGTATGACCGCTTTATTCAGAAGAGCCTGATTAACAGTAGTACTCCTTTATGAAGTAGGAGCCTATTGACCACTACTCATTCGATCGCTCGTTATTCGTGTCAATGTGTGAAATCGATCTATTCTTCGATAGTTATCAGCAGGCTTTTCTTTTTAACATTGACTTAAAAGTAACTGAGTAACGTTCGATCGTACCTACGCGTTCAGGTACGGCTGAATTTCGAGATTGAACCGAGGTGCAGTTAAGTAATGATTTTTTTTTTGCAATCAAATTAATAACTTTGTTTTTTCCAGAGCGAATTGCAGCGACTACAATAGGCAATGAATTTGTGATAGTCAGCTATGAAGGCGAATTATTTCCTGGTATTATTATATATAAAAATGAAAAGTTAATAAAAGTGAAAACAATTGGGCCACTTCCAATTGGTTCCATGAGCGGAAGCAATTGGAAGTGGCCCGATTGAGACGACATTTGTAACTACGCTAAAGAAGGTTTAATATCGAAGAATGCAGCGCCAAGGATCATTAACAGCCGAAGAATATATGAAGTTCCTGAATTAATAGAATTAAAGCAAAAATATAAAAAGTAGTTGGACTTCGCAGCAAAAATTTAATGTTAAAAACTGAGATTCTCCAAAAAAACTCATTGTTAAGATAGTCCGGAATTAGGACGAGCTAATTTTTCCGGCCGGAATTAGGCGCATGACCTAGTGTAGAATCATGTCAGCGAAAATATTAATTTTAAAATATTTAACTCTGAAAAAAACATTCTAATAATTGACTTATAATCTAAATAAAATCGATTACTTGGCCTACATCAAAATGGGGCACTTTTCGTTCCTCTTGCTTACTCCTTTAATGGATTGCGAACAGTCGGCTGTGAGCTGAAGTTCTTGTCAAACACATTTTTTGAGTATTACTCGGTTCTAATGACATAAACTCCAAGTGAATATACCGAGAATAAATGATGCCATCAAAAACATAACTTCTAAAAAAAACCAAGTCTCCCAACTCAGTTCTTCTACCGTAAAAAGTTGTGAGATCCATGTAATACCAAGTCGGTTAATTTATTCAGTCCCTACTTAAGCGTCCTTCTGTTTTAAGTTATTACGAAATTAGCTAACCTAACATCTTATAGTGACCATATCAATGGCCGTCGCATGAAAACACAATGTATCTCACAAGTAATACATATAATATTAAATTACATTGTTTAATGCGATTGCTAAGTCAATCTATTTATTTAAAACAAACGATTTTTAATCTATACAATGCCTGCTTGTTTACTGAAAATTCAGGCTTCTAGTTGTATCCACAACGAAGTTATAGGGGGGTCGAAAATGGGCTGAACCGTTTCGAGAAAAGGATGATACGACTGTGCGGCTATCGACAAAACAATTTATTCTACATTAAATATTGATTAATGATCCCCCATTAAAATTAACCCTTAGCCTTGCGGCGGATATTTAATTCGCTAACCAGTATAATTCATGTTTTTTTATAAAGTCTAAATTTAGCTTAGGGAAAATAAAACACGAGCTTCCAAAAAGCTTAATAAATTCATGTATTTCACCGTTTTCCAAAAACATTCAATTTTTGTTTTCTCAATCTTAAATTCTTCAATTGATAGATGTTTTGTCGAGATTGTTCTTTCCTCCTTTTTTGCTTACACAAAACAGAAACTAAAATTTACAGTGAACAGAAATAATTTCCCACTTAAAAGTGAATATTTGCTTAAATTTTCTTATTTACTTGGCTGCATCTTAAGCTGAATCAAATAGTTGAATAAATGTATATAAAAGCGATTTTACATCGTCATTTCCATCCTTCTCAAAAACTAAATAAAAATTGTTTAAACAATCGAAAGACTGCTTTTGTTCATTAATTTTAAGCAACAACTTTTCTAGGCATTTAATTAATTTTTGTTTTTACTTTAAAACTTGCATTTAAATGTTTTTTGTTATTAAAGATATGCTTATGTAATGGCTTTATTTTTTACTCACTTGCTTTCTTAACTTTTGGTATTAAATGGTGCAAATAATAGCTTCCAAAAAAAATTTAAAATGATTTACAGAAGTGGTTTAATTTAAAATATTATTAAAAACGTAAAATAAAACGCGATTTTATTTATAAGTTAGAAAGTTTTTATGATATTTAAAAATCCATAATATTCTTCCCACTTAAAAATTTAAAATAAATAAAATATTGTAAAAATTGTAAGTGTGCTCTGTATAACAACAATTACTTTTAAATCACATTCAATAATTTTTTAAATGTCTGTAAAAATGGCCACAAAATATGTGATTCCAAAAAACGGGCTGAAATTAACCTGCTTTTTAATTACTCATTTATATTTATGTTATTTATCATACAGTTTTTTATAAAAACACTTTCAGAATCTTCAGAACAGAACCTTCTTAGATAAAATAAAATATTTACTTTCTAACAACTATTTTGAAGAGCATTGTCTCTCGGCAAAGTACATTTCAAAATCGATTTATTTAAAAATGACAGTTTTCTTTTCTTTCATAACATAGTTTACAAAATATTTTCCTAAAATTTTTAAAATGCAACTTATTCTGCACATCCGTTCTATAATGTACAAGAAAGTTTCAATGAAAGAATTACATGTACAAATGCATTTAATTTAACGAGAAAGAGCTTTGATACATGTATCTTAAGCGGCATGGATCATGCTAGGGAAGTAACAAAGTGTCAGGGATGACAAAAGTAACCAAATCTTGGACTTTAAATGTAATGTTAGTAAAAGCGTTTTTGCGACAAAAATAAAAATCAAGCAGAACAAATTTTGAAAAATTGTTCGTTTGCGACCATTTTTACCATAGTAACTATAATATGATCTTGTATAGAAGTTTAAGACTACTTGTAAATGTAGGTTGATAAACTTCACGATCGTATAACTTTTGTCTCCAAACCAGAGATTATAAAATGCGACGATCTACGAGTAGCATTTCTTGGCTTTGAATATTCGCCCGTTTCAGCTGGTATGGTACGAACCAGTAGCTTCAAGTAGGTACCACAACATATTGAAAAGTACCTTAAAGTTTTCCACTGCTCTGCTGTTTCGGTTCTCGACCAAATCTGGCAAATGTCACTAAAGTACAAAATGTTTCCTAAGTTTCCTCTCAACATATTGTGTACCTGTTGGTTCGTAAAGTGCGAAAATTCAAAGCCAAAGAATGCTACATTTTGGTATTTTGTAATTCAAATTCAAATCATGTATACTACCTTGGCATTATAAATGCAGGTAAGAACAGTATGCAATTGATTTTTATAAAAGTAAATTAATTCAAAAGTTATACACAAACGCTTCACTTGTATGCTGCAGAAAAGTATAAAAACATTTTGATAAACATAAACAACTTCAATTTCCTTCAGTGGTATACAATTTAATATGGAACGTTACTTGCTCAGACGTTTACGACAGTTGCTTTTCTTAGATCCCAGAGTATTCTAATACTACGGTTACATGCAGACCTGAAACCGACTTCAAGTTGACTGGAAAGTCATATAACCTCGTATCAACTTCAAGCCGGCTGAAATCAAGGCGATCTGAAAAATTTATCGGATCGACTTGAACCAAAGCCATGTAACCGCGGTTTGAGCGCTTGAGTTTTGAAATTAGTTACCAGTCGTGTTCCAAGTCAGTTATTTTGTTGTCTCAGATCAAATAAATTTATTTTTCTTAGCGCCGGGCGCCGCGGATTGAATATGTCAGTTGAATCTCAAGTCAAGTTCTCAATCCAACATGTATCCGTATAAATTGATTATAACAAAACTAAAGGTCTTTTGTAAATTTTATTCAGAATTTTCATAAAATAAAAATAAAGTATCAATAAGTAGTGGGATTCTCTGGCAAGTAGGGTATAATTTTTTTTAACAAATATCATAACTTTTGAAAACCACGATATAAGCAGCATCGTATTTGGACAATACATCAGTGGAAACGCATTTTCTAATCCCATAAAAGAGCATTTCCCAATTCCAGATAATTGTTCGTAGGTTAAATATATCTATCTGAATGTGTCTAGAAATTACTACAGGGGCGGAAACGTCACATCATAGTTTGTGGGCTAAATCCTGGTACGGGTATTCACCATTGTGTATCATTAAAGACACAGTAAATTAAAATAATTATATTCAAATATTAGATGAGGTTCTGTTTCCGTGTAACGAAGAGCAAATGCATATTCGTGGTACTATTTTTCAACAAAATAATGTGACACCTCACACGGCCAACTTTACCAAAATATGGCTGGCACAGCATATTATAAACGTCTTTCCTTTGCCTCCAAGTCCCAAAACGCAACGCTAGTAATTTGAATGAGTTCAAGTCTTTTTTACGTCACGAATGGGGAAATATGTATGCCTCCAGTTATTACCAAGAAGAGCAAAAGCTTGTATGAAGTCTGAAAAGTATTTTTTCAAAGTCATTGAAAAAATTACTTATTTCGGGAACATTTAGATATGGTCTAAATTTCTCTGCACCATTCGAGGGAGCGTTGTGGTTACAACTATTGGATAAAATTACTTTGATTGAAGTGAGCTATATTTTTGTTGACAATGTTTTAAGAGTCTCAATTGTGTACATATAAAGTGTGGTATAATTTGAATTTGAAGAAATGAAAATATAGAGGGCTTGAAGTTCATCGAATATCTGAAATTGCAAGTAGTCTTAAATTTTCTGTAAGACTGTAGGCAGATCTTACACAGTAAGACATTTTTTATGAAAACATCGAAGGATTTTTAATATTGTGATAACTTTTAATACGAATTAAACTTAGGTTCTGTTGGCTAAAATTATTCAAAGGCCAAGCCAGAATGTTCTTTTTAATATATACTCTAAAAGAATTGATTTCAGTTTTAGGAAGCTGGACAATGTTTTGATATATCTTAACAGTCCTGTTCATCCTACAACCTGTTTGATTTCTGATGAAACCTACTTGCCGAAATTATGCGCACCATTGTCTACAATCTTACAACCTTGCCTGCTTTACTAAAACTATTGATTATAATCAGTATTATAATTATTTTTGAAAAAAAACATATTTTGTGCATTGTTAAAAGTACATATTATATAATGAAATATAGTTTATTTAAATAAATATCTTGCGAAAAAAGAAAACTAAAAATTACCCTTTTTTAAACGTCCTCCTATGCATGACTCCTTAGTGAATGTGGTTTACAGCAATACTAGCGTGTAATCTATGGTGTTATGTTATCTTTGAGTTTTTCCATACAGCCACCAAAAAAGCAAAACTTATATAATAATCCAAACTGTGAGACCAATACAGAATGCAAAGTAATGCTCGTTGCCGAGTTACTTTGTGGCATAAAACTATTGAGTCTAAGAATAAACATAAAAACCAAAAACTACTTTAATTGGCAAAATAGAAAAACATTATAATTTGTGTGCGTACGTTGAACTAAAATAAAAACATAAACAAATTTGTTCGTGAGTTCTTTGTTTGGCTTGAACTGTCTATTTGTATAAATCTTATTAAATTTGCGTCTTTATTCGACTCTTAGTAACAATAATATTTTCAAATCTCACATCATTGCTTTCTTACAGTTGCGCTTACTATTGCTATAATTATTTAAGTATTCAGACCAAGACAAAGGGAGGACTGTTTGCAAGAAAACATGGTTCTTATGCGGTTTTGTAATTGCATAATTCTTATCCTTATTTATGTAGGTTGTTTCTTTTTATTAATTTGAATTTATTTTTATTTTTAAATTTTGCCTGTTTATTCAGTTCTGCTATTTAGAAACTAATATAATATTTTTCTAAAATTATACAAAATCACTAGCAACCGTAAATACAATTTTAAACACATAATGAATACTTTTGTATGCATGTGTGCTTCTTTATACTCATTTATAAATTTTTTTGTGTTGAGTCAGCGCTGCAATTGATTCTTTCACCTGCTTGCTGACATTTTACTCTCATTTAACTGAAATTCCTTCGTATGGTAATTATGAAGGATTTTTTAAATTATTTTCGAACATGTCTTCAGAAATTAAAAAAAAAATAAATAATTAGATAATAAAAAAAACTTGAAACTATTGTCTTATTAATCCCCTTGAGAAACAACTTTTTTGAATCCATATTCTTATTGCATTACATGGCTTCATTAATGTTTACAAAATTCGTAAAGATAGGCATCTGCAAAACTCCGATATTCTCCAAATTTGGTTTATTTTAAAATCGTCGATAAAACTTCTCATAAGAATATTTAATGAACTTAATTATTTTCAAATAATTAGATTTATTAAGGAAACCGATTTTATCGATGGAAAAATGAATTATCAAAAATTCCGTCAATTTGGTGTGCAATACTATGCTTAGTCCGTGCTGTAATCCTATTTTATGCTTTAATATTTTAAATTCAATTATGTAAGTTTAAAACAATCTCTTTAGAAATATTTCGCTTTAAGAAATTAAAGTAACTAAATTTGTTGTATGTCCTACAATTTGTGCGTAAAGTGAGATGTTTTAATAAATTATCATATAACGAGTTGAAAAACCTCTGTTGAACTAACTTTTAATACATGTAAAGACAAATCAATTTTTCTGATAAAAATTGTGATATTTTAAAATTGAGGTTCTTGAAGTGGCAATACTCCAAAATTCAGCAAAACTTGTCTTACAATTTTGCGCACAATTGATAAAAACATAGGACAAATATCGACTTCTTGTTCTCATGTACGTATTACAACAATTGTCTATTTAGTGACTTAAACGCCAAAGAGGGTCATTCCATACATATATGTATTTTGTAAATGTGCCTAAAAGTTAATGTAACGTTTTAAACTAAACTAAAGTAAATGCTGAACAATACTATTAGAAAGTTCCAAAAAATTTCAGCTTTTCAAAAGATGTACCCAAGACTTCATTCAACGGGCTAAGCGAAATTTTTTTATTTTCAGTTTTCGTTATTGTATCCGCTGGGCCGTCGATTTCTAAGTTGAAATCATTTTTTGAAAGAATATCAGGTGTTATTTGGATGTTTGTGTTCAAATGACATAGAAGTTAACAAACTGCACATTTTTAAAACATAACCAGTTAATAAATTGTATTACATTTTCACGGAATCATTTTAAAAATTCTAATCTTATTTGCTATTTTTCCATAATAAATGATGACCGAACAAGCTGATAATCAACTTACATACGGTATGTTAAATGGACATAACGGCCGTAATAATGTTGTCACTCCCTTGACCGGAAAAGCAATTACAATAAATTGGACTTCGTAAAAATAGGAAAACAATTTAAACTGTTTGAAGTGTACCCAAGGAAATGCAATACAACTTCTTAACTAATCAAATTTTGCATATGAATTTACATTATTTTAGCTTTTAAATAACACTTGATATTATATGTAGACTATTTATAAAAAGTGTTTGAATATTTATAGAGTCTTTGAAAATATAATTTTGCAAAATTTTCGTCACTGTAGTTCACATTTCGAATATTAATTCTAATCCGAATTACAGCAAAAGCTTTATCAGCTGCCCAACGGTTGGAAAAATTGTAACAATATAATAATGAAGTAAAAAACTTAAACTTTTTGGATATTCAAAGCATTGTGGGTCGACACTGCTGGAAGCAAAAAATAAAAAGGGGATGAATTACTTTAACGTGTATACATAGGCGAGCTTTTTGGCAAATGTTATCAAAATAAAAATCAAAAGTGTCTAGTCTAGCAGATTTCATATGGTATGAATCAATATTAACAATAAAACCATACTCAGACAAAGCAGAAAATGAAACTTTACGTATTAGCAAAAAGTAATTCCTGATTAGAGACTAAGAAAAACTAAAATTATACTATGACTTATTTTTAAAACTTAAAAGTAAAAGCATAAAAAAGACATATTTAAAATATCCAACAACCGTTTTTATTCGTTCGCCTCAACTAAAATGTTGTTTTAAGACTTTTGGTACTCGTATGTAGTAAACCTTACGTTATGCTCATTTGTTACGTTATATAAAAATACAATATTAACGGACTTTTAAATGCAAAAGCTAACGTATTAATTTGGAATATATGTATATATATATATATATATATATATATATATATATATATAAAACGTGTAACTTACAAAATCATGAAGACATCGTGAATAACTTGGGAAAAACCAACTGAAGTCTAACGAGATCACATTTCTTAATTTTTTCAAATATTAATACCTACGCAGACATTGCACACATCGACAAGAAACAGAAACAAACGTTGCTCTTCGTTAAATTTAGTATGTCAATAACATTTTGTTAAAAAACCTCTGAAACAATTGCACATTTACAAAAATTCGTTAAGTCGTTTTATGTTTTTAAATTTAGAAGTATTTTACAATGGAAACAAGATTTCACAATAGTTTTGTTCGTTCTTTATCTAATTTTTTAACATTTTAATGTTGAATGCTGGTAGCATTGTAAACAATAAGATACAATTGTCTGTAGCAGAAGAAAATAGAGAGATAGAAAGAGAGAGAGAGGCAATAGGCAAAGAAGTGGAGGTGGCCCTTTAGCACATGCACCCGCCCTCTGAGTCCTGCTGCTGTCCTGAACACGATGGCTGGGTCTGGAGGTCGACGGCTGTTGGTTGCAATAAGTAAAAGTTTTTTTTTTTTATTAGGTTAAGGTAAAATAAATTGAAACAAATTGGTTTGCATTGGTGACAAAATCTGTTTTACTCGTTCACTTTACCAACGTTTCACTTATGTCTTAATTCGTCATGTTTTATTATTCGGTACTTTATTGCTCATGTGTTTTTCTATGTTTTAAGTTTACTTTTTATTTAATGGCTTGTTTCATTATTCTTACAAAAGTTAATGTACTATATATATAGATTTTAATGATTCGAATGACCTGGCGATCACTGATGTGTGTTTTTCTTATAAATCTCATTTTTCACTTAAATTAACTTACAACTGAGAATTACAACATTTTGGATTGTAAAAAACAAGCGCTTGGCGACGTTTTAATGCTCTGATGAGCTTTATTTTATATTATTTTAAAAGTCCTCGTGTTAAAAATAAGCGTTAACTAAAAGTAAATATAAAGTCTTAAACATTTGCAACAGTGCCAGAGACGAGTGTCTACTTATCTATTGTGGGCTTTATTTCTTTCTAAGTATACCTAATCAATTTAATACTAGGGAGTGAATATAAACGTATTAAGCTATCAAGTGTGCATAAGCAGAAAGGTACGCAAAACTAAATGGATGTTCATTTTGAACGTACGTACGTAGAAATTTACGTTAAGTTTAAACATTTTGATTCGGTTAGCTACGTTTACGTCTTGCCACGTTGTGGGTATTTGCGCTGTACGCAGGCTTAAAGGCCCTACGGATCACGTAAGTTATACAATGCACAAACGTCAACCTTAGCGTACTTTAGAAAATATTCCATTTATTTCTTTTCAACATATACAAAGTTTTTCCTTTGTATTTTCTGTTATGGGAACTAGGAAATTCAATATTTTTCAACATACTCGACACACACACACACACACACCCAAACTTGCAATGGAGCGACAAAAGCCCCAGTACAAGGCAGATATCTCTAATCTAAGATATTTCTGCTAACCAGAGCTGTATGGCTTTATGTATCATTTAATTATTTAGTGGCAATAGAATTCAAAGTCACTGTGGACCGCATTCACCACACATGTTGTATCTAAGATATTATGTTTTAATGAACTACGATAAACAAACATCGGGAAGTAATTGGTGTGTCGAATATAAGTTTAAAAACCAAACTGATTTTAATCTGTAAGTTGGTCGAATATTCAAAATTTGTTTAGAATATCTGCGGAAATGATAATAAATTTTGTATGTAGTATCTACTCACAAATGAACCAAAACTATATTATCACTGTTCATTATTCAGCAAATGAATTTGTTTTTAAATACATAGTCGTAATATTTTTTTTCAAAAGGCAAAGTTTGTTATAGAACTTCAAAATTACAAATTGTAAATTTTATTTTAGTTTTGTTTGAATTTGATTTAGTTGTACATATCGTTGAAAAGGTGGTATATAATTCAGGTGGACCACTTTCTGTCAAGGCCACATTTTCCTCTCTTATTACTGATTTTTCAGGTAATACATATTTAAGTTCTTGCTCTGAGAAAAATTTAAAAATTTTGTTATTACATATACATAATTAAATTATGATCTATGCAAACTGTATACTTAGATTGAGAATTTCGTCATCGTCCCTTCCTAGAATGGAACTTTCTTGGGAAAATAATTTCATTACGGATAAAAAAAAAATGATATCAATAAAATTATTGTCTTACTTTTCCGTGATTTCTTAAATTCCCTGACTTTTCCTGGTTTTTCAGAAAGTAAACGCCCTATTATGATACATATGTTATATACAAATTGCCCTTGCATAATGTAAGGGAATTTGAACTAAAACTTCATAGCTTTAAAGTGTAAGCCCTACTCTAGATCGAGCCACGATTCATAATTAATACATATAACTGATTTCATTTGTCAACGCATCCTTCTTTCTGCTCGGATATCGTCACGGAAGAATATGCACATCCACTCCTGTTGTTGTCTAAAACAATTGTGCCCCAATAAAGTTTTTATAAATCCAAGATTATCGTTGTTTTTCCTTTCGCCCATCAGGTTATGGATCCAGGCCGGCGAAAAACAAATATTGTAAATAATGCTGTGGAAACCATCATTATGATGGCTTTTATCATTGGTGAGGAAGAGTAATGGCCACAAACATTTACTGGCCAATTCCCTTGTTCAATGAAGATTATATTTCGTCTCCGCTCTCATACATTGCCTTATACCAGCAGTAGATGCCGTCAGACACGCTTACGTACACACATGTCAAGAGTTTCGAAAACTCGTTGGCGCCACCAGCGCCAGCTCCCGTTCTTCAGTTTGTTTTGTATGCGCGCAATGAAAGCATTAAATTTTAAGAGTTTAAAAACATTTTACAAAAATAGAACAATTTTTATTCGACAATAATCTAGCTGCAATAATTAAAGAAGCAAAAGCTTTTTCCAAGATCGTCAAACTCAAGAGCCCCGTATAAAGGATGTCCGAGAAGTGCGGGGTATATTCCATTACGAGGACGTCCGCAACAAAGTTTGTCATTCAGAGGCAGATCATTCAACAATTGGAACCAAACTCAGACCAAGCCTTAACCACATCAGAGGTCTGCCGAAGCTACCCGCAATCAATAAACATCGAACAAGTAGACGTGCATAAGGGGGTAGATTACATAATTTTAAGAAGCAATGGAAGACAATAACTGATGATAAAGTTATTTTAAACGTTATTTCCGGTTATAAGATTCAAATTAACGAAAAAAATAACTTAAAAGGTTATAATTAAGAGATAACTATAACATATAACTATAAATAAACTATTAGATAAGGGCGTTATTGAGGTTTGCGGTGCAACTGAACGCCAATTTCTATCTCATTTTTCCTTGGTTCCAAAACCAGATGACTCAGGCTGATTGACTCTAAATTTTAAAATACTTAACGAATGTATCAATAAAGAGCATTTTAAAATGGAAGACCTTAGAACAGCCATCCACTAAACATTTCCAAATTATTTCTTAGCTTCAGTGAACCTCAAGGACGCCTTTCATTTAATTCCTTTGCACAAAGATAATAAAAAATTAGTTCGTTTTCAATATTACAAAGAAATTGTATCAATTTGTATGTTCACCATTCGGACTTTCGACTGCGCCCTTCATTTTTACAAAGATTATGAGTGTGAATTAAGAAGTAAGAGACATTCATCACTCATCAGTTATCTACCTTGACGATTATTTAGCAAGCGAAGAAACATTCTGTTGATAAAGATGTCAATGTTCTGAATTAGTATAAAATCAACGCAAACTTCATGTACTAGAAAGCATATATAAGCTGTAAGATCCGACGAGGCGCTCTCTCTCATTTGTATGAACTCGAGTGGAATGAAACTTATCTCGTTATAACACATTCGAAGCTTGTCAGAAAAATGTCGTAAACAGCATAGAACTTTCTTTAGCTGCATTATTAGTTACAAGAAATCAGAGTTGATTCCTTTACAAGGACGTAAAGTTTTAGGAATGATCATCGACACAGTTAGATATTGTATTGAGCTCCCAAACGACGCAAAATAGAATATTATTAAATTAATTGATAATTTGATCAGCTTACAGGCCTCTTCGATTGAAAATTTTGTCAAAATAATTGGAAAACTTGTATCTAGTTGCCCAGCTCTACATTTTTCGTGGTTACACACGAAGAAATTGGAACAAGGAACAATTCTTCAGTTGATATTTAGCGAAGGTCGTTACATGAAAGAAATGCATCTCACACAAGAGGTGATCGACGATTTAAATTGGTGGTTTAAAAGGTTAGAAAACGGTAAAGTTCGAAAGATAAAAGATTCCGATTATGATATAACAGTTTACACGGATGCTTTATTGACAGGCTGGGGAACTTTTGACGGTGATAATAAAATTTTTGGTCATTGGTCCGAGAAAGAAAAGATTTATCAAGTTAATTACCTAGAATTGTTGGCAATTGAAAAAGCTTTATCCAATTTATCTGCCCGTAAAGATATTAATATTGTTGCAGCCCCAAATTTAAAAATTCGAATTTGGCGCTGAGACTGATGATGCAGGAAAGGACATCATGTGAAATTGGGCAGAAGTAGTTTGACACCTAATTAGTTCCCGCAGACGGCACTGAGGGCAATCGAGGTGTCATGAAGAACGGAGCAGCTGTCAAAAAGAGTTCGAGTGATGTTCATCTAATCTATGGCGGGTGTCTTTTTCAAGTCAGCATAGAGTACAGCGGATATTAAAAGTGATGATAATAAAATCTGAGTTATCAGTAATTCAATTTGTTTTATTAATATTTTATTTAGAGTAGACAACACAATCGCTATTTCATGCACTAATAAAATAGCGAGTGTTAGAGTTTGTTAACTAAGTCGGTTAGCAAGAGATATATGGCAATGGGCTAGATAGAAATACCTTTCTCTTGATTCATACATTGCTTCAAACAAAATAAAAACGTAATTGCAGATTAGCTTTCTCGATCATTAAAGGACGAAACCGAATGGGAGCTCAACCTCGTGCATTTTAATAAAATAATTAAAATTTTCGGTACTCCGAACGTAGACTCATTTGCATTGTATTTGAATAACAAATGTGATTGTTTTGCTTCATGGAAACCACAAAAGGCCTCATTCATTATCGATGCATTTACCATAATATGATCAGAATTTTTCTATTACGCCTTTCCACCATTCGGCTTAGTTTTACAAGTACTAACAAAAATCAAAAGAGATAAAGCCACAGGCATTATAATAGTATCTTTTTGGAGGAATCAATCCTGATTTTTGCTTTTTCAAAAACTTATCGTAGGAAATATTATAATATTTGAACCAAGTAATAATTTATTAATCTTTCCATATAGTTCGCAGATTCCTCCGAGAGCACCATGTACTCGATTGATTGTTGCAAAAGCATCAGGGAAACGTTTTTGAAAAGAAATATACCCCCTGAAATCGTGAACATTATGCTTGCTTCTCTAGCCAAAAGTGCAATGCAACAATATAGCTCTGCTATGAAACAATGGATAGATTTTTGTAGTCGTAACAAATTAGATTTTAGTGAAATAAGTAGTATTAACGTTCCTTAATTATTATCTGATAGATTTAATATCGGCGCAAGTTACGGAACCCTAAATTCAATAAGAAGTGCTATATCTCTCAATTCGTCTGATAAAATAGGTAAACATGGTCTCATTTTAAGACTTATAAAAGGAGTTTTTAAGTTACGTCCTTCAAAGCCCAAATATGAATTTACATGGGACACGTCTATGGTATTAGATCACTTAGAAGCTATGGATGGGACGGATTTAAAGAAATGGACTTATAAAACAATAACTTTATTAGCTTTAAGTACTGCGCAACGCGGTCAGACCTTGTCATTAATCAATCCAACATAGCTCAGGTTTCTCAAGGAATCGAAATTAAGATTCCCGATCTCATTGAAACTTCATCTTCGGGAAAAAAACAGCCTTTACTACGATTACCATTTCTTAATGAGAGACCACGTCTATGTGCCGCATCAGTTATTTTTAATTATATAAACAAAACAAAAAATATTAAATGCGGTATTGGCGGTTTATTCATAAGTCTAAATTCTCCTAGAAAACGAGTTTGTTTTCAAACTATTGGTAGATGGATAAAAGTTTGTTTGCATCTCTGCGGTATTGACACTACCATTTCTTCCGGGCATTATAGTCGACATTCAGCTAGTTCAAAAGCTAAGGCCCTTGGGGTAGATTTAGATACAATTAGACGGACAGCGTGATGGTCCCAAAGAACCCAAATGTAATAAAAGACCAATCCGGTCGAATGACTTTGACTTTGCAACAAATGCTCTTAACAATTAAAATGAAGTTTATTTGTCCAAAACACAATTTTTTTTCTCGACTTGCGTTTTTACTTTTCACTAAACGACTACTGCTGATATAAGGTAATGTATTTCGAGCGAAAACTTCATATAATTCCGATCGAACTTCACTGTAAGTTCGTTTGATCGAAAAATTACTATGCAACATTGGGGAGGCAGATGGAAGCGATCCTACACAAAGATAGGCATTTAAATTATGTGGTGAGCCGTTTTATCCGAGGAATAGGGCTCCATTTGATGTACAAAGTGTTTATTCTGACTACACACTATTTATACAAGACTGTTAGAGGTGGATCGTAAAGATGATGGAAACAGTGCATTGGTAGCTTCACAAAATAAACTCGATTTTAAAAATACAGTGTTATTGAAAGCGAAAAAGTGATCATTTCCAAAATAATTGGAGCAAATGTGGCACCAAGAAATTCCAAACTAGGTCAACGAACTGCGCAGACCAAAGATGAAAAGGAAAACGCAGATTGCGATTTTATCACAAAGGATGCAACAAATTCAACACAGCGAGCTCTCAAGTCAACTAGTTGGACAAATTAATGGTTTCTGGAAAGCAGAGCCACATCACACATATGCGCCAAATCATCGTGCTCCAAGCTCAGCTAATCTCCACCTAACAGATTTGTGAAATTAGTCAACGACCAGTAAGAAAGGATTCACGGCACCGACACAACATCGGTCAACCTTACAACACGAAAGTTACCATGAAAACAAACCCTTCTGAAACTTTGCATCTCAGATCTCAACGGGAACCTCATCTCCGTAGGAAAGGTTGTTGATCGAAAATGTAAAATAATATTTCAGGAAAGAGGCGCTCACCTTTTTAATAAAGAAGGGCAACTGCTATTGATAATAATGGATTGTATGTATATTATTAATTTAGCCCAAAGAGCTACGAATGTTGCGGAACCCAGAAAGTGCAAGAATTCTTTACTGGAGTGGCACTTACGGATGAGATATGAAGGGACACGGAGCAGATGTGACTAACCCACAAAACGAAACAAAAATTACTTTTTTGCGTTTAATAATTTCCTTGTATTATTCTTCCATTTCTTTCTGGCAAATAGGGATTCTATAAGCTTTTTGTTGAATCAATTACCCTCAAGGTTAGTCGAGAACACAATTTCGTTTCCACTGATGCGCTAAACGTGACTAATCCAGTTACATTTGCATCTCGGACAGTTGTAAGCTGCTTTTGCTATCTTTCGGTCCTTCATTGCAATTATTGTATAATAAGTTTCAAAAAGAATAAATATTACGTTCAAAGAATTATGAATAGTATTCCAGGAAGTAATTTCTCATCTTATAATAGTGATACGGATCCAGAATTTGTTTCTTATATATTTGATAATAATGGTTAGCTTAATACAAATTGTTTAAATAAAAGCAAGGTATTCTTCGCAAGACTTTGCTTTTTCAGAAGATGATGAAAGTTCAAAAAAAAACTAAGAAAAACAGACAACGAAAAAGGGATATTAATAAACATAGTCATCCGAAAGAAGAGACGAGATGCTGGGGAGACCTACGTGAGCACTTCCGGGAAAATCGTTCCAAAAAAAATTTTTTCAGACCTTATTTGTATGTAGCTGTACAGCTCAATGTAATAAGCGGGTTACAACTGAAAGGAGAGAAAACATTTTCATAACATTTTATTTTGGTAACTGGGATTCACAATAAGCCTTCGTGATGACTCATGTCGATGTAGTTGATAAAAAGGGAAAATACACCTCTTCTCAATATCCTAGAAGAACTTCATCTAGAATATATAAGTTGCCTTCATTTTCTGATAGTTGCGATATTACTGTTTGTAAGAAATTGTTTAGAGAAACTTTGCAAATTAGCGATGGAAGAATTGATTTACTATTAAACAGAAAAAGGAAAAATGGCGACCCCGTAGCAGATAAACGAGGAAGACATGAGCCTTACAATAAAACTAAGACATATGTTTTTGAAAATCTTTGCGATTTTATTAAAGGTTTTCCTTCCTATAATTCACATTACAGTAGAAGTGATAACCCAGAAAAAAATAAAAATACTTAGCTCCAAACTTAACGTTTGGTGAAATGTACCGCCTTTATTCAGCTTGCTTTCCTACTGAAAAAGTTGGCCTCACTACATTTAGAAAAATCTTCAATGAAGAATTTAACTTAAGTTTCTATAAACCACGAAGCTAAAGGAAAGGATATTGAAAAAGCCAACGAATGCGAAAATAAAAGAGTCCTCAATTTTGATCTTCAAAAACTTTACCTACACCATGTCTTTCTACAGGAATTGCATATTACAAAAGGCAACTGTGGACATTCAATCTAGGAATCCATGATGAAATCAGTCGAACTGGGTACATGTATGTTTAGAGTGAAAATCAAGCTTCTAGAGGAGCTCAAGAAATCGGTTCTTGTCTTTATAAACATATTAAAACTTTCATTGATACGAGAATAACTCATCTTGTTTTATGCAGCGCCAATTGTGGAGGGCAGAACAGAAATATTAAAATAACTTTGTTCTTATCGTATATCTTACAAAAAGTACCAAATTTAAAAGTTATTGATCAAAAATTTTTCATTCCTGGCCACAGTTTTTCGAGTTGTGACCAGGATTTTGCTGTTATTGAAAAGGAAAACCGTCGGCATCCTGGTGTATGTATGTATATGGTATACTCCAAATCAATGGATTGATCTGATTAAAAATTCAAAGAAAAGAGAACCGAAATATGTTGTCACAGAAATGCAGACTCAAGATTTTAAAAGCACAAAATTTCTGGAAAAACTTATCGTAAAAAGAAAACTAAGCTCCACTGGGGAGAAAGTTCAATGGCTAAAAATACTATGAATTAAACTAGAAAAAAAACAAAAGTGCCATGGCTTCTCGATGGCACAGTGGACATGAATATGATTTATAAAAATGATAGAGATGAAATGAATTCAATTTACGATTAATCATTCTATTTTTTAAAGATACACAGTATTCGTGCTCAAAAGTGGAAACCGCTACGTAATGAAACTATTAAAAATGCAGCGAATGATAAATAAATGCTGATGATTTGAGACGTTTTTCGAAAATGCACATGTTTCTGAGACCACGTGCATACATCTGCGCATAATTACCGCGCAGGCGCAGCCAATATCATGCCATAGAGTGAGTCATCGTTAATGACTCAATAGTGTCAGCCTTAGTTAGGCCCACTGCTATCCCCACTACGCCCTCCACTACATACCTAGAATAGATCCCAGCCCCCAAACTCAGTAATGAGTCATGGTAACCATTTTCGTGACGTTCATTCCTTCAAATAGACCCCAGGGATAAGACATTCATGTCAAAAGAAAATCCTAGTATTTTTAAATATAAGCAATGTTTTGACGAGGAACAACCTTTCATAAGTGTTGATTTAGCTAAGCAGAATGTAAAAGGAAGACCCATAAGCTTTGGAAACTTATTGACTCCATTGCTCTATCCTGATGAAAGAAAACTGTCTAAAGAAAACGCCAAAGATCTTCAAGCCTTACTGAAGTACATTCCTCCAGTATACCATTGTTTCTATAAAAACCTGAAGCAATCTGAAGATGCAGATGACAATCCCTACGGAGTCGAAAACGAAGAATAATGTAACTTGTTTTTATAATGAAATTTATGTTTTTATTTTGAGCTGCAAAACTCTGTATTTTAGTATTGAAATTATTTGGTTTTTTTTCATAATTTACTTGTTTTAAATTATTTTCAATATAGCAGATACTATAAAAAAAAAAAAAATCAATATGAAACTGAAAT
Organism: Tolmerus cingulatus; assembly: GCA_959613345.1. Taxonomy (NCBI): domain Eukaryota; kingdom Metazoa; phylum Arthropoda; class Insecta; order Diptera; family Asilidae; genus Tolmerus; species Tolmerus cingulatus. The sequence continues at coordinate 31,277,130 of OY390708.1, read as the reverse complement.
GTATTTTCTTATTTTCTTTCAACGTACACTCCGCGACACATGATTGTAGACAGTCTCAAATACCCAGGTATTTGAAGTAATTATGAATTCTAAGAAAATGCATACCCCTCATTACTTAGAACAAGTAAGTGCTAATTGCTTTGTGGGATTTTCCCGTCCATTTGATGCGTTATGGTTATTTTATGATTTTTTACCTGAAAATTGCTATAAAGGGGTATGCATTTTCTTAGGATTCGTAATTACTTAAAATACCTGAGTTTTTGAGACTGCCTACAATCATGATTCGCGGAGTGTATAATAGAAAATGACTACGCTTCCCAAACGAATTGACTTTTCTTTATTTAGTGTTACGCCAAAGGTGACTATCAGTACTTTGCAGTTGTTTTTCTCTTAAAAGAATAACTGCATTAAATAATTAATTTTAAAATTATGATAGCTTACTTCATTCCTTAAAATATTGAGTGTTAAAATTGTTGAATTCTACTGCACCATTTTTAAAATAAGCTTTCAATTTTGGAGTTTAGTTATCAAAAAATTGATTTCGAAGGGTTAGTCATGACTGGTCCGTGACAACAACTTCAATCGTTCAACATATTGCTAGGATTGCCGACAATTTTGAAGACGACGAGATCGATTGCTCCAGTTATACTATGCTGAAACAGGCGAGAAAACTATTTATCAAAATCAGAGAAGAATGCACAAACAATTTGCTTGAGCTCTCTCATGTCTGCCAATGCGAATCGAATTGCTTAGTAGGTCTCGATTTTTCATCACCTTTATGATTAAAGCGCCGAAATACTTGTTTATTTGATAAGGGAGAAAAGAGGTAACAATTCATACTCGAGTGAAAAGAAATTGATTAAGACCATAAGGCAAGATTCAACCAGGTCCAAAAAATTCCGTCAGTTAATAGGTGTAGGTGTATTATTATACAGGGTTATGCATTTCGTGGTCCGGAGCATAGATCATCGTAGAACAGAAAACCTAAATTCTAAACCAGGAATATCAAACATAACTCATATTTTTATCCCTTTTCATACATTATGGCAAAGAGATTTTAGGTGAGTCTGCACTTGCCGTATTCCGTATTCATCAACCACTCGATCTTATAATCAGTTTATGGAAAAAGTATAATTCACAGGATAATTATTCCGAAATGTTTCAGAGCTCTTTGTAATTTTATATAAGTGATAGCTTAAGATTGCAGCTATGATTTGAGCAACAAGATTCGGTGTTCAATCCATTATTGTATTAATATTTCATAAATGGTCAAAATATTGCATTTTGTAGTTTTTAATCCTAGTTTTCTCGCAAATGGCAACTAATTTAGCATTTTCATTTACGAAATGGTAATAAACGGGAAATATCCTCTTTTTTCGAACAACCATTTTTTTCGATCTTATCAAACCAAGATCTACTCCAGGCAAATATTACTATAAAAGACAAAAATTTACGAAATCGTCATTGAGACGGATGTAGAATGCTCATTAGAGACAATAGATCATGTGACGTTTTGTTCATTTTTTCCGAATGGCCTGAACTGCCTATTGGTTATACTTCGGGGCAAAAAGAGGCATTTATAACTTCGTCTTTAACTCCATCTTTTATCCTTTTTAAGTCTTGGCTGAGTCCAAAAAGACCAAGTGCATCAAAGTTGCATGTGCAAGTTTTTTCTTTTGCCGACAATGTATGTATATTAATAATATAAAAAATAGGTGAGCTCTTCCAATAAATACAGTTTCTTATTTTTTATTTCTCTATTTCTCTAGCCAAAGTGTGCCCTAGCGGCAGCCAGTTCAACCTAACCTAGCCTATGTATTTGGTTTCAAAAGAATATTGTGCCAATTTTGTGAATTCAAAGCCTTTTTTTGACACAGTTTTAATGGCTCCAAAAATTATCGTTGCACATTTACTACAGAATATATTATAAAAAAATTGAAAATCTTGGCAAAGTCTTACTATTGAGCTTTGATTCAAAAGGAGCTTCAGATTCGACTGAGGGCAAATGAAAGCTACGACCCTGCAAGCATGTGCATTAACATTTTTAACGAGCTAGGACGTTTTGCAGGATATGTGGAACAGTGCTAGACGAAGCACAATTCAAGTTGTACGTCACGGTACTTTCCTTTTTGCATAAAATACAGTCTCAAAATGAAGTGCTCTCATTTATTAAAATAATTTTAATACGAACGATAGTGAAAATCTAGCTGATTACAAGAACTTTATTTTTTTACCTTTTATACTGTAAAGATGTACGCAACGAGACAAACAGATTGAATCGTTTTTGTTTTGCACTTTTTAGTTCGACAGCGCCTCTGATTTATTATTTTCGAACTAATCATTGGGTTTTCAAACCTAGAAGCATGAGCAAACCGCTGCATAGAAACATCGAAGACCCTGACAGCTAAGCAGTGGAGTGGGTTTCTTTAGGGTTAGATATAGTTAGACTACTGTGGAATGATATCAATAAAGAGCTAAAAGTTAAAAAGTTGATTTAGTAGTTTATTTGGGCATCTAATGGCAACATAAATATAAATATTTTGCCACACAATAAAAGTACAAAATAAATCCTTTTCTTATTAACTCACATATAAATAAATAAATGCCTAAGGAAAAATTCAACACCGCAGCTTTTAAAGAAAAAAGAGGATTATGACATTAAAGGCTTTAATATTTAATTTAAAGTACTATATTAATGTCAGTTTGGTTTCCACTTATGGACCTGTACTATAATTTTAGGAAAGTGCATAATAAAGTTTTCGAAATAGTGTATTATGTATCATAAAATGTCTTATATTGCTCGTTTTTACATGGCACAAACAAGTAATCTTTTATCTAGAAAGTAACGTTAGTTCTTTTTTAGATAATTATGAGTATTTTAATTTTATAAAACAACCATATTTTTTGTGGATGAAAAAAATTCCTGCCTGCTACAAAACTTACACAAAAAAAAAGGAACAAAGACTTATCCAAAATGGATTCATTTTATTATTTTTAAAAAAGCAGTTTTATTAAAACAAAATATGAAATTTTTTGGATTAACTTCGAATCATTTGAAGAGTTCTGGATGTAAGTTTGTGAAACATAATAAACGATGTCAATTATCACAGGTGAAAACACATTTAGCAATATTCTTCAGTATGCTAACGAAATGGTTACAAGGAACCAGATCATTAAGGCAATTCAAAAGTCAAATAGCTCTTTGATCGTCTTTACATTTAAACATTCAATCCTAATGACAATAAATTAAGACAATAATAAAGAATGATCTCGTAATTGAAAAAAAAACTATTGCCCCCAACCACTCATTAAACCCTCGAGCCCAAAGTAGACAACTCTCAGCATTTTTTTCTAGGCAAATTTTACTAAAAAATTGACGAAAATGAAAAACTGAAAATTGAAACTTACAACATTGATCACTAACAAAACTTACCGAACTTAAATGAACGCAATGGAAAAACAATAGGAGCACCAAATACACTTCCGTGAATTTGTATACATATACAGCAAATAAATAGGAAATCATCGCTTTGAAACTTTTAGCTTTATTTGAATATTTGCTTCATCCTCGCATTAAGTATGACGCAATTTATAATAAAAACAAAATCTAAAGCTGAACCGTAAGCTCAACAATGCGATCGGGGCGAATGTCAATAGCAAACAACATAAACGTTATTTTTCTAGCTTTATATCTTGATCAATTTTTTACTTGTTGTTGTAATTATGTGTTCTTTTTCTGTTGCTTAATTTGTTGTTATTTTTTCTGTTTTTTTGTTTTTTTTTGTAATTAATATAAATATATTTAAATATATGGTTTGTAAAAAAGGGGAAAAAACAAACAGAACACATCACTCAGCAGGCACAGCCTCCTTCTGGGTCCTTTGTTTCGTTCGGTGTATCTTTGAGGACGACTTCTTGCACTGGAGAGAGAGCGCACAAGAAAAATTAAAGCAAAAAAGTTAAGGAAAAATTAAGGAAAAAATTATATTACACAATAAATTAAAATACTATTTAAAAACAAAACATCTTCTTTGGAAAGGAGAACTCCTTCGTTCCAATGAAGAAAGTGGAAGAAAAAATACAATATAAAAACAAGACAGTGTGTGCTAGACATACAGAGAAGAAAAAGAGATTCGCAAGAGATAAATTGGAAAAAATGAAATTATCCTCCGCCGCGTTATTATTTTTTTAACTGAATTTTTGCGAACAAATGTCTGTTTCCTATTGAAAAGGATACTGTCTTCCGGGGGTTTGTTCTCGGTTGAGTCCATTCCGGGCAGAGCAGCGGCTACTCTTCGGAATAACTGAAATTAAATGCGTTGTTATGCGGACCACTGCCCTAGCAAAATTTTAACATGAACGTTGCTCACCTGTTTAACATTATATCCAGCCTTTGCGCTAGTTTCTATGAACATCACATTTAATTCTTTCGCTTTGTGCTCTCCTTCCTCCATGGGCACTTGTCGTTTGTCTGATAAATCAGTTTTGTTGCCGACTAACATTATTATAACATCGCTACCGCGTTCTGTTCGAACATCATCGATCCACTTGGATGTTTGATGGAATGAGTTTGCATCTGCAAAAAAATATTTTGAAAAATTTATCACTGTGAAGCGTTTGGTAAGGTAGTCAGGGGCACTTTGATTAATTTTTAATTTTTACGACGACTTTGCGTGTATCCATTTTTTTGTTAAAGGTTAAAAATTGGGACTTCTTTTTAGAGTTCCGTACCCTAATGGAAACTTATTGGGACGATTGGATTATAAATCGACACACTTTTGGACTGGAACTTGTTTCATTTGGCTGAAATTATCTGAATATGTTAAATTGCATCAACGGATGCTGGAAAAAATTATTATTGAAGGAACTACGTTTTCCAAATTTCTTTTTTAAATATCTGCAAAGAGATCCAAGATAAAAATTTTAAACATTGTTTGTAAAAATGTCCAAATTGTTAAAATGAACAAGTTCAAAAACTGAGAAAACAATGTTCCGATAAATTTATATTTCTTTTAAAATTTTTATTTTTTAGAAAACGTTTAATCAATCTGAAAATCTACTTAAAATTTTAATTTTTGCGTAAGAATGTTATCAATGTTTTGCAGTGCACTGAATGTCAATGATTTGTGTTACTTGTTTAACAAAATTATATCAAGGCCTGATGGGATGCTACAACTAAATGCTGCATTTTTCATGCCGTGATGACATGAAATTTTGGTAGAGGGCTCTCCTACTATTAGCTATGGTAAGGCCCTACTTACTTGTAATATCATAAACGACAACAGCCACTGTTGAATCACGGATATATGAAGGTATCAGCGACCGAAATCGCTCCTGTCCAGCGGTGTCCCACAATTGTAGGCGAACTGTCCGGTCCTCTAAGTACATTGTCTTTGATAAAAAGTCTATTCCTATTGTTGCCTGAAAAGCAAAAATGAAATTCAAAAATTAATGAGTTGAAACAAGAGGAAAGCTGAAGTAAAAAATCATATCATAGGAGCCCTGGAATAATTCAATGAATAGACCCTGTTTTATTCTACAGCAAATTTTGTTAAATTAAGCATTCAGATCAGGGGAACCAGTTTGGCACTTTTGGTGTACTCAATTTCAGTGGAACAACTTTTTCATATTATGAATTCACAGTTGAAGTTGATTTCAAATTACTTCAGGCAAAATGTCTGAAATACAAAGAACGAATTTATCGTGGCTATGCATTGCCATATTCATCATTCCGTGAAATTACCCTTTGAGGTGGCCGTATAATTAAGGGAAAACTTAAAAATGTTGACGTATCTTACTACCTTTTGAACAAAAGCATAACGATTATCGACACGGAGCCAGCATATGAGTCAACGCAACTGTACTGTTCTAAACCCGTGATCGTCAGGTAACAAAAGAAAGATCGGAGATTACTTCGGGTCTCTTCTCGACTCCTTACATATTATCTTTGAACGATTTGTCTGGATTTTAGTGCAATACAATGGATCAATAATTTTTGCAAGATATGTGGTATAAACACTCTACAGTTATATTATAGTTCAGAAATAGAGTTTTACAGTGCTGCCATCCAGTAAGATATACATACATATGTAGTCCATCGAACTATATTTATAATTCTTCCAGAATATAGTTAAAAAATTTTTGTAGTCTGTGTAGATTTGAGAAATATTATACATTTCTTCTAAGAGAACAAGTTCTTCTTTTCACTTGTTTTCTTGGACTAGCTTTTCTTTTCTTTTTAATTCGTTACGGTCGATCTCTAAAGAGAATACTTGCTTCAAGAAAATTATATTTAAGTAATCCTTTTCCTCACATAGGTGGAGGAAAGGTTATGGCTTATGTAGGAGTGGAATTGCATAAGGAATTTATTTGATCTTAAGGTTGTGTATTTGCCACTTGTTCAAATATTTTAGCCTATTGGTCATGTGAAAGCAAATGCTTTATGGCTGCGATGAGATTAGGGAATTTCCATTTTAAATTAGGTGGATCGATTAATGCAACGAGCTCACAAAACTTAGACTTTTCGAAAAACTTATCCATAGTAACTTGTCTAAATCCCTCCGTAAGCCAAAACAACATTTAAGGAATTAAAAAATACCTTTCAGCGGCAGTCAGAAGAAAGTGATAGATTTCAATATGTTAAAAAATAAAAACCTAAAAGTTATCACAAGTTCACAAAAATCCTTTGGAAAACGAATTTGGGGTAAAATATTGAAAAATAATATAGACTACAATGAAATAAATTTCTTTCTTAAACACTGTATTTTTTTAATATGGCCTAGATATTGAAGGTTACAAATACGTAAAGTTGGATCAAAAGTCTCAATAAATCATATTAAGAAACTCATATAGCCCTTCACCACATTGACCGTTTGCAACCATTTTGATTAAATTTAATTACATAAATGCTTATAACAAATACCTCCAAAACAGGAAAGGCTGTACCTATAACGAGAACAATGCTTCAATTTTTGTGCAAACCCATTACAAAGAGCACCATCCACCATGCTAAAGCTACTCAGATCAGGTATACTTGCCAACAAGACCTTGAATTGCTGAAAGCAGATTGAAGTGCTCGGGAATACTTTAGTTGGTCAATGGAACGCAACTAATGTATGGGATAAGGTCGATCAATAGTATTTGTTTGAGAGTTCCAGGATGATTCGTAAAATGTAGTTTTCTACTTGTATGTACATCATTATTTTATTTTGGTCGTCTGACCTACACAAAGTAGCGACATCGCTCTCACGGCAAAAATTTACTGTGATAATTCAGGTACACTCATTTACGAAACATAAAAAAGTTTAACTAATTTCTCTCTGATGTTGGCAGGACTTGAATAAACTTCATCCTTCATCGCTTCCTATAAGAAAAAGTACCATGAAGTAAGGTCTAGAGATCTAAAACGCCAAGGAATAAGTTCAAATCTCGTCCAATACAGCAAATTTTTTCATTTAATAAATGTACCTTCTAAATGTTAGCAGTTGGGCGCTAGTGTTGTTATCCTGACAGGTTCAAATAAAACTAGCAGTGTTTTATCTAAAAAGTGGACTTAAACATGTTTATTATGAACGCTACATTTTAGGGTTTAGAGGCACAACTGGGCTCTTTCCGATCATTCTTTCTTCTTCTATTTTTCGTCACAAATTTTAGGCCAATTAAAACGACATACATCGCCATTCATTGTCGGTGACATCATGGCCGCTACCGTCCAACTGATGGCTAAACTGTGGAGAAAAATCCTAATATGTATGTGCTTTATAAAACTTGGTTATGCCTGTCAAATTTGCTTGTTCAGTTATAACCATCATGCATACAGTAGCATCTATGGCGTGTTTTAAGTACTTGCGGTAAAATGAACGGTCGTATTACATAGTTACCGATGGTACCAGCTCTACCATTGACGCTGAGCTTATATTGAAATATTCTCGCCCTTGTATTGTATAATAGGGAGTATTTCTAAGAGCTTGTTGATTTGAATTTTAAATAAAACACATACAAATTAGATAAATTACAACATTTTTTGTTTTTTTTTGTTAGATACTTCTTGACGTTTAGCATTTTCAAACAATTTCGGGCATATGGTCGCCACAACTATTTCTCATAAAGGTTATTCTGAATGTCCAATTTTCGACCATTTTTGGAGCATTTGTGTAGTATTTCACCAATAACGTGTTCAATAATGTTCCTGGCTTGTCGGCATAAAGCAATGACCTTAATATAACCCCAAAGAAAATAGTCCAATGGTGTAAAACCATCCGACCGCGGAGGCCAGTTGACCGAGCCAATTAGTGAGACGTTACCGACAAAATGATTCTTCAACAAATTGATTGTTTCGGCCAAAGTATGGCATGTGGCACCATCCTGTTGAAACCATAATTCGTCAACACAAATGTCTCGAAGTTTTGGCAACAAAAAAGCATCGGCATCGCACAAAAAGTACATTTATCAGGATACATTGGTAGTTTTTGAAAGTCATTAGAATTTGTGTGACACCAAATGCGACAATTTTGTTTGTTGACATATCCGTTTAACCAAAAATATGCGTACCATAATGTTCAAGAAATGCCCTATAGACAGTTTTAACTGATTACTCATTTTGAAAATAAATGTCCACGATTTGGAAACGTTGCTCCAGAGTCCATTATTCATGATGATTTACCAAACAATGAAGCGCGTAATCACTATTGAAAACAAACCTCCTAAAAAACACTCTTTACATGGATTAATAACCAAAAAGGTATGAACGTTGTGGAAGTTTATAATACCATCCTTAGTGAATTGCGATTCATCCCTCCATAAAATCTGATTGAGACACGATCTGTTCTCTATGTTGACATCCAGAACCAAAGTACAAAATTCCAATCTTCTCTCGAATTCTCCTTCCAGTAGTCCTTCTATAATGATAAAGACGTAAAGTAACATTTCTTCTTTGTCTGCACATTTGGAAAATCCACGAAAATAGCCATCTTAGGGGTATATATCCATAAGGCAATTTTCTTTGATACTCCAGCCTCCTTGTTGTTTTCGTTGACTACACCATAAAAGTAAATTATATCGGCGAATTCCTCGAAAGTGAATTCGGACAATTTTTAATTATCTCAGCTAATGAACACCCATAGTTAACGATTGTTTTTTCAACTAAAGGGTGGTACATCTAATGTTTGGAATTTGAACTATCGGTAATTTGAAGTTTAGTTGATTATATGTGATTCTCGACTTCACAGAAATTTAGTTTAATATTTGACATTTACAAAATGGGGCAATATTCGCTTGAAGAAAGTTAGAAAATATTAAAAAACTTCTTTCCAAAGTGTGTCTTGTACTCAAACTGTGAGAAATTTGAAAAAAAAAGTTTAACAAAAAATTTTTTTTTCGGACGAGGCTCATTTTCACCTCGACGGTTATTTTAATAAGCAAAACTGTCGCTTCTGGGGCAAAGCCAATGCACCCACAACCAGTAACTGTTTGGTGCGGATTTTGCTCCGTTGCTCCGGCGGCATCATTGGTCCATTTTTCTTCGAAAATGAAGACGGAGCCGCCGTAACTGTCAATGGCGAGCGCTACCGCGCAATGTTGGCCAATTGATTTTTCGAGGAAATTGAAGCCAAAGACTTGGACGATATTTGGTTTCAACAGGACGGCGATCCGTGCCATACAGCGAAGGCCACAATCGATCTTTTGCACCCTATCTTCAGAAATCGCATAATCAGCAAGAGTGGTAATGTGATTTGATCGACAAAAACCTGCGATTTGATGCCATTAGACATCTTTGGGGAGCGGTGAAAGATAAATGTTACGCCAACAAACCAGAAACAATTCAAGATCTTAAGTATGAAATTCAAGCTTCTAATGCTGAAATAAGGCCCGAAACAATCTACTCAATTGGGTGGACCGAATGGGCTACTGCCAAGTCAGCCGCGATGGTCATTTTACCGAAATTGTTTTTCATAAATAAATGACATAAAAAACCTTTCAAATAAAAGTTCAACCATTGAAAAATATTGAGCCGTTGTTTTATTATAACTAAAAGAAATTCCAATTTCTAAATGGGCCACCCTGTGTTATCGATGTACTGTCTAACCAACCCTGTTTTATAGCAAAATTTTCATAAGATATTAGTAGTAAAGGAAACACAGGGTATGCCTAAGAATGGCAGAGACTAGCTAATTTCGGCAGTAAAATAAATTCTGTTAACTTTCTTATAACTGTTTTGAAGAAATATAATATTTAAAATTAATTTCCTGTGTATGCAAAGCAAATATTTCTGATCTTCTTCAAAACTTTGTTAGTTTTACAAATTTTTCAATTACAGGGCAATCAGACAATAAGATATAAGTCCAGATTTTCTAAGGTACAATTTGCTCTGTATATTTTACCGGGTCATTTATCTTTTTGGGTAATAGGATAGGTAATTCGATAAAAATAAAAACAAGGTGTATTAATAAAATGGATTTCATAGAAAATTCAGAGGCATTTCAGACCGTAACGAAACACCCTATATGTATACATGCAATAAGAGCAAAATTGTAACAGAATATCATCCGAATAAAATCAAAGAAATCATGAGGCATGTTGACTTGCACATTATTTCAAAGGAGTGAAGTCGAATCGTTTATAAAAAATGAGGGGATAGTGAAAAACGAGTAATTTTTAAATATTCTCAATAATAACTTCCCGGATCCTATTAATCAAACAAAACTTAAGGAGCAAAATATTTTTCCAACAGAATTGAGATCGGAAACGCACCAACACAACGGTTTCTTTAATTAATTTGGCAATGCCGAGGTGAATATAAATTCTATAACAAATGTGTAGACATCTTTGGAAAAAACTGGTCAGTTGTTAAGAACCATTTCAAGACAAAAATATTATAGTTTAAAAGAACTAAAAAACTCGCTTTTAATACACACCAAGAATTAAAAAAATAATGAACTCGAATAAGCTTTTATTTGTTACGATAAACGGACGTTTCTCCTGCCATACATACAGCTCTCTGCCATTAAATTATTACCACTACGACCTTTCTCATTTTTAAGTACTTTTCTCGGAAAATGAAGTAGATTTGAAAATGGTTATGATCTTAATCGGTTCGTTAGAATTTTCTACCTAATTGGGGAAAAAAGATTTTCTACCTGAGGGGACGTTCCTATAAAACCAGGTACTTTTAGAATAGAGGTTCAATTTTGGTGCGACTTTCAACCAGTGAACATCACATTAAGTGAAGTCTTTCTTTGTAAATAAGTGAGATAAGTTAAAAATTTGTTGTGTGTTTTATTGCCAGGATCACCAGTGTCTCCTCTGCAAGGTTTGTATTTTTTTACTAAACATTATCAGAGTTAATTATTAACATGTTTAAAGATTTCTTGAAAATTGCTTATTTTTCAGAATGGGAAGAAAAGCCGATATTTCTCCAATGAAAAAGGCGAGTATTTGCACTCTACTTTAATAAGGGCAACATTCTGCGCGAGAAATTGCTCGAAGAGAAGGAGTATCACACCCTGTGGTGCTAAAAATAGCGAAAAATATGAAGGAGAATATTCCAATTGAAGCAAACAAAAGAAGAAATTGTCACCGCCCACGCAAAACCACACCGAGGGAGGATAGAAAAGTACTATCCACAGCTCTGCAACACAGAAGACTTCCAGCTAGGGAAATAAAAAAAGAGTTTGGAGGCTTCAGGGATTAACCTCTCAGTAAGAACTTTGGGAAGACGATTTTCAGAAAACAATCTGAAATGCCGACGGCCAGTTAAGCCAAGGTTGACACCCAGGATTAAATCGGCTAGACTAATATGGGCAAAAGATCTTAAGACCTCCTTCACAGTTGAGCAATGGAAGAAGTAGACATCCATAATTTTTCTTCTTGAGCAAAGAAGAAGAATCAAAAAATAATACCAATTTTCTTCATGCCGGCAGGTTTTTTTTCCGATGAATCCACCTTTGATACGATGACGGAAGCTGCAACCTTTGTTCGTCGTCGACCTTCAGAGAAGTTTGAAGAGTCTTGTCTTCAAAGGACTGTGAAACATCCACCGTCCATCATGATTTGGGGTGTTATAAGCGGGAGTGGACCAGGTCCTCTGTACGTTGTCGAAGGTACGATGAGGAAAGAACAGTATATTCGAGTGCTGCAGAACATATTTTTGCCCTATTTCGATGATTTTCGGGCAACCGGAGATCAACACTTCTTTATGCAAGATGGTGCACCATGCCACACTGCAAAAATTGTTAAAGATTTCCTCACTTCCGTGCATATTCCGCTTTTGCCATGGCCCGGTAACTCACCAGACCTGGCGTTAAGGCAGTTGCTGAAATATAAAGTATATTCAAGGGAGAACACCAGCAAAGAAACATTGCTTAATAATATTAAGGATATATGGGACAATGATCCAGCTAAAGGAAAAACAGTGGATTGATTGCTATTATTTTATTAAATCTCACTTTATTTTCCTTTCATAGATTTTATTAAAATTTAAATTATTTCGACATGAACGCTCTGAGCTCCGACGAGTTCGATCTTTTTTTTTCTCTCTGACTCTCTACTTTTATTTCTTTCATACGCATACTACTAATTTTTCAAGGCATGCCTAATAAAGTTATATAAAACAAAGTGTTTCAAATACTAATACAATTTTAAGATAGATTACTGCCATGACAAACAGTGCTAAATAAATTCTTTGTAAACTACAAGAAGCTACTCTACTAAAAGTAACAGCTTTTCCAATTCTCACGAATTGACAGACAGAACATTGAGACGGTCGGTCCCCACAACACCCCCCTCCCAGCGATACACCATGAGAGCGATAATAGATTCTGATTCCAAAAGCCTTAAAGATATGTAACTCTTTTGCGCACTGAATTTGGAATGTTTGAAGTTGAAAGTGTACTGGAGGTTTTAGTGTTTTGGGAATCCTTTATAGACACTGGTCTACCTTTAAAGATTTTTCTAGTGGGAACAGACACTGGCTGCTCTGCTGTTAACGTAGAGCTAGCTTGTGAAGTATTATTTTGTTGAATGTTCCTCTTAGTTGGATTGAATTTTTGCCCATTATCATCTGCGAAATATGAATTAAAATATGGTTTTAACCGATTCAAAGAAACGTTAATATTTTTATCTTTAATTTTTAACGTGAAATAATCTTGGTGTCTTTCCATTACTGGATATGGTCCGTAGTAACAAGCCTTGAAAATGTCTTTGATTGCATCGTCCCTTACTAATACATGAGAACAAGACTCCAATTCTTTGAATTTAAAAAATCTTATTTTTGAATGGTTAGAAGCCGGAACTGGTCGAATATTATTAAAAATATGCCTTAAACGATTCACGAAATCATTTTGATGAACGTTTTGAATTGTTGTTTCGATAAAATCGCCCGGAAGTCTTAAAGACTGTGACCGTAAAGTAATTCGGCGGGCGTTGCAGAAAATTCCTTCTTAAAAGCTGTTCTCAATCCTAGAAGAACGAAAGGTAAGGATTCTGACCACGAGCTATTTTTGTCAGTTCTTATAGCTGTTTTAAGAGATCTATGCCAACGTTCCAATAAACCGTTTGACTGAGGATGATATGCCGTAGTCCGATTATGTTGGAAACCTAAAAATTTCGCGAGTTCATTGAAAAGACTCGATTCAAATTGTTTACCCTGATCCGTGACTATAATTTTTGGTATTCCGAATCTAGCGATCCATTCCTTACACAGCGCTTTGGCACATGATTCTGCTGAAATGTCCACTAATGGAATTGCTTCTGGCCAACGAGAGAAACGGTCGATAATAGTGAGGCAATACCTAAAACCGTGAGAAGGAGGCAAAGGACCAATAATATCCAAATGAATAGTTTCAAATCTAGACGAAGAAACTGGAAATGAGCTGAAAGGTTTTTTAACATGTCGCGAAATCTTGTTCTTTTGACATACTAAGCAACTTTGGCTCCAGTTATTTACATCTTTGTTCATTGAAGGCCAAAAATATTTATCTGTTATCATTTTATTTGTAGCTCGAATGCTGGGATGGGATAGATTGTGTACCGTATTGAAAACTTCTAAACGAAAAGGTTCCGGAATGTAAGGACGTTTTTTAGATTTCTTAACTTCACAGTAAATCTGTTTTACACTCCCATGAACGGGTAATTTTGAAAATTTATAAGAAGTGTTTTTAAATAGATCTTGAAGCTGGCTATCGTTCTCTTGTACTATAGCTATAGCTTCAAAATTAATAGATGATGGCAATTGAATTTCTTCTATTCGGGAAAGTGTGTCTGCTACGACATTGTCTGCACCAGCGATATGTCTGATATCGGTGGTAAATTGTCCTATGAAATCTAAATGTCTTGCTTGACGTGGTGAGGCTTTATCCCGATTCTGTTTAAAAGCAAAAACTAAAGGTTTATGGTCTGTGTACAAGGTGAAATTTCTGCCTTCTAAATGATATCGAAAATATTTAATCCCATAATATGCAGCTAGTAATTCTCGATCATAAGCACTATATTTAATTTGTGCTGAATTTAATTTTGTAGAAAAAAAACCGAGAGGCTGCCAAGAATTATCTACCCATTGATTTAAGGCTGCTCCAATTGCTGTATCTGAAGCATCGACAAAAAGTGCCAAACGAGCATTAATATTGGGGAAAGCGAGAAGAGTAATTTTTGCTAATTGTGTTTTGATATTTTTAAAAGCTTCAATGGAATTTTGAGTCAACTCTATTTTTTTGGAGCCATCCTTCTTACTACCTGTTAAATATTTGTTCAATAATGCTTGATGTTCTGCTGCGTGCGGAAGAAAACGACGATAAAAGTTAACCATCCCCAGAAATCTTCTAAGTTCTTTGACTGTAGAAGGTTGTTTAAATTCTGTAATTGCCTTAATTTTTTCCGGAGATGGTTTAATACCATTTGAATTAATATAATGACCGAGAAACTTTACTTCTGGAAGCATGAAGTTACACTTCTCGATGTTTATAATTAACCCATGTTCTTGCAATCTTCGAAAAATTTGTTTTAAATGCTCCAAATGTTGCTGTTCAGAATGGGATGCTACCAAAATATCGTCCAGATAAACGAAACAAAATTGGTAGTCTCGAAGTACTGAATTTATAAATCTTTGGAAAGTTTGTGCAGCATTGCAAAGACCAAATGTCATTCTGGTAAATTCGAATAAACCGAAAGGCGTACAAATTGCAGTTTTAGGGATATCTTCTGGCTCAACCGGAATTTGATGATACGCCTTGGTCAGATCCAAAGTAGAGAATATTTTACAATTTTGAAGATGGCAAACGAAATCATGAATAAGTGGTATCGGATAACGATCTGGAATTGTAACATAGTTAAGGCGTCTATAATCACCGCATGGTCTCCAATCTCCATTTGCTTTAGGGACCATATGTAATGGTGATGACCAAGGACTGTTGGATGGTCTACAAATGCCTTGATTTAGTAAAAAATCAAATTCCTTCTTTGCTATTGCCAATTTCTCTGGTGACAGGCGTCGGACTTTGGAAAAAATTGGTGGACCTATAGTTTTAATTTGATGTGTTATGTTGTGTTTAACTGGCTTCGAAAAGGTTGTATCAATAGTAATGTTTTGAAATACCCGAAGTAATTTTTGTACTTTGTCATTTATCGATGATTTAATTAGTACTGACAAAGGAGTAGAAGGACCAGTAAATATACGACCATTTGAAGTTAAATTAGTTAGCGGGTCGATAAGCATTCCTTTGGAGAGGTCAACAATTAATTTATAATGATAAAGAAAATCTGCACCTAGAATTGGTTTCTCAACATCAGCTATCAAAAATTGCCATTGAAAATTTCTTCTTAAACCAAGATCCAGAGTTAGAATTTTATTTCCATAAGTGTTAATTGGTGTAGAATTGGCCGCTGATAACTGTAAACCTGTAGGCAATAATTTGGATGATAAAGGAAGTGGAATAACGGAAAGATCTGCTCCAGTATCAATTAAATAAGATTGTTTTGAAGATATGTCGTAAATGTAAAGACGACTATTTTACTCGCCTATATCACCCGTCGTCAAAGATGACAAGCTTTTTAATTTTTTGGTGGTTCTGAAACTGTAAACGAACAGGGGGGAATACACTTCTTAGCCCTGTGTTGGAAATTTGAATGATACCAACACCAATTAGGGTTATTTGGAGATTGCGAAAGTCTTTTTTGATTAAATTTAGCTCGGTGAGGAGAAAGGCTTCTAGAGTGACGTGAACTGCATTGTGAAAAACGACTTGGAAGAACGGTCACGATGTTTTAATGAAACTATTTCACGAGTCATTGCATCCATTCTTTGATTCAATTTGATAATTTCCGATGTCAAATTGGCTATAATATTATTATTACCGTTTGCTTGTTGAGAACTGTAAGCAAAGATTGAAGGCTTTTGACTTACTTCAAAAATTTTGTCGGCACAATTTGCTAATTCTGTTAAAGAGCCTGTATTACATGAAAGAATTGCTCTCATGTAGTCAGGAAGACGCTGCAGCCAAAGAGTCTTTACTACATCATCATTTAGATTCCCTCCAGATAAATTTCTCATTTCTCTGAGGAACTGAGATGGGGATCTATCGCCTAAAACCACATCACCAAGAAGTTTGTTTAATTTGGATGCTTCACTATCCGATAAACGTGATATTAACGCTTCTTTGATTTCGGTATACGGCTGCCGTGGATCTGGATTTTCCAAAATATCACTTAAAATTAAAACGAGATTTTCATCCAACGCAGAGAGTAAATGATTATATTTGGAGCTCTCTGAAGTTATTCTGGCTAGCTCAAATTGCGCTTCAAGCTTTTTGAACCAGAACTTAGGAGCGTTTCTCCAAAAAGATGGTGCCGTAAAAGTGACTGTCGAGATGGACGGGAGTGTTGTAGGAACTACACTACGCGGTTGCGGAAGTGGACTGGATGAAAAAAAATTGTTTTCATCTACAGTACCACTAAAATTCCCGCCAAGACTTCGATTCCCAGGAACCACGGGGATGTCTGAGAAATCACCACTCGAATTATTCATGATTTAATTTAGTTTAATTTCACTTTACTTAATATCGCGAAGTGTGAAAAGGAATAGCCGTTTCACAAAATTAATTATTAAAAGCTTTCTATATTTTTTTTAACTAAAATGATGTACTCCCTGTGCGATTGCTTTTGAAATTGCTGTTACGTTTCCTGTTGTGTATTTGGATGTCGCTTGTGGGAGATTGTTGTCTTGATTGATGAAAATTGATGTCACTGCTGCAGTTGATTTGATATGTTCTTACTTCGTCGGATGCTAAGGTCACCTTCAACTATATTTCGGTTGCACGTTGAACTGAAATGGTCTTCGTAACCTTCAAGATCTCATTTGACGAAACTTGCAAGGGGAATGATTCCAGAAAGTTGAGATTTGGATTTCTTGAGCACTTTTATTCTTTAAATCTTTTTGTGACTAGAATTTACAGCAGCGAAAAGATGTTTCTAATTTTTTAATAGCGAATAATTTCTTTTCTTTTCCTTTCTTTTATCACGTCGGGGTCACCAATAAAGGAAAAACAGTGGATTGATTGCTATTATTTTATTAAATCTCACTTTATTTTCCTTTCATAGATTTTATTAAAATTTAAATTATTTCGACATGAACGCTCTGAGCTCCGACGAGTTCGATCTTTTTTTTTCTCTCTGACTCTCTACTTTTATTTCTTTCATACGCATACTACTAATTTTTCAAGGCATGCCTAATAAAGTTATATAAAACAAAGTGTTTCAAATACTAATACAATTTTAAGATAGATTACTGCCATGCCAAACAGTGCTAAATAAATTCTTTGTAAACTACAAGAAGCTACTCTACTAAAAGTAACAGCTTTTCCAATTCTCACGAATTGACAGACAGAACATTGAGACGGTCGGTCCCCACACAGCCATTGAAGAATGCATTACTTCATGTATCGAAAGCATGCCGCGACGTATAGAGGCAGTAATAAAAAATAAGGGTAGTGTTACTAAATATTAGTTAATTTTTATTCATGTTTGTATAGAAATGTAGTCAATAAGCATAGCTGTTTAGAATTAATAAAACTATAGTGCTTAATTTTCACTCCGGCAGCATTGAATTTTGCTTTTGGTTTCTGATTTTTTGCCAGTGGTAATAATTTAATGGCAGAGTACTGTATGTTTGCGTTTACTCTAGAAATGAAATTAAAATAAATATTGGCAATGTAACATGCGTTTATCATAACAAATAAAACTTTATTTAATTTAATTATTTTTTAGTTTTTAGTGTGTGTTATTGAAAGCGTGTTTTTAGTATTTTTAAGCTATAATATTTTATTTTATACTTCTCTGGCTTGAAATAATGTTAACATGCTGATTACTCATTCAGAATACATTTACAGTTCACTCAGTCAGTATCGAATTCACTGTGGGCTTATCTTGACGCCGCCACTTTCTATAAATGTTTGGGGATGTAGAGATTGTGGATAACGCATTTGGAGATTCTGAATTTGGGGATTTCGTGTTTAGGGATTTTGTTCCATTTGAAGATTTTCTGTTTGGGGACGTTGCATTTGGGGATGTTTTCTCATTTGGGGATTGTGTATTTGGGAATTTCGTAAGTTTCCCATTCTTCTCAGCAAACCCTTTCATTTGATACCCATATCATGGGAATGCATAAAAAATAACTAGTCCGTTATCTGTCGGACTCCACCATATTGGATTTAGAATGGCGTCACTGAACTAACCATGCATTGTCACAACACATTTATGAAAAATTTCAGCTCACTCGAAAACCGGGAAGTTGGTCAAATTTAACTTCTAAGATTTGTTTATGCTGGAAATAATCATTTACGATCTCTTGAATTATTGAGTTATGTTACCTAATCGGGTATACACCAATGAATTATTTAACCACATTATCTTTTACGTTATTATGAACTTTTCTAGTAGGTACAATCAAATGACAGATTACCGAAATAAAAGCTTCTCCATGTCAGCAAATAATCCTGTTTTTTACTACAGGCTATGGGCCCAGGCGTCTCAAAAATAAAATCCGAAAGCATTAGTTGCTGTTTTATCGTAAAATTTGTCGCAAAAAGTGCGCTACCTAAGAGTGCGGCTATCCAAACTTCTTTTTTAGCATATTAATTTCTGTGGGCTTCATGTGCTGAAGGTGTCGAGCCAACACTTTGTGAGGATAGATCCGCTATCCAAGGAAAATTACGACACTTGGAAAATTCAAATGAAGACCCTGCTCTAAAATTAGATTTGTGGGAATATGTTTCCGGTGTGGAAGTGCGACCTGAGGTTGTGCCGGCGAATTCGAGAAAACGGACGAAGCTGCAGCGGCGGGGGATGTCGCTAGGAGCTCTTGCCTTCCTTATTCTTGGCCATAGGATCATCACTCTTAATGCCTGTGACACACACGTAGTAGAGATACCATAGTACACGGATGTACTACGTGTGTGTCACTGAATACTACGTTAATACCAGGTGAGCAGGCTGGTATAAACGTAGTATCTATACTAGGGTTTTTTTCGTGGTATACAAGCATTTTAGTGACTACAGCGCCGATCTCGAGCAGTGGGAAAATGTTGAACGTAAAAATTTGTCAATTTTTTAAAATTTATTTGTTATTTACGCAAGGCTAATGTCAGTTAATACTCGGTTTCGTATGTAATTTTGAATTTTAATTTGGCTTGTCACAAGGCAAATGGCAGTTTATACTAGATTGCTGTGTGTCACCCAGCATAGTATAGAGGATACCATGGTATCTATACTACGTGTGTGTCACAGGCATAAAGGACGTTAGGCAGTGCAAGATTTCGAGGGAAGTATGGAACAAATTAGAAAGCATTTATCGGTGCCGAGATCCGGCAAATAAAAATGCCTAGCAATGATAATATGCATAGTAAACTTACAAAATTTTTCGACACGGTGGATAAGTTGAAGGATATGGAGTAGACATAAATGAGGATCTCTTCGCCATACTTTTACTTTATGGCCTACCAGACTCTAACGAAAATTTTCAGATTGCCATTGAGTCTAAGGATGATCTTCCTTACCCAGAAGTCTTAAAAGTAAAAATGTTGGAGGAATTTCAATGCAGGAAGAACAGACAAAAAGAGGAATCTACACCAGGAGCCATGTACATCAGAGAGAGATCGAATTTTATGAAACCTTCCGCAAATGTAGGCAAATCTGGAAACAGAAATAATAACAATAAAAGTAGCTGTGATGGAGACAAAGGTAAGAAATTATCGAAATTCAAATTCATCTCTTACCGCTGTAGAAGGCCTGGACAAAAGGCCAAGAACTGCAAAGCAAAACGCAACGACCAAGAAAAATCACCCATGACTGAAAAAGCATTTACCGTATCAAATGTCGGCCGCAATGGGCCATGGTGTCTCGACTTCCTCTATGATCCTCCTGATTTAAGGGCGAACGTGTATCTATCAACAAAATCACATCAAAGGGCTACACCGTCGTCTTCCACAACAATGAAGCAGAGCTTAAAAACCGGTATTGCAAAACAGTACGCCATCTGGAAGTGAAAATCTTGACCCTGGGTTCTTAATAAGGACTTCCAAAAACTCCAAACATCAATTTTAATGACAATCCCTTGATACTTTCAATTTTCTGCCACCATCTGGGGTCCACGATTGTGAAATTCACGAATAAAAAGTAGCCTATGTGTTGAGCTGGTATGTAAGTATGCAGTATCTTCACCCAAAAAAGAATATAATCGAATTCTGGGTTTAGGGATCGGTTGCCCGGTTTCACCCAGTGTACAAAAAGTTTGGGCACCATCTTGGATCCTTCATCTTGAATTTGCAAATTTCGAATACGGATTTGCAATGGGGTCATCTAAAAACCCCTGAATACCATTTTTTATGCCTATCCCTTACTATTTTCAATTTTTGGGCACCATCTTGGGTACGCCATTTTGAAATTGGCAAATGAAAAGTAGCCTCTAATCCCCCACATTTTCTACTATACCAATTTTCATTTAAATTCGTTGAAGTTCGAAAAATGATGTAACCCATATTGAATTCGCCATCTTGAATGTCCAAAAATCGAGCATAGATTCCCAATAGGGACATTCAAAAACCTCCAAATACCAAGTTTCATGGAAATCGCTTGATATATACATATTCAATTTTTGGCCGCCATCTTGGGTCTGCCATTTTTAAACTCGCGAATAAAAATAGCCTATATGTTTTGCCTGAATATGTAGTACCTTCAGTCAAAAAATGAAAATGACCGGACTTTGCGTTTAGGCGTGATTGAGCAATAAACAAACAAACAAACAAAC
This sequence comes from Tolmerus cingulatus, assembly GCA_959613345.1. Taxonomy (NCBI): domain Eukaryota; kingdom Metazoa; phylum Arthropoda; class Insecta; order Diptera; family Asilidae; genus Tolmerus; species Tolmerus cingulatus. The sequence continues at coordinate 31,255,841 of OY390708.1, read as the reverse complement.
TTTCGATTTTATATGTATATACATATATATGATTACGGAAAACATTGAAGAAGTAAATCTGGCAAACGGCAAAACCGAATTGAAAGTATGGCATGATAAGTTGGGGCATCAAAATTTTGCGTCAGTAAAAGATATGATTAAAAAAAGTGTAATTTCGGGTATCAAATACAATGCTAAAGATGTAAACGATTTAACACCGTATGAAATATGCATCAAGGGCAAGCAGACACGTGCACCTTTTCCTGTGAGAGCTGGGAAAAGATGTAAATACCCACTAGAATTAGTAAATACGGATATATGCGATCCAATAGCGCAAAAATCGATCGGTGGGGCAAGATATTTTGCAACTTTTATTGATGATGCAACTAGATAGTGCAAGGTAAATACACTCAAAAACAAAAGTGAAATATTCAAGGCATTCAAACTACATATTTAAGAGCCATGCAGATTAAAGTTTCACGCTCAGATAGTGTAAAGGAATATGTCATCTCAAAATTCACAAAATATTTCAATGAAAACGGTATCCATCACCAGCTCAGTGTCGAATAACTGCCTAAGCTGAACGGCGTTGCTGAAAGAAAACATCCCCTTTTTGAAATGGCTCGCTGTATGTTGCAGCAATCAAAATTACCTCTTTCTTTTTGTATAGAAGCTATCAATACAGCCAATAATGTTGAAAATAGATGTCCTTCGCGGAGCTAAGTGGCGAAACTCCCTATAAGCTGTGAATGGGAAAATCAACAACAATAAATCATTTCCAAGTATATGGCTCCGTTGCCTACGCATTACACAATGGTCCTAGATTAAAGTTTGATACTAAATCTAGAAGTACATTTTCGTGGGCTATTGTGAAGAATCAAAAGCTGGCAGATTATGGTCCAAAGACACTAAGAAAATAATTAAGAGCGGGGATGTGATATTTACAGCAAAATTTGAAGACTATGACAAAATTCAAGAGCAAAACATTGAAGACTATGAAAGTGATTTTTTACTTAGCATGAAGACTGAGGAGAGTCCTAATGAACGGCAGTCTGAGGAGCAGCCTGCGAATGCCGAGAACTCCGAAATTGTAGCTGATGGGAACGTTACTGCTGAAAATCCAGAAGAAAATACAACTACAGAGCAAAGAAAATTGCTAGGTAAGCCTGCACTGCTGAGAACTGGAAAGAAGGGACGTCCAAAGAAAATTTATAGAACTGGAACTCAAAATCCAGACCAAAGAAACGACGAGTCGATAGCACTGGCTGATCCACAAAAATATGTCCATTTCTGATGTAATTGAAAGCCCCTATGCAGATCAATTGAAACAAGCAATGAATGATGAGTTAAATGCTTATATGAAAAATAGCACTTGGGAAATAGTCGAGAAACCAAAAAATGAAAAAGTAATAAATTGCCTACGGGTATTTACTAATAACCTCAAAGTCAACGGAGAAGTCAGTAAAAGAAAGACTAGACTAGTAGCCAAGGGGTGTTCATAACGTCCTGGAATCGATTTTAAAGAAACTTTTGCCCTGTAACTCGTCAATGCTCTATCAGACTACTGATAGCCATCTCAGTTGAATGTAATCTAATCCTTTATTAACTAGATAACCGATAAAAACTTTACATGTAATTGCCTGAAAATTATTTTGACGTTTCCAAAAATGAAGAGCAAGGTTTGCTGTCTACGCACGGCTATTTATGGACTAAGACAATCAGGCCGAAAATGGTATATAAAACTTGACTAACAATTGAAGAAAATGAATTTGGGGTCCCTTAAATCTGACTCCGTGTTGATATCGCGAAAAGAAGTAATGATTAATGATATACTACTAGTGGAAATTTACATCAATGATATGATAGTTGGATCCAATAACATTAGATTAATTAAGACTTTTAAAAAGGATTTAGCTAATAGGTTTAAATTAAAAGATATGGAAAAATTGCGCTACTGTTTGGGAATAGAATTTAACCAAAGATCAGCAAATGAAGTGTCTATGTTGCAGCGAAGATACATTGACCAGATACTAACAAATTTCGCAATCAACACCGATGGACCACACTACCAAGTTAACCAAGGAAATGTGCGCTAAGACCAAGCAAGAAAAATAGGAGATGTCTAGGATACCTTATCAAAGCCTTACCGGATTCTTGCTTTATTTAGCTGTTGCTACAAGACCGGACATTTCGTACAGTGTAAGCATACGAGTACTTAGTCAGTATAACAGCAATTATGGGAAGCATCACTGGATTGCCGCCAAGCGAGTATTGCGATATTTGAAAGGAACGAAAGACAAGGGGCTAGTTTTCAAAAGAAAAAATATCGATCTTCAAGGATATGCAGATTCAGATTGAGGTTCAAACACAGATGACCGAAGATTTCATACAGGTTTCATCTTAAAGCTAGGCGATTTGCGTGTTTCATGGGAGGCAAAAAAGCAAAGGACAGTGGCGTTATCCAGCGCAGAAGCTGAATACATGGCAGTTAGAGAAGTCGTTAAGAAGCTCTTTATTTATGAAATTTTTTATCTGAGGTTGGATTTTCTGATGGAGAGCCCATTACTATTTTCAACGACAACAAAAGCGCACAGTTACTAGCGAAACATCCGCTATTGCATTGCAGAAGTCGACATATAGACATACGTCACCATTTCATTAGAGAGGCGATGCAGGGCAACAAAATTCACCTGGAATACCTCGAGATTACTAAAATGCCTGCGGATGTACTCATTAGGGCACTATCACCCACAACACATGACCCCTGCATCGGAGAATTAGACGTGAAGAGTGTTTCAACATTAGATCCTCATTGAAGCGAAATCATTATTCAAGGGGAGTGTTGGAAATAATCAATTACGATCTCTTGAATTATTGAATTATGTTACCTAGTCAGATATACACCAATGAATTATTTAAACACATTATCGTTTACATTATTACGAGCTGCTGTAGTACAATCTTATGTGTATCTATAAATGACAGATTACCGAAATAAAAGCTTGTCCTTGTCAATGAGTAACTCTGTCTTTTACTACAGTTTATATACCTAGTTAGTTACAGGTGCCGCCATATTAGATTTAGAATGACGTCCCTAAGCCAACCATGCATTGTCATCCAAACAAAATATGTATGCAAAATTTCAGCTCAATCGGAAACGGGGAAGTGGGTCAAATTTAATTTCTAAGATTCTTTTACATAGTTAATAACAAGCGAAGCTAATAAAAGCATGTTAAAGATGTATGATGCAGAATTACTCCATAAATTATGGAGGATTTATATTACGGTATTTCCTCAGGGTTACCAAAATTTCGTGATGCAAAAGTGTAACAAAGCATTCTCTAGAGCACCTATGAATTTTAAATTCCAAACTGAGATATTTGAGTTATATGAAATTATTTGAGTTACTTGAAATAAAATAAAATAGTTAAGGCAAAAAAAAACTACAAGTTTATTTATTTTTTAAGTATATGGTCATTTAATTCAATCATGCCATATTCTTTTACAGTTTTGCTATTCACTGTATATCTAAGTCACTGTATATCTAAAGTCTACGACAACTGTAACGAGTTTTCGTATTAATTTTCCGAAACCTCAAAATTAAACTTAGTTTCCAAAATAATATTACATAGAAAATCCACAAAAGAATAAAAAAATTGCATGATATCGTTAATTTTGGTCCACTTTCTGCAAAACCATAAAAACAAAAGCTGAAAATCGGTTTAATACTTTTTCCGAAATCGTAGCCACTAATTCAAAAATATTGTTTTAAGGTAACACATTTAAAGTTGTTGATCGTATGACATGCTTATGTACATGACCATATGTAATCTGGCGCTCGCTTAAATATGCTGTCGAATTTTTATTATCAGTGGTGTCATTTCAAAACTTTACTAGGAAATACTTGAAATATTTTTCAACCAAAACAATAAAAATAAAAAGTTTTTTTGAAAATTTTACTGAATACTTGATAAGTACAGTGCAACCTCTTTAATCCGGACACACGGTAATGCGGACACGCAATTTACAGGCTGATAGTCCGGACAATTCTTGTTAATCCGGACGAGTTTGGCAACAAAGCTATCGATAAAGAAATGATTTCGAAGAAACCAAAAACGATTATAGATTTCTATTCGATTTTTTAAAATTACGTTTTCATTACGTTATACTTATATGGTATATATTATTAATGTTACATTATGTTATTGACGTCATTTTTTTGTGTCGAACACAAATTTTATTTAAATATGTTTATAAAAGTGTTAAATAAAAATGTTTGTTATTAACGTCGTGTCGTTTAAATAATACATATCACATACATATATACATATATTTATGTATGCAATGTATTCATGCACTTTTAGATTAGTGTCCAGTAATCCGGACATTTCGATAAATCGAACGCACCTATCGCATTTGATTGCCCGGATTAAAGAAGTACTTACATACATACACTCAGAAAAATGAGCAATTTATATTTAAGTAAATTACATATATACATGAAAACGGGAAACAAAAAAAAATCAAATTTCTTATTTATAAAGAAATATTTTCTTAAATGTTAAAATTAAATACTATTTGATTTATTTTTGGTTCTTTATAAAATCTCAATTCAGAAATACATTCTTAAGTTAATTATAGAACTTTTCTACTTATGAGAAAGTTCAATGGGCTTAAAATAAAGCGGATCAGTATGGAATTTAGACAATGTTACTACACTTTAGGAACTGTTTTCTTTAAATTCAGTAGGCGAATGCCTATTTCAATACAAGTAATCTTCCTTAGAATAATGAACCAATTTCCTTAATTTAATACGAGTGGTCATTATGTCAAGTCATTGTTTCTTTGAAACAAGAAATAACTGCTTGCGTTCTAAGAAAATCGTGTCGTTAGATTTCGCATTCATGCACAGTCATGTTTAACTGCGTTGCTCTTGAAGTTATAATGTCCTACTCAAGCGCAAGCCACTGCACTGATTACCCCACGCCTGTGCTGTATTCTTAAATTTCTGTGTTATTTAGTGAGCTATCTTTTGAAATTAAGGAGTGATTAATTGATTAATAATGTGAGACTGTAATTATCAATCAGGCCAGAATGGAATACAATATTTATCTGCATCTGCAAACGGGAACGAAATTTTATCTGTCGCCGCGGAGGATAATGCGGAAATAGTGAACATTTTGAATTCCGAGAGTGAAAGTGAGTCAGTTTCAAAACTATTGAAAGGATCCGCTTTTTTGAAAGATTTTCTCGGTAAGTGTTATAGTGATATTGTGAAAAGTTCTGTGGCGTATGTGCTTGCATGAAAATATAAGGTACAAGTGAAGAATACGGCTGTGGTTTCCCAAATATTGTACTTTTAATTTCGACCGCTTTTTGCAAAACTATAGAAATTTAGAGGTGATAATGAGCACTTTTAGTTTTCACATTTTGTTGATTTTCGAAATTATTGCAGATTTTCCGTTTTAGGCCAAAGGCTCTTGCAAAATGTTATTGAAATCCGAGAAGAGCGGGTGCTCTTCACTTAAGCCAAATAAAAGTAACCATCAGTATATATACTATACATATATGTATGTAGTATCCGTAGTGTCTGAACATAGCTATAGTCGTGTGAGGTGTTTGCCTAAACGCCAGGCAGCGACATCTGCAAATTGACTGTCAACTGCTTGGGTGAAATCGGTCGTACCCGTTGGCGCCACCGTCGCGGTAGGGAAAAAAGAAGAAGAAGAAAAGGAGGTTGACGGCAAGGCGACATTCTGGGAAGTAAGTGAAGTCGCGTTGAGCAGGATGGAAAGTGATCAGCAATATCAGCCCGTGAGGGCTGAATTATTTTTATCTCCGACATCAGAAGTGGGATCTAATCCCCTTTTCCCACAAAAAGAGACCGTGACGAGCGAGGAGAAATGGCGTCTTTTGCTGGAGCCGCAGAATAGTAGTTTTTTGGAGCTTGTACAGGCTATGAAGTTACCAGTGGGTGGTGATGTCCAGTTGCCGGAGTTTAATCCTGAGGAGGAAAACGCAGACGCGTTTGCCTGGATAACAACAGCGGACATGTGTATCCCTGATCAACAACCGCAGGGTGCATCGCTCATGATCATGCTTAGAAGGGCTCTCAAGGGACAAGCATTTGCCTAGTTATCCCATGTCTCATATCCCGGAATGACATGGAAGGAGTTTAGAGATATTTTTATTTCGAGATACAACTGCCCTAAAACTGCAGCAGCATTTTTGGTAAACGTACATAACAGGCCAAAAGAGGGTGAGTGCCTCACCGCCTATTCCGCAACAGTAATGATATTGATGTCACGGTGGAAAGACCTCACTACCGAGCAGATAGCGGTGGCAAGCGTACTGGGTCATATTTCTCAATTTGAGCCTCGAGTTCAACGCCTGACATTTACTTCGGACATTGCTACGAGGAGTCGTCTAAAACAAGAGCTTCAAGCAATGTCATTTTTAGGAGGAAAATCACGCTGGATAATCCTGATGGGATAGATGTTAAGCGACATAAATTTATGTCTTCTCCTACAATGAAATGCTTTAAATGTGGAAAATTGGGCCATAAAGCATTGCAATGCCCTCAAGAAGGACAACAAAATGAAGGATGCCGGACCAAGCACTCAACATGGCGAATATTCCAAACATCTTGCGAAAGCACCTGTCACCTGTTTCAACTGCAGAGGTCTAGGGCACTATACTTCTAGCTGTCCTAAAGCGGGTGGGAAGAAGGAGGCGTCAACTACCGAACGACGAGTGGACTTGTGCGCGGTGAGTGCACCTGCCGGGATATTGGATTACTCTGGTGAGCAGTTCAGTTTTTATTATGATTCGGGAGCAGAGTGCTCACTTATTAAAGAATCTGTAGCATGTAAGTTTATTGGCAGGCAAGCAATTTTATAACAATGTGACAATGACCGGTATTGGACAGGCGAGCATAACCAGTGTTAAGCAAATTTGTGTTTTTGGGGCATTTACTGTTCCTCGTTGCGAAACTGACAGCTTTTTATATAAATTTAGTTTTTCATATCTACTTTACATTTTCACACCTTTTTCGTATACATATGCATAAATTAAAGATTTCTCTACTTTTCTTTAAGCTTTAGCAACAATATGAACTTAATTAATTCTTTCTAATCAATCAAAAATAATTCTTTAGTAAATCGAAATTTAAAGAAAATATCTAACATTATTGTTTCAATAGTTCCTTAAGACAATGAAAAACACCTAAAACAAAAACAAATTTGAATTTTATTAGATTATAAATCAAACCTATGAATCTGCTCGTGTGCCACTTTCCCTTCAGGATATTTCGTTAATTGATTGCGAAGATCCCGCAACTCAGAGTATTCCTAGAAAAATTCATCCCCTCTCACTTCCTGGTAGAACAGACCCACAAGCCCCTTGCGCAGAACAGCAACGAAACAAACAAGCCCACCGCAGGGCCAGCGCCGTCGCAGCAGCTATTTGGCTGCAGTAGGACTCGCGAAATCTGCAGCAGCTCCTTGCTGCACATAGGTCGCAGCGCTACGACCTATCGAAATTTTTCGTGTCCACAGAATTTGTTCGGCGTGCGACATCTTTATAGTTATAAAGTCTTTATTTGGATGTTATTTTGTTCGTTATTTCATCATTGGATTGAAAGCGTGCAATTTTACTACATTCACCGTACGAAAATTGGTTAAATAATTTGTAATTTTACCAATGCATGAGTGTAAAAGTGCACGATCGACGGCATCATCCTGTTATTTGTCATTCGAAAAGTGCCTCTTGAGTCGATGGGACGGGTGTTATAATAAATTCTATTTGTTGTTCTTTAAGTTTTCACAAGTGCTCTCAACAGATTGGAGGTAAAACAATTGCAATATTTGTGGTTTGTTCTTCATTAAAGTACATATATAATTTCGAAATGTCTAATATTATATGCCTTATTTGTCAACAAATTTTCCCATGTAATATTTTGTACGAGCGCCATATATTTATTCATCGGTTTATTAAGAAAGCTGCATTTCGTTGTTACAAATACATAATTTCTCTACATATGCTTCTTTCTCATCTCATAAATTCAGGAAACATAAAAAAGAAAACATTGTATTAAATGTTCGTCAATATAACTGTGATAAAAAGAAATGTAATTTTAAATCCAACAATAACGTCTCAAAAGTAAAGCACAAACTGTGGCATTTAAAATATGGTGTCGCTGTTCAGTGCCCCTTGGGTTCATGCTCGCTCAATTTTTATAATCAGTGGACATTTCGCTCTCATATTCGTAGAGTTCATAATTTTATACTGAATATTAAGCAAAAATCACAGCTTCTGAATTCAGTTCCTTCTATAAGTCAAAACGATTTAGATTGTGCAAATCCAAATAACAATATAGTGGTACAAAATACTGGCGTACCCGAATTTAATGCATTTTATTTTAAAGATTTATGTATACAACTAAAAGTTAAACATAATGTAACAGAAAATGTTATTTCATTATTAATTGAGAAAATTAGGACAGAGATAGAAAAATGCAAATATGTTTGCATTGATAATATAAACACTATATGTGAAAAATACAATATATGTAAGCACGTGTCAAATGAAATGAATAATGCTATATCTCAAAATTTGAAATGTACATATAATGAGATTACCAGGAATTATAAAAGAAATATTTTCTTTAATCATAGTTCGCACTTAATTCAACCAAAAGAATTTTATCTAGGTAGAAAAACACAACGTAATGATTGCTACTATGACTATGTGCCGATTATTGAAACATTAAAAGAACTTTTATCCGATTTTTCAGTTAAAGAACAGATATTAAAAAATGATCGTATTTATAATGAAGACACGTATTCTGACTATACCAATGGAAAAATGTACCTAAGGAATACATTTTTTCAAAATGGTAATAAATTGCAATTAATATTACATATATAGGGATACTTTTGAGGCATGTAACGCTTTGAGTGCAACAAAAGGAAAACATAAAATAAAGGCAGTATATTTTACTCTTGGAAATTTATATCCATATCATAGATCTAAAGTAGATAATATGCAGTTAGTAATTCTTTGCAAAGATATCAATCTTAAGGAATTTGGATACACCAAGATATTTGAAAAACTCCTAATCGATTTGAAACTACTTGAAAGTGAAGGGGTGGTTTTAGGTGAAGAATGTTTTCTTGGATCTGTTGTAGCTATTTGTGGCGATAACTTGGGATTCCATCAAATAGGAGGTTTTGTGGAAAATTTTAGCACATGCCAATATTTTTGCCGTTTCTGTTTATTGGAAAATAGGATACTTTATTAAAACACAAGTATTACTGTTTTATATTTTATTTAAAAAGAAAAAGGAAGAACACGTCTTAGCTCATTAAGAATTTTCTCTAGACTAAAATTTTTACCTAGTTGTCCTTACCCTATCCTACAGTTTATTACCTAACCAATAAAAGATAGTCTGTTGTCTGCAGACCACATGTTTGAATATTTACACGCTAAGACATGTTAAAAGAAAACAGGTTCTTTTCTCAAGAAGTGAAAATAATAATCTAAGATTTACTTAGGATTAAATTCTGCTTAAAAACTAAACCTGCATAAAACTCTTAACTTAGAAAAAACACCTTCATAAAACTAAACAATAAAACATAACGAAATCTATTTTTGAAACTCGAACACTGTTATATTATTCTTAATGAATTTCGTAGCTCTAAAGGTATTGCATTTGGCGAAGCTAGGAGCCCAGAAAGTTATGATCATGATTTCAAAATATTAACGGATAATGTTGTCAATCATTTTCGCGGTTTAAAAAACAAATCCCCTTTCAATCAACTTAAATATTTTAATATATGTATGTTCACCCAGCCTCCCACCGTGCATAGCGCATGATTTATATGAAGGCATCGTAGCTAAAGATTTGATTTTGTGCATTAATCATTTTGTAAATATGGGGTTTTTTCGCATAATTACTTAAATCAAATGTTAAAATTTTTGAGCCGTAAATTCAAATTAGGCATGTCATTTCCTGAAATTACCAAAAAAATAAAAGGTTGTCAGGAACTGCTTCTCAAAATCATGCTATACTATGTATATTACCCATGATTTTTGAGTAATGTGGGGACAATTTCAATTATAATGATCATGTTTGGAAAATGTTTCTCCATCTTTTTTAAATATGTCATATCACTTCATCGTATGAAATAAGCTTTGATCAAATCAATAACTTAGAATTCTTAATAAATAATTATCTTCGAAGTCGGGCAGAATGTTTTCCAAACGAAAATGTAATTCCAAAGCATCACTACTTAACTCATTATCCAAATTTTATTCGACATTTTGGACCTCTAAGAACGTTTTCAACTCTTAGGTTCGAGAGTAAACATCAGTACTTCAAAAAAATTATAACAAAATCACGAAATTTTAAAAATCTGACAAAGACATTAGCTGAAAGACATCAATTGCTTCAAAGTTCTATAACTTTTCGCTTTAATCATTTAGCTGTTGCAGACGATGTAGAAGAAATTGTAGGTTTTTCGAAATATAAATATCCAACGAAATCTGCTTCTTATAGAGAAATTATGTACGAAACAGGAAAACTGTTGCTTATATTTATAGATGAAATAAATAGAGTGATTACAATGAAATTAAAAAAAAAATTGATGAATTCTTGTTTCTCCGAAATTGCGTTTTATGGAAATATAAAGGCTATTGATTTTAAGTACGTTACATGTTTATATTATACGGAAGAAATTTCTTCAGATAACAAAGTAATAGAGTTTCGTAATTTACTTTCCCCGTTTTCTATCTCCGAAATAGAAAACACAAATATTGCTCTTTTTAAGCAAAGCGTTCCATATTTTTTATAAAGGTAAGTGCTGCAATAATAATGACAACAACAATTTGCCTAAACTACTTTTTGTACAGATGTCAAGGAAAGTGTTCAAGATTTGAAATATTGACCGCACACTGAAAAAATGTTTTTGCTGCAATACTGATTTTGGAGAAGTTATCACAATGGGTAGGTACATACATATAATATAATTAAAGAGATGACATACTTTGTAAAGTCCAATATTTGGAATTTGTTTCTTTTTTTCAACAATAATGAGTTACAAAACCAAATAAAATTTTGTCGATTTTTCAATTTTAATTTTTTTTTATACATATTTCGCAAATAGTTGAAGATAACAATTTGGTTTTGGAATCATTTGAAAAAGGATTGGTTTTTCATGATTTTTCAATAAATAATATATTAAATTTTTTTTGTTTGTTTTAGCAAATCAAAAAGGATTTACTGGTAATCGACTTGTGCTAGAAAAAGACGGCACAGAAATTGAGGATTCTGAAACGTTGGAATGTTTGTCTGACAAAACATTAATTATATTGGACAACGATTCTTCATGGATGGCTCCTCCTTCAAGCGATATGCAAGCATCAGTTCCAAAATCCAACTTTGATATTCTATACGTTAACTCTCCGCCAATAGAAAATGAACATGTATTGCAAAATATAGCCTCATCATCAGTCAACAATGCATCAAGCACAATAGCTTCGCTTTCCGATACTTTGTCCATGTCAAGTGGTGTGTTGTCTCAATCATCAGACAATAGTAACATTGGACTTCAACAGAGTAAAATTGTCTTTTGCAAATTTAAAATAGATTGGACAAGAGTTCCGAATCATATTCTGGTAATTTTGACAAAGGAAGAACCTCTTCAAACGTACTACTTTAATGACTTCGTCCATTTCGTGATTAACGAAATGCGAGCAATTGCATTTTATATACCCATTCCAGTAATGCGAAAAGTTGCAGAAGATGTTATGGCAGCATATTCAAAAAGCTTTGGAATTATCAACCAGAAGGGCCAGTTAAATACAGAAGCGATCAATCTTACAGCCAAATTACAATACCATAACAACTACCTTAACCGAAAAGAAAAAAACGAAGTGTGTACGAAAGTCTTTCAGCAAAAATTTAAAAAAATTGTAAAATCTCTTCAAGAAAGTTGTCCAAACTTATTCAGAAATAGTGAGGAAGACGAAGACGAAGAATCTTTAGAGAGAAAAAACCTATTTCTGAAAGAAAATGCCCAAATAAGAAACCTTTCTCAGTCTGAAATCGAAAAAATCGATACATTTTTCCAAGACACTTTCAGTGTGCAAAGGCAATTTTTAAACAATTTTGAAAATCCCCCCACTATTTATGAAATTGAGCAAACATGGCCGCACTTATTACAACCAAAGTATGCCAAAATACATTTTTCAAAGCTTACCGATATTTCCGTCGACATAGAAGAGAATTTAAATCAATCTGCTGAATTGATCGTATGTTTCGCGAAAATACGGCTTCTTCCTGGATTGCCGCAATAGGTATAATATTAATTTTTTATGTTTAAATCTTTTTCGATTAATTGAACTACTTGATGCCTTAAAGGTAGATGGAATCTCTAATTTATTTACATTGTATTTATCAATGTTATGGTTCTATGCTTTCATTAGTTTCTTTTACTTTCCAGAAATTGACCCTAATTCAACATTGTACTATATATACGTGGAAAGGAGACAATGTGCAACAGCTCAAACGCTTTTTAAAGCACTTGAAATTCAGTTTAATTATTTTTTTATATTTAATATGTCATATCCAAAAGAAGGAAGCTTAACGTGTCAAGCGCTGCAGAATTTAATGGGTATCTCATCGTCGTTTGTACAGTCACAAAAGAAAACTGTTGGAAATAAGTCCAAACTAAATAATTTTTTGAAAAATCTCAACAAACAAAAACAAAATGGTAGTAGTAGTATTGAATTCATTTTGAAATAATATTTTTAATTGTATGTGCGAAGAATTATAGCAATAATATATAGAAAGAGAATGACTAAAAAGACATTTCAAACCCCATCACCTTTGTTTAATTGATTTTATACAATCTTTAAATTAATTTGCCTCTATAGATACATATGTATGGATGTACCTTAAAAATATTAGTACGGAATTTTGTATCATTATTAGGATTGATTTTTACTTTCTTAATTACAGCGACATATATGCTTACAACAAATATATTTTTCCATTAATTTTTATACAAAAGCAGCGTAAATATACATGTTCAATATTTGATCAATTATTATAAATTATAATATCTTCTTTTGATTTACTTTTAATATAGATATTATATATTAAATATAAAGTTTCATATATATATTATTATCTATATGAACCTAAGTGAAATAAAAATATAAAATATAAATTTTAATATTAATATAGATTGATGTATATATAATTAATATAATTATCTATTAATCAATTAAATTAATAGATATGATATATATATATGTAATTAAATACTTTATTATAATATAGATAATTATATTAAATGTAATTATTTACGACTGATTTAAGTATATATTAAATTAAATAAATCCTATATATGTATTATATATATGTATAATAAATTTTTATATAAAACATAAAATTTATATTTATATGTAACCCATTCTATACATACTAATAGATCATATATATTAAATGAAATATTTTATATAATATATTGATCTATATATATCTATATTATATAAAATATTTTACAATAAAAAAAAAAATTATACTTAGTTATATTAGTTTATATTGTAATCGTTATTTTTATTATCTGGTTTGATGTTTATTTTACATTGTTTTGTTATTAATATGTGGGATTATTTTATTTTAATTGGGTTGTTTATAATTGTTTTTGAATTAGTTGAATTGAGCAGATTTAGGGGGTCTGTCTTGATTTTCTATTAAATTAAATGGGTATTAATGTTATGTTGTTGTGAAGATTTATTGTTTTAATATTTTATTATTTTACATTGTTTTGTTATTAATATGTGGGATTATTTTATTTTAATTGGGTTGTTTATAATTGTTTTAGGTTAATTAAAGTTTTTATTTTGGCTTTATATTAGTTTTTATTTTGATTCATATGAAAATTTTTGTGTGATTTAATTATTTTCTTGAGGACAATAATAGTTTATTTTAATTGCAGTGATTGAGTTTGTACTTTAGGTTCTAGAGGCAGTAATTATAAATAGCGCTGGCTAAATTTGTGCCAGCAGCCGCGGTTATACAAAGAGCGCAAATTAATAAGTTTGGTAAGAATAGAGTTATTTATTTGGTTAAATATTTATTTTTTTTAGGTGAAATTTTAAAATTATAGGATGCCTGTTTTTATTAACTTATTTCTAAAATTTTAATTTTAAACTAGGATTAGATACCCTATTATTTTAATATGTATGTTTATATGCCTAGGTAGTATTAGTTATGGTCTTGAAACTTAAAAAATTTGGCGGTATTTTAGTCTGTTCAGAGGAACTTGTTCTGTAATCGATAGTCCTCGTTGGATCTTGCTTAGTCTTGTATATCAGTTTGTATACCGCCGTTATTGAATATTTTATTAGAATAATAATTTTCAATTATTTCTCTCTCTATGTATATAGAGCATGAAAGGTTCCTTCAAAAATAAGATATTTTCTTTTTCTGCTCTAATATTAAAATACTTTCAGTTATACTTGTAAACGTGTAGCTCAAATAAGAAAAATTATTGAATTAATCGCTATATGTACATATGTGCAACAAGTTTGAAGCTACTACTTTCCGTGTAAATGTACCCTAAGCAAGCAGTAATTTTACTCTATATGCGCGTGATTTTGTTCTATACAAGGGTAATTTTGTTATGTAAAAATTTTACCCTATATTGGAGTAAAAATTACAATGCTAATATGTAAATTTGCACACCAATAGATCTTTATTATCATGGATATGAGTAAATTTAAGATCTTGGCTCTGCGACAAAAGGGTATTTTTACAAGTGGTGTATGTAAATCGTTTGAGGAATATTCACATTCCGTTGTTGCAATTTTACACATGGTTGCAACATTATTACACTGCGTTGTAAATTTGCAATGATAAACGTTATAAGATTACGCAATTATTTTTTAGAGTGTACCTAACATACAGACGGAACAAGCCCAAAGAAAATGTGTTATCAGTGAAAAGCTTTACTGAGGCACGACATCACATTTGAAGAGCGAAGCTCCTCCCAACTTAAAAAGCTCAACTCTCTCTCGCGACTTCGTCGGTACGGAACAAGCCAAACAGGCGTTGAAGAAACGCGAATTAATTTACGTATACAGCTGTCTGCCTTTCGGTGTGTGATGTAGCTCATTCTCATTTATGGTTTTGCAAAGTACGCTTCATAGGGAGAATTTATCGGCGATTTTTCATAATTAATATATTATAGCATTTATAAATAAATTTCGTGTTTTGTTTTGTTTTTCAAATTAGTATTTAGTCTTTGAATTTATTGGTTTGCTAATTAGAATTATTATTTTTATTGTTTTGTTATTTGTAAGGTTTTGAATTATACATATATGTATATTGGAGACTCTTTCTTCTACAAGTTTTAACTTAAAGATGTCTGACGTTCCACAACAAAAAAAAAAGCAGCTTTTGTCTGGCATTAAATGCGTTGTTAAAACGTGCAGAGCTACGAAAAGGAAATTTAGTGACCGATCGTTCTTTAAATTTTCGGATGTTTCTGTACCCCTGTTTTATCAATGGGCAGCGGAGTGTAATTTAACTCCCGGGGACTACAAACACAACTAAAATTGTACTAAATTTGTATTTTAAGTCATCATCTTGTTACAGATATGTATATGTCACAAGTATCAAAATTTTGTCTTCCCTCTAAAGTTTCTTTGAGGAGGTGGCGGCCTATAAAAAATCTCAGACCTGGGTTTAATGAACAAATTTTTAGGAATCTGTGTGAAAAAATAAGAAGATGGAAAAAACGGAAAAATATGCAGTTTTAATGTTCGATGAGGTATCCATCACAAGAGATCTAGAATATAATAGTAAATTTGATGAAATTGATGGTTATGCCGATGATGGAACAAATAGATCAAATTGTTTAGCCAAGACAGTATGCGTTTTCATGATAAGGGGTCTATTTTCAAAGTGGAAGTATGTTCTTTCATACTTTTGCTCAGAAACTGTAATAAAAGGGGACAAACTTAAAGACCTTGTCTTAACGAATTTAAATAAAGCTAAAGATATTGGCTTTGATGTCGTTGCTGTAATTTATGACCAAATAACAGAAACTGTTTCAAACAATTGGATGTTACCGTAGATAGACCATATTTTATATTTAACAATAAAAACATATATATAATCTTTGATCCTCCACACTTGATCAAATCATTGAGAAATGCTTTGATTGGAGGAAATATAAATACCCCCGATGGTGTTGCAAATTGACATGTAGTAGAGACCCTATATAAAACTGAAATTAATCGACCAACAAAAATGTGCACAAAATTATCAAGACAACACATTTATCCTAATGAGTTTGAAAAAATGCGGGTTAAATTCGCAGTGCAAATATTCAGTAGAAGTGTTGTCGCAGCTATTAAAACAGTTATTGACTACAGTATTTTTGAACACAATAGCCTAGCAGTATCATTCAAGTTTTTCGAACGAATTGATATTTTATTTGATAATTTGAATAGCAAATTACTTTTTGATAAAAATCCAAACAGAAGTGTGCCCTTCAAAACGGAAACAGAATTAAAGAAAATATAGTTGCAATGATAACATATTTTGATAACGTTAAGCCATGCGATAAAAAAAACACTTTTTTGTTTAAAAGGTACTCAACAAACCTGCAAAGCTGTTTTGTTGTTATTAAATGATTTTGAAAAATCCGGTATGCAGAATAAAATTTTTTTAACATCACGCTTAAATCAGGATCCAATTGAGAATCTTTTTTCTCAAATAAGAAGTAAAGAAGGTAATGCACGAAATCCTTCTGTTCATGAATTCAGCCATATCTTATCGCAAATAATGTCTTTTAAAAATTTGCAACCGAATGATATCTCCAATTGTGAGGAAGATAACCATTTCTCATTATGAGATGCACAGGATTATCAATGCGAAACAAACGTGGTAAATAATCCGTCAACAACTTAATTCTTTCACAAGTCGAAAATGTGCAAGGAAATACCCCTAATGGAAATTGTGATGAAGTTGATGGTTATTTAGATGACACACTTGATACCGTTTTTCACCTACTGTAAAAACTGGCTATTTTTCGATTTCTCATAAATAGTGGTTTTAGTATTGCAAGGGAATGCACATAAGGTATTTTTAAAAAGAGTGTGGTGCTATAGTTATGCTCCAAAGCGAATAACTTCATCAAATACCAAATTGCAATTCTTCAGATATCATTATTAGGTGGATGCTACCACTGGAAAGTTTTCGAAAGGAAGTGCTGCCAAACATCGACCTGCTTGAAAAATACTTTCCTCGTCAACTTATTCCACCTTGCGGCGAATACGAGATTCTCCAGATCAATTAAATCGTCGTCCTTAATGTTTACAGTCTTGTGTTCCACTTCTTATCTATCTATGTGCATATATATATATATATATGTTTTCGAAAAACAGCTGAATTTACAACTACTATAGTAAACTTCCTAGAGAAATTGGTTTTTGGATCGACGACTTCTGGAAATGTGTTGGAAAACATTTTTGGGTAAAAAAATCAATAAAACCTCCTTAGCACCTTAATGATATATTCAGACTTGAAGAAATATGTAGCAGTGGAGATAAGGAAAAAATATCCTGCCTGGAATACTAAACCTACAAGTGCTCGCAAATATTCGCCCACTGGAAGAAAAATATGTATAAGGAAAACTTCGGGAGAAACTATTTGCACTCCACACGGCCTGGTCATAAGTTATATATGAGGTACATACCCCGGCCGCTACACGGACAGGAAATGTCAGTAGCTTCGAGTACTCATCTGCATTTCTCAATTTCAGGACACATCCGATGGGGCAGCTCTTTTCTTTATAAGCACGGAGTTTTGTTGGAGCGCAGTCGGTCTCGTTTTCTGACATTTTTTCTTTATTTATTTTGGCTGTCCTATCGTATACGATATTATTAGACCATTTAATCGGTAAATATAGAGTCGATGAGTCACTATCAAATTTACACTCGCACAATCGTAATCTCCCGTCCTACATTTTAAAGGCCCTTTCAATTAAAACAAAATCTGTTTGGCTGCTTATTAGTAAACTTGATTGTACCAAAATCACTATGTATGGCAAAAGGAAAGCCGCATTTTAATAAAACAAGGACAAAAATTGCTACTTCCACGAAAATGAAACCATGCAACTGATTTTAAATTTCCTGTCTATGTATCTAATAAGGAAGTCGTTTGTAAAATTTTGAAAAACAATTTTTTTTTTCATAAAATGTTAGTATGATCCTTTAAGAATATGTCACACAAATTTTGGAATGTGATTTCAAGTATTTCTTATATTATAGCATATTAACCGTGACGCCTCTATTGTTTACGTTCGAGCGCTGACGCCAGGCATAGTAAGCGGTCGACTCTCTTTACCTGTCTCTTTTAAACTCCCTTACCTTTTAGCCTTTGTATTGTTGAAAATTTCAATTACGTGAAGCACGTCAACATCAACTTGCTGAACAAAATGAGTTATACGAACCTACAGAAGGACAAGTATATGGCGCTGGAATCGCTGATTATTTGGTAAGTCACTACAAGCAGTAAATCTTCCAGTATTTAAACTTTAAACGCGTTTTTCTCAAAATCATAATTTGCACATATCTTTTTAATAGCATTATTTATCACATGAACCTACATGTTTTTGAAAATTTATTAAAAAATTAATTTTTTCGAAGCAAAAACAATTAAAAAATTCGATAAAGAATTAATTTTTTTTCCAGTGTTTTATTTCCCGAAAAAAATTTTGTTTCACTCATTTTTAGGTTCATATGGAAATTGTACTATTAATAAACAAAACAAATTTTGGTTTTTCACTTTCATATCAATAGGACCGAAGCTATAATGTCAGCAGATTGAGGCGACTCACTGCGACCTTCCCGGAAGAAGTTAGTGTACATCCGCCATTTTTAACAATTAAAATAAAAACAAAGTTTTAAAGTATAAATAAATCACATGCTGATATTCATATAATAACTCCTCCATTTAAAAAAAAATTAATGAACATCAAGCAAAATTTAAGTGTTTACAGGTATCTCCCCCCTTAAGACGTCCTCCTCCTCCATTTTTGGGTGAATATTTGGAATCCATCAGAATAATTTTTTTAAGCTAGCCTAAAAACGCTATGTTCCTTTTAGAAAAATGTCTATATGATGAGATAGATTCTTGAGGAAAGCAAGTAGTTTACTTGTTTACAACAAAATTAAATTCACAAAAAACTGCAAATCAGAAATAACAAAGATATTGCAACAGGAACAAATTTTTTAGCATACTTTCAGTCAAAAAGAGCTTTTGAGTGTCCTGCACCTTGCACAGTTGCCTCTCAAAAATGCCTAAAAGAGCGTTTTCAATGAATAAGTCGTTTCCTCCACAGCCGTCGTAGTGAGCTAATGCTGCAATAAAGCCCCACATGTTTTTTCTTGGTACGCTCATGGGTGAGAAGAGTGAGGAGCAAAGGTGACCTGAAGGATTCTATTGCTGAACGGCTTGCGCCTTTTTCTTGTTTTTCGTTTTGATTGATCGGAATATTTCCAATAAGGTGACGATTGAAGAGTTGATTGACTGTCAGGATGTAGTGCTTGAACAATTGGAGCGATTCGTAACGAATTTTAAGAAAGCTCCGAAAGAAAGATTGGAAAGATTAAGATATTTAGAGTGTACATAAGTAAAGCTTATTTTGACAAAAATGCTTGAAAGGGGTTCGATTTGTTTAGCCTTGTGAGCATGGGACAAAATCCGTTGTAATAGCTCGAACTGTTGTTGTCTAGTGAAAGAGTTGAGTGATGGAAAATATTAGTATTGAAGTGGCAGAATTTAAATTAAAAACGAGGATTATAGTAAATTGGATTGGGTGAGTAATTATATACTTGCTGAGTTTGGGAATAGTGACCGGCGTAATTTTATATTTATTTCCTATTGGTTCCATTCCAACGCATTTTAATTGTTTTATTTTATTCAATTATGTGAGTGCACTTCTATAAGGATTAATGAACGGAGAAATGTAAAATTGAGTAAATTGCCATTTGAGTGAAGAACATACAGTCACTCAAAAAAGTATTGGGACACCTTATTATGAAATAGAATGTTACAAAAAAACACTTTGTAATGACTACCAATTTATATTTTTTATTTCATAAATGAATTCTCATTTGATATAGAGTGAATCTTAAAAGAAAAGGTTTAATTCACAAGCAACTAAATGTCAGCATACGGCATAATTTATTGTCACATCTGCAAATTAAGTCAAAACAGTATTGGGACCCTCTTGATGCACCCTGTACATTTGACACTTGCTACGAATTAAAACCGTTACATTGCACTTTACTGTGGACATGTGCTAGTTCTTATTTGTTCGAATAAAAGTTGCAATAATTTCAAGTTCATATAGCAGAATTACGTAAAAATGTGCGGCAAGAAAAAATAAATTTCTATAAGTGTACGAAATTTAATAATTAGTCATTGGAAAGATGGGACCACTGTGAGAAAAATTGGTGAAATACTTAGAGTTAGCAAAAGTACTCTGCGTAATATAATTACAAAATATAGAAACACGAAAACTGTTGAAAGTAAACCTAGATCTGGACGCCGAAATATTTTTGATGAACGGGAAGAAAGGTGGATAGTAAGGCAAATATTACTGGATCCTAAAAAAAGTGCCGTGAAAGTGACTCTGGAAACTGAAAACAGATTTAGCAAGAAAGCAACTGCAGAAACAGTACGAAATATATTGCGCAAACATAATTTTAATGGTAGAGTGCCTAGAAGAAAGTCCCTTATAAGTAAAGTGAACCGAAAAGCAAGAACAAAGTTTGCTCTTGACTATATTAGTAAGGCTCCAGATTTTTGAAAACTGTTATTTTTACGGATGAAAGTAAGTATAACATTTTCGGGTCCGATGGAAAGCAAAAAGTCTGGAGAAAACCGAACACAGAGCTTCAGAAAAAAAATTTGCGGAGCACAGTAAATTACGGCGGTGGAAACCAAACGGTTTGGGGATGTATAGCGAGTTCCCGTGGGGGCAATTTCTAATTTATTGACGGTAAAATGGACAAATTTATCTACCAGGACATTCTAAAAAAAATTTAAAAGAAAGTGCTCAGAAATTGCGAATCTTAAATAATTTTAAGTTGTACCAAAACAATGATCCTAAGTGTTTTAGTCGAACCCGTTATATAAAAAAAAGCATAAAATTTTGTTCGTTGTGAAATCTTTTCCACAGGTCGCGACGCCCGGTCAGCGAACCAGTGCACTTGCACCTTTATCACCTGAGCGCGTCGCGACACTATACGTAAGCAAAAGTGTCACGTTGATATTTGCAAGCTGTGGGCTCTGTTTAATTGTCCCAGTGTTATAAAGACACCTGCTCAGAGCCCATACATTAACCCAATTGAGCACATATGGGATCATCCTTAAACTAAAATAAGAAATTATAATATAACCAAGAAATCTAACTTCAGAGAAGCTCTGGTGCGGGAATGGTCAAATATTAGTGGAGAATTGCGAAAAGCTTGTAAATTCTATTCCAAACAGACTTAGAGAAATTATTAAAAATAAGGGTGGGCCAACAAGATATTAGGTAAGTCATATCTTTATGTTATTTCGATAAATTTCTAATTGTCCCAATACTTTTTTAACTTTATTTGCAGATGTGACGATGAATTATGATGGATCAGTTATATTTAGTTGCTTATGAATTAAGCCTTTTCATTTTAGATTTGTTCCATACAAAATGAGAATTTATTTATGAAATAAAAAATAAAAAAATGTAATCATGACAAAGTGTTCTTTGTAAAATTCATATTGCTAATAAGGTGTCCCAATACTTTTTTGAGTGAGTGCTCCCTTGTACCTAGGTCAGTAGTCGTGAGTTTGTCCTTGTACTGAATATCAGGGTATATTGCGAGACTTGACGCACAAGGGAAGGGCTTTTCCGCCAGAACACTCAACCAGCCAGGGAGCATCCGCTAACGCACCTAGGTTCTATCCTTGTGTATAGCTTATAGTGAATGCCAGAAGTATTTTGAAACGCTTCCTAGTTTGTTGCCTAGAGGCGCTGCAGTAGGATACTCAAGCTCATTCATAAACCGCTAAGTGGATGTTTGACCCGCTCAAAAGTTTTATTGTATTTAGGTGTTTACTTGCCGCATCTGTCGAATTTACTTACTCGCATTAATGAAGATCATAAAACTATGTGTGACGGTTTAAGAAATAGCTCATATATGTATGTGTGTATGCTGATATTTTCTCGGAAATTTAAACATAATTTTCTTATGGTCCACAGTGAAGATAAATTAGGCTAAAATTGCGTTATTTGAGATCAGATTTAAACTAAAGCGGTTTTCACGGAATTTATTTTACAACATTTCAATTTAAAAATATAAACCGTTGGCACCTTAACATTTGTCTCAATAAGCAAGTAAGTATACATTTATACACGGTGCGTCAAAATAAGTGCAGAAATTTTGAACAATTTATTTCGAAAAACCCCTATTTAAATGAATTTTGAAATTATTGAATTAAGAGCGACAAATTTTAGGATATAAAGGTTTGAGTACTTTTAATTTTGCAATTGCAAGCAAGAAAAGGAGGAAAAGTTAGAACCTATTGTGATTGCAAAATTATTAGTTTTTCTGCTCTTTTCATTGCTTTATTTGAAAGTAACCGATTTATTTTTCGCGTATAAAATCTTATAAATAGCAATGAAGAACATTTATTTATATCAGAGATATGACGTTTACAAATTATACCATTTTCCTTATCTAATTGCTGCATAAGTTTTGCAAGTAAACAATTTTCATGCCGGATTTTATCAATATTTCTTTAAACATATTTAACCAAATTAAAAACATATCTGATGAGCTAGCTAGCTGATTGTTGTGATGGTAACGTTGACATACCATACTCAGAATTGGGTTTTTCAGAATTATATGTTCTTAGTTTAATAAGTGAATCGCTTTCAACGCCTTTCTCTACATCGCTAATCATAAAAGATGTGCACTTTGTGCAATTTGTTCTTTTGGAAATTTTCTTCATCGTCATCGCTCTGCTCCTCAGGGAAAACGCATTGTTCTTCTACAAATTTACTTTGCTCACTGTCATCATGTATTATATTATTTAAAAATTCGTTGTCCTCATTAGCAACGTCTTTCAGTGTTGTTTTCATTGGCTTCATTTAAAAGTTGGTTATCTAAAAGGATAGATGATTCAGGTATATTATATCCTGTCGAATTTGATGGAGTGCAGTTCTGAAATGCCATTTGCCTGAAATTCCTATATAATCTCAATGCATATGTATTTCTTTACATAACTTCCTTTGTTTCTGCGAACAATGGAAATACCATTTTCCAAAAAATCTTGAAAAACTTTGTTTTAATTTGAATGCCATTAATGGTTTGAACAAGTCCATCGAAGCCGAAAAGCCTTTTCATTTTTGATAAATGTTCCCAATCATGTCAATTGCCGAATATAAACTTTTTAACATTTCCGAATTTTTGCTTGAAATTGCATTTTTCGGAGAATTTCGAGAAAATGTTGTCACACTATTAATATTATCAAATAAATCATTTACTTTTGATAAAACGGCAGCTGTACTTCGGGGAATCTGAATCTCATTAGAATTAAATAAATTTAAGGAAATAGCTAAATCTATACCTGTGGATACATTCAAGCTAAAAACTTGAGTCGCTAATTTCACATTTAATTTCTCGAACGAGTTCTGATTTATGTGACTTTCGGTTAATTTAAAAGATATTTTAAGAATAGTATGTTTTTCGTGCGCATATATATTCTTTAATATTTTCCATGAAATTATTTCATTTCCGCCTTCAGTAAGCAGTTCCTAACACTTTTGATTAAGTGTGATGCATCAAATAAGCAAACGATCTTTTTGTTATTTATTTTTATAATAGGATTTTCAGGTGTTAATCCATCTTTTTGAATGTAGAACGGTTTATTGGCCTTTGGTCACATGTGAACGCAACAACTTCAAATCCAATATTTGTGAGGTGGCAAAAAGTTTTTTCTATAATAATTTTAAAGTCAACCGCAGTCACTTTGCCAATATAGTAAGAAATATTCTGCTTCCAATTTGCATTCAATCCTCTTAACATTAACCCTCTAACTGGCAAAACTGTAAAAATCAAATTAAAACTTCGGGAATTTTTTTCCTAATTAACTATGATATAAGAAACGAGGAAAAAGTATGCTCAAATCAATTATGCGTTTTGTTTCGCCTCCAGGTAAGAACAGGTAAATGCTGCCTCAAGGCACTCTTGCCTGTTTAGAATAATTTTTATTCAAAAGAGAGGGAATAACAAATAACAATTTTAAATTATTTTCTATGGTGATAATAATAAAAGCAATTTTTGGTGTTTGAGTAGTATAAATGAAGGCCTCATTTTTCACAAATACATTGCGTTTGAGAAGATTTGCAGAATTTGCACTTCTTTTTGACATCTTCTTTCCCTAACCACACTGGGAAGTAGTCATATTTGTCAAACTCAGTTAAAAATGTTTCTTAGGATCTAAATACCAGATGAAGAAACGGCTATCATAAAAAAAATACCCGTGTTGAGTAAACGCGATTTAAGCAATAGCTGCCTCCAGGCAGCCTTACCAGTTAGAGGGTTAATAACGAAGCCGATGAAGCTATATCCGAATACTGTTTGTTTTCTCCTAAATCACGGAAACCGCAGATACTATCTTCTAACGAGTTATACTCAATTTCATTTTTAATAGCCATTTCATCGAAAAGGAACAAACACTTCCTTGTTTTTGCTTTTAGCATTTCAAGCATTTTCTCACTTAAACCCGGAGAAAAAGAAATTCTGCTGTTCCATTTCAAAATTGTAGACTGATGAGGCATTTCAAATCCCATATTTTTCATTTCATTAAATGCTGCAGGTGAAACAAAATATAATCTTTTAAATAAAGATTTTTGTTCTTGTGACCATTTCATTCCAGTTTTATGGTACATTTGTGTTTTCGCAAATGTTTTTACAGGCTTTGGCTTATGTTTAAGAGTTTCTGTAATTGTAGGATTTCTACACTTCTTACTTGAGTTTTCCTTAATTTTAAATTGTCTTTTGTATATTGTAGGGTTGTTCTTTCTTTAGTGTAGAGTTCCTTTTTTCTAATGTGGCTATGGGATCGATCGGATCTGGAAACTGTGAAGGAGATAGTGTATCTCTTACTGGGTTTGCAGGTAATTTGTACACTCTTATATAAGTTGTTACATTAGGCTGTGTATTAAGTATTAGGAGAGGAGAAGGAGGACTTAGTATATCTGCGTATTCAACTTCACAGTAAATATAAGTATTACTGACTTTAGATTTTTGAGGTTTTTTGTTGGTACAACACACTGCTTATCTAAGTTGATTTCAAGAATCTTTTCTTTGCATTTGAGGTAATCAATCATACAAACAGCAAGAACATATGTACATGGCTATCAAACTGCAATGATCGATCCAAATATCTCTCCTGGCATCCATAGGTAATTTAAAGAAACTTTAAAATGAAGTATCTGCACTGTGAAAAATGTTGTACTGTAAATTCAACAGGATTTCATTTTAATTTAATATGGCAATCTCTTTAAAAAAAACAATTCTCTTTTCCATTGAAGTGAATCTATGTCATGTTAAACTTGCACGTTCTTTTCATTCTAAAAGGAAGTAATTTTATTTCAATAAGATTTCCTATTAGAACTACAGTCATTTGCTTTTATTGCCAAACCTTTTAAGCAAATTCCTGTTCTTTCAATTTTTAACTAGAAATCCCTTTGAAAAAAATGATTTTAATATGGTAACACTGTTATATGGAAGCAAAGCTCATAACTTAGTTGATGTCAACGCGTAAAGGAGTTTGTTGAACGAGCTTGGTAAATAATGTGAAAAAAGTGTTGAAGATGGATAATCAAAATGAGTTCTGGGTTCAAAATGAGGATAATAATATACACGTATTAGGGCCTCTTTCACGAACTCCAAGTAAAGTAGCAAGTAGGCTAGCCGCCAGTTAAAGTCACCAGTAACTACGCCTACGAATTTCACAATCATTGAGTAATATTAGCCGATGAATAAAGTAGCCCGTAACTTACTTGCCAGTCCGTCTGCCAAGTAACGTATTTAACTGACGTGTAGCAGTTGTCATTTGTGTATTATTAAATATTTATCCACGAATATTTTTAATCACCGCAACACGAAAATTAATAATACGCGATTCAAAACTATAAAACTGGACGTAATACTGAACGAATTAACGCCTGGTTTCTTACGATATTTCACTTAACGAATAAGTCGTTACTTGAAATCATGATTTCGTTTGTGAAATCGATAGAAGTTACCCGTGACTTTTACTTGCCAATTAGCGTTACTTGAAAAGTAACTAATCAACACTTTACTTGGAGTTCGTGAAAGAGGCCCTTAATAGTTTTGTTTAATGGAGACTACTTTAACAACTCGAATTTACAAAATCAAAGTGATAATGTGTGCGTTTCAGAAAATTATACCGATGAAGAAAATTTAAAAGAAGTTTTAAAAGATTGCCATATATTTTACTAGCCCACCACTGCATATTTACGCTATTAATAACGGAAATAATTACCCAAGGAAATATATTTATTCCTATAATTTTCAAATTGTTTAAACTAAAATAATGTATTATATATTGTATACCTCTAATCTTGTATTCTTATTTCAATTCCTATAAAATAACCTTTAGCTGCATATAGTATAAATTCACTGTATTGTATGTACATACATACTTCTTGCTTACATTCTTTGCAGATGAACACACAATGCCATGTATTTCAAATTACAAATTATTACTGAATTTCAAATGTATGCAAATGTAGCCAGATCTCCGAATTCAAGGGTTTACGTTTGCTTGAAAAAATTACGCGTATGAAACTGTATGAACGAAACTGGAATTATATTCATACTCTTTTGAAATAAACGCCTGGTCCGCCAACCATCGAACTTACAGTCCGGTTTATCCTTCGATATATTCACGATAGTGCCTACAGTAAAATAAGTACAATAAAGTACTTTCATTTCAACATCAATTCTGGTTATTTTAAAAGGACTATCAAAAGTAATTTCTTATTGCTTTAAAATGACTTATGTGAATATTTAACTAGATTTCTAAATAACTTAAAGAGAAAATCTTTTTAATTTGAAAGAGATCTCCTATCAATTTAACATTGTGGCCTATTAGTTTAGCTCTAGAACACTTTGATTTAAGATAAAGCTACTTTTACAATAGTAACGTGAAATAGTTATAAAATAGCATGAAACGCATATGACGCCAAATCATATTGAAATCCATTTGTTTCAAATTTATTTCCGATATTTTCCGTACAGATTTTTCCCTGTGTGTTTGATAAGAGCTATCACAATTTAAGTATGCACACCTGTGGGAAGCCATATTTATTTAAAGTTTAAAATGAAATTAAGCGTCGGCGAAAGTTTAATAAAGTTTGTAATCCACAATGCAAATAAAAAGAAAACTCGCAAATTTCAGAAATCCTAATCGAAGTTAAATATGTAAAAGCCAAAGTTAATCAACAGGTGAAAGCAGAATACCGATTAATTGCCAAAATTAAACAAAAATAAATAGCTTCTGTCAGAGCGAAATTGTTAGCGCTTAGGAATTTGCTTATTTAAGATTGGTTTTGAGGATGTAGCTGTCTGCTTAGCCCAAAAAAAACCCAAGTAATTAGCGGGCAAGCAGAAATTGCAGCCGAGAGGCGACGCGCACAGGCAGGGTAATAAAATCAACCCTTAAAAAGGATGTGCGCCTCGCTTATCTCTGGCGACAATAACATTATAAACCGTAGGTACATTTATTGTAGCTAACATCTGGCATGCTTTAAAATTGGCTGGACGAGCGAAGATTTGTGATTTAATCTTCATTCAGTCAGTGAATGTGAAGTAGTGCGGATTAGTATAAAGTGAGCAAAAGTAAAGTGAAGTAGTGAGTTATATACGGAGTTTCTAGGTGGATAGTTTGACCTTAAAGTTATATGAAGTAATTTTAGTAAAGAGCATGCGTAATATAATTGTGTATACTAATTTCGTGATAAGTGGATCGATAATGCCTATTACGGGGGTGAGATCTAGACACTGGTATGTACGTGTCCAGCACTGGTATGTCCGTGCTGCCCGCACTGACCACTGGTACGTCCGTGTCAATGTGGGGAGATCCCGACTGCGTACTCACTGGTATGTCCGTGTTGCGTAGGGCTCCATCTTCACTGGTATGTCCGTGTGGATCGGAGTCACCCCTGGGAAGGTAGGCACTGGTATGTCCGTGTAGACTTCCATTAAGGTATGCTCTGGTATGTCCGAGTGTTATTTGTTTATTCACGGTATCACAGTAGCTTTATGTAATCGCAAGTAGTTAGACAGCCCACTGAGTAATTATACTCATAGGTGTCTTTTACTTCTTTGCAGGTGAATCTCGAGTCAGCGCCGAAAGTTTGAACTAGATTGATCATGCATTAATCTACTTCAGTGAAAATAAATATTTCGTATGGTAACGAATTTTAAAGTCATATTACTTCCTCAAAACTCGTCTCGAATATCAACACCTAAACGCAAAGAAATCCAAAAAGCAAGTGAATTTCCATCGCACGTAAGGAAAGAATTCAGAAGAGCATGTGCTTCCTATTCTACGAAACTCTTCACATATAAGCACGCACCGCACATCGCCTTTTATTGTTTTCATTTTAGGCGCTGCGTTTCGTTGGGGTGATGTGCTTCAAAACAGGCTTACTAACGCCATCTAGCCCGGCAACTAAGAAACTATTTGGCCATCACTATAAGACTCTATACACAAGGGTTCTATGCATCAGCAAGTCAGGAGAATAGACTCGATCCTTTAAGTGGAATTTCCACGGAAACAGACGCATTTGGTAGTGGTTTGAAGTTACGAATTACGATTCCAACCTTTTTTGGGGAGTATAGTTCGTGGTTGTCCTATAATGAAATGTTCGAGTCAATGATGAATTCAAACAGCAAGTTGTCATCAGTGCAAAAAGTGCATTATCTCAAGACCTCATTGGCCGGCGAGGCGGCAGCAATAATTCGGCACTTAATATAAGTAGTGACAATTATATGATCGCGTGGAATAATTTGAATAAAAGATATCAAAACAATACAGCTCTTGTTAATGACACTTTGAAAAGGCTGTTCTCCCAACCCTCAATTCATACGGAAAATGCATTTCAAATTAGACGCATTCTTGATGTGACCCATGAATGTCTGGCTGCATTGGGAAATTTAAAGGTGGAAATCACTGACTGGGGTCCAACATGAATTTCCTAATACTTGAGCATTTGCCATCCGAAATGAGACAGTTGTGGGAGCAAAAGCAGGGCAATTCAACCTTATTGGCCTCGCGAGCGGAGCTTGTGGAATTTCTAGAGGACCGTTTTTGCACTCTGGAAGCACTTAGTTCTCAGAAGCAAGTTCCGAAGACTTCTTCTAAACCATACGAGCGAAAGACTCACTCATACCACGCAGCTAAATTCAACTGCCTTTTATCTTATGTAAGGGAACCCACGCACTTAGAAAGTGTTTTAGATTTCTGAAAATGCAGCCTCGAGAACGGGTGAGATTCGTGTCCTCTGGTTCTGTCTGTTACAATTGTCTGGTTCAGAGTAACAATGTGAAGGATTGCCCAAATGAAAAATCGTGTCAGCAATGTCGAAGGCGACATAACTCTCTTCTGCACTTTGCCGATGAGCCTAACTCCCGCCCAGAAGGGACAACTGAGTCGGTTGATGCTGGAGGGAATCGAATGGCTCCAGCGCCGACCATAATCTCTAATAAAGTTACGACTTGTTTCTCTCGTGAGAATAAATTGGTTTTGTTCGCCACCCTTCGTATAAAGGCATTTTCCGCTAAAAACACCCCGATGTTGCTGAGAACGCTGATTGACTCCGGTTCGCAGACTACCTTTATAAGAAAGGGACCTGCTCAGATTCTTATTCTAAAACTTCAACGTTCCTCCGTTGAGGTAGCTGACCTGGGAAACACAATAACCGCAAAGGCGCGCTGTTCTGTTGATTTCATAATGCAGCCCTATTTTACAGACGTCCCCAGAATTGAAGTGAGGGCCGCTGTCCTGGTCTCACGGATTTTATGCTCAATAAGAGAATACTTATCCCACAATCGCGCCTGTTGGAAAGCTTAACTCTGGCCGATTCTTGTTATGATTATACCGGAAAAATCGATTAGGTGTTGGGGACTGAGATATATACAAATATTATTGAGGGGAAGTTGATTCGAGGCTGTGAAGGTTTACCAACCGCACAAAAAACCTCATTCGGGTGGATCCTGTTCGAAGAAATCGAGTCGCGAGCCTGCTCCGATCAGCAGTCCTCAAATAAAACGTTTGGTTTCTGTTCACAAACGAACGACTGTAATGCCATTACTCGGTTTTGGGAGATTGAGGAGATTCCTAATCCTCCTGTAATTACTCCAGAGGATACCCTCTGTGAGCAAATTTTTGTCGAAACCCATTCTCGAAATTCTGAAGGGAGCTATATCGTGCGACTACCCTTTGAACCTTTAGCCGAAGGTCAATTGAAGTTCGGTGATTTAAGGCGGACGGCGTTGAGAGGTTTTCATGGTATGAAGAAACACTTGAACGCGAATATTTGTAGAAAGAACTATGAAAGGTGCCTGCAGGAGTATTTGGATGAAGGGCATATGGAAAGGGTTCCTCCCTCGCAACTAGATCGAGGCCCAGACCAAGTTTTTTATTTGCCTCACCATGCGCTGATCAAGGCTGACAGTTTGACCACAAAAATTAGAGTTGTTTTTGACGCCAGTTGTAAGATGGGTAATGGTTATTCTCGAAATGATCGTTTCGGGATTTTCAGCAGTTAGTATGGCAATCGGCTCATGATGAAGCACCCTGCGATTACCGTCGTCTGAAGGGTACCTTTGGTGTCACTAGTGCACCTTTTCTGGCCATTCGTGTTTTGCAGTAGCTAGCTGACAATGAGGGTCACAGATTTCCCATTGATGCTAAGGTTTACTGAATAATGTATACGTTGATGACGTTCTCTCGGGGGGCGAGACTTTGCGGGGTTCACTAGAAGCAAGGAGGCAGGTTAACAGGCTTTGTCCTTGCGGAGCGAAAATGTATGACCCTTTGGGATGGCTGGCTCATATAACCATAACTAACATGATTTTTATGTAGTCACTCTGGAGGCAGAAATTGTCTTGGGATGAGCCGATTCCTCAAGGTTTGGCAGCGCAGTGGTCGTACATTTTGTGCCTGTTAGGGAGTCTCAATTAGGAATGTATTCCTCGATTTATATATACAGAACCTGATAGTCAGTTGCAGCTCCATGGATTTTCCGACGCGGCCAAACAGACTTATGTATGGAGCAGTTTTATATTTGCGAGTAAAAAATAACGAAGGAGTACATGTTCATCTTCTTACAGCAAAAGCGAAGGTGGTTCCGTTGAAATCGGTAACCCTACCGAGACTTGAGCTCTGTGGAGCTGTGCTGCTCTGAAGATTGGTGAAACAGTTTCTTCCGTCAATAATGTCAGGAACGTCTATAAGCACATACATGTGGACTGACTCCACAATAGTCCTTTCATGGATCAAGCGACAACCGTACATTTTTAAAACGTTCGTACGTAACCGAATCGCTGAGATTCTCACTAATTTGAAATCTGATACGGTTTCATGGAGGCATGTCCCTTCCCACGAGAATCCCGCGGACTTAGCGAGTCGGGGATGTTTGTCGCAGACTGACATTGGTGAGAGTATGTGGTGGTACGGCCCTGCTTGGGTTTTTGATCCGGACTCGTTTTGGCCATTTCTCTCCGGTCCCAAGTCTGAGGATGTAGAATTGGAGGTGCAGGAGATCAAGACGATAAAGGCATTTGTTGTGCAGAATTGCGCTTCAGACTTCACGCATTTCACGAAGGTCTTATACAGAGTCTCTGCGATATCACGGCTGTTAAGAGCTACGGCTCGATGCCAAGCATTAATCAACAGATTGGCTGGAGGTACCGCGGGGTCTTCCTCGGCGTCTCTGGAACTAACACCGGCTCGGACTTTTTCGCTTAGACATGAGCAGAGATGGTTTTTCGCAGCAGAGATCCACGCGGTATCTTCTAATGAACTGTTGAACAAGTAAGATTCTCTTCCTTAATCCGATTTTAGACAACAATGAACTATTGAGAGTGGGTGGGGGATTGGAGAATTTGTCAGGACCGTATGAGGAGATTCACCCCAGAAGTCATTTAACGCGATTATTTGTTGAGCATAATCATGGGCTAAGTTTGCAAAGTGGCGTGACTTTGACCCTGTCAATGTTGAGAAAAACTCTATGGATTGTGAGTGGTAGAAGATTGGTTAAGAACTTAATTCGAAAGTGCATTCCCTGCTTTAGGAACTCATGTAACATTAAAACTCAATTAATGGGATCGCTTTCCTCCCCTCGAATTACCGCTTCTCGCCCATTTACCAACACTGAAATCGATTATGCCGGTCCCCTTCACCTAAGAGACTCTTGCACGAGGTGTTGCAGGACCTACAAGGGCTATATTGTGATATTTGTATGCTTCTCTACCAAGGCAATTCACATTGAACTTGTAACTGACCTAACTACTGAGGCATTTATGGCCTGTCTCAAATGTTTTACTACCCAAATGCAAAATAGTTGGTCTAGTCACAAATTTTAACAGTCTATTTTATAACTAAGCATATATTTTCCAAATAACTATTTATTAAATAAAATATATTCTTGTTTTATAATCTGTGGAAGTCATCCTTTTAATTTATTTCAAAACATTTAAAATTCAGGTCGCAAATTTAGTAATAATTTTATTTTTCATTTTGAGTACCGATGCAAAATAGTTGGTCTGCCCAAAATTGAATGCAGAATAGTTGGTCTAAGTTAATTTTATTCAATCTATTACCATTTGGTGACATCGCCTTTGTTCTTTATCACGTCATTTATCCTTCGAGGCATAGTTGCGACTAAATTTTCACATTCCTCCGGTGTTATGGATTCCCAAACAGTAGTGATTGATGAGCGCAGTTCTTCAAGGTTTCTGGCCGGATATTTTTTAAGTATTTTCTTCATTTTTCCCCAAAGAGACTCTATTGGCGAGAGATCAGGACTACTGGACGGCCACTCCAGTAAAAGAATGTCATGAGCACTTAACCATGATATTGTTGACCTTGCTGTGTGGCAGGGAACTCCATCTTGTTGGAAAATATATTCTCCTTCAGCGGACTCCAATTTTGTAATAGAAGGAAGGAGTTCCTTTTCTAGTATATTTTGATATTTTGCCGCGTTTATTGTGCCATTTACGAAGCATAGTTGACCTACGCCTCTAGCAGACATACATCCCCATAGCATCATTGATGCCGGGAACTTTACAGTTCTTTTCAAGCAGTCTTTATTAAACTGCTCATCCGCAGTGCGAATAACTATTTTCCCACTATCTGCAACATACGTAAAAAATTTCGATTCATCGCTCCATATAACAGATTTCCATTGCCTGGGAGTCCAATCTTTGTGAGACTTGGCCCACTCTAAACGTTTTTTCTTTTGTTTTACGGTAAGATGTGGTTTTTCCTTTGCCTGTTTGAAAACGCAAGCACTACAATTCTACAACTTCTTTCATGGATTCGCCTTAACTTACCTTATAAAAATTGTATCCTATTCTTTTGATTTCTCTCCTGCACGTATCTACCGAAATGTCCCTTTTAAGACTTTTCCTCCACATAACGGTTATAGCAGCAGAGTTAGCACGACGGTTTTCTTTAATTATTCCTTTTAAATTTCTCCTGTCCCTTAAACTAGCTATGCACGGCCTTCCTGTTTTCTTTTTCAAATCAACTTTTCCTTCTCTTTTGTATAAAGAAATTATATTTTGAATCGATGAACGGGGTATTCCTAAGTTTTCAGCGATTTTATACGCAGAATTTCCATTTTTAAAACAATTAATAATTACTTCCCGAAGATCGGGCGAAATTGGTTTACCACGTGGCATTATCACAAACTGAATGACTAATCTAACTATGAGCGACGCAACAAATGATTGTAACTGCATCTAGAATAATTCCGTTAAATTTGTAAACACAAACGTAATAGCATTACATCAAAATTTCAGAGTAGACCAACTATTCTGCTCTCAATTCAGGGCAGACCAACTATTTTGCATCGGTACTCAAAATGAAAAATAAAATTATTACTAAATTTGCGACCTGAATTTTATATGTTTTGAAATAAATTAAAAGGATGACTTCCACAGATTATAAAACAAGAATATATTTTATTTAATAAATAGTTATTTGGAAAATATATGCTTAGTTATAAAATAGACTGTTAAAATTTGTGACTAGACCAACTATTTTGCATTTGGGTAGTATAGCCCGTCGCGGACTATGTCATAATATTTATTCTGGCTGTGGGACAACATTTGTTGGGGCGAGAAACACTCTAGATAGAGAAATCAAGTCTGCATTCTCGGACGCTGCACATCACGCTGCTAAGTTGATCGCGGTCAATGGCATTAAGTGGCATTTCATCCCGCAGGCCTCACCCCACTTTGAGGGTCTGTGGGAGGCCGGAGTAAAGTCCATAAAGCATCATTTATAGCGCGTAGTCGAGAATGTTCCCCTTACATTCGAAGAAATGTATACGGTACGTACCCAAATTTAGGCTTGTCTTAATTCAAGACCTTTGTGTCCCTTGAATGATGATCCCAACGACTTTAACGTAATTACACCTTACCCTATAGGAGATGCTCTATTATCACCCCCCGAACCAGATTTCACCCCATCCAAATTAAACAGACTTGCCAGATGGAATTTAGTTCAGCGCTTGAAGCAAGATTTCTGGAATTCCGAGAATCAAGAATACGTGAAGCGACTTCAACAAAAAACAAAATGGGCCGGAGCATCTGTAAATTTTGAAATTGGCGACATGCTTCTTATAAAAAATTAAAATCTCCCGTCTAATCAATGGGCGTTGGGAATGGTTATTAAGACGCATCTGGAAAGCGACTGGCTAGTTCGCGTCGTTACAGTCAAAACTCAAGGAGGGGAACTTAAAACACCCATAACAAAAAAATCATAAGTGCCATGGCTTCTCGATGGCACAGTGGACATGAATATCCTCCTACCGAAAAATATGATTTATAAAAATGATTGAGATGAAATGAATTCAATTTACGATTAATCATTCTTTTTTTAAAGATACTTACACAGTATTCGTCTCAAAAGTGGAAACCGCTACGTAATGAAACTATTAAAAATGCAGTGAATGATAAATGCTGATGATTTGAGACGTTTTTCGAAAATGCACGTGTTTCTGAGACCACGTGCATACATCTGCGCATAATTACCGCGCAGGCGCAGCCAATATCATGCCATAGAGTGAGTCATCGTTAATGACTCATTAGTGTCAGCCTTAGTTAGGCCCACTGCTATCCTCACTACGCCCTCCACTACATACCTAGAATAGATCCCAGCAACCAAACTCAGTAATGAGTCATGGTAACGATTTTCGTGACGTACATTCTTTCAAATAGACCCCAGGGATAAGACATATTCATGTCAAAATACGCTTGTTGCCAAAACCCAATGAATTTTAAACGACATCCAATGAATTTTAAACAAACCCAAAATATTAACGAATGAATTTAAAAACAAAGCACCTAATGAAATTATGAGAATGTGTGTCCTTGATCTTAATTGGGGTATTTAAATGTTTGTGTGAAGGTAGGGATTGAAGATGTGCAGTTAGACGGTGTTCTCCCTGAAACCCCTTTTGACCTTGACCTTGTCCTGGTGTTCACAGCACATACGTTTTAACAGCGCACAAAAGACGCTGCGGCTGCATTCCCTACGGAATTATTCATTCAATAGCGGAAAGTTGATTCGTCTGCCTGTGATGGGACTTGTGTCACCGATTTTGTTTTGAATTTCATCTTGGTTCATCGTCGCACCCGCATCACTAATTTCATTGAAATCAAATCAAAGTGATTTCAAGGGCGACAGAATATTTAGGTTCGACGCCCCTGGGGCTGTTGCTCGGGAAGCTGAGTCATCAATTTTTCAGGGGATGACGAGCGCGCGTCGCTAGGCCGGGACAGTTAATCAGAACCCGCAACCCGAGTAGGTTATGCTAGGTTCAAGTGGCGGCCAAAAAGAGGCACATTTAGGCCAAGTTAGGCCCATTGTGATACCACGTGGGACGAAACCCCTAATAACTAACCTTCGAACCATTTGGAATCTTTAATGAACTGCTCCAGGCTTTTAATCCTGACGGAGCTCAGTTCCGACAGATCATTAAAGAAAATGGAGCCCAGGCTCCGATTTCTCCGCACCGCTAATGCTGGGCATTGACACAGGAAGTGAAGAATGTTCTCTTCCTCTTCCTCATTGAGGCAACTTCTGCAGAAGTCACGCGTAGTCACACCCATCCTGCTTGCATGTGTGCGCATGAGACAGTGGA
This sequence comes from Tolmerus cingulatus, assembly GCA_959613345.1. Lineage (NCBI taxonomy): Eukaryota > Metazoa > Arthropoda > Insecta > Diptera > Asilidae > Tolmerus > Tolmerus cingulatus. The sequence goes on along the minus strand of OY390708.1, from coordinate 31,219,320 downwards.
CCGTAATGACCGCTACTACGTTGCTGATAGCAGCTTTCATGAGTGAAACTAAGTTTCTAGACCTTTTACGGTCGAAGCTGGACCTAATAAATTTGGGCGTAGCGCAGGCGGGCTCATTTCCCCATCTGCGATTAGCAGTTGCCAAGAAGGACTCTTGTATAGTCCGCTTGCTTGAGGCATGCGGAGCACCCGGCTTAAGAGTGATATGAGATTGCTATACCCATTTGTTCAGAGTATATACCTCCACCGACTTTACTGTCCTTCTTGGAGCCGCCAGTGAAAACCTGAATCGACCCTGGTTGCAAAACTAAACCCCCTCCCATTATTGCCTCGAGGGAAATGAGGCAGTAATTCCCGCGCCGAATGATGGCTTGGGAATCATGTAGTCCACCGCCAGGGTACGTGGCTCTAGAATTCTAGCATGCCCGTAATCTGTGCGTGTGCCTTAAGGCCGAGGATGCTGCCGTTTGCTTTCCAAACAGGTCCAGCGGAATGAAGTGGAGGGTAGTGTTAAGAGCCTTAGTGGGGGTGGATCTGAGGGCGCCTGTAATGACGCAAACCTCTGCACCTTCTCCAAGCCTGTCCGGTTATAAGCCTTATCAAGGGCCGGCCACCAGCCTAACACTCCATACACAAGTATAGGCGTAATAACGGCCTCATAGAACCAGTGGATGATAAGGCGTTCAAACCCCCATTTCCTTCCGACAGCTTTCCTACAAGAGTACAGAACCACGGTGGCCCTAAGCACTCTTTCCTTAATGTTGTCTTTCCAATTCAACTTTCTATCAATGATCAGGCCCAGGTCATTGAGAGCCAGGTTCCAGAGAACCGGTGACAGGACACCACTCTGTGGGGTGCCCCTAGCCGCAAATTTCCTTACGGAACCAGTTCTAATAGTGGCATTAATGACTCTACAACCGAGCAACAAGTCAATAAGTCATATACCGACTCGCTAATGCCGAAACTCCTCAGCGCGTTCGTGATTGCCTGTGGCCTAATATTATTGAAGGCCCTCTCTATGTCCAGGAAGTTTGCCAACGTGAATTCCTTGTAGAGAAGAGACTTCTCTATCTGATCACCGAGAGCATGCTGGGCGGTATCAATGGATTTACCCTTGGTATAGGCATGCTGGGATTGAGACAGCCTAGTCGGATTTATGCTATCCTTGATGTAGACATCAAAAAGCCTTTCCAGAGTTTTGAGAAGGAAAGAAGAAAGAGTAATGAGCCTATAATCCTTTGGCTTACAATGCGAGGCCCTTCCCCCTTTCGGGATGAAAACGACCTTAGCCTCTAGCCAGGACTTAGGAATATGCGAGAGCTGCAAAGAGGTTTCAAAATGATAAGCAGCCAAGGGCTGATTAGCGCAGAAGTCTTTTGAAGCTCCGCTGGTAAAATGCCATCCAAGCCTGATGACTTGTATGGCTTAAAACTCTTGATGGCACAATGAAGCCTTTCGCGGCTAAGGACCCTTGTGACGAGGTCCCCAGCCTCCTGTGTGACCGTGGATACCACCGTTGGGTTATCCGAGCAACCAGGAAAGTGTGTCTCCATCAGCAACTCCAGAGCTTCCATGCTCGTCGAGGTCCAGTCCCCATTCTGTTTCATCAGAAGACCGGGTGCACAAGGCGCCATGGCGAGAATCTTCCTGAGGGGACTGACCTCGTATACTTTTTCCACTCCGCTACAAAATTTCTCCAACGAGTACCTTTTGGCCATCCTAAGAGATTTCTTGAAGTTCCTAAGGCTCTCTTTGTAAGCAGACCATTCATTGGTGCTCTTGGCCTTGTTGAACTGCTTACGGCATTCCTTCCTGAGTGCCGTGATTTCATTAGTCCACCACGAGGGCTTGGGTCTGCCCCTGGGTTTGCATGAGGGCAAGCAATTTTGGCCGCCCTATTGCAGGCTCCAGTTAGCACGTTCACCGCTACATCAATGTCCTGTCGGCTATTGATGATTGGTGGTCCTTCAGTCGGTAACGCCTGCTGGAGAGCCAGATTATACCTATCCCAGTTCGTCCTACTCCTGTTAATAAAGGGGCTGCGAATTGGTTTAAGAAAGTCAAGTCCGAACTCAATGTATGAGTGATCGGACAACGAAGGCTGCTTGGAAACCCTCGAGTCCTTAACAATGTGGGCGGAGTTCTCAGTACACAGGGTAACGTCGAGAGCCTCCCGCCTCACAGAGCTGACAAAAGTGGGCTCATCGCCTACGTTGCACACCTGAAGGCTGGATTTAAGTATAAAATGAAGAAGAGACTCACCTCTATCATTTATGTCCGAGCTACCAGACAGTATGGTGGGCATTTGCGTCTGCGCCGATTATCAGCGCTTGCTTGCGCCTAGCTGCTCCGCGATGATATTCCTCAGGGTCTTATGTGGAGGGGGCCCCTCATGATCATGGGCCACATACGAAGATGCCAGCCAGATGCTGTTCGATCCAAGTTCCACCATAACCGATCTTCGTCATTGAAATGGTTTAGCATGAAGGCATTGTAGTTGGTACTCACTAAAATGAGTAGGTCAAGACCAAAAGAACCCGGCAGCGGCCACCCGAGGAAGGGAGCCAGCAGCCGTTTTATTTAGACGAAGGACGAAATTCTGGGAGTGCAGTTCAACAAATATTCCTGGTCCCGGGTTAACACCTGTACCCCAAAACACAATTTATTAGCATTAAAAGAAAATCGACTGCTACCCTTCGACTCTCAAGCTCAATGAATCGTCTTCCGCCGACCCTCGCACTATTGCCAATCTCTTCGCCATTCACTTTAGTCAATCTTTCAGTAACCATTCTTCCGAGCCTGACGCCACCTATTGCCATTTCTTGAGCTTAAGTCCTCAGACCTCGCTGGCTTCCACCATTATTGACCCCGTAATGGTGGCAACCTCCATCAATGCCCTTGCGAATGATCACAATCTTGGCCCCGATGGTATCCTTGCCATTGTGCTAATGGAGTGTGCCCAACACTTGCTCGGTCCCCACACCTAAATTTTTAAACGTTCTATTACCCAAGGCATTTTCCCTGCCAGGTGGAGGGACTCTTTTATCATCCCCATCCACACACGTAGCATAGATACCATAGTACACGGATGTACTACGTGTGTGTCAGTGAATACCACGTTAATACCAGGTGAGCAAGCTGATATAAACGTAGTGTCTATACTAGGGTTTTTTTGTAGTATACAAGCATTTTAGTGAGTACAGCGCCGATTTCGAGTAGTGGGAAAATTTCGAACGTAAAAATTTGTCAATTTTGTAAAATTAATTTGTCATTTACGCAAGGCTAATGTAAGTTAATACTCGGTTTCGTGTGTAATTTTGAATTTGAATTTGGTTTGTCACAATGCAAATGTCAGTTTGCACTAGATTGCTGTGTGTCGCCTAGCATAGTATAGAGGATACCATGGTATCCGTACAATGGTATCTATACTACGTGTGTCACAGGCATAAGAAAGGATGTGAAAGCGACAATTTCAACTCTTTGAAAGCATCATTTTCGATTGTATGTTCTTCAATTGTAAATCCTTATTCTCCATATCCCAACATGACTTCCTGAAAGGTAGATCAAGCACCACTAACCTCATCAACTTTATCTCCACTACCCTCTGCGCCTTGGAAAACTGCGATGAAGTCAACGTCATTGCCACTGACTTTAGCAAGGCGTTCGATAAAATGTCGCACAAGCTAATCCTTTCCAAACTTCACCCCCTAAACTTCAATCACCTCTTTCTTGCCTGGATAGAGTCCTATCTCGTTCATCGCAAGTACAAGGTCCTCTTCAGCTCTGTGTCCTCCAATTTTATTGTGGCCAACTCGGGAGTCCCTCAAGGTAGCCATTTAGGTCCCTTACTTTTCATCCTGGCTATTAATGATGCCAAGCGTATTATCAAATACTCTGACCTCTCTATCTACGCCGATGATATGAAAATCGCTAAACTCATTTCCTCTACCACGGACACCCAACTGTTTCAACTCGACCTTGATAATTTTAGCATTTGGTGCCAAAAAAACTCCCTTGATCTTAACATCTCCAAATGCCAATGCATTACCAACTCCTGTAAACGTCCATCTTCTCCTTCCTGAATCTATCTGTTATCCAGTCTTACCATACCTAGAATGTCTTCTTTGCGCGATTTCGGTGTCGTCTGTGACAGCGAACTAAAATTCCGTGACCACATCGATAGCGTGGTTTCTAAAGCCAACTCCACTATTGGACACGTAGCACTCAATACAGTCCGAACAAAAATATTTTTAAACACCAATCTCAGCTTTGGTACCGGTGCAGTTAATTACCGAAAATATGCTTGGCCTTAGATAAAATATTTACTTTGCTTCAACAATATTAATCGCTATCTTCAAATTCACAAACAAAAGTTAATTTCTGCTGTCAACATAAATTATGGGGGCCAAAATGGAACAGTAGCTATAGTGCCTTTTCTCAGTTTCATTATTTGTTTATTATGGGGTGCAAGGATGATGCCCCGCGTTTTCCTTACCCACATACGGCGCGGACGCGGCACACTCCCAGCGAGTTCCTTTCGGGACAATCCTGAACATCACGCGCACATCAAGAATTTACAATACATATCTGAGGATTTTTTCAATTCATATACGATAAAATTACACCGACAAACACATTCTCATTTAATTATGCAATAGTGTAGGACAATTTAATCTAAATGCCGTTTAAAAGTTCATCCTTCCTTATTCATATGTGAAAAAGCTGTGCTTTATTTAATCCTAGTAACGAACCTTTAAGGGAGTAAATGAAGTTCTTAAATGATTGTTTCATGCTACAGATGGCGCACTGTGTCAAGGCACCTACTACAAACAAGAATATTTGGGACCATTTTGCTATATGGACACTAAACATATGTATCTTATCTATGATCCTATGCTCGCGAAAACGGGACAGGAGATAACGAGCTTCAGTGGACCTTGCAGATCGCATGATGAGCTTCACGACGGGAGGGAGAAGGGGGTCGATAAACGAAGGCCTGGCAGAAGTAAGGGCGGACTAAGACAAGGAGGAGGTAGGCCTGAAGTGGAAGATGAAGAAGGTTGGGAGGAGGAGAGAGGAACAGAGTAGGCAGATTGTGTAGAAGTAGAAGGGAATAAGGTGTGAGACTTCACAAAGTTTAGATATTTAAGAGGGGTGGAAAAATTAAAATTGGAAAAACACCGCTAAGCTGCGAATTGGAATTAAACACTAAAGCTGCATCATTGAGAGTGAGGCAGGAATTAGAGCTAGATTTAGTCGGATTATTAAGAGAGGGTTAGTTTTCTTTTTAGATTTATTGGAGGGTGTTTTAGTAACGGAGGGGAGGTTAGTAGATACAGCACTGATTACTGTAAGACTAGGGTTAGACTTAGAATTAACGTTAGGGCTAGGGTTAAATTTAAGTAAAGTATTAAGGCTAGGGATTGACTTAGATTTAATGTTAATGCTGACATTGGACTTAAATTTAGATTTTACGCTAACACTACGATTGATGCTTACGGACTTGGAGACCGGTGTGGACATTCTAATTTTTCCGAAGGATGATGAGTAGCTGACGGGGATAGAGAACAGCTATGCGTATTTCCGGTGAAAAGAAACCTTGAATTTTGACGGTCTACCGGGGTTGGGGGAGCAGAGTCTCACACAGGCAATGGGAGAAAAAGAAAAGTGCTTGCTGAAGAGCTCAGGGATCCAGATCGCATCGGCAAGGTGAGAGGCACCATTCAGGGCAGCAACAGTCGGTAGGAGGAGACGGTGCGGAGCCTGATCCAGGGGTGACATCAATGAAGGCAGGAACAGATGTAGATGCAACAGCAACTAAGGGAAACGGAGACAGAGTAGCAGCAGCCGGCGATAGCGGAGAGGGTGAGCCGATGGGGTCATTAGGGAAGTGAAGGTCAGCGGAGATGGAGCCCAAAAGCGTAGCATTAGCGGAGACAGCCGCCGAGCAGCAACCGAGGTGATTCCTAATCTGCTTCATGCTCCTACGGACGTCGTCGACAGCCGGCATAACAGACGCAGGGAGATCGGCAACGGAAAACGCTGAGGAGAGGTCATCGAAAGTGCACGCTGCAGTGGATAAATTGAAAAAAAAGCAAATGAGACTTCACAAGAAGTGCCTATGCCTTGGAATCTGTAGCATTGGCAATGCTGAGAATTCTGTCAAGTTTCAGTTTGACCGTGGAAAGCTCCCCCGCGACAGTCTGAAAACTAAAGCAATTTCTATAAGGGAACGCAACTGCACGCCTAGGAGGAAAGTGGAAAGTTTGCCTGCAGATCCCATCGCACTCAGTCAATTCGCCAGCAGGGGGCAAGAAGAAAGATGGCGCAGGTGAATACCAAAAACGGTCGAGACAGCCCAAGTGGTGACAGCGAAAAAAAAGTAATGTGTAACTCCGGCAAATAGTAATGGGAACGCCGCAAAGGAATTACACAATAATAAAATTGAGCAAAAAGGGAACGAGACTGCACTGCACGACGGTTAAAAATATAAGATACGGACACTGTTGAATTGCTCGACGAACCATACTGGCTGGTCTTCCGACTTTTTCCTTTATTTTGCGAACGGTTCTTGCAGAATTTTACGCTTCGCATATGATCGCCTTGTCTTCCCTCTCAGTTGTTATACGGGGGCTCTACGTTTCCGGGGGCCTTTATTTGCTGTAGAATTTTTTAGAAAATGTGTGACCGCATTAAATATCATAGTTTTAGAACATTTCAATGGATTTGCAATATGACTCAACCGCTCAAAAAATGTACAAAAACACGATTGCGTAGCTCTAGAAAGAGTTCGTTCCTAATTAGCTGCACGACTTATTTCTAATGCAATTCATTAAATTGTCGACTGGTTGCAACTGATAACAGTAACTTATGACAATGTGTATTGCATTTCCTCAGGTCTAGTTGAAGATCAAATCCAGTCACAAAGACAACTCATTTGTTAACACAAATTGATGCTATTGCCCTTATCTCAAATTTATTTGCATCGCTTCTAATAGTTGCACACAACTGTATGTTTCTAATATAAAATTCTTAGCCATAAATATAACAAACGACTTTTATTGGAATAGAACATCTGTATATACATATACCATAGTTATGTATATTAATTGATACATATAAAAGTCAAAGTATGTTTGTATGCTGTTTATAGACTTCTAAACCGTGTATCCGATTGCTGAAACTTTGATGAGTTGTTATGCACATACCAACAAAGGTTTGTGGAAAAGCAAAATTTCTAAAAATTCAAGTTGCCGGATCCAATATACAGTATCGTGCAAAACATTAGCAACGCATGCAAAGAGAAAATAACCCAAAAAAAAAAACACAAACAAAAATCAAATTTTGTTTTCCTTTTCTAAAAAATTGCAGTGAGTTTAATTAAATTGATTTAATTTCCCCTCAAAAATTTAAGTTTTTTTAAAATAAGTATTAAAATTTTTATTTTGCATGGCGCAAAACAAGAGCAACGTTTAATTTGTTTTTAATATTTTGTGAAATATCTTTTTGCTTTGATGATCTTGGCACAGCGATTTGGCATGGACTCAATTAATTTCTTAATTATACCAGAGGAAATATTCTCTCATTCATATTTCAGGCTTTCCATTAATGAGATCTTATTGGTAAATCTCCGGCCCCTAATTTTTTGTTTCAGAATCGCCCACAACCTTTCGATGGGGTTCAATCAGGTGATTGGGCCGGCCAATCCATGACTTGAATCCTACTTTGCTCAAACCATTCCTGAGCCCCTTTCGATGTGTTTTTCGGATCATTATCCTGTTGAAACACCCATCGAAGTGGCATCTCTTCTTCTGCGTGGGGCAACATAATAGTCTTCAGAATATTTTTATAGCGGAAACGATCCATTATCCGATCGACTTGGTACAGAGGACCAACTCTACTGTTCAAAAAGCACCCCCCCCCCCCCCCCCCCCCCAAGCTTAACTTTTTCTTTCTTCTAGCAAAGCTAATGCCGTCTTTGCTTAATAAAATGAATTTGCTCTCGTCACTACATAAAACGGTTTTCCATTTTGAAATTGGCCAGTTTGCATGGTCTAATGAAAATTTTAACCTAAATCCAGAGTATGTCAAATTATAATACTATATAAAAACGAGTTACAATAATATGACATGCCTTTCTGTTAACAAGGGCTTTTTGGCAGGGTGATAACTTTTAAATTATTTTTTATAGCGCGCTTTCTTATAATGCTTGGATGAGCTTTTAAGTTAACCTGCTGGATGATTTCAGGTGCAGTCGTAAACGGGTGGTTTTTAAATGTTGAGAGTATGTTTCTATCCTGCCTCTCTGTTATTGCCCTTGGACGTCCACCCGAAAGACCCGTCTCCGTATGCCCTGTTTCTCGGAATTTCGCAAGTAATCGACTTAAAATTGATTTAATAATTACATATTTCTTTGCTACACTATATTGTGCATTTCCTGCAAGCACTTTTTGAACTAATTTTAATTTAAATTCAGCACTGTACTTTTTCGGTGCCATTTTTGAAAATCGCGTAATTTGACCAATCTTATCCACGAGTTCGTGCAAACAGAACTAGTTTCCCTAATTCTTAGCGCATATGAATGTATAAAGCAATAAAAAGGTAAATAATTTTAAGAAGTACAGTTATCTCAACTAAAATAATGCAAGCGTTGCTATTGTTTTGCATGCCCACATCATGAGTGGTTTACTAATATTTGGAAAAATTAGTAGTGTTTGTAAAAGACGACATATTGTTTCATATATATTTAATGAACTTTATTATGCATAACAGGAATATAGAAAAAGAAATTGTGAAAATACAAAAAATCTTCCTTTTTTTGAGGTTTTTGTTTTTACATATAAGAAGTTGCTATTGTTTTGCACGATACTGTAGCTGCGAATTTTTCAATAGAATTTGAAACACAAGGGCATAAGTACTTCATTCGGGCGTTTCTCACATTTGCACAAAAATTTTTCAGATATAAGGCCATTTATAAATTAAAATATCTATAAATATGTATGTAGTTGCTTTAAATGAATTAACCAACACATTTTTGCTACAATGGATGCTTTTTACTTAAACTTATTATATTCCGCATTTATACAATAATATTAGGTGGAATACCTGAAAACTAACTTTATTGAAGTCAAATAAAAAATTGCCCGAAAGCCAGCAAGTCAATAAGTCGAAAAATGTCAACCAATATCAGTAATTAAATACAGTTTGGAGATCCTCTAACAGAAATTGATTCGATAGATCCCACTGACCCAACAATAAAAACCTTTTGCTCTGCCTAAACATCTTCTGGAGATAGCATTGGGGAAAATTGGTACAACTTACCTGATACGTGTTATCAAAACTGTCATACATAAACCGAGTGATAAGGGAAGTCTTTCCAACTGAAAAGAGATAAAATCATATTAACCACAAGACTGACGGAATCTCAACAAAAAAGAGAAGATATAAATGGGTATGGGAAAATCAATCTCATTGCCGCTCCGCTAAGATCGGAAGTCAAAATGAATTTCGTTCTGTCAATGAGGTGAAAGTACTGACGTGCAACCCTGGTTAAAGCCAGCGTACCAAAAGAGGCAGCCGCTATAAATTACGGCCAGTTGATAATACGCGCTTCAGGTCATGATGGCCCAGCCTGGCAATAAATATATATGATATTCGTCGGGAAAAATTTTTCAACCACAAGAATGTTCAGAAAGCGAAGTTGAAAAACAAATATTATTTACATGGGAAATCCTGTACCTATTACATTCATTTTCAAGCCACACTGAAAATTACTCCCAGATAAGTCGGTTATATTGACGTCTTTATTTAAAATAAAATTATAGGGATAAAATCATTTATTTTTTTTATGTTTTATTGCAAGAATTATTTTAAGTTTTCTTGAAACAGCTGCGGGTTCGCTGTACTAAACAAATTTATTATTGATATAGATATTTGAAATACACGGATTCGAAACCCCTAGAGGCACTTTTTAACAAACAATGTAATTTTATCTTCTAAAATGTATCTCAATTGATTTTTTTAATTAAGTTACAAAATTAGGAAGAAACCGGAATATATTAAGTATTTGTACAGTCATGCGTATAACTTTAAGACCACCTGAATATTTGATGAAAGTTTTATCTTTTGACCCTCATAATCTCTACAAACAACCAGAGTAGAAAACACTTTCTGACAGAATTAATTATGCACTGGTCGTTATTATTTATCTAAACATTGATGTTATTTTCACTAGCAAGATTAAAAAATTTTAAATATTTGTCTCGGGGCATCCGCGTATAATAATAAGACGAATACCACTTATTCGAGAACAAATGTCGATCATAAAAAGTGTAACAAATGAATTATATAATCGTCCTTTTGTACCGTTGCATTTACTAGTTTCTATGAGTAGGCCTGAGAGAGCTCAGTACGCTGAAGGATACCGCTTGGTGCATTTAAATTCAATTTGTTGGTGAATAACTGAAATTTCTAAAATGGAAAGGAAATTAGTGCATGAAATGAAGTTGTGACAGGTAAATCTTTACTTTAAAAATGTTTCCAATTAATCATTCTCATAATTTACAGGTGATCGCACGTCATAATAACGGTTTATCACAGCATGCGATTGTTTACAAGTTGCAAATAAACAAAACCTGTGTCCTTCATACAATTAAAAGACACAAGGAAACGGTGAGTTGTTAAAAATAAGGAGTAAAGGGGGACCACGTAACATTTAATTTCCCGATCAGACTCATCTACGAATTATGGTTTTTGTAGAAAGCTTTATCTTGATAAACTAGGAAATGTGCCCTATAGAAGACATAACTTTTGTTAAACAGGATGTTTCATATAGCGCATACAAAAATAGATGAGATGAGAAATGTAACCTAAGTAAATAAAAAATTATACGATAAAAAAACCGTTTGGGAGTTTCAAGACGATTCACAAATTCGAATTTTTCTTGGTATGCGCATCATTATTTCATTAATTTAAAATTTTACACGATTTTGTCTTCTTCTATTTCTACCCCTCTCTCTTTCTTATTAAATGATTAAGACAAACAAAAACGGTATAGCAGGATATGGGTCATATCGTCATATCAACAGGGTGATTCTCCGAACTGCACTTGTGGACGGTCCACTGACTCCCAATCTTCTCTTTTCTCTACAATCAGGAGCAAATGCAGTGACAACAATCAAAGAAGCCAGTGAGCAGCAAGACACTTCCCATGTCAACCACCGAAACTTTGCTTGTGCTTTCAGCTGTCAGACGTCTTCGTACATATAGTTATAAGTATTCGCTGAAACGGACCCGAATGAGTTGTAACACGTTTAGGAGCTTCTTTAGCTGAAGTTTGTAAGGTAATTTATCGCGAGAGATTACATTCATAACATCCCATCTCAGTGCGACTACTATTGGAACGGGATGCCGAGAAACGGTTGGTGTTTTATATTTGGCTTCGAGAATGCTGTACATAGGTAGTTTCTAGTCGGTTTCTACTATTCAGGTTGGCGTCACAAACTTCCACAATCTTCATAGGTTGCCAAATATTAGCCTACATAGGACAAGAGCGACATCATTTCAGCATAATGTTTGTGCTGGTACCATAGTGGTAGTTCAATAGGACCGCAAGTGCTTAATTGGAAAAAGTATGCAAACCTTTCAGAGAATGCACTGCGAAATCTATTTTAAGACACCTCTCTGGATCATTTAAGGGCAATGTTTCACCAACACAATGAAACACCAGCGCATACTGGTAACATTTTGATGGCAATATTAAATAAAATAATTCCTGATCGCTAAAGTGTACGAGGTAGACTTATTCCTTAGCCTCCTAAACATCCATTACACCTAATTCCATTTGTCCTTTTCTAATGAAGAACCAATAATGATGTCCACTTAACCAATCCTATTGACACCAGATTAACAAGATTGGAATTGCAACGACAAACATTGGTACGAGAGAGGCTTTATTGCAGCATATCTTAAACAGGAAGGTATTTGTTGTTTACTTAGATATGCACCTTTTTGGAAAGGTATTAATATGAATAATGCGATTAAAATAACTTACAGGGTATTCAGAGGTGGGAGGGAATTATCGCAGGAGGTGAAAAGTCGCACTGAGACAAGCAAAAAATCGTATGCGTTTGGGTGGGGTGGGGGGGGGGGGGGGGGGGGAGGTAATTTGGCCCCGTACGGTAGTTACAGGGCGATTCGTAAATCAGAATGTTGCCTTATATGGGAACCGCTTTTGTATTTGTATCTTTTTTTCCACGCATTGCAGCGACCCCAAACTGGTCATAAAAATGACTATTATGAAGCCCTTTCCAAAAAGGTCAACACCGTCCCCCAACCCCAACCCTAACCCCTTCGCCGCAATCACCTCTGGAAGTTGAAAAAATAACTTTCATTTTCCGATTTTTCACCTTTCGCTCCACTTTTCTCCGAAATTCACGTTATTAACTTACCTACTTTTAATTTTTTTTTAAATTACCTATCTAATTACCTTTCCAAAAAGGTGCAACATGCCTAGGTAGAAAGGGGTTGAACAATTCCTGAAATTAAAACATCCTCACAGGTACCTAATTACTTTATTCCACCATAATGGAAAAAGTCGTTAAATAAACAATTTTTATACCAGAAACCATCAGCTTAATTTAAGCTACATAGAATAATTAATCTCTTGTATGAAACTGGACATCATCTGGTCTGGTGGTTAGTACTCCTATTCACCGATCCAGCGCATGCAAAATAATTGTTAAGGGATTTCTTTAGTATATGTTTAGTATTGTAAGTAATAAACAAATCAGCATGTTTATTAACATTCAAAAACATACGATTAAGGGGTTTGTAATAGCAATAGTTAGTCGTGGAGTTCCAAATCAAGAACAGGGAAACATTCCTTAAGGGGAATTAGGATTTGGGAGTACCCGGGTTCTTAAGGAATAAGAATCTATATTCCCAATGAGCAATTGGTGGACACATATGATATCCGCCACGACACGGCGTTCTCCTAACGAACGCATATTAAGCAAAGAACAACGGTCTTCGTATGGAGGAAGGATGTGGGGATTTTCCCACAGCAGGCCGCCCAAAGGGAACCTAACAAACTTTTTTTGGACAGACTCAATTCTAATGGTATGACTGGCATAGTATGGTGATCAGACTTGACTACCATATTCTAGAATAGGTCTAACAATAGAAATGTATAGCTGTTTAAAAGTAGCTATGTTATTAAATTCACGGGCCCACCTTTTTACGAAGCCAAGCAAGGCTGATGGTTTGGAAACCGTATAATTAATATACTCAATAAAGTTGAGCTTTTTGTCTGCGAAAATGCCAAGATCACGAACGCTATGAGCATGGGGAAGAGTAGAGCCAGACAAAGAGTAATCGAAAATAAAAGGATTATGCGTTCTGTGAAATGAAATAGCTTCACATTTAGAAACATTGAGTTCGAAGTTATTGTGAACGCACCAGGACTGTAAAGTCCAAATCCTCTTAAACTAGCTTGCAGTCGTTTGCATTCACTATGTGACGGAAAAGCTTCATATCGTCAGCATAGAGAAGAATTTTGCATGACTTCACCAATTGTGTGATGTCGTCGACAGCTAAAATAAAAAGAAGAGGACCTAGATGACTACCCTGGCGGACGCCTGATTTGGCTGAAATACCGCTCGATAAGGAACCACGAAACAAGACGTGATAGGTTCTGCCTTGTAAATAAGACTGGATCCATTTTAAAACAGAAACAGGGAAACCCATACTTTTCAATTTAAGAATAATAATTGAATGAGAAATTTTGTCGAACGCCTTGCTATAGTCAGTATATATGCAGTCTGTTTGTACGACATTTTTAAAAACCCCAATAGATTATTCAACGAACTCAAGCAGGTAAATGGTTGTGGAGCGGCCTTGAAGAAATCCGTGTTGATATATAGAAATAAATCGCTTGCTAACTTTTGAGAGCTCGGAATGGATAATTGACTAGAAGAGCTTAGGAATACAAGACAATTTAGCAATAGGCCGATAATTGCAGGCATCACTACGGTAACCTTTCTTAAAAATTGGTCAATAAAAGAGTCTTTCCATATACTAGGAAATTGCCCAGAATCAAGTGATTTCTGAAAAATGATAGACAGAGGTTCGGCAAGCGCATCGAGTTACATGTGCAAATCAGAACGATTACAGTTCCCACAATTTAATACTGATAAAGCAAAACCAAAACCTCAAATTTTCGTAAAAGTCACATAGCGCACAAAATTCTAAATCGCGTATACTACGTCGCGTCTGAATTCTAGGAAATACAGCTCTGAGATCTGCTCATGCAACCGCTTCCCAAAATATTTTTGTAAAGGCACTATTTTAATTTCCTAGATTCAAAAAAATGTAACGCAGTCAGTCTGTAAAATCGACTCGAACAGTAAAGATCCTCTAAAACCGATCTCATTGTTTTACTGGCGCAGTCGGTATTAGCTGCACTTAGTTAAAAAGAATTAACAGTGATTTTGAAAAGCAATCACTTAGTTTAAAAGAATCAACAGTGATTTTGAGAAGCAATCACTCAGTTTAAAAGAATTAACAGATTTTGAGAAGCAATCACTCAGTTTTAAAAGAATAAACAGTGATTTTGAAAAATCAACACTCAGTAAAAGAATTAAGAATAATTTTGGAAAGCAGTTATCAGTGAATGAATATAATTGACGAGTTAGTGTCCAATCTTGAGAAACTTTCCACCAGAATCGACGAGGAACACCTAACAAGGACTACGATGGCAACGACGAACCATCTTTGATTTACTTAAGGGACTTCCCCCGTTTTCCGGAAAATCAGACGAGCTTGAGGTATTTACAAAACACGTAGACCAGATCATGCTGTTCACAACAACTCTGGATAATAATATTAAAACATTAGTAGACATTAAAATAAGAGAAAAAGTTATAGATAAAGCAAATATTGTTCTAATTAATAATGGTAATCCAATATCTTGGAGCGAAGTAAAAACCATTTTGCAAGAAAATTTTTGTATTCAGGTCAGTGTTTAAAATATACTTTTTAAAATTAAGACCTTAGCAATAGAAGAGACAATCGAACAACTTTATGATACAATTTTAGAACTCTTAAGCAATCTTAATATGAAAACAAATGGCAATAATTTTGACTGGTGTAATAGCAAAAATAATGAGAGCATGGTTTTAAAAATATTTACTAACAAATTACCCAATGAACCGAAACTCATCCTTAATGCTAGAAACCCGGAATTACGCAGGAAAGCTAAACAAATCTTAGTCGAAACAGATTATTTTTATAAAAGCCATAAAGCAAAAAACTATGCATTTGTAAACAAACGAAATCAATTTAGAAATCCTAACAAACAGAATATAACTCCAACGCAGACATACCAAGACAGAACTTACTGCAACCCAAACAGAAATTTCGTGAATTCAAGACAGAATGATTTAACGAATTTTAGGCAGAATAACTCAACAAATTATAGGCAGAATAACACAAATAATTACACACACAACAATTCTGGGAACTTTAGAAACGGTAATTCAAGTTCAAACGCTAGACGTAGCACTTCGGGAAATTTTAGACAAAATAACAATACCGATCAAAGATTAAATAACACTTCCAGAGAACAGGAACAATCACCTGAACCTATGGAAGTCGACACGATTAATGTCACAAATTTTCAATCTCAGGCCTCAGAGCTCTTCCCTGCATAGTAGTGCAAACGAAATCGAGACCCATTAAGTTGTTGATCGACTCCGGAGCAGGAACTTCCTTGATTCAAAAAGGATTGTTCCATCACTTCCTTGACAAACCAGTTCTCTTGATAACCATAAACTCTGATGCAAAACTCGATTCTAAAATAACTATACCTTTATTTAAAGAATTCAAACGCCCTTCGATAAAAATAGAAATGCTAGAAACAGATATAAAAAGCGACTTTGACGGAATAATAGGAAATAATGTTTTAAAACCTCTAAAAGCCAAAATAGATTATAAAAATTCAAACTTAATTACAAACGAAGCCGAATTACCCTTGATATTTAGTGAGTCACAAACCCAACCATCAGACACAGAAATACAAAACTACTGCAATCAAATTTTCGAAATAAATTTCAATTACCCAAAAACAACCGACATCATAAAAAAAATTAATGTCACTAATCTTAACGATGAAGAAATAAAATCGTTAAGAGATGTAATCGAGAAATATGAAAAAATATTTTATAGAGAAGGCGATAATCTAACATCTGTAGTTAAATATACTCATAAGATTATCACCAGAAATAATATCCCAATATTTTCAAAGTCATACAGATATCCAGAAGTACATCGGGAAGAAGTTAATAGACAAATTAAAGAAATGCTAGATTCAGGTATAATAAGGCACTCAACGAGCCCATACAGTGCACCTATATGGGTCGTACCCAAAAAATTAGGCAATTCAAATAAGCCGAAGTGGAGAATTGTCGTTGATTATAAATACATACCCAAATATTAAAGTGCCCATTTCTTGAAAACTGTAAAAGTGTACCCCAATCTCACATATTTTACTGCTATATTTACGAAGTCTTCTGTCAATTCTCACCGAGCTTGTGCACATTTATTTTGGAATCTCAATAATTTTTGATCGTTTTATTTAAATGTGGTGAATGCATTAAGGAAAATGATATTCAAAAAATACAAACTTAAGTTAATTCAAAAGGTTTTATTTATCATTTACTTTTTTTTTATATGTATATATTAATACTTATACTTACAAAAACTTGTTTGTTACAAAAGTTTTTCCAGTATGTATTTGTATGTTATAACGTCCTCCGATTTTATCCACTGAAAACTGTTTTATTTCATTTCTAGTATGAGGCGGGATTGACGCGACTTCATAATTAAAAAAAGAAAAATCAGGCTGGTACTTCCATAGAGCTACTAAGAAAAATTATCTTTTGTAAGGGCGGAAAATTTTTTAAAATAAAATCCTTATGTCAAGGCATGAGAAGGAAACCAAGTCTTTGTTTTCGTCAGAAATCCTTCACCAAAACTCGTTACCTTATTTTACTATATGCGTACAAGTTTCTTTGTTTTAAGTTTGCTAGGGTCACTGTTCTTAATGAGGGTGCGAATTCTCACCTCGACCTTTTTTTTTCTTATGAGTTGCGCAGCGAACTTACGAATTCTTAGGAAACGCATTGCGGGCTATGCATGTCGGGAACAATTTTACCCAGATGCGCTGGGAATTACGCATGATGTCCATACACTTGAGGAAGCAAGAATCTGGAGATTTTTATGAGGGTCAGGTTATTGGTTGTCTTTCCTTCAAATTTGTATTTTTGAGACATTTCTTTTAAAAAAGAATACGTAATAAGTTTAACTGAAAACCTGGCTGTGCAAGGAATAATTCCTCAGTCTAGTGATAGATTTCAAGTGGTGAGTACGGAGTTTGGTTTGGAAAGGAGAAAGAAAGATAAAAGTTGTGCGAAGGAGTTTTCAATAATTTGAGCTGGAGTTAATTTTATTGTGTGAGTGTACTTCACTTACTGAGTTTATGGGTATTTTAGTCAACGTGTTTCTTATTATTATTATTTCGTCTTTGTACATTTTTAAATTTATTTCATTTATTGCGTGTGCGCTCGGAATATTTTGAATGGTCGGAATTAATGAACCGAAAAATATAGCATGAAATTGATTAACTAATGATTTGAGTGAATATCATAAATCGGGAGCCTTTTCGCCGGAGTTAGGTCAAACGATGGCCTTGACTCATACTGAAGGCTGAGCTCAGCTGGCTGTGAAGTATAGGTGCTCGTGAGTTAGCCCTTGCGCCTAGGCCGGTACTCGTGAGTTCGCCCTTGTACTGTGCCGTTGCTTACCCCAGTAATGGTGAATTCTAAGTGCTCGTGAGTTAGCCCTTGCACTTAGGTTTTTAAGGTGCCTAGCACCTAATTTTCTAGGGGTGTTCGTGAGTGAGCCCTTACACCCCGTTTTGGTGAATCGGTACGTGTGACGTGTCTGCCTCCGCGTACCACTCGTATCTGCTTTACTCCCGAACTTATGAGAGCTTGTTGTACTGTAGTGTTAAAGCATTTTAAGAATCCGGTTCATTGATTCCATGTGTTTTATTGTGTTTATTTTAAAGTAAATTTTTTCCTTCTACCCGGAACTCACAGTGGTTTTTTTTTCCTTTTTCTAGAACCGGATGTGATTGAACATGACTGTGCCCAACGCCTCAACCCTGACTTGGAAGGAATAATTCTCTTCCGTTGTTTTTGTACAGTTAGCTTGCTCGTTTTAAATTCTGCTGTATTACATTTTATCAGAAGTGGGATTGGTCACAGTCGTGATCGGTCAGCTTCCGTTTTGAAGTATATTGTGGCTCACCCATTGAATAAAAAAAAAAAAAAAAAAAAAAAATTTGTTTTTAAATTTGAGAGATGAGGGGTATATTGATTTAGTATTTTCGTTTTGCGTTCACTTTAGTCTGGATATAATTGGGAAAATGCCGAAAAGAGGGAAGTCTCCTAGCCATTTTACGCATAAGCGTAAACATGCGTATGCAGCGGAGGAAGACAAGCATGATCGCCGAGAGCGACGAAAATCATCCCGTTCGCAAACTAGCGAATCATTAGACAAGTTTACCGACGCGATAAAATCTCTACTGGATAGATCAAACACAGCGGCATCTCATGGTGCCCCTTTTAATGGTGAAAACATTCCTCGATTTGATCCTGAAGACCGAAATCAATCTGTTGGAACTTGGTGCAGAAAAATTGATGAACTGAAAAGCGTGTACGATTGGACCGAAGAAGCGACAATTCATTTTGCCTTTTCAAGATTGCGCGGTATGGCTGAAATTTGGTATAAGGGATTAGGTTCAGTTAGATATTCTTGGGAGGAGTGGAAAGTCAAGCTTCAAGAAGCTTTCCCATATAAAAAGGAATACTATGACCTCCTCACGGAGATGATGCGTAGAAAGAAAAAACTTGATGAATCCTATACCAGATATTATTATGAAAAAATGGCTCTCCTTAACGCTTGCAAAATTTCTGGTACGGATGCCGTTTCGTGCATTATAGGTGGAATTGAGGATAACATAGTTAAAACAGGCGCAAAAGCGGGTCAACACAAAACTCCCGAGTCAGTGTTTCAATACTTGAGTACTTTTAACCATGACGGACCTTCAACATTCCATCAATATAATCGTCCGCGTAGTAATTCCCAGAAAAAAATTCAGCGCAATGATGGCAAGAAGGATTCCAGGAAATTTGATAAAAGTATTTTCTGTTTTCGGTGTGGTAAAAAGGGACATTACGCAAATACCTGTACTGAGGC